>BCIV01000002.1:216871-816871 GCA_001600055.1 Filobasidium wieringae
AGGAAGGTGGAGCGTTCTGCGTCTCTCACTGACCCGAGCAGACATAAGGAAGGTGGAGCGTTCTGCGTCTCTCACTGACCGAATGTGGCTCGCAAGCACGAATCAATCAAAGGGAAACTATCGGCCAGGAAAATCGTCTCGACATCTTCAAGACTAGACCATGAGGGTCCACGGTTTTGTAGTTTACCAACAACTAATTACCGAACAACAGATGTCACTATAGACACGTTACAAACTTAACCTCGAAGCTAAGTACTAGTACTCGTAGTGAAATACCGACTAAAGCCTTCCACCGCGTAGGGATAAAGGTAAACGGGAAGGCCTTCATGCGCGTAAGGATAGGGATAGACGGGCGTATCGGAGATCATGTACTCGTCATCGTCTGCGTCGTTGGAGGCATCGGACATGTTTGATCGGAAGTACTGATGGAAATAAAGTTGTGAGATGATTTGGGAGTTCAAGCAAGCACGATAACTGACATCGAAGCACGGGGGCCTTATATGTCCATCCGGCTTCTCTTATTCCTTGTCTGGGATTCGGCGGTGCCAGAATTGGGGGGCTCGAGTAGACCTTCTACATCATCGGGGCACGAGGAGGACGGAACAACCTTCAACAAGATATCGCCATAGGAACGGAGAAGACTAGGAATCCTAACAACCGATCGGCGATGAAATGTCCTGTGTGAACAATAACTCAAGGAAAGTGCGGGTGGGGTCCGATTCCTCTATGTCGTTTGCCCGAGTCGGTCGGGATCATTACTTCAAAAACAATAAAAACTAAAAACAATAACTCAAGGTGACTGTAGCCAGATTGGCAGACTGAGTTTGAAAAAGACAACGGGCCTGGGTCTGTTGCTCGGACTCGACAAAGCCGTACAGGATGTCAGGACCTTAATACCGATCAAAGAACGACGAAACAGCTAGCGCGACCTTATGCGCAGTAAGAACCTGCAAACACGAAAGAACCCCCCTTTCCGAGCCGGTTTGGAGTTTGGTTGCCCACACACCATAATATAAGTAAAATTTGATTCCAATCCAAATGATTTAGCAGACCTTTTGCGGTCTGTATTCTCATCCGCCTTGACTGGGGATGCTATTCCCTACCTGCACCATACATACCATTAGTCGTGTATGTAACTATCCCTAGAGGTGGTACGATGGCTAATATTCTAACCAGTACCATTCAGTGACTGGGCAAAATAGATGTACTCATATAGCCGTCAAATTGTTTTGCACGCCTTCGACCACAAGGGCCAAGCAGGAGCAAAGACTTTCTCAGTATGCAAACTACGATCGAGTCAATCGTATTTCTGAAATCGTCATCATATCGAAACCATAACTAGTCAAACGTATACAGACAATCGTAAACTATAGACCATGAGTATGCACATCCTTGATCGTTACTCCTGGACGATATCTCTGCATGTCGTGATTGAATCCTTTTGCAAAAGATTCGAAGAGGTAGTGTCGTCGTGTTTTTCTTTGTTTCGCGTTCAAGCTTGCGTTGTCACGTTGGGAGGCGAGCCGTTGACACCACCGTCGATGGGACTAGAGGTGGTGGCCGGTTCGACCGGCGACCCATCCTGAGATTGCGAGGTCCCAGCGGTCTCATTGCGAACGGGTTTCGGAGTGACTCCGAAATGGCTGACACGACCAAATGTAAGTTCGAGGTCTCGGGCAAGACTTTGCATGCTCACTTCTGCTTCGGCATATTGGCACATCTATCCTTTCCGTACGAGATCTTGCAATTAACATAGTCGGGGTTCTGTCGGATTTTGTCGATCGCCTTGGATGCATTGCCGACAGCACAGCTGGATCCAGGCCGAGATCAGAGAGGTGTAGCACACATCGCGCCGACTGTACTCACAAGTTGACAAAAGCGACCTTTTTCTCCTTGAGAAAGTTGATCTGTTCGATTTCTAGGATCCCGTTTGCGAATCAGTTTCACCAGTCACATCCCTCCAATTCGCATGGACTCACCACCAAACTCTCCAAAGTCCTGCCTCAGCTTTTCCTCGGTGTACTTGTCAAAGTCTTCAATGTTCCCAATGTACACATTTCTAGTGGCTCCAGCAGTGATGGTAGCCATGACGGCAGGGCTGACATGTCCGACCGCTCGTCCCCAACTGATCTTGACCTTGGAGTTGTGAATCATCAACCCATGATTGGTAGCTTGTTGGAAAAAGGAAGCCGCCTGGGTTGGATCGGCAAAAGTGACAAACTGGAGAAATCACGCTCATCAGCCAGTCATCCTGAATCCATAACGACACGGGGACTTACGGCGTAATGCTTGTCTTGAAGATAGCGAACCTGCGCTACTAGACCCCCACGAATGGCGTCACAGACGTCCGAGGTGTTGGCATCCTCTGGGATACTACCAATGTAGATACACCGATTCGACATGGTCGTGTTGTACGGGTCCTGGTTATCGAACCCGTTCTGACGAGGCGTCGGCGAATGGAAGCTGTTGCTATACAGCGTAGCAGGCGACAGTGGGTTGAACGCTTGGAAGGGAGCGCCAGGCATTCCGAGTGTGTGACCTAGGGCCGCAGCGGCTTGTTGCTGAGCAGCTTGAACAGCAGCCTGCTGAGCTCGAGGAACATAGGCACATCGATCCTGTACGGCGAGACGTCAATCACATGCTCGTAACGAGCGTATCTCTCGAGCTAACCTTTCCGTAACCGATCCTTTTTCCTTGCCATGGCTGTTCAGTGGGTAAAGTCGAAACGACCTGTACCGAGACGATTTCCAAGTCAACACCGTGAAAGAACACAATTCGCTTGACAACCAACCTTCATGGCCGCGCCGATGCTCAAAAAGTGAACAAACCCAATCCCCTTGTCCCTGACAATCTTGACCTGATCGATAGGCCCGAACCTACAAAGATCATCCCTCAATTCGCTCTCCGTCAGGTTCTCGTCCAATCCACCGAGGTAGACGTTTCGGGTCGCCTTGGACATGGCAATAGCCTGCACGACGCCGGAAGGCACGATCGAAGGTTTACCCCAACCGATCTTCAATTCTTGCCCATGTAGGGTTAATTTTTTTACGGTAGCATCGGCATGGAACGCAGCAGCTGTAGCACCGTCCAAGAACGAGATGAAGACGCAGGACTTCTCAGGCAAAAGACGAACGGATTCCACGGGTCCGAATCGAACGAGGTTCATCAACTCGTCGACCGAGGCATCTACAGCGAAGAGCAGGTCAGGATCTTTTCAGAGTACAAGCAACTTTCGGCTCATACCTGGAGGCAAGTTCCCTACGTATACGGTCCTTCCGGTGGTGTTGCCAGCTGCAGCTGCAGCAGCCGCGGCGGCAGCAGGACCGTAATTACCGGTCATCTGCGAAAGGAGCGACACGTCTCAGCAACGGTCCCCAACGACAATCACAAGAGTGAACCTACTTGAGCCGGGTCCATTTGTCCATTCGCTAGGGTTCCGGGTAACCTTGTAGGTTGCTACCACCATCAAAGTACACGATGATGAGCCTTTCGCGCACGCTCGCGGACGAGACTTCAAACACTCACCATGCCGTTCATCCCCGGTAGCTTGCCATTCATTCCCATATGGCCATACGGATTGAAGACTGGCCCTCCCTGTCCAGGTCCTGTACTCATCCTTCCTCGTCTGATGGAACCTCCAGCATTGGCATTCATCCCATTGATCCCGTTCATCCCATTCATTCCGTTCATTCCGTTCATGCCGTAACCACCCATATTACCATTCATCTGCTGAATGGGAGGCAGTTGATTGTTAACTTGCAATCCTGCCAGGGATTGGGTCACATGATTCAAGTCGTTCAAGTTTGGGTTCTGCAGGCCATTCATATACCCTGCACCCGGATGCATCAGACCAGGGTCCAAGCCGTTGTTTTGAGCTGCAATCGAGTTGACGAGAGCGACCGGGTTCGCATCACCTCCTTGAGCTTGGTTAGCTGCTTGAGCCTGAATAAGTTCCAGTGTAGCAGCTCCTCCTAGGGACTGGGACGGCCTACGGGCGTGCCCGTTGACGTGGCTGATGCTGCGTCGGTGGGTCGACGAGGTAGGGAGGGTGGTATCGGGGTGACCCGTAAGGTCGATAGATTGACGGGTCCTCATGAGCGTATCAGTCGTGCTGTGTCGAGACTGGTTGTTTGACAAAAGATGAAAGTGCAGCAAAGGGATCAGGTCGATAAATCAAAAGTTGAATCACATCAGCATAGCAATTCAAATCAAGTGACATCACTTGGCATTTCCCCCGTCTTGACCCGACAGCACGACAGACTAGCTCATTCCCCCTTCATCAACAGGGATCAACGGGATGAAGCGACTTACGAATGACTATGTTACTTTTCAGAAGATACCTTTGAGTATTTCAGTATGATCTTTCGCTCAATGAGCTGAAATCTAATCTTTGTCCTGCGGATTGAGGGTGGTGGATGTCGAGCTGGTTGGAATGAAGATTATCTGAGCAGAGCTAGAGCATGTACGATATGTCGATGGCAGAGCGAGGGAAGGCGTAGGTGAGGCTACCTGATGTGATCTGATCGATGCCTATTTGAGTGAACGAGTGTGCGTGCTGTGAGGTGGACCGACCGACCGAGCACAGAGAGTGTCAGAGTGTGCGAATGCGAGCTGCTGCTCATCGGATGCGCTCGGTCGTATCTCGACGGCAATCAATTACGGCACACCAGACGTCACATCATGATTCCCCCATACATCACCGACATCATTTCTGGCTCGAAACATCGCCCACTCACTCTGCCACACAGTCGTCAGTATGGGCATCGCATCATCGTATTACATGTAAACAATAACCATAACCCTTCATCCTAGAGGGAACCGTTTCATCTCGTGAACTGTCGCGTTTCACATTAAACACAATCAGCTCATTCGCTGATTTCTTCCTTCAGCCATCGTATAGTAACTCACCTGAATGTCGTCGATACGCAAAATCAAAGCCACAGTCTCGGTCGCCAATTCAATGGCGCTCGTGGAAACCAACAAAGGCTGGAGTACATTCTCCTCAAGAATGTTCGAAATCAATCCCTATCGCACGTAAACCAGATGAGCCCAGAGAACACCCTCGACCTCGCTCCAATTCCTGCAACTGACCTTCCTGACGTTGATACCCGCATTCTTTTCACCCAGCGCATGCCTGTTCCTCAACTCGGTTACAATAGCAATCGGGTTCAATCCAGCGTTCTCGGCCAAGGTGGTAGGTATGACCTCGAGCGCTTCGGCGAAAGCTTGGAAACAGTAAGCCTCCATTCCTCGCAAGGTTTGACCGTACTGTGTTAACAGTCGAGAGACGTGGATCTCGGGAGCTCCTCCTCCAGCGATCAAAGCCCTGATTGGTACGAGCGATCTTAGAGAGAAATTCCGATCTCTCAACTGGCCTCGCACCGACTCACCTCTTCTTGACCAAACACCTCACGACACAAAGAGCATCGTGCAAACTCCTCTCGCTCTCCTCCAAAACCAACCCATTTGCTCCCGTACAGATAATGCTGATCGTCTTTCCGGGGTTCTTGACACCCGTCACCTTGACGACCTTGGCACCATCATTCTTCGTCTGAGCCTCCTCGACCAGATCGGCGTATCCCAACTTGTCCTCGGTGAACCCATCAATGTCCGCAATAGGCTTGCATCCAGTAGACTTGCTGATGAATTCAATCTCATCCCTCTCGATATCCTTGATAACCATGATCTTGAGCTTGGCAAGGAAATGCAGCGAGAGTTCATTGACGGCATCACGGAGGATAGACTTCTGGATCAACAAGACGTTGCATCCAGACTTTTTGATCTTTTTACACAGGTTGAGGAGGTATTGTCGTTCTTCCTTGAGGATCTTGTCCATCTGTCGGTAATCGTTAACAACAATCTGGTTGTCCATCTGTTATACACCGACCGTGTCAGCCAATAGTTTCATCTACTGAGAATCTTGCGCAACTCACATCAGGCTTAGGAGAACTCAATTGGAACTGGATCAAACCAATCTTGGCCTTTTCAATCCTGTTGGGTCCACCAGCGCTGTTGACCACCGATTGGTTCAATGCCAATCCATCGATCAATTCAGTGTCATCAATGGTTCCTCCAACCTTCTTGACGATCCTGATATCTCTCAGATCGACATTGGAAGCCTCGGGGGTGACTAATCGCGAGACAGCCTGGACGGCGATGGGTGCGAGGACAGAAGAATATTGGGAGACGATCTGAAACGATCATACATTCAGCATCTACCGAAACGGATTGTGTATAGCATCATCACTTACCTTAGAGTTTAAACTGGTACTAGCAGCCCTGAGCAGGTTCTCTTTGTCGTTCAGATCTACGGGAGTAGACATTTCGGTCAAGTATTCGACGGCCTTGGAAGCGGCCTTTTGGAAGGATTGCGCAATGATGGTGGGGTGGATTCCTGTTACCACGCAAACACAGAAGCTATCAGCGGTTGTAAGCTTGAGCCAGACAATAGGACGGCTAACCTTGCGAGAGCACCTTCTCAGCAGCGGACAAAAGACTTCCAGCAAGAACAACAACAGAGGTGGTTCCGTCTCCAGCTTCGATATCCTGAGCTGCCGAAAGCTCTACCAACTGAAAACGGGAGTTGATCGTTAGAACCCAATGCTCGAATCTATGATCCAGCTATTCGCACTGACCATTCGGGCAGCGGGGTGAAGTACGGCCATGTGCTTCAAGATGGTAGCTCCATCGTTGGTAATGACTACTTCTCCATTTCCAGTCTGGATCTATCATATGGAGAAACGATTGCGAAAGGTAAGCACGATTCTTGCAGCTGTGATCTGTCTACAAAGACGAACCATCTTGTCCATTCCCTTGGGTCCCAGAGATGTCCGTACGGCATCTGCAACAGCTGATTTGAGGGTGAAAACTCCGTGTTAGTCCCTCGTCATTCTAGCGACTTAAACAAATACTGTCTCACCCTTTGCAGCGTTCATGTTAGACAATCGAACCTCCATAGGCTTTCCCTGATGTACATGAAGTCACATTCAATCAGCACGCGAGGTCTCGGGGTGTTTGTAACTGAGGTTTTCTGGGCTGTCCTTGCCCCTTTCCCCAGCCAATAAGCTTATAGATCATTCCACTACTCACCTTGTCAGTAAAGTTGCTCTCCGACCCTCCCACATTTGCACTAGGTCCTGCTACTGCCATTTTCGTGGATCTCGTCTATTAGTTTGGTGGAGTTCGTAGTAGTCTATTCAGAATCGCTCTCGATGCTAGCTCTTATTTGGTACCAGAAAAAGGAAACTGATTGATAGCTGAGGTTGTTATGGATTTCGAAGGACAGCTTTGGTAATTCCATCCACGAACGATCAACAGCGTTGTTCGACTTAGAACGGACATTGTTCAGCAGCCAATGTCCGTCATGATGCCCAGCTGATGATGTCCGGATTCGCTTCCGCGCCACCGCCGATGACCGGTAGCTCACTCATCCAGGTCGAGATCTACGATCCAGATGGATTCCAGACGAGTTCAGTCCGTCAGCATTCAGCGACTTGCCACATATAAAGGAAGCCTTGAAGGTGTGCAACACTTGACCGATACGAGTATCTCCTGATCTTATCCCACTCGCCACTCAAACCAAACATCATTTCGGCAAATCCGACAAAAGGAAAGGCGACACTATGAACAGAGTCAGTACCCCAGCTCGTTCTCTCTATTTCTCGTAAGGGCGATTTCTGAAGTGAATTCCCACTAGATCTTTGGATCAGGTAAAGCCAAACCCAAGCCCAATCTCTCGGATGCTATTAATTCGGTTAGTACACTGATCGCGGCGTTTGTCCGAGAGATCGATTTGCCAATTCAATCCCCTGCATTGACAGACGGATACAAGGATCGGTAACATCGAAGTCAAGATCAAGAAACTTGATGGAGAGTTGGCCGTGTTCAAAGGCCAGATGTCGAAAATGAAGAACGGACCTGGAAAGGTGGGCAAAATCACATGACCACGGATCGACTTAATCGCTAACCAATTCCTTACGGAGGACAGCAAGCTGTGATGCAAAGAGCAATGAGGGTCCTACAGCAGAAGAAGATGTACGAGGGGCAACTCATGCAACTGACTCAGCAGACGTTCAATATGGAGCAGGCTCAGATGACGACGGAGAATCTAAAAAACACGGTTTGTTTCTGCCCTTCCTGCTCCTCAATGTCGAGACACTGATGCACGCATTACATATGTGCAGATGGCAACGGTAGATGCTATGAAGATAGCTAACAAGGAGATGAAGAAGCAGTACAAGAACATTGACATCGATAAGATCGAGGTAGGTCCCTCTTTGAATCTGCTTCCAATCGAAACTTGCGTTGTTGACAAGCAATTTCAACCCAGAACATACATTACGATATGGAGGAACTCATTGAACAGGCGAATGAAATTCAAGAGACACTGGGCCGAACATATGGTGTGCCGGATGAGGTGGACGAGGCTGACCTTGAAGCCGGTACGGTATTGTGTTGCAAGTGAAGACTTTAATTTGAAACCTATCTGACTTCCTCTCTGTATATAGAATTGGAAGCTCTAGGAGAAGATTTCGGGGAGGAAGAAGAAATGCCCTCTTACCTCAAGGACTCCAATGCTCTTCCAGACTTCATAGATGAAGCGCCCGTTCCCGCTCAAACTGTGGGTCCCCTTCCCTAGTAATAGCATGACATGCAAGTCACCTCACTGACTACCGTTGCCCTGCCAGAATACGCCTCAAGCGGAAGTGGCAAGATAGACTTCGTTTCTCCAACGGAAGAGGCCGGCGGCTTACACTTCAAGCCATCGTCTCAACCATCTCTTAGTAATGTCATTGTGTATAGACTCCATATATTTCAGATGTTGTACCGTTCGATAAGGTGGATACGGATTCCGGTTTCTTGTAATATGTACACGAGCAAAATCACAGAATATGAATATACCGATTACGGAAGCAAATGAAGGTCGCTCGGTTCACCATTTCCTGTACCGATACGAAATGTCGTCTTCTTCATTCGTTGGGTCGATGCCTTCACTGTCCCTGTACGTCTGGAAGTCCGGAGGTCCTTCTGGTACAAGACCTGGCCCACCGATACAGTATTCAGGATTCGACGGCTTGTTGCGAGATCTTTCTACTCTGAACGACTTTAGCAATCAATATCTTCCTGCTTCCTGGATTTTCCGTCAAGTCACCCAAGGTCGATCCAGAACTATTGATATTCATCTGCCCAGCATCTTCTTCTTTCAACATACCTTGTTGAAATAAAGGCAAAAGGGATTCTGGCTAGAGTGGGACCGTCAAATTCGTTGGGAAGTAGCTGAATCGGCAATCGAGGCAATAGGTCGTATCATGTCCACGGGTATCTCATTTGCGGACCTCAACGTGAGTCGAGCTTATAAAGCTGGGAACTCATCTCAGAAGACTTGTACAAGGACGATCGATCTAATCAGCCAGAGATGACAGGAATTTCTCGATTACTCGCTTCCTCGAGCGACTATTGTAAAACTACAGCAGATTATACAACACATCAACCAGACTAGTACTAGTGCAGTAAAACTACCAAAGCAGGGACGTAAGGCGGACCTACTTGCATCGTATGTTCTAACGAGTCATCACTAGAGATGTTGAGCTTATACAGAATGTTCGTCATGCCGGTCATTCTTAGGATTGGACACACTTTAAAAAGCTTTCAAGCTAAAGGCGACCTACTTCGATATCAACAAGTCAGACAGTTATACAACGATCTAATGCGACCTTCTCATTATCCACATCCCAGCTCGTACTCCCCAACACCAGGGATGGTAAATCGTAAGCAGAGCTATCAGCTTGTCTAGTGAATGCATACTGACCTCTCCTTTCTAGCTCATGCATATAACAGCCCAGGACCATCATGGCAAACAAATGCAGCCACCGGGGCTCCATATGTAGCTTCAGGCGGACCAAGCACACCCGCTCGAATACCTACCGGTCCTAAGAGTGTAGTCGGACCACCAATGCTAGTCTGGAAAACAACTCCCGCATGGAAGGCTATCAAAGCAGTTTCGGACTTGTCAACTATACCTGGTCAGCTCGGCACCATTCTTCTTTCACTTGACACGATCATCTAATACGGTTTTGTCATTGCAGCCATCGAGGAAGGACATACCCATGAAAAGAAAAGCAGAGCGTTAAATTTCGCCTGCGGCCCGGAGATTCTCGACCAAATCAAAATTGGGTACGTCGATAACTAGTAGAACTCTTAGAGAGAAGGCTGATACTAACAGTACTTCGACGACAGAACCGCGGATTCACCAGTACGGAAAGCCTTAAGATTGTTTTGCACATCATCCGAATACTATCCCAGCTATCAGCAGACTGGTGTAGCCATCCCAATCGAGTTTCCCCATAGTTACGAAGTCACCCTCAACTCTACCTTGTTGAAGGTGCAAAAGGGGTTGAAGGGGAAAGCAAATACCGTGCCTCCAAGCGATCTGATGCAGGCCCGGGCTATGAAGCAGGTTCCCAACATGTATAACATGCTGTCACTTACGCACACCGGACCTAGTATGAGCAAAAAGACCAAACAACCGAAAGTCAGTTTGCGGTTAGATGAACACTTCATGACCTGGAATTCTTGCTGACGGTTTCCATGTTACAGAAATTCTTCATGCAGGTCTGTTTGACGGAAGTGACTAGTACAAACGAGATGAAGAGGCAGATCATGAGCCGCCGGAAAACGAAAGAAGACACTGTCCAAACAAGTACGGTATAGCTCGATATGGCGCGGAGTAGGCAGACGTATTGATACTAGGTTTCACCTCGCAGTGAAATCGAAATCTGCAGAAGATGACATCGAAGTCGGCTCGACTAGATTATCCTTGAAGTGTCCCGTACGTCGCTCTGTCGACAGAGTCGTCGATCTATACTAATCGAATTACCTCTCATAGCTATCATATATCCGGATTAGCAACCCGATGCGATCTGACCATTGTACACATGTGCAGTGCTGTGATTTAGATTCCTGGATGATGATCAACGAATCCACTCCAAGTTGGACTTGTCCGAGTTGCGAACAGGAGCTGGCATTGGACAAGATCTTCATCGATGAGTGAGCGAAGCATTTGAAACCATTTGCATAGCCCGCTTGTGCTGAAGGCCACCTCTTAACAACTCTAGATTCTTCTTATCAATCCTTTCTGCCTGTCCGGACTCGATCGACGAGGTCTTTCTGGAGGCAGACGGCGAATGGCATTCAGAAGATGGCAAATACGCTTCAGCAGAATGGAAAGCAGCCAATCCTCTACCCTTACCGAACCCTAGGCTTTTGGCCGGATCTAGTCGACCCTCACGAACGGCCACGCCGGAAGTCAAGGCTAAACCGGAATCGCCTTCCGCTACTGAAGGGGTCAGTTCAAGAGGAACGGAGCCTCCGCCTTCTCGCCGAATCGAACCAGAGGTATTCGTCCTGGAGGATTCCGATGATGAAGATATGTCTGCTTCGGTACCGGCGCCATCGACTAGGAACGAGACTCCATATACGAATGGTAATGGCCGGCCAGCGCCTTTAGAGTTGGGATCGTCTATGCCCCCCGAGTCATCAGTGGAACCATTGTCCGCGCTAACCAACGGAGGCCCTCCTGCTGTTTCTGGCGGAGTCATCGATCTATGTGATTCGTCAGATGAAGAGGATGATGAACCCTTGGCTGTGACGATGAGCGCGAGAATGGCGGATTCACGTATTCATGGTTCGAACGAAGAGGAGAACGGCTCAGGACCCTCGTATCTGGGCAAGAGAGGGAGGACGGCATCGGATGAAGATAGTCGATACAATGAAGCTACAGTTAGACAGAGAAGAAGAGTCACGTCGCCAGGAACTGATGCTAGGAACGCAGCGATTTCTGCAATGGTAGAAGATTTCCGTCCCCTATCATCCCCCTCTACGCGTGAACATTTCCAGGTCGATCAACAATTACCTCGAATGGACAGCGTCGATTCCGATGGGAGGTATACTCCCGTCTCGAATCCTTATTTGTCTTCACCGCCTCATCGACCTCGCGGACCGGGCGAGAACCCTTGGCCGTTGCCGACCGAATCTTCATCTCGGGCAGGTTCAGCTTCGTTACCTCCTCCTCCTCTTAACCGTTACCCCTCGAATCTCCCTATTCCGAATACAAGACCTTGGAGCCCAACAAGGTCATCCGCTTCCGATCGCGCTCTAAGCCATAACCAGAATGTAGATGCTCAAGAACGCAATATGAGTGAGACCCCGAACCCTCAGCCGGCCGGCCAAAACGGGCAGACGAGTGCACATAGGCCTTATTCATCACCTGCACTGCCTCCGTCATACTCGAAACCCTGATCTTGGAAACAGCGGAATGTGCCGTATGGACGGATGTTAGCTATGGACGCGTAGTTTTCGCTCGGGAAAAGAGGAAGGTGGCCATTCATGTTCTATGGGTTTTGCCTGCGCGCGGCCGGTCGTGCGATTCAACATGATCGCGAGTCTGGGGCTGTTGGCGATTGAGATCAAATAATCCTGACGAAAGAGTGTTGGCAGTTCGAGTCGAATCGATGGGAGTTTTGCTTTGTTTTGTATGGAATGCTTACGAGCAGTGGTCTAGAAAAGTAGTAAAGTAGTAGCAATAATAATGACATATGATGATCGATATCGCTCGAAGTTGCCGGTAGCAATTAGCATCCGCAGCGGTACTGAGCATCAAAGGATATCTCATTCGGCTTCTGACTACAGATTCAACAGGAAAACAGGACAAGTCATATCGTCACAACACCACCAACACCATAGTCAATCGCTCAGTTGGCCTAGCAGACCATTCATACAGGCCCCCTGCCAGGCGAACACCACATTCGGTTCACTCGACGATGAGGATCGCTTTACCAATTGCGTTCTGCTTCCTGATGGACGGATTCATCATCGCTACCGGTCACCCTCTAGGTGACCCTTTCTCCGATCCCGATCATGGTTACCATCTGGGATCTCTGTGGCATTCAGAGGACTCTGAAGGGAACCTGAAGCATCACAATATCCTGGATTGGGACGGTGAAGGTCCTACCCCGTGGCAATGGATGAGGGGCAAAACGGGAGGTTTCGCAGGATGGATCAATCCGTGGCAAGAAGGCGTTGTCGATATCATGGTGAGCACTAGATATTATCAACCATTTCGTATCGATTGGCTGACGGATCTTATTACGGCTCATATAGATCGAACAAGATCGAAACATTACGATTGCTCATCGTCCGGCTGCGTTCCCATCCGAACTCAACCCAGATCACTCATACCCTGTTGATGGTATTCTACGGAATATCACTGCCTTTCCTGAACTCCCATCTTCCTCTTCTCCCTCTGTATACGATCCGATGTATGCCTGTGAACCTCTCACAACGCCACTCAAGCCTTTTGATCACTCGGCCGACCCGGAAGTTTCCACCCCGAAGAAGATCGCATTGGTCGTACGAGGGCATTGTTCTTTTTCTCACAAGGTCAGAGTTGCTCAGGCTAGAGGGGCCAGTGCTGTACTGGTTGCGGATGATGTGAGGCGCCCAGGAGAATTGGATGTGGAAGGTAGAGAAAGAGATGGTCTCCTTACAATGTATTCACCTGGTCAGTATCCCATCCGTCTCTTCTTCAATGACCCTCGAGCTTATCCCCGCTTCACGTCAATAGATGATACTGGGGACATTACTATCCCATCCTCGTTCATTTCTCGCGCCTCTTACCTTCTTATCCGAGACCTGCACAGGGATATGGAGAATGATGGTAAAGGTCATGGGATCTCAATCTCAATCAAACCAGATGACGGGTACGATTGGTATGCTCCTTCAATGATCGGACAATGAACCTTTTCGAGCTGAATGTTTCTCTACCATTGTCTTGAAACAGGCCTTTGACGGATATCTTGTTCTTCATCATGCTTCTCCCGACCTTGTTGACGGTAGTATCATTGCTCGTAGGAAGGTATAGGCAGATGAGGTGAGACTCGCAAGATCCTCATACAGCAATGTCAATCACTTCTGACGACTACCATTATGTACAGACACCGTGAAGCCGAACGAGCTCCACCAATGGTCGTATTGTCCTTACCTGAAACCGTCTGGACCCCTGAAGAATGGGAGAAGGAAGATTCGCCACCCCCCTCGGTCAAGCCTAAACCACGGTCTTACAGTCAGAGTTCGGAAGCGACCGAACAACCATCTCCAACTCTCTCTCAGCCCGTACCAATTCCGGCAAGCTCAACCAAGCAGGATGTAGAAGGCGAGACCGAACATCAGTTGTTCAGTCCTTCACTACCGAGCCCACCTCTAGCTTCCACATCGGCATCACCTCGGCCGGTACAGATCGTGCCTAATCCAGCTAAGGTCAAGAAGGAGAGGAAGAAGTTTTTCCATGGGGATGAATGCTCCATTTGTCTCAACCAGTTCGAGCGTGGGGATCATGTCCGGATTCTACCCTGCGGACATCTATTTCACAAGATAGAGGTTGATAATTGGTTGTTGGAGTGGAAGAAGCTGGTACGTTCCCTTTTAGGCGAGACTAAGGTGGCATCGTGCTAACACGAGCATGTCTTTGATTAGTGTCCCGTTTGTCGAATGTGAGCAATGCCAATGCTGCCCCGATCTTGACCTGCTTGATCGATGCTCACACCTCTTGTTGATTTCAGGGACGTGACTCAACCTCTGACTGAAGCTGCACTTTCCGCATCTGCATCCACAACAACGACTCCTCTAGGGTCAGCTAACGTTCCGGACGGCATTCGTCCTCAACCTGGTCAAGGTAGATACGCTCGTCTAAGAGGGTTCCTCCCCTTCCAAAGGCTGTTCACTGCGACAGAAGAGGGTACTGTACAAGATCTTTCCAGTGAAGAAGGACTTGAGAGTCAGCCGAGGGACATCGAAGCAAATGAGAGAACAGCGTTGCTGAGGACTACTTCCTCTTAGTTCGCTTTTGTAGTATTTCTCGTTCTATTTTGTAGCAGCATATATGTTGGCGGCTTTTCAGATTGTAGCTTTATGTTTGGTTTCGTGTCTATGTTATTATGCTCCACTCTCGGAAGGTATTTTTAAGAAATGCATACAGGTTTGGTTTCTAGCTCACAGCAGACAAAAGAATGAGAAGCTAAGAAGAAATGATCGGCAAGCCACCTTTCCGCGTCAGGAGAAGACGCGCTGATCGGCAGTCAGCTATGCATCAATCCATACGTACTTGGTCACCTGCATCCTACCTGGTACTGGCCTGGCTCAGCTTTTCTGTGGATTGGCGTAATAATAATGGATGATCGTCGATGCTTCTTGCGATTGTCCTACAGCTTCTTGTGCCGGGACCGAATCCGATGATCAGAGGAAGACACAGGAAGATTGGGTATCTACATCCTCCTATCTCACATCATCGATTGGGAAGTACCGTCGTTTCCCTTCAGATCAAACCTCCAGTACAGTCAAAGAATGCCTCCTAAACGTAAGCAAGAGGTCAGTATTGATCGATCTCCTGTGACTGTTTTCCAATCCACTTATGGTGGCTAAGATAGTTCGAGAGCGAGGAGGAATCACCCAAGAAGCAGCGCAAAGTCTGGAACGATTGTACGTCGCTCTTGGTTGATCACGATAAGGACTTTGGACTCTAACACAGAGTTGTTACAGATGAGATGGCCGCTATGTAGAAAGCGATCTACGAACTGGCCAAGCAGAATACGCAGATGCTCACTCAGCTTCCTGAGGTACGTATCGGTCCACATATCGGAGATGCTCGTAATCACTCGTTGATCAAACATCATCCCTTGCAGCTCAAGGAGAACGATCGTTCTAACGCTAAACTGAACGTAAAGCTAAATCAGATCTTCAAGCCGTTGATGAAGAAGTGAGGTAATAGTTTTCGAAATGTCAATTCGCTGTTCGGTAGGATTTAGGGATTTGGGATGTTGGGTGTTTCTGGAGCCTCTCATTATTGATCATACTGTACTGCTATGCGAAACGAAACGGATGATCGTCGTGATCATGATTCGATCGTCCTTTGGCTTCTTCCTTCCATCTAGATCGGGTGGGTGGAGCGGATCATAAACTCCCAAGCGTTATATAGGAGCGTAGTTCTCATACGTATTCGATGTATACTATCTCTTCATCGACTCCTCTTCGACTACAATAACCATACGTAACCTTGGACAATGCCCCCCAAGCGTAAACAGGAAGTGAGTTTCGGCATCGATGGAAAGAGTGACGGGTCAAGTCTGTGCTAAATATGGGATCCTTACTATCAGTTTGACGGTGACGATAGTCCGCGTAAGAAGAAGAAGCTCTGGGACGAAGGTCAGTTCTCCTCAAGACGTTACCTTTCAGAACTCTCTGAGATATTTCGATGTGATTCGTAGAAGAGGTAGCTGCTTTGTGGAAAGCGATTTACGACGTAGCGAAAATTTCCATCCCGCAATTCGCCCAGCTTCCTATAGTAAGCAAAGAAGAATGGGGGTAGTGAGCGTCGCGCTGATTCTGGAACACACTTATTTAGCTCAAGCAGAATGGAAGGTCTACAGCCAACCTGCATGGGAAATTGGACGGACTTTTTAAGCCTTTGCTGAAGAAGTGATTTATGTTGAAGGTATCGGTCCTTCATGAACAATCGCATCATACCCCCGTCGAATCCACGTTGTTGTTTTTCGGCTGAAGCGATCACTAGGTTAATCCGACGGCTTGTCACAAAAGAGCTTTCTTGCTTCTTGCCGATCATCCTTTACCGTAAATCTTATTCCTCGAATCGGGTCACGTTGCGTAGATAGGGATACCGCATGTGAAGTTACATATAGTGTGTCATCAAGTTGCAAGTTGGTTGACTCCCTTGCGTGCTCTTCATTCTTCGTCACTACCATCTGACAGAAGACGCCAACTAGGATGCCACCTAAGCGTAAACAGGAGGTCGGTCGAATGCCGTTCTGTGGACAGAATCATCGGGCTGACAATGGTGTACACGATAGTTCGATAGCAAGGATGGACCAGTCAAGAGAAGGAAGATGAAAGTCTGGGATGAAGGTCGTCCGCTTTCTCTATATTATCGTTCATCATTCTGGGTCTGATGAGTGTCTACAGCGGAAACTGCTCTCTTATGGAAGGCGATTTACGATGTAGCCAAACAATCCGTCCCTCAATTCACCCAAATCCCGGAAGTAAGAACCCGTCGTCTCCTCAGCCTAACTAACATGGTAGGCGCGGGCTGATAAATTTTACTGCATTAAATTCCGTCTGTACAGTTCAAGGAGTATGGGAGGTCTACGGCGAACTTGCATGTGAAGCTGGACGGACTTTTTAGACAATTGATGAAGAAGTGAATTCAATTCTTTGTTGTACGTCTTTGATGCGAGATCTGATACAGAAATGGTGATGAGACATGAAAAAGAAAGGAGATCAACGACAGCGCGCGCGAGAATCCAATCATGAGAGGATCCATTTACCTTCATTCTGCGCTCTGCTCATCCGCTCATTGTTCCTCCATATCCAATGATAAGTATACTCGGCGAGTGTTGTACTTCGTATCGACTTCTTGGTTACTCCACATTCCACCTCGTCTCAACTTATATCGTCAATCGATTAAAGCTACATCGAACCTCGACCTTCGCTAGACGCCTGAAACCACTGTTTGCTCCCGCTTGTTCACAGTAGCAGCATGCCTAAGAGGAGATCCGTAAGCCGTCTTCTTCATGGCAGTAGCTCAATAGCGAAACCGACTCGGAAGAGCTTCCTTCTACATGATCGCAGCCTGAGGAAGGTGAAGACGAACTCGTCTCTGTCAAAGGAGAACGACTCGATTCCCCTAAGAAACGTGCTTACAACAGGGTCGTCACCGAGAAGAAGGTCACTAAGCCTTGGGACGAACGTGAGTCTGTACGGTTGTTCAGGATTCTAGTACCTTGATCAATTTATGAACATTGCGTTCGGACGTTATAGGCGAGCTAGCTCTGCTATGGCAAGGGATATACAGATTGACAAAGGAGAACATGCCGCAACTTGCACTCATTCCCGAAGTAAGCCTCCTTTCCCCATAGTGACGTCCAATGGATCATTCTGATTCTTCGAATGGGAATGGAATGATACGATAGTTGAAGGAGAATGGGAGGACGGCTTCTAGGTTGCACAACAAGGTCGATGCGATTTTCAAGGAACTAATGAAGGCTGCGAAATAGTCGATGGAAGGTGTATGCGTGTGTTCATCTGTACCATAGAATGTATTTGTATCTGTATGGAAAGACCGGATTCGATATGGTGGTAGAACAAAAGGAGAGCAGTAGCGTTCTGTTGGGTTCTCATATGGATCCGCGTATGACAGATGATCAATCAAGAAGCCATCATTCCTCTGTACGTACACAAATGGTCGAAGTCATCAACGCACACATTTCCCCTCTATATCGTCCCATAACCTGTATTTCAGCTCGAACTTCAAGTCAAACTATCCAAGAATAATGCCTCGCGCCAATAAGAACGTATGTCACCTGTTGCCACTCTATCTTTCTGGCAATCTGCTGAGTGACCGCTTACGACGGATTCAATAGTCTGAAAAGGATCAGAAACCGGGTTTAAACACTCCGGCTACTGCGGGAAGAGCAAAGTATCAGCATACGGGTGATCGCAAGTCCGTCAAAACATGGGAAGAGCGTAAGTCTCGGCTGATTTGGTTTCGGCTAGGAATTAACTCTTCAATTCCGGCTATTCATGTTGTCCAGCGGAACTGAGCGCTCTATATGCTGGGATGTTCGCTATTCTAAAGCAGAACGTGTCTGCGTTAAGTGCGATCCCTGAGGTCAGTGGCTGAGTCACCGGAGCGGGATGTTCGAACTGACAACTATGCTTACATACTCAGGTCAGAGCGAATGGTAGGACATCTTCCAACATCCACAAGAAGCTCGAGAGTCTGTTCAAGGACAAGATCAAGACGACAAAATCAAAGGTCCCGTTGAAATAGCTTCCGGATGGGTTGCTTCTGTATGACGAATTTGGTTCCGGATGTATCGATCGAGATGAGAATATGAACCGAACACGATTCGTTCAATTTCCTAAAACTCCTACATTGCCATCTGCAAAACACTCAATACTAGACACCAGACAAACAGACAGTTACCATGACACCCGCACCTCAGTTCTACTCTCAACTCAAGGCATCTGGGCCAGTACCATGCATCACCCCGGGGACGATCCAAGCCAACAAAGGTTATTCCCCTGACCTAGCTTCTCAGATCGCCGATCCTCTATTCCACCCAGCCATCGAAGTCGGATTACACTTGCTCAATGGGGATCTATATTCGGCTCATTTCCTCGCTAGGAAAATGCAGAACGATCAGTACGGGTGAGTCCGGAAAGGGAGGGTCGAGTTTGGTAGACCGTCTCGATCGCTAACACTACTCGACCTACTTACTTACTACCTTTCGATCCAGGATGTGGCTCCACGGGATCCTCCACCGTTACGAAGGAGATTTGACAAACGCTAAAGCATGGTACAAAGGTCTTGATGAGGAAAAACTGATCGAATGTCCCGTATACTCCAAATCCTCGTCACCCTCCTCATCCGATCCGGCTCACCATGAAGGTTTCCTCCTCATCGATCAGGTCGGGATCGTAGGTAGGGGGTTCGGATCGACTAAACTCAGACAACAGTATGGAGATAAAGCCATCGGGTTCCCCGAAAGCGCTCCTTCTGAAAGTCAGCTCGAGGATGAAAAGAAACGTCTATTAGGACAGGACGACAAGGGGAAAAAGGAGGTGGATGGGAAATGTTGGGAAGAGCTGGTTTGGCTCGTCGACAAGCTCGTCGAGATGTATTCTTGGGACAAGAACGTCGAAGGCACGAAAGGATACACGGAAAGCACCGAGCAGCAGAAGGAGATCAGCAGAAAGATGGTCGGAGGAGGTGAAGGCATTCGCAAGTTCTGAGCTTGACCTTTCAGGGAACGAGAGAGATGTAACCCAAAACTTGTAGCGATAATTGCAAACGAAATTCCCATGCAATGTGCTTTTCCACCCATTACACAAAATCATCGTCTAAACAGCTACAAGGTTGAAGCCTACACATAAACGCTCAAAGTAACCCGTAAAGGTGATGCGCTTAGTATCCGTGGGCAGCGAGCTGCTCGGATCCTCCGAAGGTGACGGAAGAAGCAGCCTTCTCTCGGAGCTTGAGGGAGGCGACCTGGAGAATGGCAACGACACCAATCAGTATATCGTTACAAGAAACGATTCAACAGCATCGCTCAACTCACCTTGCGCTCGTGGTAAGCCTGTCCCTTGGCCTTCCTCTTCTCCTCCAACTTGTCGACAACGTCCTTGTAACCCCAACCGACCTCGTGAGACAACCTCTTCAAGGTACAGTACTTCCTGCCGGGCTTGAGACGGAGGACACGGAGAGCGGCGGGAACGACCATCTTCTTGACCTTGTCCTGGGCAGGGGGAACACCCTCGAAGAGAGAGAGACGGGTGAGAGCGGCAGCACCTCGGGAAGACTTGTGGGGAATCATTCCCCTGATGGCCTTGTAGAGGATCCTGGAGGGAGCTCGGAAGTGGAAAGGTCCGGACTTCCTGGGGTTACTGTGTGAAGGAAGAGCAAGAGTGGTCAGTAACTGGATCAAGAGTTGTAGAGGTCGAGATGACGTACACCAAATGCTTCTCTAAAGGCATTGTAAAGAATGGATCGTTAGTCTGCCTGATCTCCAGACCTATGTATATGACCACAACTGACTGTGCAAGTAAGCGTGGTATCGGAGCTGGATGGGTACGATAGACGTCAGCCCACGGGGTCTAGCAATTCTATCCCACACCGCATACGCACCTTGTTCCTGAAGAAAGATCCAGAGATGTTGATCTCCTCACATCGAACGACAGTCACCTTCTGACCGGAAAGGATCTATTTTACCCAAACGAGTGGGGAACGAACAAAAAAACAAGCACACAGAGGTAACTTGCGCAATCAGCCCTCCGTTTCCGGTTAGAGCATGCTTTTGATTTCGGCCTTCGTCTGCCTGGGACGGGGTACGCCCACTATCGCAAGGGATTTGGGGCTGGGACGAAACATGGTCTGACGCTCTGTGCTCCTGGGAGGGTGATCGGCGTCCCACGTTGTCATCGTTCCCGCCTTATCGCTCTTTCATACCGCCTAGCGACCCTTCACATATACGTTCTTGCGAACGAGGGTGACTCTCGTCTTTCCCTCTTGTATGCCTCGTTGCCCAATAGAAGAACGCAATTCTGCATCCAGCGACCCCGTCCCGGATCATCCTCCCGCTTGCCAGCTCGGACAGAGATAGGGAAGATGAATCCGCATCCAGCTTGATAATCTTTTTCTGCTCCGAAGAACTAATCTGTACACACCTGCTTCGCGACGATGGAAGCGAGACGACCGAGAAGGTGGCCTTTGCCATCAATGACAACGGGTTGAGCGGAGAAGGAGGACATCTGGTGGTGATGTAAGGGAAGGGAGCAGGGAAGGTATGTCGATTTGAGGATGGGATGTGTCGAATGGCACCGATATTGATAGTTTCCCAGAACCAGAGCGAATAGTCGTTCCCAACGATTTCAAGTCATCCCAAAGGTCGAATCGCAACCGAAGTCAAAAGCAAACAAATGGCAAGAACATCAGCCTCCCGTGCTCTCTCGTCGGCACAATTGCTGTCCAGGAATCCGTTGACTGACCTTGACTCTTGATGGATGTACTTGCCGTGTCGAGGGGTGTATTCACGCTTCACAACTCCAACCTGATCAGAGCTTGACTTGGTCAATTGGGCCCAGAAAGCAGAGCAAATTCGCGACGAGTCGCCTGAGCGAGGCACCGTCGTGTCAAACAGAAGCGCGTGGTAACGAGAACCGCATGAGCGCTTCCGAGTAAGCGGTACCGCGGGTCATCACAAGTTTGACCCTAGACTCTCCGACCCACGCGCTTCACAATCTCCGACGTCGAACTACTCGTTTCAACTTTGAAACAGATCAAGCGAGATGAACCTGAGATGAACAATCTTGCAAAGCCCATGCGATAATTATACAAGCCGTAAACGATGTGATACCTGACCCATGTGATTTCTCATTCCCAATCCGAAACGTCCGTCCCTCTCTCGCTCCTCGCATCGTCCACCTCTTCCGGACTGGGCGGAAGTCTAGCGAACAACAAGATCACCGTACTAAGCAAAGCGGTCGTTCCGTTTGCGAGGAAGATCATGTTAAAATGACCCTTCTGACTGAGCAAGGCGAAGAGACCGCCAAAGACGCTTTGACAGATGACCGTGGCGAGCAACTCGATCAGTGCCACTCCCGCCAGAGCTTCGGGTCGTTCTGACGCGGTGACCATTTCCATGACCACACCCTTTGCCGCCGGTGCAGCAGCACTGAACAGGGGTAATAACGCTCCAGCTATATTCGATCCGCTCGTATCAGCCTGGTCCCCTTCCCTTGACCTTGAAGCGGTCCAAACATCGGGAAAGATCACTCACCGATATACATCTGCCAGCTCTTCGAAGAGAAGGCCATCACCGCCGTCCCGACCGCGTCAAAGAGACAACTCCACCTCAAGAAATCCAGATCGAACGCGCTGTGATGTTCCGATTCCTTCCCATGACCCTTATACTCTCCCGTCTCGTCCTCGTCGCTCTCATCCGAGGACGTCTCATCCTCTTCATCTCGGGTAGGTCTGCTGGACGTGTAGGAGTAAGAAACACCTCTTCTGAATCCGGGTTTCTGTCCAGAGATGGAAGAGGCGGATGAACCGGGGTTCCCGGTCGAGCGGGGGGTCTGTTTGGATTCGTACCATTTCCGACCGAACGAGATGATCGAGGGGAAAGCGAAGGTGAGGAAAGTCGCTCGGACGATAGCAAACGTCGACATCAGGTACCCGTTCTGTTTCACCGAATACCGTATAAACGTAGGTTCTAAAGCCTCCGAGGAACGGTCCGAAAACTCACTTGGGTCGGTTTGAATCCGTAATTGTTCGTAGCGATCAATTGCAACATCAAAGGCTACCACACGCTGGATCAGTTCCTTTCCCATCTCCCTCGGACCCTCTCACAAAAGACTCACCACATAAGCCGTCGCGAGCACGCTAACAAAAGTCCCAATGGCCAACAAGGTGACCCCGTAATACCCATCGCCACCCCACCTCTCCAACCTCCTCCTCTTGAACACCCTCAACGGTCTGAAGAACCCATTGACCTGTTCCCTCCACCCCTTGTTTTGACTAGACCTTCTGGCGCGCTTGTCCTTCTTCCCCTCTGTGTACTTGGGGTGGATGTAGGGGAGGGTGAAGAAGGTCAAGAGGGTGCAGAGGAAGAGGAGAGCGAGGGTTATGTAGAACGGGGCGGTTGGGTGGATGAAATCGTTGAGGATCCCACCGACCGTGAAGGCGAGGGCGGTCCCTGCCATAGCCACACCTTGTAGCTGACTATACGTATCGAGGGAAGAACAAAGATGACATTAGCTTTCACCGTATTACGATCCGGCCTCGATTTCCCACTCACCCAAAACTACCCGTCCGATCTTTAGGCTCGACAACAGCTCCCACGAACGTATTAGCACTCAACAAGTACCCCGCTCCTCCTCCCAGAACGGCAAACCATTGGGTAGCTTGGAATATCCATATCCCCGCCGTTCCTCCGTACCAAAGCCCGACGATCTGTCCGGCATTACGGAACAGGGGGAAGATGGATTGAGCCAGGAGGGTCAGTTTTAGGCCGTAGGTTTTTTGAAGGTAGCCGGTTGTGAGAAGGTTTAGGACACCGGCTATTGTGGTTGCAGTCACCACTGTGAGTTCAGGTGAAGGTTTTGTCAGTCATGTCTATGGGGTGAGAGGTGAGAGTACCGGAAGCATGACTTACTAACGCTGATAGCCTTTGCGGTCCCAATATCGACCGCACGTATAGCACATTCATCCCCATCCCCCTTGTACGGTCCATGATGACGATAATATTCTTGACAAGTCAACGATCGGTAGGCGAATACCATGGGGGTGTTCGTCAGCCCGAAGGTGAACGATAGGGAGAAGACGATGAGGAGCATTCGTCGAAGAGGAGTGAAGAATGATCGGGTTTGGAGTTTTGTTGCGGTGTGTTGCCGCAGCAAGAGCGGTTGGGACTCGTCGTTTGAGCCCGACATGATGTAGGGTTGTCACTAGTTGCTAGTGGGTGTACCCAGTAAATTGAGCGTGTGCTTGGAAAGAGAGGAGACGTTAGTGCCAAGTTGCTCGAGGATGAAGAAGTTGAACCAGTTCTGTCGCTTCTGTTGTTGAAATCGTCATCGATCGAAAGATAAATAGATGTCGATCCGCGGTTCGATCACTGCACGGGACGATACTGGATGTAGATGAGAACTCGGTTATCTTCGGTCTCGTCCGAACCCGAAAACGAGAATGTGCAACGTATTCGACGTCGAATTCAACGTTTCAACTTGGCGAATTCCGTTCAATCGCAACAAACTCAACCTTCTCAGAACACTCAGACACCCGTTCCACTGCATAACCATGAGAATCAACACTCCCATTGCTCAACAACCCGCCCCTGTCCAACTACCCAGCTCATCGCCCGCTCAAGCTTTCTMCCCCGCCGATCCTCATGCAGATATTGCTGCCAAGCCTTGGGTCCTACCTTCTCCCCCTGCTCTGACATTCGTCAGTGAGTGAGGCAGAGGTTCGGATTGCAAATGTATCATTCCCTGGACTTACTGGCGTTCGTCCGTATAGATGCCAACGTAGTCGACCCAGAATCATCCAGGTTGTACAAGAACCAGACCCTCAAGATCAAGGATGGAAAAATCGTCTCCCTAAGCTCTACCGATCTATCCTCTGATATCCCTCAGGCGATGAAAGAAGGTGCCAAAGTCGTCGATGCCGAGGACTGGTTTCTTTGCCCTGGATTGATCGATTGTCACGTTCATATCACCGGTAAGCCACGCGGTCTATCTTATATTCGATAAAAACTGGTAGCTGAGGCCATAACTTAACAGCTTGTCCTGGTGCCGCCGTCAGTCTCATAGCCCTACCGCTTACCTCTTCGATCCCAATTGATACCTTTACCGTCTCGCAGACAATCGCAGCGACGATCAATTCCAACCGGGATGTAAACGTCCTCCGCTCGACCTGGGTCCTGAAAGGGATGCTCTCTCGAGGATTCACCACCGTCCGCGATGTAGGAGGAGCATCGAAAGCTCACGCGGACGCTACAGCCGAAGGTCTCATCCCCGGTCCTCGGTTGTTCCAAGGAGGACCTGTGAGTCGTCTCTCTTCACCCCTTTTGTACACTGGGCAACAACCATCTGATGGCGAGGAGGAGGGATGTTAGGTCGTCTCCCAAACGGGTGGACATGCGGATTCATCCGATCCATCTTCTTCACCGCATATGGCCGGGTCTTGTTGTGGAGGTACAACGAACGGCTCATTGGGAGTGACTGTGGATGGCGTTCCGAGTGCTTTGTTGGTGACGAGGGATATCATGAGAAAAGGCGCGGATCACGTCAAAATCTGTGTAAGTCCTCGTCCCCTTGTTCCCACGATCGAGCGAACGAACGATATTAACGAATCAAGCGAGGAGAACAGACTTCAGGAGGCGTAGGATCAGTGACCGATAAACTCGAAGGGATCCAGTTCACTCATGATGAGCTCGTAGCGATAACCACCACCGTGAAGAATATGGGAGGAAGGTTGGTCACTTCCCACTGCTACACCTCCGAGGGAATCAGGCATGCCATAGCAGGCGGTGTGGGGGGGATCGAGCATGGGAACCTCTTGGATGAGGAGACGGCAAAACTAATGGCCGAGAAGAAAGTATTCTTGACCCCTACTTTGGCCGTTCATACCGTCAGTTTCATCATTGATAATAGCCATGTCGTATCGCACGATCGGTACTGATCCGGTCGTACGCGTTCAAAGATCATCTCAAGCCCACCCTACGGAGGGTTCTTACTCCCAAGTCAACTGGAGAAGAACGAGTTGGTCAGGACAAAAGGTCTCGAAGCGTACGTCCCTCTTGTCTTCCTCTTGTTCGATTTCGGACGATTCCGATCCCTTCTTGCGCGGTCATGCGGAATAGCATCGTTCATGCGGAAAAGGCAGGAGTAGTGGTTTGTTACGGGACCGATATGCTGGGTAGTATGCATCCTTTACAGACGAACGAGGTGAGAAGATGGATGATAAGTCGTTCGGGAGTCTGACCCGCTGATGCTCGTTCGCCGTACCAGTTCGTCACTCGATCCAAGGTCTTACCGGCCGCGACCGTTCTGAAACACGCGACTTCTAATCCCGGTAAGACGACTTCTAAGGGTCGAGTGAGCGATGGAACGGTACTGAACCTCTCCTCCATCGCTAGCCAAACTCCTCGGGATGGAAGGCAAGATCGGGACTCTCAAACCCGGTGCTTTTGCGGATATGGTCATCATGACCTCCAACCCATTGGACGACGTTACCATCTTCGATCGATACAACGAGACCCAACTGGCCGTATTGAAAGAAGGACGGGTGATGAAGAGCAAGACCCAATCGCTCGTCGCCGAAGTATCACTCGTCTAACCGTCTCGAGCTCGATTCAATTGTATAAGAGAGAGAGAAAAAAACATATCCGATTTCCCTCGTGAGCTTTTGCTAGGCCTCGTCTCTTTTTTTGACAAGGGCAAGGTATGATACACGATTCCCACTTCCGGAGAACCTCTCTTTTCAGTCCATCTATATATATATATTATGAATTCCCACAGTCCATCTCGCTCGACCTAGGCCCATTTGGCTAGGAGAGCCATGAGACCGCTTCCCAAGCAGATACAGACAAAGGCGAACGTCATCCTGCTCGTCTTGGCCTTCATCATCCTAGGGTTGAGTAGGATCTCGTGTCCGAGCAACTAGAACGCAAGCAGAATTATCAGGAGGTCAGCGATCGTTCGGTTGTTGTTACTGTTTTTGTTTAGAAAACCGTCAGACTTACCTCGACCAACCCGGTGTATAACAAGATCCCGGCGGAGAAAGCGTCCAATACACCGGAAGCTCCTGCCATAGCAGCTCCGTTAGCGTTGAACGATTCCCTCACACCCAATCCGATAGCGACTCCGAGTGGGCTGCGAGGAGAGGACAGAGAGATCAGCCAGGGATCGAGATGTGAGAGAAGGAAACGGCTATGACTCACGTCATGATGGAGTACAAGAGAGCGGCAACATAGGGCGACCAACGTAATCGGTGAGGTAATCGGAGTTGAGACAATCTCGAACCCAATCCCAATCCCTCGAACATTTCTATCAAGCGAAACAGACACAAATCAGATGACCTTTTCCCCTCGGATGCTATGATCGAGGATTGCCGCGGGACTCACGGTGGAAGATGATGACCACGAACAAGGTGATGAATTCATCACTGACTGCCAAAGTCAATCCGATGATGATGGAATGAAGGATGACACCGAATTCCAATACGGCCACCGCGATCAACTGAGCGACACCTTCCGTCGTTCCTACATCGTAATCCACCCGAACATCATCCCCTTGCCAAGATCCTTCCGAGGATGAAGAAGCCTCGAGGTCCTTCTCCTTGGACGGAGAAGAGGGAGAAGCGAGAGCGATCGGTCCGGTGGAAGTCCCAGCGGGTTCCTCGACGACGTGAGAATGAGCATGGCCATGTTCCGCCTCGGCATCGTTATGCGTGTTATAGGTAATCCCGATCTTGGCCATCTTGGCCGAACCGATACGGTAGGCGGCGACTTCGGAGAAGAAGATGAAGTAGACTGCGATCATTGCGATGGCTGGTGCCCAGTCCTGGTGATAGCAAGACATCGATTAGAATTCACGGTTCACGTCATGAGAGCGGGATGAGGAGGAGGCACCCACGTATTCCCCCCATGTGCCGGTAAGGCATTCAGAACCTAATTCATCAAATGCAGGTGCTAAAAGGCTACGCGTAGAGATAAATCAGCCGAGCTCGTTTACGATCCCACCACGACGCGATTTTACTCACTGCATGAAAGCGGTAGCGATGATGACTCCACTACCGAAAAACTTGGCAAAGTCGAAAACAAGAGGATGACCGAGTTTGGATTTCGTCCTCCTCAGTACGATAGGGGCGATCGTTCCGAAAACACTCGTGACCTGTCCAGCGAGAATGTACAAAGTTAGTCTTGAGGTTGATATGTCTAAGCGAGATGGCAGGACGTACGAGGATGATGAAGATGGAAGCGATTCGGAGATTGTGATGAGCATCGTCGTAGGAAGCGGCACATGGATCTTCAGCTACATCGGGAGCGGCAGCAGCGGGGTCGGACATTTTGCGAATGGGTTGTTGAGGGAAGGATTCGATTGAGGGAGTGTCCTTGAGGGAGAGTGATGCCAATTGGTGATATATAACTTGTTGGTTGTCCGATGCGATACGACTTCCTTTGTGGAGTGAGCGTGTGTGGTATGCTATATAACCAGTCGAACGTGCTCTTTTCGAGTGCTTTTTTTTCGTACAGTCACGAGGTTTGATAGGAGAGGTCGTGTGGGGTGTGAGAGTGTTCCAATATTAGACGACGACCTTCTATTTCGCTGTCGAGCTGGCGGTTGGAGATGTCGTTCGAGTGGAATTCGAGATTGAAATGACTCGAAAGTGAATCGCTCGGACGGTTGAAACACTTGAAAACGAGGATCGAGAGGACTTCGAGGTCATCGCGTACCCTTACGTAAGTAACGTCATCTTGCGGAATAGGGGAAATCGCATGGATCCTCCTTCTCGTTCACGATCATCGATCAGTACAACGCTCTCCTCTTCTAAGGTGACACAGTACTATACAACCAGTCTATCGCCACCACCGGTCAACCCATCCTCGTCTTCTTCCTAGGCGGAGGTCCACCGAGCGTAGATACAGTCGTCATATTGTTGACAAACCCAGCGCTCATCTGGCTATGTAACGTAGGCCTGAAAGGAACCGCCGATCCGCTCGAAGCGTTGTTCCTCCTCAAGCTTGCTAAGGTAGCTGGGTTCTGGATATTGGAGAGCGAACCGATTGCGGGTTGACTGAGGTAGAAAGCCATATCGAATGGGGATCAGCAACCCGTCCTCCGGGATTCATCCGGACCGATCATCCGACAATCATCCGAACGATCCGTCGACACTCACCTGCCCATCTTTGGATCCCCATTATCTTCATGCGTAACTCTTCTCGTAGGGTAGACGATCCCTGACCCCTCGAAAGCGCTTCACAAACAGAACAAAGCGAGATCAGCAACGCACCCTCCCCTTCCACCTTTTCGTTGAAACCTCGAGACTCACTCCTTCAAAACCCCATCCCCGAAAAACTCATGACTTAGTGCTCCTTCCGCCGTGATCCGTCTCTTAGGGTCATATTCGAAGAGCCTCGTCAACAGGTTATACCCAGCCGTCGAGCGGGACCGAACCTGATACCAATGTGCTAGGGAAGATGATCGGCTATGAAATGAACGTCGCATTTAGTGACGGGCGAGAAAGTGAGAGGAATCAGAGGATTCGACTTACTGGTCTTGACGTGCGAATTCGGGGTATTCGGGCATTTGAACTATTTCGGGCCATCTTTTACCTGTCCCAATGAAATGATCAACATGGTTCGATTCAGTTTCATCTTCTTCCAGTTCAAACATGTTCCTAACAGGTCGAACAACCCCATTCGAAACTCACCATCAGGCGTTCCGAGAATCTCCACAATCTTACTCATCTGATCGCGCTGAAAAGGCATCCCCTTTACCCCCAATATCCCTCCAGCCCCGATCTGTAGTCCGGCTTTCGCATGATGAGCCTCCATCTTGGCCTCTTCTCCCTTGAAGATCGGCCTCAACGCCAAAAGCTCGGCGTAGATACATCCTACCGCCCAAAGATCGATGGCGGCCGTATAATGTCTGGCACCCAGGAGGAGTTCGGGGGAACGGTACCAGATCGTGACGACGACTTTGTCACCGTTCCAGAGGGGCAACAAAGGGTCCCTGTTGATCCTCGCCAGACCGAGATCCCCGATCTTCACTATCCCACGGGACGTGACCAGGATATTGGCCGGTTTGAGGTCTCGGTGGAGGATGAAGTTTGCGTGGAGGTGGGCGACCCCTATGATCAGTTGATGTAGCAGAGACTTCAGGGTTGAAGCGGGAATAGGTTGGCGGATGGTTTGGGCGTGGTAATGGATGATTTGCTGAAAAGGTCGTATTGAATGGGTTACCAGGCGTTTCAAGGTCAGGCCACTTGGGGGCAATGAACTTACGAGGAAATCGTGCTCGGCATATTCGAAAACCATGTAGATACTTTTATCTTCCAGAATGACCTCCCTCAGCCTGACGAAGTTCTCACACCGTCCTTCTTCCCTCTTCCCATCTCTCGCTTCGGCGACAACAACGCTGAGCTCTCTATTCAACGAGATCTCTCTTATTGCTGATTGAGAGATCCCGGTGTACGTCGTCTTCTCCCCTTCCTTGTCTGGTTTGAACTTCTTGATCGCATATAGCAGAGGTTTGGGAGGATCGGATGGATTGAGGGAAGGGGAAGGAGCTTCTTTGATCTGAGCTTTATAGACTCGTCCGTAAGTACCTGTTCATTTCAATCCCTTCCTATATCAGCTTGAATCACGCCAAAGATCAAGCACATAAGAGCCGAGTCATACCTGATGAGATGAAGCCCAAGATTGTGTACTTCGATAATACCGTCTTCCTTTCTGCATCTTTCTTCGCTCGCCAGCCAGGCATAGGATCAGGTACCGTGTGCGTAGAGAGAGGCATCGTCCGGCTTGAGAACTAGCTCGCCGGGAGCTCGAACGCTCCCAGCTTTTTCCAACGGGATCGTATAGGAGATGGTTATGATGCCTACTGTCTACCTCTAGTGTTGATGTAGGTACTTAGGTCATGAGCTCATGAGGTATATCTGATCATCGATGTGAACCCAGAGATGATCGAGATGTTCGTATCGGCCAAAAGCGCAATCTCGATTCTTCTACCAACGCCGAGACCGCGAACCAGTTGCCCTTTGTCAACCACTCGACCTCGATTCAACCCTGCTTCACCTTGGACTTGGACGTGAACCCTTACTATCCTTGTTCTTGCCACAGCAACATGGATACGGATATGGGACAGGATGGTGGCCTCAGGCCCCACTCTCTTTTATCCCGGCTCGGGCCAATGGAGGAAACCACTCCTGAACAAGACGGAACAACTGAACCTAAAGTAACAGGCAAGGATCGGATAAACATGCTCCTCGATACCCCATTAGGTGAAGATCCCGAGACTTATCATGCTGAAGATAAGATGTTGGAGGATGAGGGCGTGGAACGGTCTTACTCTAACACTCAACGAGCGGGAGAGGGTGGACTCAGGGATAGAATAGGCAATTCTAAAATATACCTGTTGGAAGAATCTGGAACGATAGTGCATCACCCTAATATTGAAGATAGAGAGGTAAGAAAAGTGCTCTCGAGGCGCAAATCACCCGATGCTCATTGCTTGTGAATTGGTCTGAGTAGGAAGTAGACCCCGACTTCTCATACTTGGGTAAGTGATTCTCTTTCAAAACCAGACTCTCTGATCTTGAGCCTTACTCATTCATCCCCGATTTACCTTCCGTACAGAAAACCTCGATGGGGAATCTCCGGTCCGAGACTGCGCTTTACATCTCTCAGGCTACCCTCTCCAAAACCTTAGCACTTCCCAAGTCTTCAGCTACGTGACGATATTCGCACCAAAACCCGTCGGTACGTACGTTCCCCGTTTGAAACTACGCACAATATTCTGACGAACGGTCATACACATAGGGATCGAGTGGATCTCGGATACGAGATTATGTATCGTCTATGGTTCCCCTTCCGCTACCAAGACTGCTCTAGAACTCTTGGCTAAAACGGGATTCGACCCTTACCCACCTCAATCGGATGATCCGCTTGAGCTCCGAAGTTCCCAACCTCTTCCCGATTCCATGAGGGAAAGTATAATCGCCGGTCTAGGGGAGGATGGGAAGAAGAGAAACACGACGAGGGCGAGGATGGAGGATGGTTTGGTCATCACTCGGAAACTCCAGGACGACGATGAGAACCTTCCAGAAGGGTTGAGACCGGGGGCGAGGTTGGATATCAGATACGCTATGGAATCGGATATCAAAGCCAAGACGAAAGCGAGCGAGAGCGAGTGGTATAAGAAACACGGAAGATGGGCGGGGAAAGAAAGAGGAGGAATCGTACCCGAGGCATCCCTCTTGACGGATAAAAGGAAATACGGTCGTTATGCCGATGACGAGCCGGAAGAAGATCGACCGAGGCGGGAACGAAATCGATCTGCTAGTCCCAGAAGACGAAACGAACCTCGAAGAGGTACAGGTAAAAGGACTGCACAGGATTTGGATAAGGAGTTGGACATGTTTCTCGCAGGTGACGCGGTAGAGCAACCTGTACGGAGGACTGAGGATCGGGAACGACCGCGACGAGCAGAAGGTGGACAGAGGAGAGAAGGGGGTGGAAGAAGACCTCAGGCGAAACAGGAAGATCTCGACGCAGGTCAGTCGTATATCATGTTTCTGTTCGACGGTTTGGATCTGACATTCTACGACCATGAAACAGAGCTTGAAGCATATTTACAATCGCGCTAAGTGAGGTGGCCCATGGACAGGCATAGAATCGAAAAGGAATCTATATATCGAAGTTGTGCATGTCGCATCAGGACTAGAAGGCATATAGGTTGTATGTTACTCATCGCACACATTATTATAGTACTACTCGTTGCCTCTTATCATACGAGATCAGACAGTGCATGTGAAAGGATGGGTAGAGGTTGATGATAGCAAACCGTTCAACCACTTTCTCACCATGTACAAATTAATCGACCAGTTTGTAGATACCGGAGGCATAAGACAGGGCAATTCCTCGATGTGGAGTCGTCGTACCTCGCATTGACCAAATCGTATCGTATCGACGAACCGAAACCCACTGGATAGTATACATTATTCACATCTCCCGATCAGTAAACATATTCCACCGATTTATCCATCATCTTGCTACAGCCCGAATCTCCTCTCTATCCATCATTCTAGATTGCGTTCCCGTTTCTTCCCAAATGACAAGATTTAGAGATCTTTCTTTCCAGTCTTTTCACCCTTGACCTTCTCATCGACCTTGCTCTTCTGTGCAGCCCTAGCCGCCTGAACCTTGGCGACGGTAGGACTTCCATGAATGACATAAGCCTTGGTAGCATAGACGATAGCCAAGAACAAGACCACCGCCGACTGAGCACCGAGGTTGGTCATGGGTGCTTCCAAAGGCGTGGGATGAACAGGGATAGGTTTCTCACTCGGAGCGTTGTTGAGGAGGGAGAAGATAGTGGCGGGAAGATTCTGGATTTGACCGACGAGGGCGATATAGGTGGGGTGAGAGAAGGTGAGAAGTCCATAAAGCATGGAACCGGCTGCTCCGGCTAGAAAATCGAGAGATCCAAAGAGTCCTCCGTGCAGGATAGGAGGGGTTGCGATCCTCCATTCGGGGGAGAAGACGTTGAGGGTGGAAGCGACGATTCCTCCACCCGAAGCGGCCAGTCCTCCGCAGATGATTTGGTACATCAAAGAACCCTTGATGAGTGGATGAGAATGACGAGAGGTCTGGTTGATCGCTCCGGCAATAGGGAAAGAACGAGTGAGACCGTCGATCACGGGAAGAACGACGTCGAGTGTCTCGGCGGATGGGTGGTAAGGGATCAGATAGGGGGAGTTGACAAAGAGGTAAACCGAGACGTAGTTGAGGAGAGGGTATGGATGAAGGAGCTGAGGAGGGGGGTTTCCGAGGAGAAGAGCGTTGATGAATGATCCTCCCCAGGCCTACGAGTCGATCCGTTTTAGCTTCCACGTCTAGTACGGTTACAGGTTACGGACGATTGCTTACCATAGCCAAGTACCCAGCCAACTCCACAGCCCTTCCCCTGACCTTCATAGCACCTTCATGTCCCAGAGCCTTGACCCTTCCTTTATAAGCATGAGAGATTCTAAGGGCGTGAAGCGTCGTGGCTAGTGGGAAAGGGTAGAAGGTAGGCGAGATGGGAGTCGAACAGGTGCTGATCAGGAGAGCGAGGGGACGCAAGAACGTGAGAGTAAGGGTGAGGATGAGCAGTCCTAGACGCTGGATTGGTTCAGGTAGATCCGACATGATGGAATCGCCGAGAGCTTGAGCTGTTGAGCAGAAAGTGAAGGAGATGAATGAACTGAAAACGACCAAGATTCGAGGTCATTGATCATCTTGAGATTGGCCAACGAGGTCGAAGTGAATATGCATTATCGGAATTCCGTCCGTACAAAGGAAAAACAGTTCGACCGCGCCACCCACGCCCCCCTCATCGAGGCATTCCCATCCCTAACGGTGGTGGCGGTGCGTTCAAGCTAGCATAAGGTACTTCAGCTTTCCCAACAGCGTAACAGAATCGTCTATAGTCTATCAGGTGTTTATCCCATTGTTGTATCGTTAGCGCTCGCTTCGGATCATCGGGAGACCCCACGGACTGACCTGGTTTTGCGAAAGAAGGATACCTCGGTGTCCCGTACCCCGCGACGGGCGGGACGTCCATCGTCGTACTCAATGGCATGGCATTAGGATAAGCAGTATGAGGCGTAGCGAATGGATTCATCCTGACGTTATTCCCGCTCATGGCTGAGAAGGTCGTATAATCCTGTGGACCCGGAGGGATCATGCTTCCCATGGGTGGAGGTGAACCGCCCATTCCTTGGGAAAAGAAACCTGGGTTCATTTGGGGATGCATGGATTGCCTGGGTCCCATTTGGCCGTGATTCATAGCGGATAGTTGAGGTGGGAGGGGTCCAAAGTTCGCCAGGTTGTTGGGGAGTGACATGGGGTGATTGGGGTACTGGTTTTGCGGAGAGAGGGGTCGACGATTCGACTGAGGGACGCGGTCATTGTGATCGTGAATGGAATGAGAACGGTGTCGATGACTTCTGGGAGGAGGAGTAGACCGTTGTCTCTCTTCACGTTGATAGTCATGATGATCATGGTGCCCATGTGTATGCTGATGATTACCTCCATCACGATCCCCATCACCCTCCCTCACATCATCCCGATCCCCCTCATCTCTTCCACAAGTATGTCCAACCCTCGGACTACTATAATACCTATCCAACTCTTCATTCGTCTCGTGATCCCTTTCTCCTTCTCTCCGATAATCGGACGCCCCTCGGATCTCGATAGGTCGGCTGGAATTACGCTCGGGTGATGGGCGGTAAGACATCTTGTTCCGATTCGTTATCGATTCGGATCTTGTACAATGATTTCTCAGGAAACACTAGACGAAACACCAGACGAGGGATCAATAATCAAGTTCAGCTCTATTAGGATAATCGAACCCCAACGTATTTATCCCCCTTCACTTTCTCCCCTTTCTCCCCATCCGCGCATCGCTAATCTCCAAGGACCTCATAAACCCCTTTGTGACCGGTACAACTGATCTCACTTTCCCTATCCTTTCTGACTAAACGGGACGTTCCTTTGAACGCACGAATCTTACGGAAGAGCATGTATTGCGTACGATGAGAAGAGGGTTCTGCCGGACAGGCACGTTGGTGCATGATTGATAAGAAAGTGAGGTGCGAGCGAGGTGCGAGGTTTCGGTGTTCGATGCCGTTATACTCAGAACCCTATCATCGGCTTTCTTTTCCCTTTTTTGTCTGTCTTGCGTACCGGGTGCTGGAACGGTTTCCTCCCCAACGTGGGTGTATAGATACCAAGGTAGCTGAGGTCTTCAGGAGGCCAGTGGCGAGCTTCTCGGATTCATACCTAAAACGATCGAGTGGGATCAAATTTATGACTCATCACGTTCAGAAATTATTGAGTGGGAATCCAATCGCGAATTTAACAACTCGTCAAAAGTCCAAAGGTCTCTATTTCTTGAATTGTATAGCACAAACAACAACAGTCCCGTGAGATTCCTCAAAAATGACTCGGATCGGTGTACTCGGCAAGTCTCCAAGCCTCAGCCCTCGCTCAAGAGGCGCATCATCTAAATCGAAATCTTCCAATCGATAGCTCTACAAGGTGCTTTCCTGGAGCATGCCAATCACCTTAAGAAGTAAGGTTCAGCCCTGCAATCATCAGCTTCTCCGGAAAGCTAGAAGATGTTATACAACGCGGACAGCTGATCTGATTCGGTGTGTGACGCGAATCGAATAGAGTACGATCGACTTATGATCTCGAATTCAGCGTGGTCTTTGTCAAGACTGCCGAAGAACTTGCGGTATGGATCTCATCATACTCAAGCTTGCCTTGCAACCCCACTGATTTCCCATATTATTCTGATCAGCAATGCGACGGTCTTATCATCCCCGGCGGGGAATCCACCGTCATGCTCTCCCAAGCCAGAGCCTCTTCTATTCTCTCCGAATTACAAGAATACCTACAGAACCCAGAAAAACCCGTCTATGGTAGTTGTGCGGGCATGATCCTGATGGCTAAAGAAGATGGAGTGGGTGGCGGAAGGAAACCCCAGAAAGGTCTGGGAGCTTTACAAGGGATGAACGTTTGGAGGAACGCTTATGGTGGTGAGTCCAGACCGTATTGTATGGTCTTGATAGTGCCTCCTCGCTGAACTAGAACTCTCCACTTGACCTGTGATGATAACAGCTCAAAACGAATCCTTTGAAGTTCAACTACCATTCGAAGGTCTAGTCAACCCAGATATCCCCTTCCCAGCCATCTTCATCCGAGCCCCAGCTATCCACTCCCTCTCCCCCTCCTCCTCCTCGACCTCAAAAGAAACCCTCTGCCTGATCCCCTCATCCATGGTCCCAGAAATCCCAGACGCAGATAGCTCTCCTTTGGGTAAACCGGACGACGAGGCGATGAGAATAGTAGCGATGAGGGAGGGGAAGAAGCTGGTCACCTCTTTCCATCCCGAGTTAAGTGGGGATTTGAGAGTGCACGAGTTCTTCTTGAGAGAATGTTGTGGGTTAGGAAAGTAGATTCATACCGGAATTTCACTTGGGAGTTTTTTTGTGCATGTGCATTGTATGCTGATCAGGCATGGTTTGATATGGTCCAGTCTTGTGACGCCGGAGCAGGTAGACTTGACCAGATGAAGACCTACGATCTTGTGAATAAGACTGAAATTGGGTCCTCTCACCAAATATCAAAAGTGAGGCACCCGAGACGGTTGACAGAATGATCTTCCACAGGTAGCTTGGGAAGTCGGCAACCGACGAACCCTTCCCATCGGTCCATAAAAAAACAGCCTAGGCTTATGTGTGCAATATGGATACAGTGTTACGTTCTACTCTCATTCTATTAGCTCTCGCTCCTCCCTCACTCATCCGCCTCGAAGTCAAACTCATCCATCTCATCCTCATCCTCATCATCCGCATCCGCATTCAACCTCGTCGACCCAATCGGTGTCCGATCCCTCTGTCTCTCCTCCCCCCTCAATTTCCGTTGTAACCGGCTCAACCCGACTCTCCAATCAGGCATCCGTTTCTCTTCCTCTTCACTATCCTCTTCGTAATCGTCATGATCTTCCGTATTATAATATTCATCCGCGTCGAAATGCGCCCAGGCCTTTTTGTTCAGCGGTCGTGCCTTTGTTTGAAAGGGGTTGTACCGATCGTCTATAGAGGACGAGGGGATGGATTCCTCTTCTTCCGGGTATTCGTTCCGGTAGAAGTTCTCCTCTGTTGGGCATTGGCTTTTAGTCATGTTCTTTCCCGGTCATAAGTTCAGAGCTGGACCCGACTAACCGTTGGAATCCTCATCAGCCTCGTCGCCCTCCTCCGAATCGCTTCCAGGATCGTCATCATCATCCAACAACTCTTCCAATCCAGCCAGTGCACCGATCATAGTCACGCCGTCACCCAAGAGACCCGTCCCCACTGGTCCGGTCTGATTGCTAGCGGTTGGCTCGCGGTAGTAAAGATCGTACACCCATTCTCCATCTTGATCATGAATGGGTATTGTGGCGATCTGGGAGGAATTAAGGGATGTTGCTGTAGACATATCTTTCGAGGCGTCGTTCTTTGGTCTTTCGTTCACTATTCGAAGTTTCGGCAGAAATGGGTAAGCGGACCTGGCAATGCACAAAGCCCAATACTGTACTTACATGCAAGCGATTCAGTCAACATAGGTAAAAACTTTTCCATCTCCCTCATCTCCTCGTCGACCTTTTCCACCTCGTTTCTCATCCTTTCTTTCCCCCTGTTCGACCTAGGCGGTATATCCTCCTCGGTCCTGACCACAGGCGGACCGGGGGAGATTGCTCGCCTTCGAGGAGGACTGGCTGCTCGACGGGTGGAAGGGGGAGGGGCATCGCTCTCCAACTGAGCATCGATCAGGCGGAAATCTACTCGAGGTCGTTTAATCCTAGGCAGTCGATACAAGCAATCAATCAGTTGATTATTCAATTTATATACTAACTCGGTAGCATGAACCCTGGTACCAACTTACGGTTCAACACCTCCTGCCCCAGACGGGTTGCCTCTAGACTTCCTATTCTGAGAGTAAGCGGGCTTGATGACTCGGTACCTTCGTTCTTGCGGGATGGACGATGTAGGTTCAGGGGGAGAGACAGAAACGCCAGAGATCGGATCCTCTTCCTGCGGACCTGTTTGAGTTGGGATCTTCGGAGACTCCAAGGAAATCTGTGTTCTTTTCTGTTCTTCGATCAATCGGTTGATCTTTTCCTGTAGACGTTGATACGAAGGTATAAGCGTTAATCATCTCACTTTTATGGGTATTTCTACTAACTCGTAATGCAGCTTCCTCATTGGCTTTAGCGGACCAATCATGCCCTACTGTCTGGACCAATCTAAACACTCCATGTCCCGATGTACTGCCTTGATTCGTAGCACCTGGAGAAGGCAGAGGAGCTAAATTCTTATCGTCCCTTAACCGCTTGTTTGCTCTTTCTCCTTCCTGGACGACTGAATATCACAGACCGGCCAGGGGACAAAACGATGAAGAACATGGGAATATGACATTGGCTATCTTATTACAACATCGATAAATGGTTCGAGACTTACCGAGTGAAGTCAAGGGAGGTTCTGTTGCTTTACGCTTGATTCGGATGATGTTCAAGTTCAGAGCCGGATTTGAGGTTGACCCGCCTAGAGGAGCAGGTGGAGAATCGACCTGCATTTTGATTCGGTAGTCTTGCCCTGTGCTACTTCTGGACTGAGGGTATATGGAGAACCAGACCGGAGCAGCTTGAGCTGTCGAGAATTGTGAAGTCGAGAACTTGAAGCTGCAGCCCAGGTAGTGAGAGTGAATTATATGCGTTATTACCAAATCGCATATATTACGTACAGAGCGCAACGTCAGAGCTGGAGTTGCGTTGATATGCTTCATCATTCATTCAACTCACATCGCCCAGACCTTGGAAAGTGGCAACCTCTACGACTACTCCCCCTGAACAGATCACACAGATAGGAACATAAGAAACGAATAAATATGGACGAGGAATACGATGTAAGCCGCTTCAAGGCTCCGAAGCAAGCTAAAGAAAGAGCCACTGACCATAGTTGATGGCGTGGTGATGCTTCACTGATCAACAGGTCATTGTCTTGGTAAGTAACGGACCGACCCATGGTCCCGCAGTATAGAGAAATTTCTAAATAGCTGATTGGCTCACTGCATTATGTTTCATTTTCTGCTCACCATTAGGGTACCGGTAAGCACTGTTTCTGTTCTTACCGTATCTATACCTGACTGCTAATCAAGCACACGTTCCGCCCTCCCCTTATCATGTTCATCAATTGGTTTACTTCATATCAAAAAATACAGGTCTTACCGAGTGTGTACTCAGTGGATTGTTGAGTAAGAGCGGAAAGAAGGTTCTCCACATGGACAGGGAGGATTATTACGGTGGAGCGTCCGCCAGTTTGAACTTGACCCAGGTAACTCTCCCTTTCGTGCGCGAACGAAACCATTGACTAATGTACTATGGCTCCTTCTACAGCTGTACAAGAAATTCCGCAACGCACCTCCTCCTGAAGGCCTAGGCCGGGATCGTGATTACGCCGTCGACCTCATCCCCAAATTCATCCTCGCCAGTGGAAACTTCACCCGAATGCTGGTCCACACGGATGTCGTACGATACCTCGAATTCAAGCAGATCGCTGGGTCCTACGTTTACAGGGACGGAAGGATCAACAAGGTCCCTGCCAATGAAGGAGAGGCGTTGAGGAGTGGATTGATGGGGTTGTTCGAGAAGAGGAGGGCTAGGAATTTCTTCATGTTTTTGCAGAATTGGAAGGACGAGGATCCTGCTACTCATCAAGGTCAGTGTGTCAATTGGAAATATCGATGTGAAGGATCATAGCTGATCTTGCTTGGAGCGAACAGGATTGAACTTGGACAAGAACACTATGAAGGATGTTTACACGAAATTCGGACTTGAGGCTGGTACTCAAGATTTCGTCGGGCACGCAATGGCGCTCTACCTCGATGACAAGTGAGTCATTTCCATGTGCGATCCGGATTTGCATCTCGCTCAACATCTCGAATGACGTTTTTCTCAGCTACCTGACTCGACCCGCACGAGAGGCCTACGAGCGTATCCTCCTCTACACCAGCTCCATGGCTCGGTATGGAAAGTCCCCTTACATCTACTGTAGTTACGGACTCGGTGAACTTCCTCAAGCTTTCGCCCGTCTCTCTGCCATTTACGGAGGAACCTACATGCTTGCGAAACCGGTGGAGAAGATCGTCACTGACGAAACCACCGGAAAGTTTGTAGGGGTTACCAGTGAGGGGGAGACGGTCAAGGCCAAGATGGTCATCGGAGATCCTTCTTACTTCGGAGCTGGACAGGAGGATGGACAGGATGGGAAATTCAGGGTGGTAGAGGAGAAGAAGGTCGTCAGGGCCATTTGTATCCTGAAACATCCTGTCCCTGGAACCGACGATGCGGATTCCGCTCAGATCATCATTCCCCAGAACCAGGTCGGCAGGAAGAACGGTGAGTCTTCAGCTTTGAAACAATCCTCTCTGCGCTCTTCTGATGGCCGATCTCACATGATACAGATATTTACATCGCCTGCATCTCCGCCGCTCAGAACGTTTGCCCTGTAAACTTGTACGTCGCCATCGTCTCGACCATCGTAGAGACTTCCGTTCCCGAGCGTGAGCTTTTGCCCGGTCTCCAATTGTTGGGAACCATCCAGGAAAAGTGAGTAAACTCTGCAGACAGACGTCTCCCATATCGTGAGGTCTCGATGATTGACATTTCCACGCCATCGCTTGTAGGTTCGTCTCGATCGACCCACTTTACACTCCTACTGCTACTGGAAAGGAGGACAACATTTATATCACCAAGAGCTACGATGCCACCACTCATTTCGAGACCGTTGCAGAGGACGTCGCCGATGTTTGGGAACGAATCACTGTGAGTTTACGGAACGGACGATCGGTTGATCGTTGGAAGCGAGCGTGACTAACCTCGCTTTGCGCCATGACAGGGGGAGAAGCTTTCGCTTGAGAAGAGCGATGTTGAGATCCAGGGATAGGCAGTTCGCTAGTTCTCGGGTTGACCGTTGTTCTTTCTCCTTATCTGGTTTGGTTGCTATTTGTGATGGGGCTTGCTCTCCGTCTGTACGATGTGTGAAGATTTATATGATACATACATGTACATACAACTCACTGCTGTGAAGAGATCGCTGGGAGGGTGACGCCATCACGGTTTGGTTATCCGCGGTGCGTCGCCGCCCGGAGGGTCCGTGGTCACGCTCACGACCTGATTACTAGAGTAGCTGCTGAGCAACCTCGAGTGAGCCCGACAGATGTCAGCTCCAGTACATCAGTACAGCATAGGGTAGCCTTGTGCCCAATCATCCGTACCATCCAAACCACCTGAGAGCCGAGCTCGGCAGATCTTACACCATGGCGGCTCCTGGTGCTTCCATCCCCATGCAGGGATCCCGTCGTTCGGAGACCCATCAACAACGTTTACTCGAGGTACAGGCTCAGTTACTTGCACAAAACCATCCCATCATTGGAAGTGCTCGAGGAGCTAAACCTGCCGGGATACTCAACGAAGGGAACACGTGTTTCTTCAATTCTACTTTCCAAGCGCTCGCTGCTACAACGAGCTTGATAGATCTTGTCGGACCGGTAATCTTTCCAGCTCCGAAGAACGTATCGACCGCCATCCTAGAGGGAGATGAACACCAAAGTGGAGGTGGACCACCTGATGCGCTTGATCGTCCTGCCCATACCTATACAGCGATTGCAACCGGTTCCGACGGTTATCCCTTGTACCCACACTCCATTCCTTCCCTTTTAGATGCAGCACTCGAACCTGAACACGCAAAGCTCTTACCAGTCACTCTTGCTTTTGAAAAATGTCTTGGAAAGGCTTGGAAAGCGAAAGATGAAGGCTTGAAAAACCTAAGGGCTGTTGAAGCCGGAGATACGGATGCGGAACGAGCTGTAGAAAAGGAGAAAAGCTTGAGTTTAAGAACGTTGTTGAAGGAGTTAAGCAGGAAGTATGATCAATACGACGACGTGAGTGGGATGATCGATTTCAACCTCAGCACTAACAGCTAAACATGAGACTCCAAATCTAGTATCGACAACAAGATGCGCACGAACTGCTCCGTCATTTGCTAGACAGCATGTCAATGGAAGAGAAAGACGTCATCAAAGCTTTGAGCCCACCGAAAACCGCCCCTGGACCCTCTTCCACGAATCGCCGTATCAGGAGAAGAAGCGCTGTTACTATTGGACCTGATGGGGAAGCTCAGATCGATGGTGAAAACGTGAAAGATCGTTTGATACCGTTCTCTGATGCTTTGTTCGGAGGAAGTCTGGTCAGCGTGGTCATCTGCGAAGGGTGCAAGAGCGTCAGCCATACGTATGAGGGGTTCATGGATATCAGTCTGAGCATGAAGAACCAACAGCCACGGGTTAGAAAGGTGAGGGGGATACACGTGTGATACCGTGTGATGTGCCAAGCCGTTGACCTCGCTTCTGACAAAAGAGGGATAAATTCAAGGCGGTCGCTTCGAAGTTCAAGCTAGGATCCTCTTCCAAACCGCCTAGCCAGACGACAAATCTTACCGCACCAGTCTACCTCGAAGGCGTCCATCCCCCTCCTGCTACTGACCATGAAAGTATGACGGAAGAAGACCACGTCAAGCCTTTGGCAAAGAGTAGTAGGCAGGAAAGTGTCACAAGCATGGCTGTATCCATGACTAGTGGATCGGAAGCGCCTTCGACTCACGCAGGCGGGTTCCTAGGGGGAAGGTCGAAGAGGGATTCCTCGAGTACGAACGTGAGCGGTCTTAAGAAAAGGTCGTCTTTGTCTTCTTGGACAACCAAGAAAAAGTCTTCCCGACCTAGCACTGCGAGCAGTATAGATTCCACCGAGCTTCCTGAGTTCAGATCGTTCGGAGCATCTCAGTCAAATACCACTCCCATGCCCGGAAAATCATCGGGAATCGGCAACGTCTATCCATTTTCTGGGTTTAGGAGCAATGAGACGACCCCAACCAGTTCGCGGAGGAATTCACAGGTCGGGTTGACTTTGGATAGCTCATTGGTTTCAGAAGCTATGGAAAACATTCCTTCGGTTCCAGAAGGCCGAGAAGAAGAGGATAACCGATATACGCCAGCTAAACCTAGGCCGGAACAAGCAGCTTATATTAGAAGATTGTTGAATGGACCCAACTTGCCGCAAAGACCAATGGACGATCCTCTTGAGCGACTTCGCAATGGGATGGCAGCGATGCAAGTCCAAGGTGGTGCGGGTGATCCTAACGCTGTGCCAGAAGTCGGCGTGGGTATGGCTCAACCCACCATCGAAGGCTTGGATACGGATCTCATGGACAGTATGAAGACATTTACTGCGGTTGAAGTCTTGGAAGGAGACAACGCCTTCGCTTGCCACAAATGCTGGAGGTACAAGACCGGCCGAGGTGGACAGAAAAAGAAACGCGCAGGAGCCGCAACGATACGGGAAGATGGAGAAGACAGCTCCGATAGCGAAAGTGATGCTCCAGCAGAAGCGCCGAAACGTCCGGCAGTCGCGTTCACCAAGACCGACACCAATATTCCGGAAATTGCCGTCACTACTGATGACGAGCCACAAGCAGATGAGAACGCAGTTGCAGACGAGGAGATAGATCCCACTCGTAACGCTAGCAATTCGCTCACCGCTAATCGGACACCACGAAAGAGTACGACGAGCAGTGTCGAAACAGGCCGAACTTCGTCTTCCGCTTCAGGAATGTCCGGATATCAAACCTCTTCAGAAGACAGCAGTGATGACGCACCAGTTGGAAGACTCAGCGTGGTCCGTCCACCTCCTCCACAACGAAGGAAATCTCAGCATTTTGTGCTACAAAGAGCTTTCAAGCGTTACATGATCGCTCGGGCGCCTCCCGTACTCGTGTTCCATTTCAAACGGTTCCAGCAGTCTAACAAGCACGCGGCGACTCAGATGTACTCGAACGGATTTGCTACGCTCAAGAAGATCGATGATTTCGTCTCGTTTCCTGAGAAGATTGATCTCAGTCCATTCTTGGCTCCTGAACGAACGGACTACAAGGTACAAATCGGACCGGATGGAATCGGTCGAGCGAATTATGAGAGTCATCCTCCAGGTGATAAGGGACCTGACCTTGTTCCGATGCGCTACAAGCTCTATGGTAAGCCAAGCTGACGGTACGTCCGAAAGATTTAACCGTTGATCTGTATTATGGGAACAGCTGTCGTTGTTCATTTGGGAGTGACTGCTATTACCGGACATTACGTTTGTTATGTGTTGATCGATCCTGGTATGATCATCAAGACCAGACCCTCACTTTCAAGCGCCCCTATACAAACAGAGTCTGAGGCTTGTGAGCCCGATATACACGCCGAAGCAATGGCTGCCCCTGTGGATAAGGCTGAAGTCAGCGGCAACACCGTTGATCAGCGAGTATGGTGCTACTGTTCTGAGTTAGTAGACTGCTGCTTCCTTCGTCCGAATCCACGCGATCTGATGAGGATCGTTCGCAATCATAGCACGCAGGTCAGACTGGCTAGTCTTGATGAAGTCTTGAAGGCCAAAGCATACATGTGTTTCGTAAGTTCATTCATTAAAATCTCGATTTTGCTATACCTGCTAATCACCCCCATCCTTGTCACAGTATGAAAAGAGCTCATAAACACAATGAGACACAACGGCGTAAGAGACCGCATCTTACAAACATAGGTTGTATAGACGTAGGCATGGATGTCGTAGCAGGCTAAATTGTATTATGCCGCGAAATACAAATACGGAAATCAAAGTCGTTCATCCGTCGTATTGAGGTACAATGGTCGCAGGTTGGCGGAGACCCATCGGAATCATTATTGCAGCGTGATTATATGTGACGGAGTGGGGCAGGTGAGGGATACAGTGCGAATGGTCGGTGTCCTATTCCGAACAAGACTCCGTTGGTCTGGCCGTCGAACCGGGAGATAAAGGCTCAGCGGACAATCGAGTGTGCCAATCGTTCTGCGCTACGATATCTATGTCCGGGACATCGTAAGACGCGCGACAAGGTGGTACAATCGGATTGTTCGGTCTCACTAGACTATCTAGTCGATTCCGTGCAATTTCGAGTTTGCTGAATTTCCCCAAGATAGCGAATGCGTCATGATGATGTTCTTTGACTTTCAAAGGCACTATCCGGCCTAACGCATCGAGATTCCGAATGGGTGGCAGCGTGTTCATGCGTAGAGTGGCTTCGCTAGTATCCGGATAAGGAGCCAAGGTTCTCGAACCGATAGGTGGCCCCTTTCGCATGATTCCTGGAAGATCTGAGGAGGAAGATAGCGAGACATGGTCGGGGAACGATCCTTGCAATCTCTGCCCCCTTGAACGATGCGTCGGTGCCGACTTCAAGAAGACGGTTTCTCTCGGTGCCTCATCTAAGGGAGTCAACGGTCCAGGAGCGGAACTAAGTAGTCTAGGCGTACTTGTAGCTGTACGATCGAGCGGTCCTATGGAGAATAGTTGTTTCTCAGGATGACGTTGAACAGCCACCCGCTTTCTCCTTTCTTCGATTGTGGAGACTGCTGTACCTTTTCCGTAAGGTAATGTTTCCGGGAACGGCACCATTTTCTGCCTGACCACCTTGAAAGCCCTCGTTCGATCTAAACCTGGGGATCCGGAACGCTTGATACCGGAAGGAGACAGTGGAAGCGGTACGAGCTGTTCTTCCTCCTCTTCTTTATCAACCGGATGAGGCAAAGGTTTTTTCCGAGGGATTTCGAATGGGTGCAATTTTTCGGAAAAGGCTTTTACATTTCTGGACCATACGGAAGTTAGAACTTCCTCTTTCACGGAAGCAGGTATGCTTTGAGAGGCGATCGCTCTAGCTTGTTGCTCTACCACATGAAAGTTTGCAGGGAGCACGAGGACCGAAGGGACACGATAATGGTCCCTCAGTCTTTCTCTGCTCGGGGGAGGCAACTTGATTACTTCTATCTTATTCTTCTCCTTCTCACATCTTTTCTTCTCAACAACCATCCCCCTTTCCGCGGGCGCGCCACACCTGGTCCGTCTAGTCGCCTCTTTGACTGAAAACGTCTTGAATCGAGGTTTAATTTCTTCCCTTTCCTCCTTGACAACACTACTGAAGGTGGTCGGTAACAGAGATTTCGCTATGGAAACAGTATGGGTAGCCGGAGGTAATTTGATTCGAGGGACGCTTGAGGTGTAACCCTGGATATCGAAGGCTCGGTCTGCCCTTGGATCCTTCCTCCTCGACTCTTGTTGTATAGATTGCGTCACCGTGACAGGAACGGAGAGAGAAGATCCCGAAGAGGAAGAAGTAGCTGTTCGAGCGGTTGAAGAGGATGGACGGGCTTTCATGAGAAGATGAACCTCTTGTCGAAGTCTTTCGTTCTCTCGTTTCATCTCGTCAGCCTTTGTCCGTATCAAGCCGTCCCCGAAGAGCAAGGGCGAACTATATGGGTTCGAGTTTCGTTCTTTCTCGACAGGGATGTTAAGGCTAGACAGAGTAGAGGTACGTGACTTTTCTTGTTGTCGCGTTGAATAGGCAGGTGAGGAATGGTAAGGGTCGTAAGAAGATCGAATGGATCTGAGAAGAGGATTTCGCGTCGGTCCAGATTCGCGCGGTTTTGCCATTCCGAATGATGGCTAGCCAGGCAGATACCGAGTCTGCCTCGAGGACGAAAGAGTCTACTAATACACATCGAACAAACAGTTTAGCTTGAAGTCTGACAGAGATGAGCATGAAGGACACTTGCATATATATCCTAACGACCTGTATGGGTTTCCTTTCAGATGACCGATCAAGTGCCACTTGCCACTTCGCTTCTGACCACGAAGACCGATGTTTGGCCTGTTCTCTCGCACAAGTCAGGTGTGCTCGAGAACAAAGGATGTAATTTCGTAGACACTCACTATCTGTGACGAGGCTCTGCTACAGGCGCTGCAGACCCGTTCGTCTCGTTGCCTCGGCGTGTCCAGAAAGGAGGCCAGAAATTACGGACAGGGATAACGTGTGAGGAGGATCCGGTCGATTGTGGAGTCACTTGACGTCTTCCTGGTATTGAACGCTTCTAATCGAAGGAGAATTGTCAAAGTGAAGAAGCGATGGCTCCGTGTAATTTCGATGCGAGTGAGTATAACACGTTTATCGAGCTCCGTAGAGTGGCAACGTTGACAACGTCCAAGTGGATGTTCGTTCGCCATTCACGGATGTCGACTTGTATCGCAGGAATCTCTCCCTGAGAACCATATAAATACAAAATTGGATGGCGGAGAACCAGCATTGACCCCAATTTGGACAACCAGCGTGATCTGGTGACAGCGACACGGACGATCAACCTGGTCCGCTGCCCGGTTTATCATGTGTCATCAACCAGAACGACAAGACGACCGGAATCCCAGATGCCCGGAAGTAGATTAGTAATGAAACAATCAAAACGGTGTTCAAACCTTTATCTCGCCCGTAATCAGTCTTTCTACCGCGTATCAGCTTCGCAAGGAGGCCTAAGCGTTGTCTCACGGAAATCTCTTCTCACATAGCGGGAGCTTATGTACGGTCGACTGGCAGGTGGCAGATACCAAGAAGATGCCAACTGCAACAATCTTGATCGCCTTCTTTTCTTTGTCAACTGCGCCAAATTCGCTTATCTTGTGCGCCACAACCCCGACAAACGTGTCATCGACGATCTTCTTGCTTGAACGGGTTACTCAATAGCGCAATAACATACCTCGCCTAAGCCGGCCTGAGCATACTTTGTACTATCTGATTGCCTTCAAACAAAGTTTCATAATCCATCAAAGGTATGGCCCTCCTTTCGGATGATCGCCCAGTAGATCCGAGGTACACACTCGTCATGTCTCACTGATTTCTCGGTCTTCAATCGATGTCGTGACCACCGAAACCTTATTCCCCTCGTTCCACGCCTTCCAACCAAATGATCAAAGGAGTCTGGTCCAGTCGGATCAAACGGACGAGCTGGTCGGGCCCGCTTCGTTGACTATCGGGACTTTCGGGAGGTTCTTTGTCGTTGGCGACTGAGATGCGATGTTTCAGCGCATGACGGGATCAAATCGAGGAGCGAGAAGTTGAGAGACAAAGAACCCGGGCTCGTCTGGTGCCCGGATCGCCTTGTTAACCTGTTAAAGCGTTGGTCCACAAGATCCACACACGAAACAAGCTACATCGTCCAGACTGGATTGCTGACAATTGCTGAGAACATGATCTCGAATAAGATAATTACGAAAGATACAACCTCTTCTGATACGATAAATGACCCATGATCGGGCAGAGCGCGAGTGATTGCGAAAGGAAAAGCAAAAGCTTCCTTTCCATACCGTCGACTCTGGTTTTCATTTCTCAACACTTTTCACGACTACTACTGCTTCTTGCTTTTCTTTACGTCCTTGTGCGGGACGGACGGTTCGTCATTCGTATGCGTCATTAAGTCTTTTTCTGTTCTTTTTCGCGTCCGGTTGAAGAGTTGGGGAAGAGGTGGATTGGTAAAGGAGTGATAGAGAAAGGGAATGTGGGATTGGAAGTTTCCGAATGGGGTTTTGTTGTGGTCGACCGAGATGTAGGGAAACAGAGAGAGAGAGAATTACGAGGTTGCCGGGTTTAGCCAGTCATCCTCTAGATCTCTTCTTGAATAGTCTCGCCCATAGTCGCGCCAACACGCCTTTGCTTCTCGCCTGAGTGAAACAGAAAGATGAGTACATTCACTCTAGACAGCTCAATCCATGCTCTAACTCACTCTCCAATTGGTTGTAAAGCAAGAACAAAGCCTTCTCGTTAGCCTCAGGGGGCCCAACGATGGTGAACATCCTCTCGCCAGTGTCGTCGTGAGGAGTCTTGGCAATGCTGATCTTGGATCCAGAGAGTCGACGTATCTCAGTGATCTTGGATCCAGCACGGCCGCTTGAAAAAAGGAAACATGTCGATCGGATCAGCCGAATGAAGCTGACACAAAAACCAACGGACTACTCACATAATGCAACCGACCATATCACTGGGGATAGAGATAGACTGAGTCCTCAAGTTGGCGTCGTTCTCGCCGAACGAACTGCTAGCGGGAAGACCGGTAGGAGGCAAGCCGCCACCTCCCTCGGATCGTCTCCTGTCACCTCCGAGCTGAGGAGCAGCTCTGCTCATCCTCCTCTCACCACCTCCAAAGGAAGGAGCGGCACTGGCCCTCCTAATTCCTCCGGTAGGTCCGGTAACGGTAGCAGCACCGAGTCCTCCAGCCAAAACACCCTGGTCACCAGCAGCTCCGGGTTGGTAGTAGATAGTGCCCTGACTCCTCTCCCAATCGCGGTACAAGCACTCTCCGATCTGATGAACGGCTTGCTTGATGGCTTCAACGCTTCCCTGAATCTCGACAACTCGCTCGGTGGACTGGGGGAGCATCTCCTTGGAAGCAACCATACGGGCGCCAGAAGCATCCTGGATCTGCTTGATGGTAGCACCGGACTTTCCGATGATGCTACCCATCAAGTTGTGGGAGATGAGCAGACGCATGGAAGTGAAGGCGTTGCTGGGAAGGTGTTCGGGATCGGCGAGAGGGGTCTCGAGCAAAGTCTTGGCGACCTGGGCAAAGGCCTGGCAAACGATACAGACATATTTCTATAAGCTCGTCTTCTATTTTGTTCGTGGGAAATAAGTTAGAATTCACCTTGGAGATGTTCTCGACGTGTCCGGTAATGCTCAAAACCCTGTCCTGAACACCCTGAACGACCTTGCTGACTCCGGCTTTAACTTCGTTTTCATTCCTGATGCCAGCAACGGTCTTGCCTTGTTGACCGATAATGATACCAGCTTCCTTGGTGCTAATGAGAGCACGGATGGTGATCTGTCCGGTACCATCTTCACCTCCGAGGTCCTCGCCGTTGTGCTCGATGGAGTTGTTGTTAGGGGAAGTAGGAGAGTGCATCTCGGTGTCTGTGATAAATGTATACGGTAAGCTATCGTCCGTAAGTCATGTCTCGATCTGTAATCTGTAATGCCTTCGAAAGAAAGGACGATAGGCACACAGCCCAGCCAAGTGGACTTTTGCTTCTCCTCCACCTTGTCCGTACAAATTCGATCATTCAACTCACCCTTGATTTCACTGGCAGACATTATTGATGAGCTTGAAGTGCTTGATATATGTGTAGGATTGGGTGGGATTGGAAAGTAAAAAGGAAGAGAAGCTTAGGAAAGGGATCTAGCGATGATAGAGGATTGGAAAGTGTCGAGGAGCGGCGGAAAGGGGATCAACAGTTGATTTATCTGTTTGATTCTTTTCTGGGTTGTAAAGTTGAATCTCGACAGTTGAGAAGGAGAAGCAAGACCGAATCGAGAAGTTGGAGCTAGGAATGAATTCCGTTGCTAAGCACTTGCCGGTGACTGACACTGAGCATCGCACTCCCCCGCGCTTACCAACTTCACCCAAAGAGGCAAAAGCTTCATAATGACGCGCTTCTACGTGACGTGGAAACAATGCCAAGGCTCTAGATGTTTCACTTCAACAAGTATGGTTTACAACTACTAACAACCAAGGGATTATAGATGCTACAGTCAAGATGGATGCCAACGAACTCCCACATCAGATGATGATCAGCCGAGGAATGGATCCTCGTCCCAAGCGATACCATAAGATTCCGCGATTCCAGCAAACTTCTTGTTTAGATCGTCCTCCCAACCCTTCTTCCCCTTCTCGGAACCCTTATGCCACCCTATTGTGCATAGCAGGAAACATCAGCCAAACGTAAAATGGGACACGATTTTTTTCACTCACATTGCCTCAGACGGCTCGACCAGAAGCTGAAGTCCAGGAGCAACAAAGCTACCCCAAACACGACGCTGTCAGATCGATCGTGGAGCCAGCCTCGTGCGCCCCGAACGCGGAAAGATCGTTCTTCAGGCGTCAAATTTTCACGCCAACCTTTTTGTGCCCACTATAACAGACGCGGGTCAGCAAGCGTGTTTGTCATATCTCTGAGTATTCCACTAACGTGAGCAGAGATGTTTAATCTGGGCGAAGGAGATCCCACGATCTACCAAAGAAGAGATCAGGTCCACCGTCTGTCCATCTATCTGGTATCGAACAACCTACCTGGTTGAGGGATTGCACAATCCTTTGCGCCCTGCCAACAAAGATCAGTTCCCGAGGGATCTTCTCCTCGTTCTCCAACATGGTCCTAATCCTCTCCTTTAGCTCAACCTGTAATTCATAATCCGTCTTGGGTTTCTCTTCCTTTTGCTTCTTGAGTTCCGCTTCCGTCTTAGTCACTTGGAAAGGTCGAAGTGTGATAGCAGAGGCAAAGAGATTGACATCGAGGTTGATACCCCTAAGTTCGATCGGTGACTAGTAAGTAGCCTGACAGATGCAATCTTCCACGCAGAAGGCGAACTGACCATTCGACTGCTATTCGCTGGATTTCCTTCGTGTCCAATGTGAACAAGCTTTTCCAAAGACTGGTGTACTCGCGCCTGAATTTGTCCGGCAGGTCCTGGTCTGTCCATGATAAGAATCGACATTTAGAATTCGCTGAGATTCTGAAAACGAGAGGTGAAGAGCGTACAAAGACCGTGATCCAAGAGAACCTAAATAATATGTCCAGCGTCAGCTATCGAGAAGGATCGATCATCAAAAATGATATTGTGCTCACAACTTGAGGTCGTTTCGGGTCATTTGGGTGCGGTCTGACGAGAATATTTCCAGGATGAGGATCACAATGCACGAATCCCCATTTGAACGTCATCGCGCTCATAGTCGCGATCATCGTGTCCATAACTTCCTTTGTACTGAATCCCATGGCCTCAATCTGCTCCTTATCAGTAATCCTGATTACAGCAATCTGTCAGACAGGCTTTCTTGAACGTATTTTACATGTACCATCTAAACTCACTTGCAACCTTTGACGTATTCCATTACCATCAATCTTTCCGTTCCGAACACTTCGGAATACACTCTCGGCACATACACTTTGTCGCGAAGTTCCGGAGTGTCAGCGAGGAATGCTGCGCACTTCTTGGCGTTATGAGCCTCATGCAGGAAATTCGTCTCGAGCTTCATTTGCTCAGACACATAATCGGCGCTGCGATCAGGTAACGTTCAGTAATAGTTTTAAATACGCAAGATTGGTCTCGTATTCTCACACGAAGGCCACTGTTGCGTCAGGCATATGGTCAGCAAGCCTCAATATCACTTTAAGGGTAAAAGAATACGTACTAGGCATGTCAAACAGCTTCTCAGCAAGACCACTAAGGAATCGGTAACACCACAGATCCCAATCAACTTGCTTTCTAATGGCAGGCTTTTGAATCTTTTACGTGAGACTTCATCAGCATCCATGTACAAACAAGAACTTGAATCATTCTGCTCACCTTGACAGCAACATCTTCCAGCCATGTTATCCCGGTCGGTTTGCCATCGGGTCCCATCTCGTGCCTTTTCACCTTAGCCCGATGGACCTGAGCAATACTTGCAGAGTTTACTGCTACGTGTCCAAACTCGGCGAAGAAGTCTTCAGGAGTTTTGCCTGCTAAATCCTGCTTAAAAACGTTCTCAATCTCTCCATATGGGACAGTTGGCGCATCGTCGAAGATATCGCTGAAGGCGGTACGATATGGTTTAGGTAAGAGTGCAGCTTGTAGACCCAATGCCTGTCCTGCTTTGATCCATAGTCCTTGGTTGGTGACGATTGTGCTGTGAAAACGAGCTGCCACTCTTTCGTGCATCTTCTCGATTTCAGATGCCTTCTCTGGATTGAAGTGCCATTTGTCTATACCATTCAACCGATGATGAGTCGCGAATCACCTGTTCACTCTGATCTTCGTGCTTACAGTCTACAGTGCAGATCAATCTGTAAAGCAGTTCGAGCCATCAGCCCCTTTTACTGATCATATCTTCTTGATCTTGAGCTTACCCCATGGTAAGTGCTCTAGCACTGCGTGTGATAGCAGCGGCATTATAGTTCACATCCACCTGCCACCCGACCACTCCCAAACCCGCTACTACAGCAATTGCTCTTGACGTTCGGTAAAGACGAGAAGGCTTTTGCCGTAAGGTATTTCGAGCGGCTGTTGCTTCAGCTTGAGTAGATGTTGTGGATTGCCATCTTCTCGCTTGATGCAAGGGAGAATTCCGCAGTGTTCTTAACATATCTTGTGCGTTGCTCTATCGGATTTTCTTTCCAGGCCGGTAGGTTTACGAAAGTAGAAAAGAGGAAGGTGACAAGGCGAAGGGCGAAATAACGAACATTATTACATTCCCTCGACAACTTGCAAGCTAGTCGATCGATCGGCATTGCCCTCGCGTACACAATGCCGGCATCAGTCGTCATCTTCTGAAGCATTCTCATGTGTCCATTTCATCGCCCACTACCCTCTAGATTTACAAAACAGTCTAGCTCTCTGCCCAATTCACCAACAATCTAATTGGTCGGGTAAAGAATCATGCGTACGGCTCATCAAGTCTGAATACCGACCTGTCAACGCAAAACATGAGAACTATGTAAAGTTGATGACAGACGTTTTATCCAAGCAAGCTCACCTCGTTCTGCAGGAGCCATCCTACTCGTCTTTGACTCTTCGGTGCTGTTCGTCCTCCGGTCGTCCTCATTTCTTGACACACGAAACTGTCAGGAGGGCCTGCCCAGTCCTCGAGAACGTATTTCCCGCTTCCACCCTGCTCATGACCGCCCGTGCCGAACAAGTCGAGCGCAAGCTGAGTATGCGATACTCCTCCATACGTAGTTACGCAACGAGGATTGATCAAAATACGTGCTGGTGTAAATGCACTATTAGGAATGAGGTAGGCCGATGCGGGAAGCTGATCTTGAGCGAGAATAGGGGCCGGAGCGTTTTCTTCGTCACTCGCAGCCATGGCGTCGTTGTCGGTACCAGAATCCTGTTCTTTATCGTCCTTGATCTGAGCTTGACGCTTCACGAGCTCGGCTCGACGTTCGACACCTTCCTCTTCTCGCTTCTCGTCAACGACCAGACCTCGCTTCTCGACCGCAACTTCAGCTTTCGCATGAACGACGGGGCCGAGACCTCGCTTTCTGTGTCCAGCCTCTCCCTTCTTGTGGCCGACTGGCATTCTTCCAAGCCCGCTCTTTCCTCCCTTCAACCCGCCCTTAGCGGCATCGGCCCAGAGATCTCGGCAAAACCACATTTGGGTGGAGTCCATACACTGGCTTTCCGGATCCCACTCGGGAGGAATCTCGGTACTGGACAAGTTCTGAGCCATAGATGAGGCTCGATAGTCAATCCCTCTGTAGTAAGATAGCTCGGGGTCGACAACGTGACTACCAGATTCACAACAGAAGACTTGGAATGGCAAGTGTGTGGCATAACGCTCCGTTCCGACTTTATCACGGGGAGGTCCGGCTTCAGGTTTTGAGTTTGATTTAGCTTGCCTGAACAAGTTTCCTTCAATATCACGTGTCCTCCATCTGTGTGACATAGTTCATCAGCCACGGCATTTGCTATCTGGGCAAAAAAGCATTCTCACCGGTCGGAGAAGATGAAGAATCCATTGTGCTCTGCCCAATCCATCCCACAAACCATAGCAGCATTGTTGGTTTCACTAACCCTCAAGCTCTCCAAAATATCGTTAGGACAGGTGAATCCCTTCAACCAGATGACCTTGTGGAATTTAAGACTCCTCTTCTGCCATAGTTCGTGCAAAGGCTCTAAAGCGTAATTCCTCGCCTGAGCTTCTTCCAGGGGGTAGTAAGCTGCGGAAGGTTCATGGGTCATAGCAGGTACTCGCTTTATGCGGAAAGCGATACCAAGCGTGATCATGACACCTTCACAGAGATCCAGAAGAGCTGGAGTGGAATCCGTTGAAGCTGAATCGACGATAGAGACGAAGATATTCCTAGGTCCTAGCCTTCTAGCTAATTGTACGATGACAGCGAGTTGATCGACGAGGAAATGATCTGCCGAGTGAACCACAATTCCAACGTAGTAGAGATGACCTTTACTTGCAAGATCCTCATAATGCTCGTCGTTGGAGTTCTGTCCGAATGGTCGCTTCAAGGTCGTACAGGCTCCAACAACCCAACCGTTGAAAGACAGCAGATCCTCGATCGCTCCCCTAACCACCTGTTGGTCCACATGACCAGTTTCGGTACCAGTTATGAAAGGCTTCTGAAATCTTGTCCAGAAATCCATAACTCCATCGTTGACCTCTTTGTCGAACAAATCGGGTCTGTCATCTCGTCCTGCACGGTGTTGTAGGAATGGGTATTTGTGGACGTCTAGGTATTTGTCGGTGAGCAGTACTCGCTCGAGAACTCCGTGCGATTGAATCTCCTTGGGCTCTCTTTTGGAAGGGAAGAGAATAGATCGGAAAACGACAATGAGGAAGAATCCAAGAGCTACCCTGATTCCCAGCCGCTGCTGGCCAGGCGTTATGATGATCGCCATTTAGGAAACGATCTGCACAACGAAGAAAAGTGAGTTCGAAACTTTAGGTTCCTATAACTTCCGGTGGCCTATGCTGTGGTCGGATGCTCCCCTACTGACCGCTATCACTGATCTAGGATGACGGCACGATCTCAGGTTGTCCTGTATATATTCGAGATCGAGGGAAGTAGCCAAATACAGCTAGACATGCTAGACAGCTTACAGCTGCTCAGATCACAACCTAAATCCAACTTCTTGTTCCTCGGCCACACGTCGAGCGCGTTCGGAACGATAAGTGCAGTGGTTTGCGACGAGTCTCTGCTTTCCAATCAGTCAGATACATCTTCAATTCTCAACCTCTACATAGGCCATGCTAATTCTTTGATCCAGCTTGCGTTGTTACATCTATCATTGCATGATTCCCATCGATTGCTGAAGCAATTCCCTAATCGGTTTGATAGGGTCAGCCATGTCAAATTATCCCAACCCTAGTCATTTCAGACTCACAGGTATGCTTTATCGATCGAGTTCTTGATCTCCCTGTATGACACCACAATGCAACTCTGTTCATCCCTGGCTACCAACATAATTTTCTCGTCCAACCCAGCATCGGTCTACAAGGAAAAAGTAAGGATTACTGATATGTACCTCTCATCTGGTCGAATCGTGCTTGCTTACCTTGTTTAATGCAAGTAGTACATGAGTCAAATCGAGTACTGGGTTACCTATTTCGTCCACAGAATGGAAAACATAATCCCTGAAGAGCTTCAGAACATAGCTTTATACGAGAAAGGTTAGCAGATGAGGTCAATCGACATCGATAAAAGTGGAACTTGCCGATCTCCTGTTTCAGACCACCTTGGATCCTGTTGAAACCTTTCGAGAAAGAATGTTTTAATGCCCAGGATGTGACCGAAACGTCTATTGCACGTTGCAGACTTACTCTGGCCGCTCGTTAATGAAACCAAGCTTGACCAACATTCGCGCAACTCTCCCATTCTCAACCTCTGCTTCAAGTCCGCTTTCCAGACTGTCTGCGTAGCTGTGAATAGGAATTGGGCATTACATCAATCCCTTGATTCCCGATCATTCCGACTCATAATACGCACTTTTGCATGGCGTCAAACTCATTGAGCAGTCGCGGTCCCAACATCACAAGAATATCATCGATACTCTTCCCCGGACCTGGTTTGCCAAGGAGGTATAATATAACGAGCTTAACGTCTGGCGAATAGGCATTATGAATCGCTTCAAGCGATCCAGAAAGAGAATGGACTGCTCCAGTAGTTCCGCAACATAACGACACAAGCAATTTACCGAAATTCAATAGATCGTCTTGTTGCTGAATCGACATCAAGCTTAGCGACAAAGTCGTGGTTAGCCAGTCCGAGAGTTTCACTCACCTGGTAATGCAAATTTGATGACGGCGATTCGTATGTGATCACGTCAAATATGGAGCAGCAATTCAATCTTATACTGTATGTGGGAGAGAGTGAGGTCATGTCCCGGGTTGTTGATGGTATTGTTCATGAGACATACCGATTTCGGCCCGTCAGGATGATTTTCGTAGGCTCTATGGTACGGCAAGCCAACCCTGCAGTATGTATCGCTTTTAATCCGTTGGCAATCTGGGCAACATAACTCCACAATACTCTTTCCGGAATGCCCGTGGGAGCTTTAGGAGCCGGAGCGATCGACCCGTTAGGTTGTGTTACCATCTCCATTTGGTTGCCGAGATGAGCCTCGTATATCGTCCTCGAATTTGGATGGTAATCATAAGCGAATATGACCGCTGTGTAGGAGAGTCAATGAGTACTCTGATAAATGACGAGAAGAAAGGAGATACACGTACAGCTGTCATTGAACAACCTTGTCGTGAATGCTTCACGCACGGAAACGATATTTGGGTGTCTTATCCGTCTCCATTTGTCTAACACGCTAAAAGCGGTGTCTTTGACTAACTTGAAACCTGGATAAACCAATCAAAGATCAGCAAGAGATTCAACAATCGTCGAGCTAGACTCTTACCCTCAACACGTCTCAGGCAGTATAGCCTGCCATCCAACCGGCATCGAGCCCGATAGGAGTCGGTGATGTATCCGAATACCCGCATACTTCGCTCTTGAGGGGTAATTTCAGCCATCAAGGTGTGTAAAGAGTGATAAACGTGCAGCTCAGATGGCAGGGTTCCATCTGTAGCACGTGTTATTAATTTAGCCTCTGCCCGGTTATGCACGAAGGTTAAAAGGTCCGCAGGCAGGAAGAAATTGTGCAGAGGTAAATGCGATGCTGGCAGGTTGGAAGTATGAGGGAGGGGAGTTGTATACAAATGGTGATCAAGCTGTCCAGTAACAGTATCAATCAGGGCTGACCGATTCTATTGAGACCCATTATTTACCACTCGAGTATCAGTAGGAAAGAACTCCTTCTGCTCCATAGTCATCTTGAGTGAAGTAGAACACAAAGTCAAACAGCTATCCGTATTTGCGAACTCGTAATCAAAGCTCACCCCTTGTGAGCTAGTCCCGCCTGGTGCCGCGCCGTTCATGTTAACAGTACTGCCAGGAACAAATCCTGCCATTTCACCTCGACCGGTAGAGGGGGACTCGACATCTTCTTCAGTAGGTTGATATATGGAGTTTTGAGTAGTGCTCGTGCTGAGATTTGTCGGTCCTGACCTAGGAACAAACGTTGCAGCTTTAAGATGTTCCGTACTAATGCTGCTACCGATACCATTGGTATTGGTCGGCATGGTGGATAGAGCGCTGCCAGATGGTTTGAAGACTGGTGCAGAGATAGAAGCAGTCATTCGAGAGGGAGAGGTCATAGGGGACGAATTGGAGAAGGCGGACGACGTGCTTGCAGCTACAGCAGCCGCATTAGGACGGGTAGGACTGGGTTGAAAGGCTGGAGTTGACGTCGAGCCAAAGGCTGATGAAGCGAGCGGTCCTCGGTGTCTAATACTAAGACGCCCCTCATTGGTGTTCAGCATCATACTCAAATGTTATTTGCGCCTGCACTGACCTTCCTGAAGGACTGATAGTTCCACTCGATGCTACAGAAGACGTTTTTGGTGGTACGCCTTGGGTTGATACATGCGAATATACGCACTGTGGAGACGTCATCTTCGTATTAGCGACAAGAGCCCCATTGCAGAATATACTGCTCACTCCTTTATCCTCAAAACGGCAAGCTCTGAAATAGCGATTATCTGATTACCATACAGATTTCCGGTCCACACTCGGTCTAGACATACCCATATATCAATACGTTCCGGCATAGTCGTTCTATTATAGGAACAAAGCAACGCATGAGCCTCTAACATCAGAGATCCGTCAACAAGTTGACTTACCGTTCTTGGAGGGTCTAGGGCCCCCGTTAGTTACCATGGCCATTGAATTAGGATTGAGTGTCTGCACGGCAGATGCTGAAGTTGCTCCTGATGTCGTGATAGAGCTTCCTGCTTCGACGGAATCAGGGAGGATCGCTGATTCAAGAGATAGGTCGGCAAGATCTTTGATATTTCTGATATGGCTACTTGGTGAAGGTGATAGATCTCGATTTAGGTTGTTGCGCATTCTCTGTTCAGATAAAGGGGATATCGAAGTGGGTTCGTTGGCCATGGCCTGCTGGCCAAGGCGGCCGGCAGTCTAGATATAAGCTAGCAGCTTGTAGTTGGTCCGTCACTGACAATAGTTGCCCACTGAAGCAATGCAAGGACTTTATAGCGGGAAGTAAGGTAAGGTTGAGCTGAATTGAGGTATCAGGTCCGGCCAAAGACCTTGCAGAGTCCTGAGACTTCTAGACCGTCGCGGAATACCGACCTGTTTCACAACTCGGTTACGGATCGGTATCTATGTCGAGCGCGAAGTCAACGGGAAATGCTATGCTTATGGCTATGATACATTGTGAGTACAAGACGTCGGTGTCATCTACTACTGTCATTATAGGTTCTGCCGTGAATGTTTAGTTCATGGAACAAGCTCCGATGTTAAAGTGTTTCTTCGGTGTGCACAAGATCAAGAGTCCGAGACGCTTTTGCTCTTGTTATCATTTGGTGACGAGTGATTTCATTGTCTCTTGATGGATTAGAGAGATTCCCTAGACCAAAGGTCTCTGCCATGCTGTTAGGACTACCGGCAGTGAAGGCTAAGCCACTAGGTTCCTCAAAGGACGACGGCGAGACGCTACGAGGTGTACGAGGACCTGGTACCGATCCGAAGGAGGTCGTTGGCGTCTGGAACGAACTGGACACCGGGGAATGGTATAACGAAGGTACTGCGGTCGCCCATTCAGGAGGCGTAGCGGTACCTGAAATGAGCCTGTCAAAGCTGGAAGGCATCGGTTCATCTTCCATGTTCTCGTCTCCCCTTAAGTTGGTTACGGTGCGCAAAACTTCCGCTCGGTCATCCAGATCCATTGCTTCTCGAGCCGGTGTAGACATTCGTCCGAAAGCAGGTATGCCTTCGGCGCTTGGCAAGAGTACAGATTGCAAGGCTTCAGGCTCCCCATATAGAGGTAGAGGGTCGTCGTCCTCACGGGTAGCCCCGTTCTCGTGGAAGATTTGGTTGTATGCTGGTAAAGGCGTCAGGTATTGCTTGATATGACTGGGTGCGAATGGACTACGCCGTACAGGCGGAATTGACGTTCCGACTCGAAGAGGTGTGGTCAAGCAGACGACTGTCTCTGCACCGACTGCAGATGCGGTCTTGCATATGAGTCTGATCTACAATAGGAGAAGATTCAGATCATGTTCGGACGATGAACCAGAGTTAGTCTGCTCACCTTGAGCTTATGCTTCAAGCGTACATAAGGATTCTCAGTCTCAGCTGATGGCCGAAGTGCTATATCGGTACTAGATTCTTGGCTGGGCAAGGGGATAACTATGTTCACCTTCCTCCAGCCTGAACCAAGTTCCAAACCATCGTCTTCAAATCGATAGGTTCTTGGAGTCGTTCCATCCTCAGATAGAAGCAGAGTTCGACTTCGACACGCTTTGGAATGGGACGAAGGGGAGATCCCGAACATGTGTAGCTTGGCAGCTTGCGAGGGAGGCGACAAGAAGCCGTCTGTGGACGCAGAATGGAGATTCGGCTGGTTCTCAGGTATAGGGAAAGTGGAAGTATACGATTGAGCAGGAAAAGAGCTATGATGTTCAAAAAGGTTTGTCAGAACTTTCGAATGACATGATCGTCAAGCAATGAACTGACCTGTATTTCTCGATCTCTTCCAGCTCCATACCTAGCTCGATCATCCTCACCGCTTCTTTGATAGGAGATAAAGGGGTGCAAGTCCTACTGCCGGACCCTGAGTCATTTCTGGGGGTATCGTCCGATGCATCGTCCATCGAGACATCTCCGTTCTCGTCCGATGACCTCATGAAACCGGCAGGTACAGCTCCAGCTACGGCAGATCCCGTAGATGTCAAGGATAGCGAAGGGACCTTTCGAGCTCTCAATCTGACCGATACCCTCAAGCTGGGTCCATTCAGATCAACGATTTCTGGAGTACTGACCACGCATTCGATGGGGCTAGGACTGTCGGCCGAAGGCTTGAGTGTGAAATGGCGGAGAGGAATGTGAGCTGGATCGACCGATACCGCCACTCGATCTCCGCTCAAATCGGTCGAGATGAACGTCGTAGGTTGGGCACGATGTCGCACGACCGTGACCGTCTGCCACTCGGATTTCGATATTTTCACGCTGTCGGGGGAGTACTGAGCATATGACCATCCGCCGAAGGCGGTTGCGACGGTCTTTGCAAGACGAGGCAAGAACCGTGACGCAACGCTGAATCCATTACCGATGGGAATAGGCGCGGAGGATAAAATAGGTTCAGGACGAACGATAGATCCTGAGCTGGTGAGCGATGGGGAACCTGCCGAGTCGAGTTCGTTCGCCCATCCGAGTTCCGCGTCACAAACGAGACCGTAAAGAGTCGCGCTCATATCGTTGTGGAAAGTGGCGGGTAACCAACCCGGGATGGTCATGTCGAATGCGATGGTATAAGTCGTTGTGTCTTGGTATGCTGAAGAGCTGGAAGAGCTCGAACTGTGTTCCAATAGATGAGAGGATCCCGCTTGCACAAGGATATCCTTCTCCACTCTGCACAATTGCGTCGCGTGATATCGTCCTGTTGCACCCGAAAAAGATCAGATCCCCGTTAGCTACCGTTGCCTTGGTTCATTCGAACCTGATTCAAATGGCTTACCTGATTCATCATGGAATTCGCTTTTCCCCTCAAACTTCATTCGGAGTCGTTTGATCTCCCTCTTCCGGTTCTTCCAGCTCGAATCCGGACATCCACCCGAAGGTGGCAAATTCGGTACAGTCAGCACGACATGTCCCGCTAGGGAGTAAGCGGTTCTGAAACAGATCGATAGTAAGTATCTACCCTGTAGATGTTATTCCTGTCAGGTTCGACTCACCCTGTTCGTGGACCACCGATCATCTCAATCCTGTCCGTTCCCTGGTCCAAAACCACCTTTACGCCGACTTGTAAAGGACCGCCAAGAGGATTCGTGGGCCATGATTGATCCATCGCTACGTGATGGGAGCGAGTGGAAGAGGAAGCAAAAGGGAAGTCGGTGAGGGGAGGAAGTGGTTGCGTTCGGGTTGGGTAGGTAGGGTTGAACGAGATCATGACGCTTTCCCTTGCTGAGTTTCGCGATGTCCTTGATGACCGATTGCTAGATCTCGTAGGCGTCTGTGGTAGTTGGTCGTTGAAGAATGTTCTACTAGATCTTGGAATTCTAGGTGGCGCTTCTTCCAGCGGTCTTGATCGAGAAGGTGGTGTCCTAAGCGGATCCACAAAACTTCGTTGTCTAGGAAATACTACCGTAACTTCGACCGCGCTGGCGGGTAAGACTGTTATCGGGTATCCCAAGAGAGAATAAGGGATGTTGGATGGAGGATGGTGTGCACGACGTCGATGCCTTTCTCTCCTTATCGCTTCGGCTGTCAAGTGCGTTGTACAAGGTACTCTTCGGCGATCGGTGTTGGGTCGTGAGGAGCTGGTGAGAGGTCGTTCTTGAGAGGCGGAGACGATTCTCGTTCGAGTGTGTGAGATCGGTCTTATCGGTGCTGCAGAAGGAGTGGCAATGGTAGAAGTAGCTGACGTAGAGTTATCGGTAGCAGCGATCGTACTAGTTGAAGGTTGAAGTAAACCGTCTCTCAAGTTCAGAGGCGTCCCTATGTCTCTCCTCTCTCTCGTTGAAGTATAAGTATGATTGACCTGCATAGCTGACTAACCCGGTTGAAGGATTACCGGTATCCCTTTAATACGGTTTGAGAATTCCTTCACAGGAAGGAGAGGGAGAACGGGATCCAACGGTCCTTTTGCTTTTGTTTGTTTATGTGCTGGATCTTCAGCCAACAAGGGGGTGACGGAAGATCGGATGAGCGTTTCGGACGATCGGGCACGGTCGAATGAGGATATGGAGAAGGGAGGAAAGAAGAGGGAGGATGTTTCTGCCTCTAATGAGTTGTTATTGCGGTTTACGAGTAACAAGAGGTGCACGGGCGAGATTCTAAGAAGCAGCAAAAGGGAGGAATGTTCAGTTTGAAAGCTTCCTTTCGTTTCGGATCTAACCGGATCTCTCTGCCCTTTGTGCCCAAACTCACCTTTGATCCTGATCGATGACGCTTTCTGTGTCGTTGTGAGGTTGAAAGGGAGGAAAGTCCAGTTCGAAACAAAAGACCTTGAAGCAGGAGCGACTTGAGCTAGAAGCGATCGACGGGATTGTCGATGATTGTTGCGATGATCGGTTTGGAACTTTTGCCAGTCAAGAGCGAGAGCCAGGAGAAACAGAAAGAGGAGATAGAAGAGGGAGGATTTTCCGAATGGAAAGGCTTCGGGTGGAAGATGGAAAGGTTATGACTACGCTTGGGGTTCAGGTTGAGACATGAGACACGTTGTGAGAGTAAGAATGATCCTCTTTTGATAAACGGTCGATGTGAACAAAGGGTAGCATGACATGAAAAGAGGAGACACCAAGAGCGCGAGTGTGTGTGTCTACGATATAAAGGGAAAGACAATATGATGGAAAAGATCAAGTCCATCGCTGTGACCGAGCTTAACGATTTGGTGCAAGGTGATGAGGATTGTGAGTGATGGGCGCGTGTTTGATGATCAGACATGAGACGTGATGAGCGGGATTTCTTTGTTCGTCCAGGGCCGCGTCACATCGACGTGCTCCGCTGTACAGAGTGAGATTTGCTTCCACGCCCAATCCCTTACCAGTCACAAGCTTCTCCTTCCCGAGAACTGTCGAGTTATTACCTTGAACCGGTGAACGAACAATGAAGAACTTCAGATGCTACGGAAGATAGATCACCTCTTTGCGTTTCAGGGGTTAAACTGTTCTACTCGATTTCCGCTTGGACTACAGAGTTTCATCCAACCTTTCCGGCTTTCCACCCGAATCATAGACTGCTACACGCGAGAACGGCTGCTGCAAAGAACCGATCGATCAATCATCGGTTCGGTCATCGGATAGGCGCTTTGTCCTGTCTCCTCTCGCTTGCGGGGGGGAGGCTGAAACGCCGGCCCGGATGGAATGCGTCGCTGCCACGTCACGATCGCCAGCTCTCGCTTTGGTTGATAACAACAAGATACCGTCATCCCAAACACAAAGTCAACAAAAGAGTCGTTGAATCATCTGTTTCAGTTTCAACGATTTCATCAATTTCAATCACGATCACCGGTTTCGCCCTTTTCCACGTTGAGGCCCCCCATCAACCAAGTTCGAACCACACCCACCTCGATTTGCATTTTGCTACCATGCTTCGTGTCACTCGCTCTACCACAATCCACCTTGATATACCAGAGCTATGAGCGCTACACCTAGAAGAGATCATCAGAGTGAAAGGACTTCGATGATGACGCCTACCCTCGCGAGGGAGGGCGATTCGTTTGGATCTAGGCCTGGTGCTGAGATGGCCAGAAGACCTGCCTCTACTCCTCTCAGTAAGAGGGCGACGAGAGATGGATCCACAGGCTCTATAGGGCTGGGCCTAGGAATGGGAGTGGGAGTTGGTGCAGGACAAGCATCAAGACAGAAGGATGAAGCTAATGTGCAAGTTGGTAAGGAATGATCGATTCTCTGTCGTCTCCGATCAACGTCATTCTTACCCGCCTGGTCCCTCGACATCCTCAGTGCTGCGGATAAGACCCTCTCATCAACCAGAATCCACAGTTCCCCCACGTTTCGCACGTACCATCCTTCACCCCTCCACCCTTCACCCTTCAGAGGAGATAAACATCAACCTCGACCCTCCTAAGCCTTCCGGTTCGACTATCATACCTACTTCAGCATCTTCCAGCCTGATGGCACAGGGGAACAAGGCAAAGCAGACTAGCTTTCGTTACGACCGGGTATTAGGGGAAGATAGTAGACAGGAAGAGGTTTACGAGGCCGCCGGAAGAGGGGCTGTCGAAAGGTTCTTAAAGGGATTGAACGTCACTGTTCTTGCGTGAGTACTATATTGGAGCTTCTACGCTCTGATGAGATACTGATGAGGTGGCTCTCAAACCTGTCAGTTACGGCCAGACCAGTTCCGGTAAATCCTATTCGATGGGGACCACAGGAATCGAAGACGATTACAGATCATTTCATTCCGGATCTAGTAACGCTTCATCAGTAGCAGAAGGGCAGGATCGGACGGGTCTGATTCCCAGAGCTGTTGGGGAGATATTCAGGAGAGCAGAGGAAAAGAAAAGAGAGAGCGGGTTGGGTGCGGGATGGGAGTGTCGGTTGAGTTTCTTGGAGCTGTATAATGAGGCGAGTCTTTCTCTGTTAGTGATTACAGCCCGATTTTCGATACTGACGTGGCAACTTACTACATCACTACAGGAACTTATCGACCTGCTATCCAACGTTTCTCATGCACAAGCACCTCCGATCATCATAAGGGAGGACAAAGGTCGAATCCTCTGGTCAGGACTTCGTGAAGTCCCTGTGAATAACACCCAAGAGGTTATGAAACTCCTCAAAGACGGGTCTCATAGACGTAGAACAGGCGAAACGGGGATGAACAAGGAGTCCAGTCGATCTCATGCCATTTTCAGTCTGAGCCTGACTCAGAGAAGAAGAAACGGAGCGAGTGGCGGGGCCGGATCTCCCGGCGCTTTGGGAAAGAATAGACCGATGTCTACTCCGGCTGGGGGGATGTCATTCTCCGGCTCTTCCCTTCGTTCACCCACCCCAACTGGATTGAGGACACCTAACAGGTCGTCTATGATCGCTTCAAGGGGACTGACCACTCCATCAGGACGAGCTAGTCCCGCTCTCTCTCCTTTCCAGGAGGAAGAGGCTTCCTGGGTAGAGATCAGTAGCAAGTTTCATTTCGTGGATCTAGCTGGAAGTGAACGACTCAAGAGAACGGGTGCAGGCGGGGATCGAATGAAAGAGGGAATCTCCATCAATTCCGGTTTAACCGCTTTGGGCAACGTTATTTCCGCTCTGGCTGATCCCGTCAAGTCGAAATCGTCTCACGTCCCATATAGGGATTCGAAATTGACGAGATTACTGCAAGATTCGTTGGGCGGAAACGCTTTCACCGTCATGATCGCTTGTGTCTCCCCCATCGAGTTCAACTTGAACGAGACGTTGAACACGTTGAAATATGCAGCTCGAGCGAGGAACATCAAGAATCGAGCTGAGATCAACGAGGTCGAAGTTGGGTGGGAGGATGTTGAGCACCTGCAGTCGACTGTCGTAAAACTCAGAGCTGAGGTGGAGCGATTGAAAGGGTTGACGACCGGAGAGATCAGAAGTGGAAGCGAGGTTTCCATACCAGAAGATGTGCAATCCGATCTTCGAGATGCCCGGACTAGGCTGGAAGAGTTAGAGGCCGAGCATGATATTGTCAGTCCTTCGGTATCTTCCTCCATGCCTTTTGTCGACTAATATTGTAACGCCCTCAAACAGCTCAAGGGAGAAACACAATCGAAATCCATACAGCTTGCACGTTTGGCTACCGAATTGGAAGCCAGCAGAAGATCGGGAAGCTTCAACCCAGACGATGTGGTCGCCTTTTCCAAGCTGGTGGAACCGATCGTAGAGGAATACGAACGGCTCATACAAGCTTTAGAGGCAAAGCTTCAAACCACTCTGACAGCACTTGTAAGTACAATCCAGCGGTTCTCAGGGATCATTTTCTGACTCCCTCCCTGCTCAACAGGAGCTTTCCGAGACACGAGCTGAAGAAGCCGAGGAAATGGCGGAACAAAGACACAATCGAATCATGACGCAAGATGGGTATGCCACTAACCTGGTGACTCGTGTCAACCGTATGAAAGACAAGGAAAAGTCTTTAGAGGTAGGTTGTCGTCTCGAAAGCCTGAGGAGTCAAGCTAACTTTCCACCCTGCGTATACAGGAATATATCGCCGACCTGGAAGACAGATTGAAATCCTGCGATGAACTCGACGCAGTTCACATAAAGACCATCGCGGACCTGCGCGCTGAGCTTGTCGAAGAGAAACGCCAGAGCAAGAACAACCTCGAATACATAGTTGAAATGGAGACGACCACGACAAACTCGATAGACCAAGCCAAGTTGATGTCGGTCAAAGCGGAGAGACTGGAGACGGAGTTAAGAAGAAAAGAGCAGAGTCATATAGACTTGCAAGAGCGAATATCTTCGATCGACACCACTCATGAGACACAGCTTCTGCTAGAAGAACTGGATAATAAGGCAAGCAAGCTGGAGGATCTCGAGCAGCGACTTGATCGAGTTGTCAGCGAGTGTGAAATTCTAGCTGCAGAGCGCGATGGTCTCCGAAAGACAGTGGATGACCAAGCCGATCAGCTAAGCAGTCTACAAAGTACCAGTCATGAGAGTGTATCCGACCTTACCATAGACAGCAAGGCTCTGATTGCGGCCACCGAGCTCTCTGCCGCCCAGGATAATAACGATGGCGATGACGACTCTTCTGCCAAAGTGCCAGGATCTCCTACCACACCTACCGCTATGTTGCATTCTCAGGACGCAACTGCAGAGGCACTGGACGCTGCTCCCGAGATCCTGAATTTGCAGATGAAACACGCTGCAACCTTGGCAGAATTAGCGGCAGTCAGTGATCGCTACAAAGAAGCGTTGGAGAAAATTAAACTGCTTAGCGGTCAAGTCGAGGTGGTCGATGACGCAGAGCCATCCGAACGAACACCCACCAATAGTCAGATCAGTCCGCCTGAGTTGGCTCGTTCACCAAGCGCCACAAGCATTTCTTCTGCGGTGTCTGCCTCCTCCGAGACGTCGAACCAGAGCGACATAAGAAGACAATCGACCGGTAGCAGACTCACGGTCGGACCGGCGAGATCGGATTTTCGAAGCGGGAGAGGGGATCGAATAAGGGGTACAAGGTAGATCGGTCCATCAGAATGATGTAATACACACGATACTGACATCTACGCATTTTGGCAGGCCATTGTCGTTGTCGCAGGAGCTATCATTATCGCGTTCTTCGCTATCCTCCTCAACAACAACAAACAGTCTTTTATCGCCTAATAGCACCTTTCGACAAAGCCTACCAGTCATCAATCCGCAACGTACAGTGGTCTCGTTTGAAGCAGAAATCAAACAGCTTCAAGAGATACTGCAGCGGCGTGATGACGAGATAAGGACTTTGGAAAATGCTATGCGTTTGATATCCGGCACCTCTCCTCGCTTTACACATGCCGGCCAATTTTCCGATATGGAAGAACCATACAATCACCACTCGGTTGCGATGTCTCGTGACGCATCGCACGCCAGCACCATGCCCTCAGGCGACAGTCTGCCACAGACTCCAGGCGAACTTCAAATCAGCAGTCCAATTATGGCCTCGAATCCAAGGGATCATTTTGGCAGTCCAATAGTAGGAGAACCAGGCCCCTATCTTATTCACGATAAAGGCGATCAAATGGATCGTATGGGTAGTCTCATGAGGTAAGCTTTGACCTGAGCTACTTTGCAGCGGTTACAAAGCTCATACTCCGGTACTTCAGATCGATGGCAAGGAAAGAAACGGAATACAAACAAGAAGTCGAACGCTTGGGTGGTCTGTTGCAGGCTGCTCATCACGAGATAGAGGCACTCAGACGACCGTCCAAACTGCCAGTCAGTTGGGCTTCACATAGTAGCGTATCGGTAAAACTGACGCTTATGTTTACTACGTCACTAGATCTTGACTGGTAATTCTAGAGGAGCAATAACAGATACCGGTAGATTACATGAAGTGATCGAAGAGGTGGACCTACCAGCACCCTCGCCTCCTGCTACCGTGTCTGTCGGCGTACAAACTATAACTAGCATCACCAAGCCAACGACAGCCCACGCTGCCATACAAGTGTCAGATACTTCGGACACTGAATTTTCTACGAGAAGCCGGGAGTCGGAACAGGAGAACATCGCTCTCCAAGCGTCGATCAGGGAACTGGTTGTTGAGTATGGATTAACGTTACCGCGAAAGTCTATCAACGATCCTATAGCTGGGTTACGAAGCATTGGTTCAGCTTTGTCTAGTGCAGACATTAAAGAGCACAGTCTAAGAACCGAGCTGGATCAACTTCGCACTCAAGCAAGTGAGAATCAGAAAATGAAGTCGACGCTCGAAACCGTTTTGGAGGAGAAGACTGCTCAAGAAGCGCTCGTCAATGACTTGAAGAAGAAGTTGCAAGATACCACAAGTACAGCGCAACATCAGATTCAAAACAGCGAGAGCGAAAACGTCATAACGGGCACAACAACTTCCAGGATGTCCTTTGCACGGTCAGCTACTCCAACTTCCCGTTTACCACCTAAATTGCCTCCTCCATCAATGCCACCTCCTCCCTTACCGAGTACTCCAATGCTACCAGAAGGACTACCACCTGCGAACCAGGCGCTGCCGTTCCTAGCAAAACCGATTAAGCCTGAATTCGAAGCCTCACAAACACGGCCAACCAGCCCAAATGATGCGACGGACCCTCCACCTGTAGATCAAGTAACCGATTCGAACGAGAAGGCATTGCAAAGTCAGATCGTACAACACAAAGCGGCAATGGAGGAGGCAACGAAGGAATTGACGAATCTGCAGACTACGCTGAAAAAGGTCAGCGTCTATGCAGTGGATACATGTTCACAGACATTCATCAACTATGACTCTATTCACAGAAAGACGCCGAGTTATCGATGGTCACAGCGAATCTTCATACAGCAGAACGAACCCGTACGTAGTATAGTGGGTACATCAACCTATAAATCGCTAAGGCGTGATATTTTCCCGATCATTAGTCAGAAAAATACGCCTGCAATCTCAAGAGGACATCCGCGAACGAGAGTACGCTCAACTGGAAGTACAACGCTTACAATGCGAACTGGACACCGTTCGAAGCGAAATGACCAGCGTCAGGAACTCTATCATCGTTGAAAAGCAATCCTTAGAAGAGCGATTGTCTGAGGAACGCAGGGCTAAAGAGCGAACACGAGCTCAGTTGGAAGAGAGGCTGGAAGCGGCTCAGAAACAGCAGTCAAAGTTCAGGGTGAGTCAGAAGCTGGTTCACCACAGTATTCCGTTACTGATCCTTCAATGCTCATCAGTGCTTCTAATACCCAGTCTATCGATGCAGACCCTGCGTTCTCCTATATTTTCGAGATGTGATCTGCCCTTGTATTTGCCTCGCTCGCAGTGCCTTCTGTGATATTCTGTAGACCGAAAGACATCGCTATCTCGAAACCATTCTGATCTACTTCGGCTATCAATCGCGTAAATGCCGTAATCACGACCTCTAGGAAAGTTCCGAAGAATGAGATTGGGAGGACAGAATGGCCCATCCTGTATTCCCTCATTCACTTCTCTACTGGCCCTACTGGTCGACTACAATCGGGAATCTAGTCGTGGAGGGGCTCATTCGTAGAAGTCTCGAAGGTTTTCTAGGCGTTCCACTCGGTACGCTCCAACCCGAAATAGAACCCGATCAATCAATCAACAAGCAGTAACTCTCGTCACTCGAAATTTCGATTAGTCACTAGCATCTGTCTGTAAAACACCTAAGTCGCCGAGCTATCCTCTAGACTATGATCAGCACCTGCTGTGGAGTCAGAAAAGGATCATCTTTCAAGAAGCTAGACTCCGAATCCAGTAGCATGGATCAACTCGCTATTCAGCTTCGAGATGAACAGCCTGGCTTTATACGATGTGATGCGGAGACGGTCGCCCTGGTCAAAAGTAAGCCTATCGAATCGACAGCTCGAAGATTTCAAGTTTATAATGACGCTGTATGATAACGGTCCAAACAGGAAATGATATCCTATTATCGACACCTATTCAAAAACTCCTCAACTTGGTGCTCTCAAGACAGCCTGCTACTTCTACCGATCAAGGCTCACACGACAACCATAAACGCTCAAATACTATTCCCCTAAAGATCTCAGCTCTAGTCAAAGTTGGCAACGAGAATAAACTCAAAGAATATGATCTATTTGTGTCCACTGAAAAGAAAGAGGAAGCAGAGCAATGGATAGATATGGTGTTGGCACGGGCTTACAACGGTGTGTTACGGCAGCATCAATATCTCTATCGATCTGTTGGCAGAGGTTGATATATATCTCAAATGAAAGGCGTAAAGCAAAGCAGGAGAGTGCGACTTCTAATCAATCCCGTTGGAGGAAAGGGGAAAGCGAGGCACTTGGTGAATACACTTGCTCTTCCTGTCTTCGCTGCAGCTGGATGCCCAGTCGAGGTCATAGGTTCGTTGAGTATACATTCCAACCACACAGATTCTTGCTCATCTGTGTCAATGCAGAAACCGAATATGCTCAGCATGCGGAAGACTTCGCAAAAACAATGCCATTGAACTGCGAGTACGTACCACGAGGGAGATGCAGAATGATGGAGCATGAACTGAGATCTAGTGCTTCTCTCCAGCGTTCTCGCTGCAGCTTCAGGCGATGGTATCGTCCACGAACTTCTTAACGGTCTGGCAGTGAGAGAAGATGCGGATCAAGCCATGAAGATTCCGGTCGTACCGATTCCGACAGGTAGGTTTTGTCGGTCGACCAAGAAGTCGTGCATATGGCCTGGTCTTTTCTTGTTCTGACGTTGATATTCTCAGGATCGGCAAACGGAATGTCTATCAATCTCTTAGGACTAGAAGAAGGATTCGATGTAGCGCTCGCAAGTTTGAACGTTATCAAGGGTACGTTACATCAGTATCTGGTTCCCATCGTGTTGCGGAGGCTCATCCTCCGCCCTTAGGCAAAATGATGCCCTTGGATATATGTTCAGTCACTCAGGGCGATAAGAGGAGATTCTCTTTCATGAGTGTGGCTATGGGCTTGATGTGTGATGTTGATTTAGGCGAGTGGTTTTCCCAATATACCCCTATATCGTTTTTACTGACCAATTGCTCCTTGTCTTGGTGATCATACAGGTACCGAGCATCTGCGTTGGATAGGAGATACTCGATTCATCTATGGATTCATCAAAGGCAGTAAGTATATGCGACTGTTATCGATAGGCCACCTACCTAACACGAGTCCGCATTAGTCTTCTTCAATTCTCCAATGCAATGCAGATTACACGTGAAGGTAGAGACCGCAGACAAAGGATTGATGATACAAAGGCTGAACGACAACCGGCATGCAAGAGCTGAAGCGAAGAAAACATCGAATGTGCTCGGTTTCCAAAACAACGACGCGAGTAATGACATTGTAGATAGCGAAGAGCGGTCCATCGTACCCCCTGTGCGAACGCTGGAGCCAGATGAAAGTTGGTTGACTTTGGAAAGCGGAACTGAATACTCGAAAGCCAAAGGAACACTCATGGACGGAAAGCCTCGTACTTACAGCGGAAATTCCGCTTGGGAGAAGGGCGAAGGCATCCTTTATATCTAGTGAGTCCGCTCACTAAACAAACCGCGTAACGAGCTAATAGTACGTTTTGGCTAGTACTGGTTTGCAACCTTACGTTGCTCGAGATCTCCTCCAATTCCCCGTCTGTCTGCCTGGTGAAGGACTGATGGATGTCGTCGTCCAGTCTTTGGTGAGCTCTGCTTATACTTGACCCATGTGGATGAAATGCTAATGGCTCTGATTTAGGTACCTCGCCATGTTTTGGCTCAGTCTATTGGAGGCGCTTCCGTTGGCAAACAGTTCTATCTGGATTCGGTAAGTTAATTTTCACCCCCACGTTTACGATCTCGCTGAGCAAAATCTGTCACCTGCTAGCAACGTTATTACAAAGGTAGGAGGAGAGCGATATGGAGCCTTCCTATGCACTGCTGAAGTCTCTTGCCTTTATGTGTGTAGCTTCTGCTTACGTTCTTGAGCCTGTCATCGAAGGTGGTCAAATTTCAGTCGGTAAGCATATTGCAAGCGCGGCAGTACAGCACGAAGGTATCGATACGACACGCTCTTATAGACGGGGAAGCTCTCCAAGCAAAAAGAACTTCGGTCGAGCTCATACCAAAGATGGCCAGGACCCTTAGTCTGCACGGATCGTGGGCTGAGTCCGGCTTTGGCACCACCAAAGCCTAAACCAGTTCGAAGCGGGGTTACGTGGATAGCATGAAGATTCTGGAGTTCATCTGATGACAGCTACGATAGATTTCTAGCATATACCTCTTTGTATAGCACGGCCATTGTGCACGTTTTTGGGAACCGGCCCTTAGAGACTGGTGATTATGACGATTTTTGCTATGACGTTAGTTGCGTTTTGTCAAAGCCGCGTTCGCTCAACATTCTCCGGCAGACTAAGCAGATCAATATGGTATGATGCACCGAGACCTGTTCTGTTTGGATCGGCCTAGCATCCCGAGGTTCACAAATAAACCATGTGGCACTGCAAACAGCAATAATGTCAGCGCATGACTCAGGAAAGCATTCTCTACCAAATCCTCAACAACCGAATCCTATCCATCGACAACGAAACGTCTCGGCGCTGTTGCAAGAAGCTCTTGATACGCCCATAGAGGCTACGTCTAGTAGCAACAAGCCAGAAAGCTCTAAGTCAAGGCTTGAACAGCAAGCCAGAGTACCTGCACCTCCGTTGGCACACATCGATCAGAACCAACATCCTCATCACCATACTCGTCCGACTTCAATCACCACTACCCGACATACTGCTGAACCGGAACAACTTCAGCCAGACACAATGCCTATCGTAAGGCCAGGAAGAGCGCCGAGCTTTACTCGGCTGTTGAGTCGAGCAACTCCCTTAGCTAGTATCAGCCGCGATGCTCCGGCTTTAGCCAATACAAGGCTTGACGTGCGGAACCATGCTGCAACGGGCCACGGAGACGTATTCGAGATGGATGAGGAGGAACTTAGTCCAAAGCGGAGGGGGAAACTGAATGCTGCAACGTCTGGTGCTAGCTCGAGGAGATTGTCCGACGCAACAATCATGCAAGAAGAGGCTATGAAGTTGCGAAGACGATCGAGATATGGTCAAGAAGATCCCCGTCCCGGACCACCGCCATCGCCTTCCTCAAATGCTAACAAGAGAAATTCGCTCGATGGAGTCCGGATAGGTGGCAGACCTTTTACATCCCTTGTAGCAAGTAACCCATTCCAAAAGGAAGCAAATCCGTTCACGTCTCTTATCTCCAATGACCCCTTTCAGAAGGAGCCAAAACCAGAATCGAGGCCGACTGCTCGACCGAGAATGCGACATAGATCATCTTCTGCTTCGGAACTGGAAACTCCACCACGACATCTGCAACGAACAATATCATCTTTGCTTAAGGTCAAGGACGAGCAGGGGGGGAACGTATACCCACCCGAATCCTCTTATTCCTTACCGAGGTCTGCTTCGTTTGCCTCATTAGCCTTCCCCAGTCATCTATCCTTGCCGAAAACCAAACTACCCAACTTTCCATCTTTCCCAAACGTGCCAAAGGCAGCCAACTTCCGAAACTTCTCCGCAAGCGCAAGAGATGACAAGTCGTTGTGGAAGACCTGGTGGGAAGGATCAGCAGTGCTGGCAGATGGTAGCGAGAGAGATGAGCAAGCGAGGAAGCATGCGCATAAGCACATGCTTGATGATGCTGATAAGGGGGACACTCTAGAAGAAGAATCAGAAAAGATCAAACAGAAATGTGAATAATCCCCGATTTTGATGCTAAAGGCATGCTTTGTTGACCTGCTACCTTTTTTTGTAGATGAAACACCCAAGAACCCAATTGTGTTTTGCCACGGGCTGTTAGGTTTCGATTATATTGGTATGTCATAATGCGTTTGAGCGCTCTCGGTTCAACGAGAAGAACTGATGGAATGTTATTAACAACTCGTTAAAGGTCCAAAGGGTCTACCTGCGTAAGTAACGTCTCAATAGATTAGTATTATGCCTACAGCAACACTAACGGCTGAGCATTTTGTGTCTGTCAGGTTCCAAATCAACCATTGGAGAGGGATCTGCGAAGTCCTGCAGGAAAACGGTGCAGAACTGATGATAGCGAAAGTTCCAGCGACATCGTCTGCGGCGCAACGAGCGGAGATTCTCATGGCAGCCATTGAAGAAAAGTTCCCAGGTCGAGAAGTTAATTTGGTTGCGCATAGTATGGTACGTATCTCCTGATATGCTCATTTGTCATTGCACCGGTATGTTAATGCTCGACACTATTTGTAGGGTGGACTTGACGGCCGCTACTTGATCTCCAAATTGAAACCAACGAAATTCAAAGTAATCAGCTTGACAACAATCGCTACACCTCACCGCGGATCTCCATTTGCGGATTATTTTATCGAAAACATTATCGGTCGTGAGTCGATGAGACCACCCTGTTTACCGTATGATTTTGAAGCTTAGACTTCGTTACGAGCAAAGGTGAACGATTGCCATCATGGTTATCAATATTAGATACCATATCTCTCGGAGCAGCGGGAGATGGAAGCGCCTTCCAAGCTTTGACCACTCACTCTATGGATTTGTTCAATCGTCAAGTTCCAGACGACCCGACCGTCAAGTACTACTCATGGGGAGCATCCTATGAAGCTGGATGGTTTGATCCTCTGAGGTGGAGTAACGAGATCATCAGAGCAGCTGATGGACCGAATGATGGTTTGGTCAGTGTTGAGAGCAGTAAATGGGGAGAGTTCAGAGGAGTACTCGTGGGCTGTAGCCACGTTGACCTGTAAGCCGCTCTCAGAAGGTCGCTTCAAAAGCTTGAAATTCGACTAAGCCTTTCGTTGTGCTCGACAGTGTTGGCTGGGTCAATCACGTCCGATTCACCATGGAGGCCTGGGCGGGTCGACCTATCGCTTTCAAACCTGCAACATTCTACCTGGAGATTGTGAGTCATGCCTCGTTTTCAGCTTTGCGCGAAATCTGCATTAATTGAATGGTATCGCTTGATGGAACGTTTCCATCGCAGGCGGATCATATTGCAAAACAAGGGTTTTAACTTTTCCATGAACAGCCTCTGACGATTACCATTTGGTCGCGGACTCAACGCGCTTACCGGTTATGAGCCAGAATAGATGCGTGTCTTGTATACTTGATTGAGGGGATTCTTGAAGTTGACGCAGGGAGCCGGGTGTAACCATACGATACCCTTAGTTCCTGATGTGCAGTCCTACAGCGGACTGATGAGTGTACAGAACTGATGATCAAGAACACCCGGCTATCACTTATCCATCGCGCTTTTTGATGCCCGGATGTGTGCTGTCGGTCTGCCAAAGGTTGTTTTCGCGTGTTGGAGGCCCACAAAGACGCGCTGGTAGACGAAAACAAACAAAAAAGTGGTCACGGGCTAAGCGAGAGAGACCAGACCGACTGCCACCTGCACTAACCAAATCAATCACTTCATCAATATCCATCGCACATCCCTCCTCTCTCGAACTCATTCACTCCCTTCTCCTACACACATCGAGCCAAGTTACGACTACACTCGTCACCTTTACACCTCTCGCTTGGTCCATCCCTATACCCTGGACGAGCTACCAATCCAAAAACACGTATATTCCACGCTCGTTTAATCCCGCCAGTACTTCTATATAAGCCTCGACATCCATAGTCAACAGGTTTCGATCCTTCACTTCCGTATCCCTTCCCTACAAACGAAAACACCTTGTCAATCATGTTCTCCAACCCGTTCACCTTCGACAAGCCTGGTCCTATCTATACCCTGCTCTCCTCTATCACTCCTGACTCCCTCAAGCCAGGATATGAGCTCACTCACTGGGTGCATGGAAAGACTCCCTTGAGTACCAACAAGGAGGTCGCTATGGCAATTACCACCTACCTCATCGTCATCTTCGGAGGACGAGAGCTGATGAGGTGAGTCTCACCTGCGACTATTTGATCAAGACCGGAATGCTTATTTTTTCATATGCACTACAAATAGGAATCGACCAGCTTTCAAGCTGCAAACTCTTTTCCAGATCCACAACGTCATCCTCTCTGCCGGAAGCTTGTTGCTTCTCGTATTAATGCTCGAGGAGATGTAAGCCGTCTGTTTTGAGCTGTTTTACACCCGACTCGAAGCTTGGTCTGACTTTGCTACCCTTGCAGCGTCCCTCTCTACCTTCGTCATGGTGCCTTCTGGTCGATTTGTAACACCAAGGCTTTCACTCCTGTGAGTGCCAGCGACTTCATATCTTACAAATCGGCATAGACTGAACGTGCCTGTCTTATAAATAGCGTCTCGTTTCCTTCTACATCGTCAACTACTTCTTCAAGTACCTCGAACTGATCGACACCGTCTTCCTTGTCCTGAAGAAGAAGAAGTTGGGTAAGCACAAAATTGCAGCTGCGCAAAAGTTTGTGGATGTTAATACTGACTATGATACCTGGATCAGCTTTCTTGCACGTCTTCCACCACGCTGCTACCGCTGTTCTCTGTTTCAACCAGCTTGAGGGTCAGACCTCTGTTGTGAGTCCGAATCCTTTTCTCAGGCATGTTGAAGTCGGTATTGACGAGCTTGTCGTTCTATAGCAATGGGTTGTCATCACCTTGAACTTGACTGTCCACGTTATCATGTGTAAGGGACTATCCATTTTAGAGTGAATAAGACAACATCTCTTATCTGCCTGTCATGTTGCAGACTACTACTACTATGCTACCGCCGGAGGTGCCAAGATCTGGGTAAGTCAAAGCAAATGTCGTATACACGTCCACCCCGGCTCACACAGAACCAATTCTCCTTCACAGTGGAAGAAGTACTTGACAACGTTGCAGATCACTCAATTCGTTATCGATCTCTTCGTTGTTTACTTCGCCAGTGTGTTGCTCCTCCACCCTGCTTGACAATGGAAACATTCGACTAACAGCGTTTTCGTCGTTGAAATTAGGTTACACCCACTTTGCCATGACCAGGTTCAACTTCTTGCCCAACATGGGAGACTGTGCTGGTTCTGAGTCTGCTGCGCTTTTCGGAGTTGGACTCTTGTCCAGTTACTTGTTCCTCTTCATTGCGTGAGTTCGAGTAGATCTATTGGAAACGCGAAGAAAATAAACTGAACATTCCGAAATTCTTGCTATGATAGTTTCTACCGGGCTACTTACAAGGGTGCTGCTGGAAAGAAGGCCGACAAAGCAAAGCGGGCTGTCGAGCAGGCCGGTGCTGATGTTCGTGGAAGCGCCAACTCTAAGGTGAGATTATGACCAGTTCCCAGGCATTCTCAAGCCCTTTCTGATCTTACGTTCATATTCGTTTGCGCTATCAGTAAAGGTGATTAGGGAAGACGAGAGAGGGGTGACGATCGTTACGGAGGTGCATGGATAGCGAAGGGGTGCATCGAGAGTGGTGGACGGCATATGGTAGATGCACAGGAGGATGACACATGGATGGATAATGGCGAATCATATTCCGGGCCTGACTTGATGACTTGCCAGCTAGAAACCCTATATAAAACACGATTTTTATCTTGTGACTGGACCTGTTGCATGGGTACCTAGTACAACCGGTGCGATTGCAGTTGAGCGTTGATTGCGGAAGCAAATATTGGATAAGATAGCGGGAGCCTTGCATCTTCGTCATTCCCACTACTTGCCCGCTTGACCTTGACTATATAGATCTAACGTGGTCGTCCACATTTCTATATAAATATGAAAAAGCCCAACGTGTGCTCTAAAAAAGGACAACGATTTCCAACTGAAATATGAGCTATAACACCTGGGCGCAAGGCTACGCAGCCGCGAGCGTAAGCCCATAATTCATTGCGTGCCGACCTATATCAAATTAATAATTCGGTCGATTCTAGCACGATACAGACTACGCTATCAGGCTAGAGCACAGATCCAACCCCGAGCTGATAAACCTGAGAGATCGTGTTTTTCCAGCTTACCTTCGAGCAGCTGGGCAATGGTCAGCTCTGCTGGCATCCGGCTTATCCCCGCCTTCTTCAGCCTATGCGTATCAAGCGGCTTCGACGTCAAATGGATTGTCACAGGGTGTTACAGAGATAGGAGACAAGGCTGAGGCTAAGAAGAAGTGGAGGTTATGCTTGGACCGAGGCAAACTGATAAAAGGCCGCATAAAAGAGCTCGGAGGAGAAATCGGGAAAGCTGGTGCAGGCATCGTCAATGCTCAGAGGTCATCCAACGCTGGACCTTTCCTGACTTCCAATGGCGGATCGACAACATTACAACCTACCGGTACAACCTTGAAACAGAAGTTACCGGCCGATGTCACGCTTGTCTTACGCAGATCGAGCTCGATCAACGGGTCAATACTACCGCCTTGGGACGATACGCTGGCTCCTCATTGGAACCATGATTATCAGCAACAAGTCGGACCTTCGAAACAGTACGGAAGACTTCCGGAACTGAGCCCCGATCAAGCTGCATACCAACCGAAATGGAAGCCAATGGAGCAGCCAAACTCGGCAGATCAACCTCAGTCTGATGATTATCAGCCAAATGTGCATGATGTGAAAGTCGAACAAGGGATCGGCGCAAATTGTTCGGTAGTTGTGGGCCTTGAGCTTTGCCTGAAGCATAATCTCAAGTGGGGGACAAAGGTTAGCACATGCAACATCTTGTCATGTCAACGCCTTGAGCACTGATGCCGGGTCGCAATTATACAGTTGGTGGAGGAGAATATGGAAGCCCTGAACTGGCAGCTAAGTGACCCCGACAAAGGTGCACACGACAAGCGATGGCACAAAATGCGACTCTCCGTAAATGGCAGCTGGAGAGCGGTAAGTACCTGTTACCATCGAAAATGAATACTGTTTTGCTTGGTTATCTGACGACATCACTTTCAGATCCTCTTGGACAACACTTTGCCGACAATCGACAACCCTGACTTGAGCATGCATGCTAGAGTGGTGCGCGGCCTACATATGAGCGGAGATCCCGAACTTGATGCCGAGAATGAAGACGAACCCATTGACCCAAAACTCCAACACATCATTAAAAAAGCCAATGTATGGATCCCCTTAGCAGAAAAGGCATACATGACGCTTCACTCTGGATACCACTTTCCTGGCTCCATCCCTTCCCTAGATTTATACACCCTTACAAACTGGATACCGGAACGTTTGCAGTTCACCTCGCCAGAATTTAAGCGAGAACGAACTTGGCGCCGTCTTCTTGAAGGGTTCAAGCGAGGTACTTGTCTCGTCGCGTTGGGGACTGGCAGAACAGTAAGAGGCGGGGCAGGTTTAGCTCCTTTGCATGCTTATGCTGCAAGTGAGTTGTGGGAGGAAACCGATGGTAGGAGGCGAATCAGGGTGGACAATCCTTGGAAGCTAGGCAGACAGGCTGGAATTATAGCTCAGAACGTGACTGCCTCATGGACAAACGATTTAAGGCAAACTTTGATCGAGGAGGAACAGTCGCCTCGTAAGACATCAGCTTAGCTCTTCACATTCCAAACAAGGGCTGAGTCGTGGATAGATACCTACACCTTTTCTTGGGATGAATTGTGTAATAGGTTTGAGACTTTGGAGATCAATTGGTCTCCCGAGATATTTGCAAATAGATGCGAAGTGCATGCGTGAGTACTCATCCGAACGATCGGGACATGCACATGCTGATGATCCCTACGATCCACAGTGAACTTGCGTCAAGTGCGAAGCATCATGCTCCGCCCTCCTATCAACTCCACCTAGACTCCCAGTCTACCGAGACTGAAGTATGGATACTCTTGTTGCGGCACTACGTGCCAAATGAAGCGGAGATGAAGAACAAGCCTCCTATCGCTTTGCATGTCACGGAAGAGGATGATATGCTTGATAGTGCTTCGTGGAAAATAGAGGACGCAGATCAAGTATGCAATGCCCCACACTGGTCCCTTTTGTTGTACTGAGCGAATCTCGATTGAACAGGTGGACTTCCTCGACAGTCCTTTCGTTCTCGTAAGCGCGCGCTGAAGACCGTATGACAGATATGTGGTCACTGACAACGAGCGTACTCTCAGGTGAAACATACGTGCTTGAGAGAAAAAGCGCTTCTCCAGGTCATCCCGATCATAGAAGCTCTTCCAGGCGAAACGATCCGCTACAGTATTTTCGCGTTTTCTGATGCAAACATAACGCTATCAAAGACCGCGAAGGAATTACCCTTCGAAGTTTCCGTAGGTCATGCTCGTATTCTCACCATTCGGCCTTCATATTGAAATCTTTCGCTTCAGCGTTCGGGCAGTTTTATGGGACAGTCCGCTGGCGGCGCTTCATCGTATCCCACCTACATGAACAATCCTCAGTACGCGCTCGAAATCAAATCTCTAGCAGGACGAGGAGCCGATCAAGAGGCCTTGCTACGTCTGACTGCGACGTGCGGTAGTGCCAGACTACCTATCGGTGGCAAGGTCGCCTGGTCTGACGGAAAACGGGTGACTGAGTCAGTGCCAAGTTGCACATTAGAATATTAGGCGGCTATTGATAGAATTGTGTTCATTAGTCTTCTAGAGCGGGATATCATCCTTGATTCCGGCCAGTATAGGAAAGGTATTGCTAGAGCAGAAAAGGATCGGATTAGACGTGAGTTTTGATAATCAATCTTGAAAGGGAGCTTTTGTCGATAAAGGCTGCGTCTCGTATAGCCGGCGTATATACCGTTATCGTTTCCACGTTTGAGCCGGGAAAGACCGGCACTTTTGACTTATCGCTAGAATCTACCTTACCGATCAGTCTGGCGACCATACCGCAAGAAGGAGCTGGGATGCATCAGAGGTTGATGACGGGAGCCTGGTAAGCCTCTCTGTCTGAGACGAGAAGAGAAGTCGACATTGATGAAATTACAACGCCCCCAGGTCTGAAGCTAATGCAGCCGGTCGACCGTCAGCTGGAGGTTACGAGCTAAATCCCACCTTCGAGATGCTCGTGAGCAAGCCGACTGTCTTGTTGTAAGCAGAAAGACCAGACACTCCAATTCTTTCACTTTCTCCGTTTGACATTGACCTCTTCATGTAGTGCTCGCTTACAACTGGCGGGGACTTCATCTACCCCTATCAATCTAACAATATTCAAGAGGGAGACCGGGAGTAAACTGAGCGAACAAGTCGTCTCCTCAGGACCGTACAACGATGCAACGTCTGGAGTCTTGTTGCCTAGTACAAGATTCCAACCTGGTATATATCTCCTAGTAGCGTCTACTTATGCTCCAGGCTATTGGGGATCGTTCAAACTGAATGTGTTCGCCAACGGGGCTGTAGATGTTGCGCTCGTCCAAAATAAGTAATTTTGTACATCAAAGGAGAACTTGTGTGCCGAATTATACTAGCTAGACTGTGCATACTATGCAGAGAACTGATTTTCTAGCTGTGTGTCCCGAAGGGGGAGCTTTCGGCTTACGTAAGCATGTTTGACCTGCCTTATTGTCTGGACGATCTAAGGAGATGACTTAAAATTCGAGCTGGATTAAGGTGATCAGCAACATCGGCGATCGTCGTTTCCCGAAACTGCACATCTACCAACTCGACCGGTCCTCTCCTTCTATCCAAAGCTTTGGTTATGTCCGCGGAGGACAATCTCGAAGAGTACATAGCGGATCAGTCTATCGAGGAGGATAATTATCTAGTGGGTGACAGTAACGATGCGATCACGGAAGATCTGAAAGATTACGGAGAGTATGAAGGAGAAGGACCTGCTCGATCGAGATCACATGATGAGATTGTTCCGGCTGCTGCTCTTCACCAAGATCGAGAAGCTTCACCCTTGGCGCAACCCCGTCACTCTTCAGCTGGTAGTGGAAAAACTACTATCGATGAAGTCGTCGAAGAAACACACCAGCCTGAGATGGGAAGAAAGTCTTTGACGGGAATGTCACCGAACAATCTTATGTCGCGAGAGCTCCCATCGCTTGAAGAGCTTCATCCCAGCCTCAAAGGCCTGCAAAAGGAAAGCGATTGGATGTCTCCATCTTCAGATGGAGTGGTATTACGGCCACCCGTATTTCCCTCTTCTCCAGCATTTCCTACTACACCCGCATCGTCCTCAACACATGGCTTGCGGGAAACTGTGAACAGCGAGAGTACGGAAGCGAGCGAATTGCAGTCTATGGCGGATTTGTTGCGACAGCACCAATTGGAGGAGCTGGAGCAGGCAACTAAAGAGCAAGCCGATGACTGGCCGAGTGAGCATGATGTGGGATCCCCATCAGCACAACAGCCTGCAGCAATATCGGGTGTCCCGCAGCAGCAAGAGACTGAAGCTGTTGAGGAAACAGACGTCCTCAGAGACGAGGAAGGACAATCCAACGAGGAAATACACGAAACCACAGCTCTGTTAAGCTCATACCCCGAAGAATCTGTGAATGTCGATGATTCGAATGTTTCTTCGAAGGTATTAGGTAAAAGAAAGGCAGTCGATGAGGAGGTAGATGAGCTTGAATCTAGTCGAGGGACTTCTCTAGAAAGATCTACCAGCCGTATGCAACTCGCTGCTGATGGGAGTTCAGGGGAAATCGATCCTCGCCAGTCTATAGATTACCTCAACAATGATCGTCCACGAACAGCAAAGGAGATTGAAGATCGAAAGAAGCGTCGAAAGCGGAAAAAGAAACCGACCGATCAGCCTGCTACGTCGCCCGTACCTGATACGGTACCGGCAGGAAGCAGACCGGTGAAAGCGATTAACCAGCACATGGAGACATTGCAATTTAAGAGACACGGTCAAAGGCGATGGATGAGCTTGAAGCCGTACACAGCTATGATGGGGGTCATCTTAAAGACGCTTTTGACCGACAGGTGGAGCATAATTGCAGCTAGTATAGCGAGAATCACCGCTCCCGGTGAAGAGAAAGATATACGGGTCAGTCCTTTCCCGCCTGCACATCGCATCTGTGGAAACTGGCACTGAACTTGGTAAGAACGTTCGATAGAAAATCAAACAGACCTGGGCGAACGAATACACTCGTTTCAAAACTCATTCCGAAAAAGACCGGCTTGTTACTATTCGTACGCTCAATAGCTCGTGGCCATGGAGTTTGAAGGAGAAGGAACAGTTATGGAAAACTGCGACCTTTTTGTGCGCGGACACGACTGATTGGAACAAGGTTGTTGTAAACGTCAACAAAGTCTTGGAAGAGCTAGGGGAACCTCAGGTCACTATAGAGGTACGCCCCCATGGACACCCTCCATTATGCAGGATTAGCTGATGGACGTGTTTAGCAATGCAAATATGAATGGGAGAATGTGTTGAAATGGGAATACATGGATGGACAGCCCGCGGAGCCTCTTCCCGAACCTGCTCCAGTTTTGCCTTCCGAAGAGAAGCCTTCTCAGACCCTGCAATCTTTGACAGCAGAAGCTGCATCAACTGAGAGGACCAAACTGCCTGAAATTGCAATCCCTTCTCTTGGCTCGTCAGCGTCAGCAAGAGCATCTATTGCAAGGCAGAACGACGCTACTCTTCAATCGTTTCAATCAATCCTTGATAACGTTTCGACGCCCTCGCAACTTCCGCCATTACAAGCGCAAGCATTGGCGCGTAAGAACGAGATGGACGCTTATCCTCGGCCTGTCAACCTGCCGCTACAAGTCCAACCAATCAATCTAGAGGATGCCGATTCAGTCAGAAGAGAGTCGCCGCGCCCAACGCCACAACCTAAGGTCTCGGATCCACTGATAGCGCCACAGATCCCAGCCCAACCGACTGAAGCTGAATCCATCGAAAGTCGAGTCCGTCAAGAATATGAGAGCGGTCTAGCCACCATTATGAACATGACCGACATTGAACCTCTTGATCAGAGTGTACAGGATGTCTTGCACCTGCAGGAGATGGAATCACTCAAGATGAACGGGGTTCATCAACACCACGAGTCAAATAATCAGGACCTTCATGCGACCGATACGGCTGACACTTATGAGCAGGGCAATGAGTTCATCAACCCTGATAGCCACCATATGGACTCTGATGATGTGGGCATGTGACCGAGCCGCCTTGTTGTAGTATGCTTTAGTATGGTTCTGGGATCGCCACTGCTAGTGATCAGCGGACATTGCATGATTTGTATGTCCATGTATCGACCCGACTTTATCGAAAAGTCGGTCGAGTCCGGTGGAAATTCCCTGAACAGATTCATTTGACTCGTTCATGTTCAGGAATTCATTCTCGAGAATCTCGATTGGATCCACTTCATTCGTCAGAGCCAATACCCAACTCAGACATATCTATACCAAAATGGCTCCTCTTACTCACCCCTCCGTTGTCGGTAGGTGACAAAGAAAACTAGGATATCAGGCGATGGCTGGAGCTGACGAAATTTTGCCTATAAGACGGCTGGTTCAGGGAGATCAACACCCAATGGCCCGGTCAAGCCATGACTCTCAAGGTCGAAGAGATCCTACACACCGAAAAGTCCCTCTACCAGGACGTCCTCGTCTTCCGTTCCTCCACCTACGGAAACGTCCTCATCCTCGATGGAGTTATTCAGTGCACTGAGCGTGACGAGTTCTCTTACCAGGAAATGATCACTCATCTTCCCATGGCTTCTCACCCCAACCCCAAGAACGTCTTGGTCATCGGTGGAGGAGATGGTGGAGTCATCCGAGAGGTTTTGAAGCACGACACTGTCGAGCACGTTACCCTTTGTGACATTGACGAGGCTGTCGTCAGGGTCTCCAAGGAATACCTTCCCCACATGAGCTCCATCTATTCTGACCCCAAGGTTACCGTCTTCATCGGTGACGGGTTCAAGTTCTTGCCCGAGCACGAGAACGAGTACGACGTCATCATCACCGACTCTTCTGACCCTGTCGGTCCCGCTGCCGCCTTGTTCGAGGCCCCTTACTTCACCTTGTTGAAGCGTGCCTTGAAGGAGGGTGGTCACATGTCCACTCAGGGAGAGAGCTTGTGGTTGCACTTGCCCTTGATCAAGGAGTTGCGTGAGACTACCAAGAAGTTGTTCCCCGTTGCTGAGTACGCTTTCACCACCATTCCTACTTGTAAGCTTGTACCTTTCCGTCTCTATCTATTTGTTGTGACCTAATCTGAACTTCCATAGACCCCTCCGGTCAGATCGGTTTCGTTTGTTGTTCGCTTGATGCCAACCGATCGGTCTCTACCCCTCTCCGAGAGGTGCCCGGATGCAAGTACTACAACTCCAACGTTCACCGTGCGGCCTTCGTCCTGCCCGAATTCGGAAGGGCCATGGTTGAGGATGGCAAAATCATTCAGGAGGACTTTGCTGGTGTCAGGCCCGGTATGGAGAAGGCTGACGAAGGCAAGGGTAAAAAGGTTTTGTTGCTCGGAAGCGGTTTCGTCGCTGCTCCCGCTGCTGAGTACATCGTCAAGAAGGGTTACGAGTTGACCGTTGGTAAGTTATCTAGCCTACATTCGATCCGATATTTTCACTGATCATTGGTTGTAACAGCTTGCCGAACTCTCGAGACCGCCCAAAAGATGGCTACCAACTTCGCTGGTGCCAAGTCCATCTCGGTCGACGTTTCCGATGCTGCTTCCCTCGATGCCGCCATCGCCGACTGTGACCTCGTGGTTTCCCTCATCCCTTACATCCACCACACTGCTGTTATTGAGAGCGCTATCAGGAACAAGAAGCACGTTGTCACCACTTCTTACGTTTCTCCTGCCATGAAGGCTCTCGAGGAGAAGGCCAAGGACGCCGGAATCATTGTTATGAACGAGATCGGTTTGGACCCTGGTATCGACCACGTTGGTGCCGTCAAGATCAGTGAGTATCGAACGCATCGTCTGATAGATCAGCAACATACTCATCTGGTCAATGAACCACAGTCGACGACGTTCACTCTAAGGGAGGAAAGGTCCTCAGCTTCATCAGCATGTGCGGAGGTCTTCCTTCTACCCCTGCTGCTAACAACCCATTGGGATACAAGTTCAGCTGGAGCGCTCGTGGTGTATTGCTCGCTCTCCGAAACACCGGAAAATTCTACCGAGATGGTCAGGAGGTCACCGTTGAGGGCAAGGACTTGATGTCCGAGGCCAAGCCTTACCCTGTTTCCAACCCCGCTTACAACTTCATCTGTTACCCTAACCGAGACTCCACTCCTTTCAGGGAGTTCTACAACATCCCTGAGGCTCAGACCGTTCAGCGTGGAACCCTCCGATACGCTGGGTTCGACGACATGATCAAGGCATTCGTTGAGCTTGGTTACCTTAACGACGAGGAGAAAGACTGGTTGAAGTCCGGCTCCAAGCTCACCTGGGCTGAGGTTACCGCCAAGGCTATTGGCAGTGAGGCTACTGAGTCGTGAGTCGCGCATGGGACGTCGCCAGTGGAACGAAACTAATCAATCACATCTTATAGCGCTATCATTGAGAAGTTGAAGACTTTGTCTTCCTTCGCTGCTCCCAAGACCACCATCCTCCTTTCCAAGTTCAAGAAGCTCGGTTTGTTCTCCGACGAGGCTGCTGAGCCCCGAGGCAACCTGCTCGATACTCTTTGTGCTCACCTCGAGAAGCTTATGCAATACGAGAACGGAGAGCAGGATTTGGTATACCTCCAGCACACTTTCATTGTTGAGAGGGCCGACGGAAAGACCGAGACCATCACCTCTGTCTTGGACGAGCAGGGTGCTCCCAGCGGATACTCCGCTATGGCTCGTTTGGTCGGTGTACCTTGTGGTATCGCTGTCGACTTGGTCCTCAACGGAACCATCAAGACTCCCGGCGTTTTGGCTCCTTACGATATTGAAGTACGTTGATTACCACGATTTGGCAAGCCAGTTGGACTCATGTAATTTTTTATTCACAGCTCTGTAACGTTCTCGAGAAGGAGTTCGCCAAGAACAACATCAAGATGGTCGAGGAGGTTCTATAAACTGTACTTAGCAAATAAAGCGCAATTGAAATGCTTGGGATATGTTTGATATAGATGATACTCGATTCTTTGTTCACAATCCAAACTTCGATGCCAAAGCCACCAAACCACCATCCTTGTCACCGCCTAGATCGACAAAGAAGTCGAACCGTCCATCGGCTTTTTCGGCGGTGATAGGATCATCGGCATCTTCAGTAGATCGCTTGATGTAGATCGTTTTCATTCCGCTGAAGGGGTGGAATGATATCCATCAGTCAGCAATCCAAGTCCAAGTCCAAGGCCGGCGTGCATGTCAGGGCACTCACTGTGACTTAGCTGCATCGAGATCATACGCGTGAGCCGCGACCATTGCAACCTTGTCCGCGGAGTGTCGGGACAGACGAATCCCTTGTTTGTACATTGCTGGGTCGGGTTTGTATGTCCCGATCGAGTCACCACTGCAGATCGTAAGACCTCGTTAGACCATACCTAAAGAAGAGGGTGTTGAACAAGCGCTTACCAGATATGGTTGTCAAATCCGAGATCTGAGTGTCGACTCATATGGATCATCACTCCCGTATCACCGTTCGTCAACGTCGAACTAGGCGAGGGGATGCGAATGAGTATCATCCCACTAAAAAGACGGGTCGATGCAATAGGCTTACAGGACGAATTTCTTGTGCAAGCGTTTCAGACCCTCAGAGGAATCTGCCCAACCTACGGGTTGTTCAGTTGATCTGCTTAGTGGATATAATATGTTTGTCTGATACGTAGACTTTACGCACCAGGAAGATTGTGCCAAGCTTCGACAGCCTCGCTTTTGGCTTCTTTAGTCCATTTGTCGTCCACTCCCCATTCTTTGACCAAATCATCGAGCAAAGTGCCGTGAACTTCCTGTCGCAGCAATATCTTTTGAGCAACCAATGTTTCGTTACCCTATAAGACGTAGCTCACATCCATTCCTCCGGCTTCTCGTTCACCTTGCTTCGTCTTGATATGCGACATGAAACGAGTCCTCCACGTCTGCGCTCGATCCTGCCAGAAATCGTCTTTCGCGGTTGAATGAGCCTTGACTGATTCTGGATCAACTCTCTTAGAGATTTCTAGGAGAGTCGACGAGATATGAGATTTCCCTATGAGAGCGCTTGGCATAAGCAAGACTGAGGCAACCAGATCAATCCTTTCACTCGCAATCAACAACTGTCCCGAAGACGTCAAAGTATAGCCATTTGACATCGCGTAAAGCTTCAGGGATGGAATCATTCGACATATTGGAGTGTGGAGGATGTTGCCGACGAGAGTGCAGGGTTACGGTGTATGAGCCCGAACTCTCAGTGCTATTACTGCTCAACTGTTTGCGAGTATATGAGCAAGATTGTTTGGGTGTGCGAGTTGCGTTCGACCTGAACGTCAGCTTTCGGTGTATGACGAATCGACGGTCTCAAACGATATTTGCTTCCGGAAATAACCGGAACGCTGATCAAGGAAACCCTGAGCATCTTGCCTGGTTCCGGATCATCGTACATCTGTAGGCCTAGCATTCTGCAAAGTCGTATCATTGGTAAACTGATAGTGATCAGTCAATGCTTTTGTATCATGTATCAGACGTCAACGCCTAGGTATCTCAAGCTACGATCTCCCATCCCAGAGCCTCTCCAGCCATGAAAGGAACCACATCGACCCCTCTCTCGGCCGATTTGTAAAACGCCGGTACTTTGCCTCCATTCTCCACCCGCCTCAACTTTACCGAATCCCCTTCCCTCTGCATCCCGTAGAACGCTCGTCCGTTGGTCGAAGCGAATCCCGCCAGCTTGTCCAAAGCTCCGAGTTTCTCGAAAGTATTGGCTAAGAGGGGCAGGAGGATGGGACTAGTATATACTCCTGCAGCGCATGGCTGGGGACCGTTACCCTCGATTGGTCCAACCTCGTGGCTCAAGTAGCTTGAAGGCATTTTTGGAATCTTGTTTACTATTGGGTGAGGGGCGGAGTCGGATCCGAGGAAGAATCGTGGGTGTCCGGAAGCAACGACTTCCTGAAGAGCTGCACGGTCGACTGGCTCTTTTGCGATAGGTTTACAGAAGTGGAATGGTTGAGCGGGCACCGAATCAATTGTGAGGAGGAGATGGTGGGCCGTGATGGTACAACCGACGTTGTCCGGCAACGACTTTACCTGAAAAATCGATGATGATTGATCAGTACCAGGCCAACGACTTTGCATCATACGCCGACTTACACATTCAACGGCCTCCTTCGTAGTGGCATGTTCCAGTACAATCTTAAGCTTAGGGAAATCCTCTGCAAGCTTACGCAGATGCTTCAAGAAGTGCTTCTCTGCGTTCAAAACCGAGATGTTCTACGTCCGCATGGTCTCGATCAGCTTGCATGAATTGAGAATATCGATAACCTCCGAGTTCGACGTACGGCTTTATCGTCACTAGGAACCTCTCCGTGAAGATTCAGAACCATACCGTGCTCTTCTAGAGCTTTGAAGACGGGGTAATAAGGCTCGTACGATTCAATACCGCTTGAAGAATGCGTGGTAACTCCACGGGGATAAGATTTGATACCTAAATTCGAATTTCTAAATGCAATCCTTCCTGGGAAGTAGGAAATTGAAGTAATCACCTTTGACCCCAGCCTTGCTAGCTTTTGCAACCTCCTCTACACCTCTGAGCACCTTCTTTCCATCGACCTCGATCTCCTCAAGCATGTTCTCGTGCAGGTAGAGAGTCATGAGGTATTCTACGGAAGGGTCGATTTTCTCCAGGTCGGCTTTGTATTGCATTGCTCGTTCAGCAGTCGTAATAGGAGGGATAAGGTTGGGCTGCGAAATACGGTCATGATATGTATTGATTTCACTAGGGAATGGGTATGACTTACCATGACATAAGCCGTCTTGATCCCCCCCAAGATGACATGGGGAGTTACCAATTCGGACATGGCTCCTTGTCGGAGATGAACGTGGAAGCTTCAGTGGTATGAATAGTAATTTAGCTCACTAGCCTTCACGGGATATGGTAGTTCGACCTACTCGGCAGGACATGGAATGGTGATCTCGTCCATTTTAAAGGTATAGGACGTATATCTTGGTGGTCAGCAGCCGAGGAACCCGAAGAAGGTGGTTGTTGTATATCTGCAAGGAAAAGATAAGAGCTAGATGATCGGCCAACGAATCTTGACCTGAGATTTCTCGTGAGGTTGTCAAGGAACTTGGGATGAAACGTCAATAATCATCGCTGCGTACTGCTAGTACTGTCGAATCGAAGTTATCGAGGTGACAGCCAACTGCCATCGCCACCATGGAGCCTCAGCGTACGGGATATCACATCAATACTAATGGTGGGGGACCAAGACCTGGGCAACAATATGGAACGCCGATGTCTAACTCGGTGGGGATTGGCGGACAAGTCAGGCCGATGCAGAACGCCCAGGCACCTATGCGACCAGGTCAGTTCCGGTTCCAGGCAGAATTCCTGGAGCGGATGAGCTGAGAGATTATCGTTCAGTCCAGCGACCTCACCTTACGACTCCTGCGCACCCATCTGCCGGGTCGTACGCCCTAGCAGGATCTAGCAACACCTCGCAGAATCCAAATCCAGCACAACCCCAGGGTCTGCTTAACAAAACCACAGTGCCACCTTCAAAGAGACCTTCAAACGTTCCTGCGCGAGTTGCTGAGGTCAGAACAGATCCTAGAGCCGTTGGTAAGTCGATGACCTGGACTTAAGATATTGAAGCAAGAGAAACTGAGTCCATCTAATCTGTCGCAGTATCGAAGCTACTCTTCGTCCATGGAGACGTCGAAGATCCAAATCCGGATACGGTGGATTATGTCCTCGATATGGCCTATGACTTTATGGTACAAGTGGTATGCCAAAGTTTGTCGAACACTATAGCAATCAGCATAATAACCGTTTCGCATTTAGATGAGTCCCGCCCCGATCCCGCGACCCACCCCGCCCAACTACGACACCCCAACCCAAGCTCAACCCCCGTCCACCTCAACCCTTCGTCACCGCCTCCGTACCCCTCACCATCGTAAGAAACTAGCAGTCCTACAAGAAGCAATAATTAAGCAGAAACTAGCAGCGGACAAGGCCAAGAAGAGCGCGGCGGCGGATAGGAAGACGAAGAAGAAGACTGGGGATGGGGAGATGGAGGTAGATGTAGATGAGTTGGCGGCGGGATTGGATTTGCCCGGTTTTGGAGGGTTCGGGGGCTTGATTTGAGAGAGCCGAGATGCGGCGAGGAACTTTACGACTTCTATAACGACTTCTGTATCAAGTTACTGTATCTTCACGAAATGGGCATGTAGAAGTACGGTTTAGGATGATACGGAATAGACCGATGACAAGTTGGCAGCCAGCAACCGACGCTATCAGAGGGTGTGGAAGTGCCGAGTCGAGCTAGCCATGGCCTGATCCAAGGTCTCAGCCGGTCGATCAGACAATGGGGTACGAGTCTGACTGTTCATCGACAATGAAAGCCTGTACGGTGAGGAAATGCAAGGCACGCCTGAGAGCCAGAGGCAGTGATGACACTGGCTGTAAACGGGGAAAGGGATTCTGATGGCGATGATCAGTGACGCTGGCAACACGACCAAGACAAAAGCGAAACTTCCACAAGCGACTCTCAACCAATGCAACCGATTGAGGACGACATGATCATACCACTGACTCAAGCCGCAATCATCCCCGCAACCGGTCATCAAGAGAACAAAAGCACAGGCCAGGAAGACCGCCTGCTTGTTGACGGGTACAATCTGCATCTGGTCCAATCTGACGCAACCTCTCATCTGAATGTGGCCAATTCTATCGCTCAGTCACTAGGTCTAGCTGCACACCGGTATGACGATTGCAGATCTATCGTGAGGGCAATGCCAGGGACAACATCATTGTAACGGTTCAAGGGCAAGGAAGCGCTTCCCGTACACTATTTGACGTCGACGCTGGAATATGCGCGGTGATATAATATAGTGCTGATGTGGGATGCTAACGTTGATCGTTACAACTCATGTAAGAAGCGCATCAGTTCGAGCCGCCTGGCCTGGTGCTATCTTGTCCGGGGATAGTGCTCTTTTCCTTCTTCACGTGCGTAAATGTTCCAGCAGCAAACCAACGCTCGTTGGCCGCAGCCACCCTTTGAGCAGCCGACAGTTGAGGGGTCGCGATTTCGATACCTAAACAAGACGAGAATAAATTTGAGCCAGCCGTCTGCAGGGGTAACATAAGGCGTGGATTGAACCAACCTTGCACTGGCGTGAAAGCCAAACTGGTAGATGTACCAGATAATTGTGAGTTGGCACTGTTTTGAGCCGCTTTGCTGAGCAATTGTGTCCGAAGCCTGTTCGACTTGGACATTTTGGCTGATAATTACCGAGCAGATCAACAACGAGGACCATAATACGCTAGAATAGCAGACAAACCTTTGCTTGCTTTGTTGACAGCCTCTGCCCTGATCTTCCCGCTAGCAGTTCCGATCATACCAAGACCGACAGTCTCATCATAAGCACCAGTCTCCTCTTCTGCTTGACCGAAGACCATTCTATTCTGCAATTTCTGAAGCTCGGTTTGTGCGTAGGCCTCCTTTTGTCGTCGAGCTCTGTCATCAAAGACGATATTTAGGAATCATGTGATGACGAAGCAGTCATGAGTAGGATTGCTTACTGTCTACCACCTCGCTTCTTCCTGTTCGTTTCTTGAGGAATAGGCAAGGCTTTCGTGACTTTACTGGGTGGTGGTTCAGCCATCTTCTCAATATGTTTCACCAGCTTGATATGCTGGTCTGTCCCATATGCACCTAGGATAGTAACCATGTTATATTCAGCTACACGTTCGACCTGATAGTACGACGGAAACTTACCGTCTCTGCTGCTCCTCTCCAAATCCACTCGCGCAGCGAGCACCAATTTTGCTGCAACCGTTCTCTGCACTTTCTTCCTCAATTCTGGAGGAGCGTTGTGCACCAACTGAGATTGATAAACGAAACCGGTATGGCGTTGTTGTCCAGCAGCAGATAGGTAGGAAGTTGCAACGCTCTTCTTCAAAGCCCCGAATAGCTATAACAGGAGAGCTCGAGAAATTTGGTCAATGGGACGACAGCGAATGTATTCGGGACTTCAACATACATATACGTTACATGCTGGAGCTTTGGCGAAAGCAGCCAATCCACCCGCAACACCCAGCAATTTCGCTGCGATATTGGTTCCAGTGATGGCTGATACGTTGGGGGCCAAGATGGTCATTCGAGACTCGACATAGGCGAAAATCTACCAATCAGCAGTGATATAATGTTAGCTATATCTACCTCCAGCGTTAAAACATGGCACTATCTTACCTTTTCTCGTGCATCACGAAGCTCATTAGCGACCTCACAAGCTTTCTCAATCACATCCCACTCTTCGGGAGTGAGCAATCTACCTCTCGAAATAGAGGCAGTCATGCTGACTCCCAACCCATGTCTTCCGGTTAATGGCGTTTTGGGTTTCGTTAAATCCTCGACGTTTCCGATAGATTTAACGGCGTTGATATAATCCCAGGGGTCTCCGATGATCTGCTCCAGCTCTGGGAAACGGACGGCATAATGATCACGGATGAACTGTCAGGATCCCAAAGGTCAGCCCTGTCTGGTATGAGTGGCGAGGGATGGAGGGGCTCGAGGAATACCTTGTGAACCAGCAACAATTCGTTATCGACCTCTACACTCAGATTGTTAGCTTGGACAATAAGAGCGTATTCTGGATTCTCCTCGATAGGTCCACTCTCGACCGAATTGTCTATTGGCTTGTCCATTGATGTATAATGGTTGATTTTCTGTTCGAGAGTGACATTTAGCGATATGAGTATGCATGCCCCGGTTTCATGCTCGATGAAGTTAAAACGTACCGATAGAGCATCCTGCAACCTTTTAGTCTTGTGGAGCTTGACGACTGCTTCGACGTTGTCTACCGTCTTCAAGTTCATGTGCTCAACTTCATCCCTATCAAGCTCTTCCGCAGGCCGAGTACCTCCTGCAGGTACGTACCCTACGGCTGACTGTCCCCCTTCCAGCCGCTCCTCCTCCTCCGGTGCTGGCTTCATTTCCGAGTCTTCTGCTTGGTCCTCATCTCCTTCCGTATCGTCGTCTCTTGATCGTTTTCGAGAAGGCAGGGCTGGAGGACCCATGTCTCCACCCTTGCTTGGTCCAGCTATGGGCTCTTCGGTCTCGGAAGGAGCTCCGTCGTCGGACAGCCCATCCAGATCGTTCATTAACTCATCAGCGAGAGACATAGCTTCAATTGACGTATAAATTTCGTCCGTCTAAACGGTTGTTATAGAATGGTACGCTGCGAAATAGAGTATAGATTCTCGGGAAGTCCCCCTGAACTGATTACTACAGGCAGGGCAGCCAACTTATCGGAACCGAACACACGAAATGGCTGACGTAAGGCAACTTTCATGTCAAGGGACGCTAATAAGAATAATGTTCTAACAAATTATTCTTATATGCGACTCGATTGGTCGTTCATGTCATTTCAAGCCCAGAACAATATTTCAATAATCTTTACTCTCCTTGATATCTTGCGAGATCGCAGACTCTCCTCGTCCAATGTGGGAGAGCAAGGGCGCTGCGTAAATCTCATCGACAGGAGCAACCTTTCCATGGTGGCTCCCATCATCGCTCCCGCTTCCCTCAGGAGTCTCTCCAGAAGATCGCTTCTCCTCGTTCTTACGTGCCCGACTAGCCATGATTCTGTTGTAAGCAGCTGAACCTCGGCCGAAGAAAGTGACTCGACCCTCAGCCCACTTGTTGTAGTAGAGTCCGATGATGATGGCAATCCAGTAGAACACATAAGACAGGACAGAGCCAAGGTTGGCGTCGTTGTTCCAGCCTAAAGTAGATTGAATACTCGGTCAGCTGTGAGTATCACATACAATCGAGAAATCGTGCCTACCGAAAATGGCGTTGAAGATACCCCATCCTCCATTGTATGAAACGGCGCCGGCCTCGGGGTTACCGTAGGTCAGATGCCAGACGTTGCCTTGAACCTGGTAAGATCCAGGTCCGTCACCGCTTTCAGCAACATCTCCACCGACTCGCTTGGCGAAACGCTATGCAGGACGGATACATAAATTAGCTTGTGAGCCAGGATACCTTGCGCCGGAGACTGCTCACGTAGTACTGCAAGAACCAGACCGCTTTGGACATGAGACCAGCTCCGATCAAGAACAAGAAGCACGTGGAAACGACCAAGAACCAGTGGAGTGCGAAGGTGGAACCGGTTCGGTAGATAAAGTAACCGACAATGGCCCCTGCGATCAATCCAACGATGGTAGCAATGGGGATAGAAGCTCCGTCAATACCGAGAGAAACCTTGAGATACGATCCGTTGAGCATCCAGCACGATATAATCGAGAGAAGTAGTTTGACTCACTCCTCCCACGAACACGACAGCCTCTACACCCTCACGAAGCACAGTGATAAAAGGCAACAGGAAGAGCGCCCACTTTCCGTTCCTCGCCTCCTTCTTAGCCCTAGCCTCATCCTGAGAAGACTCTTCAGTGGCGACGCTGACAACCTTGGAGTCGAATGCCTGAGCGAGCTTGATCCTCCACTTGACTCGGCTTCGGTCCATCTTCAGGAAAGCGATACCCATGACGTAGATAATGATGGATGCGATGAGGGAGAAGATACCTTCCCACAGTTGTTCGGATTTTGCCCAGAGATCGGAAAGTTTGGTGTAGAACTAGACGGGATCATAGGGTGAGCGGTGTTCCTTATGAAACCAACGGGGCTGGACGTACAACAGCGATGAAAGCACCTCCAACACACAGAGCGATGAAGAAACCACTAAGCGCACCAGCCCAAATCTAGTTGAACGAAAGGGATTGCTAAATCAGCTCATCGCACTTTACATAACAAATCTGGCGCATCGCTACTGCTTACCTGGATTCGCATTCGCCTGATGATACGCTTAATTCGCGTCTTTTCCCCATCCTCCTGATCCGATTCTAATGGCAGTGGTACGGAAGTTGAAGAGAGCTTACCAGAGCTCATCAACTGTTCGACGAAAGATAGCAGCACCCTATGATATCACCGATTATGAGTGGGAGTCGAGAGGAAGCGCGACGAGGAATGTGGGGACATACGACACGATGATGGCTGCCTCGATCGTCTCTCGGAAGATGATGAAGAAAATGGAGACGGAGAATAGATTTCTAGCCATTTTGTCGAAATTCTGATCGAATGTCGTAGCACCTGGTCTGGTATAGTGCTTTGCTCAACGATATGAGGTATTTTTGCAGCAACGATGTCATTCCTTGTGTGGGAATATATAACACCTCCTGCTCCTGACGAAAAATCAGCCAGTGAGCACTATCTGATAACCGGAGGCAAAAGGAACCGTCCGTTCGTCTCGAGCGAGATCGCGCGCTTTGTTCCTCTCCAAACAGATCCCGCGCGCGCGAATTTGGCCATTTTTAGAGCGCCAATGCGCCAAAACCATCGGCCGCTTGGGATTTCAAGGTTGACCCGAAGGTTTCCACCAGTTTCCACCACGTCCGAGCCATTCCGATGGTTTCAGCTTGCCAGCTTTGGTTGCCGACTGACGTCGAGACGGTCTGGACTGTAGGTTTCGGGAGGAATGATATGTGATTGATCGCATTCAGCTTGGAATCTGAATACCTCAAATCCGGTTCTGGTCGAAAGAAACTCGTTATTCCGAGCCATTAGCAATGCATATATGAGCCCGATATTCCCGTATCAAGGGAGCGAGGTATTTGCCTACGTATTATCAGATTGTGTGTAGGTTTAATCAATATCCTTCAATCAGATAACAGCATTTTCACACTCACGAAATGTGATCGATTCTGTTGCGGTCTCAGGTTAGCATCTAAGTACCCATTTGCATCGTCTTGGTCCCGTCAATTGAAAAACATAGATTTGAGATCCAGTGCTAGTCAATACTGAATGAATTCGTCTCAGAGCTCTGTTTATTACTCTGTGAAGTTGTCAGCGTTGATCGGTTTTGTGAGCTGCTCATCTTGCATGTCAACAGGTCGGTTTCGTAGGCTATCCGCGAATCCGTTTGGTATGGCATTGGGTTTGGATTGTTATCGGTAGGGTATCTGATGAAAGCCTTCCATCAGATCTGGGTAGCTGATACTTCAGCAAGATTGAGAATAGTTTCATCTAGTTGAAATATACCTAGACATGAAACGCTCACCACCGCGGTCCGACGATCACTTTGACGATTACGGCATAGTTATGCGTCGTCGACCTCCACATCGACGACCCAAGCAACCAAGCTCGGCGCTCATTCACATCTCATATCTTGCATCTCATCAAACTAGAAGCTCTTGAAGAAATCTGATACATCGTAACTTTTAGCATCGGTCGACCATGCCAATCGACTCAGGGAACCCGCCAGAGGACGACCGACCGACTCCTCGTCCTGGTCCTCCTGCACCTGGACAGGCAGCAGCTGCTGCAGCAGCTACGCCAACTCCGGTCCGACCTATACCACAACCTATCTTCCTCGAACACAATGCAATTGCAAACCAACAGCAACAGAGAGCTAGTCTCTCTAGCCTGATGTTTATGACTTTCTTCTTCTTCATGATGTCTGGTGGGGCGCCTCCTATGAGCTCGGACGAGATTGAACAACGACGTGAGTTCATGAATACAACCAGCTTCGTAACCATCTTGCTATAGCTGAACATGACTTTATGGAAAACCAGAGAGCCAGGTCGGGAACTTTGAGAATGCTGTGACTCAGCTTCAACTTTATCTTAATGGATCGGAATCCAATTACACCTTTGTAGGTCTCCCTTGACAACTATAAGTGCCGCACACGATCTTACCTTTTTACTGTGCCATAGTCTGCCCCACCTGTGCCTTCTGGCCTGACGCTTCTGCCTCCTTACTTGCACCGAGATCACTTCATAATAGATCCGGACGAGCCAACAGAAGACCCTTCCTTCATACCTCATTATTACCAAAACATCACAGGTTTCTATCGGGAAGCCGACACGCACTACCTAAACCTCAGCGATCCATCCTCTTCAAACTCTATCAATCACTTTTTCCGTCACCTTTCCGAAAATCAGCATGGGGATCATAGAGAATCTCGAGCACGTCCTTTAATAAACGAAACGAGTTGGAATCAGACGGTGGCTACGCAGAAGAGCGGTGGTTGGGATTGGCAGGGGATAGAGAAATGGTCGATGAACGTTAATGAGAAGGAAATAATACCGAGGGATTACAATGGCGAATTGATCCTCGGAGGAACATCTAAGAGGAGAAAGGATGGAGGTGCTTGGGATGATTGGTCTTGGATACACGTCGTACGTGTTTTTGCTTCGTAACAGGTCCGAATGCAAAAGGCTAACGATACTTGCCAAATCCAGTCCGCCTTGACCTTCTCCAACAAGGACAAGACGAGCACGCTTGACTATAACTTGGCAGGGGTACATCAGCATTCGACCGGTGAATATACCATGATCGGGATGCCTGCCGGGTACGTTTTATGTCTTCATTGAGCCCCCAAATGTATCAACGCTGATCCTCTTTTGTTCATTCGCCACCAGCCGTGGAGTTGACGTAAGGAAGTTGCCATCGTTGATACCGGACAAACATGCTAGGAACTTGACAGGCAAGATGGTACTGTTCGAAATGCAAAGGCATCTTGCTCGAATACGTGCAGATCCTAGTCTTGCTAGTGGGAGTGGCAGCAACACAGATGAGACAGGTAAGTTCGATGCGGTAGTCACCGTTACATTTAGCTGATACGACTTCGAGCAGAAGCCGAACAAGACTCTCCCTCTTGTCCCGTTCAAGTACATCTTCGCCTTCTTCCCGTCCCGTTTCCCTACTCAAAATCGCAGTTGAAGGAGTACGAGAGCGAGATCCGGAACCCGACCGGTATCTACGTGGAAAAACCACCTTTGGGCATTCAGATGGAAGGCGTCGCGATCTTTGAGGAATGCGGTGTAGCTTTCGGTCTGACAGGAGGTCAGGGTACCGAGTGAGTGATTCTCAGACAAAGTCTTCGAGGCCCGTATGAACATCCTGTTTGTTATTCAGGGCAGACAATTTCTGGAGAAAATCGATTCACTGTGAGCCGTGGACGGACATACGCCTCGTACTCTCGCATGCTGATGTTTTTCGATCGTAGATGCGATCTACGCCTCTCTTGCCAACCTGGTAATCCTTTTCCTATTCGTCTGGGAGATGGAAGCGACTAGGACGCCTAGTGGATTAGCCAAGGTCTCTTTCTGGAGCATCGTACTGATGATCGGAGCCGACTCTTGGCTGTTTTCTGCGGTAAGGCGGCAGAATATAAGTCTTTGGAGTATCATTGAGCCCTATCTTGTTCTCAATTCTAGCATGCAGTCGTGGCGATCATGTCCGACAATATCACCACGCTGCCCTTACTTATACCCTCATTCCTCTGTTTGTGCACTGCGCTTGTGTTTGGTCCGGTGAGTACCCAAATACTAATGGACTATACCGCGTTCCATACGCTAAATGTTGGCTCACAGCGATTCGGCGTGATGCTTCATCGAGTGCAATCTCTTGAAACCCCTGTCGCACCGATAAGACCAACCCTAAACTCTTCTACTTCGCCAAATGCTCCAGCAAATAGCGATGTCCAAAATACTGGCTTGGAGGTCCCACCTGCACCCTCCCGACTGGAGACGATGCAGAGAGAGATCAGCAGGCACCCGAATCTGCGCTGTTAGTACTGTACTAGTATCGGCAAAATTAGTATACTGATCATCTGTTCCACTCAGGGTTACTACTCCTGCTGTTCTGGGCATTCCTGATGTTCATTGGAATTTTACCTCAAATCGTACCATTGCTGCTCGGCGTGCTGTATTCGTTCTGGCTGCCCCAGATCTGGAGGAACGCTCGACGAGGTAACCGAAAGGCTCTAACATGGAAATTTGTGCTGGGTATGAGTTGCGCCAGACTAGCTTTGCCCCTTTGTAAGCCTACAACTGCCCCTCGCGTAGCGCCTTTTCAGTTACTAATCTCCTTGTTGCGAGAAAAGATGCTTTCGGTTGTCCCGATAACGTTTTCTTCATCGAGACGTCTAGTAGGTCTTCGTTATGTTTACTCTGTGATCCAGCTGACAGAGAGGTGACATAGGCTCTATCTGGATGTTGGCTGCTTATGTTTGGGCCCAGGTTCTCATTCTTGCTATACAAGAGCGGTTTGGAGCTTCTTTCTTGTGAGTAGCTGACCGGTGCTGCTCGATCCTCCAGGCAGACTGATGATCTCGTTCGTCGCGTCCAGCTTGCCACAGAGAGTGAGTGCGCCCCTGTTCGTCGTTGGTGGAATGTCGTGCTAAGTGCTAACACTATCTTTCAAACAGTTTGCTCCTCCCCCTCCATACGATTATCATCAACCTCTTCCAATCGGAGATTCCGAGTCGGGCCAGCAAGATTTCGGCAACTGTTCCATCTGTATGGAATCAATACTCGTTGCTCACGTTGCTACACCTGGAGCGGACGATAAATATCCTGCAGACGATAAGTCAGGTTTCAGTTCTACGGCAGCCAACGTGGGAGCGGCTGGCAGCAGGATGATGAACATGAACTTCAGAAGGACATACGCATTAGCTCCATGTCACCACCTTTTCCACACAGACTGCCTTACACAATGGATGGCAATCAAGGTACAATCGCTTTCAATTCCGTTTCTTGATCGAGCCTGACCGACATTTGCATCCATTTTTCAGAACACATGTCCCCTTTGTAAAAGGGGTCTGCCGCCACTCTAGATATACGTGTATCCCATTCAAGTTGTAAATTATTGTATCATGCTGCATTCTTGAATACCAGACATCGTATAGGGTATCATCTAGTCGTGCATTAGAAATCGTTATAACAGTATTGACCAAGATTCTTTCGTGAGATAATTCAGGATTAAGGGGTTTCAGGGCTGTAAGTAGGTTTGGAGGTGGCCATAGTCAGCGGTGAGTTTCGATCACTCGATGATCATGCTTACATTGGCGTGTTCACGCGCTTTGGCCAGCTCAGCTTGCAGTTTAGCTATCGCTTCTTCGTGCTCTTTCTTTTGATTGTCGATCTCGGCTTGCATCGCTTCTTGGGTATGGGCGAAGATTTCCTTGCTCATGGCAGCAGCCTAAGCGAAAAATGGCATTTGGCTGGTCAGTCTCGAAGCTCAAAATGTACACCGAAGACTTGTACTTACCTCTCGCGCATCGGACAATTCAGAATCTTTCTCTGACAACCTCTTCTCCAGCGCTTCCGCCTTCTCAGTGAGAGATTCGACCTCTTTTCCGACAACGATCATCTTCTCATCGGATGTTTGAGATGCCCTCTGAAGAGACTCTACACTCGCCAGCCTCAATGATAGCTCAGCTGACTTCTCAGCAAGATCTTTCTCCATAGTAGCGAATTCAGTGGCGTGTTCTCGTTGCAAAGCGGCCAAGGATTGCTGATACCTCAGCTCTTCCGCCTCAACGCTTCGCTTTTGTTCTTGCTCTGAGCGTTCTATGGCTTGTTTGAGTTCCGCATTCTGTTGAATGAGGTCGTTTATCTGCAAGCTGTCTGTCTCTACTCTCTGTTGCGCCAAATCTTTCTCTGCTTCGACTTTGACCAGCACGTCAGCGTGTGCAACGCGAAGGGCCTCGAGCTCAAGTTGAGTCTTTGAGATTTCTTCTCCATGGAGTTTAGCCATATTGGCTGACAGATGATCATGGCTAGTCAGAAGTTCTTGCTCTCGAGCACGTAGCTCTTGAACCTGGGTTTCATGAGAAGACTGCATAATTTCAATCTCCTTCTGATGGTCGTCTAGCTTCTTCGAGTGACTGGTCATCTCTTTCTCTAAACGCTCGAGTTCTGTATTCTTCGCTTGGATTATCTCTTGCAGTCCCTGAGCCTGTGCGTCCTTCTCCTCTACATGCTTGGTGCGCAATTGCTCTAGAGTCGAAGTATGACGTGTCTCAAGCGAAACGAGCTCATTTTGGTGAGATTTAGCAAGTTCGGCTTTGATTTGTTCGGGGTCAACCTGGTTCTCAGAGAGTTCAGCGATCGACTTCTGCAGCTCTTCGATCTTTTGCTGATGTTGTTCGGATTTATGTTTCTCTTCCCCGTGGAACCATTCAGCATCAGCAACTCGACGTTTGGCGTCGGTCAGAGTGGGTTCGACATCAGCCAATTCAGCCTGTGCCGTCTGAAGATCGCTTTCTACTTTCTCTTGGAGAAGTCTGATCTGTACCAGTTGACCTTGACTCGTTTCCAGATCCGCTTTAACTGCATCGAGCTCTTTCGCGGCGGATAATTGGGCTTCTTGAGACAAATCGAGAGCCTCGACAGCAGTGGTGACCTTGGTTTTCTCACCTTCGATTTCTTGGGTTAGTCGCTTAGTCTCGGCAAGATATTCCGAAGCTCTAGTGTCGAGCTCTGAAAGTCTTGCTTCGGCGTCAGCTCGTTCTTCTTGCAGACGTTGTCGCTCGTTGATAGCAGTCTGAGCTCGAGATGTTTCTGCTGCTAGACGTTCTTTGGATGCCGCTAATTCGGTCTGAACGTCTCGAAGGCTGTCTTGGACAGACGTCAGCTTGGCTGCTGCCTCCATTGCCTCACTTTGTGCGGTGACTAGGGATCGCTTTACAGCTTCATGCTCCGTTTCTTTCGCTGTCATTTGCTCTTCCAATTTAGCTAACATATCGAGCTGATCGTTACTGGTATCAAGTCGTTTCCTTGCATCAGCAAGTTCAGACTGAGATACAGACAACTGCTCCTGTAGCTTGATTATCAGAGATTCCTTTTCATCAAGACTAGCTTTCACTATCTCGGACTCTTCGTTGTGGTGTTTCGCTTCCAACAAGTCTAACTCGAGATTCTGAGCGGTCGATTCGGCTTCTTCAAGTCGTTCTTGCAATGAAAGGACCTTTGCTTCCTTTTCTTTTAACTGATTTTGTAACTCGTCGCTCTCCGAACGAGCTTTCTCGTTCTGCTGCAGGACAATCTGCATCGCCTTTAGTTCTTGTTCGAGCCTTTTTGATTCAGCCTGTGAATCCGTCATAGCTTGGTCTTTGGCTGTGACATCCTCAGCAAGCGATTGTAATCTTTCTTCCATTTCTTGGTTGCTTTTGAGTTGATCGTCTAGTTCTGTTTGTAAGGCGGAAAGGTTGGCTTGCGAAGCAGCAGTACGCTCTTCCCCCTCCTTCAAATGTTGTCGCAGAGCTTCGGCCTGCTTTTCCAACTCGTTAAGAGTCTGCTTCACGGTCACAACTGCTGTCTTCTCAACTTGAACGGCATCTTTGAGCCTATCGGCCTCCAGACGAGTAGCAACGAGATCTTCTTCGACCTGTTTTATGCGCTCTTCGCGAGACTGCAAGAGCTGTTGTAAGGAGTCGCGCTCTTCTAGTGCTTGTTTGGCGGCCAAGCGCATGTCCTCCATCTCGTTTTGAAGGTGTTGAAGATCGCGCTGTGCTGTCGATTGCTCTTCCAACAGTCGTTCCGATTCCTGATTCTTCAATTCTAAAAGTGAATGCAACTCGGCTTGCTTGGCAGATTCTGTTTTCAACTGGGCAATCTGACCCTCTGCATCGATCAATTGCTGCTTGGACTTGTCGAGAGTGTCTTTTGTTCGTTGTAATTCCCCTGCTTCGCTATCGAGCTCGCCTTTGAGTGAGCTTTCTAGTCGAGAGATCTCAGTTGCATGCTCTGCTTTCTGCGTTTCTAAAGCCGAACGAAGTGCGTCGCGAGACGATAGTTCGGCCTCTTGCGTCGTCTGTAACTGCCGCATAATCTCGGATCTCTCGTCTTTCGTTACACTTAGTTCCTTCTCGATGGCTGACAAACTGTCTTCAGCGCGTTGCAATTCGAGTGTCAGATTGGAGATTTCCATATCCATGTCTTTGCTGAGCGTGGTCCTCTCCTCTATATCTGACTCCGCTTGAGCCAGTTTGGTCTTGAGGGTTTCAATATCCTCTGCAACCGAATCGGCTCGGCTCTGTGCCTGTGAGGCTTCCTCTTGAGCTTGAACTAATCTCTCGTGTACTTCTCGCTCTTGCTGGAGAGCCTTATCGAGTCTCGCTTGTAGTTCCTCGGACTGAGTCTGCGCTTCCTCCTCCATATCCGAAACTCGCTGAGTAAGTTCCTTTACTCGATCTCCTTCTTCCTTTAACTGGATCCGCGCGCGTTCCAAGTCCTGCAAAGCATTCTTGCCGATATCTTGGGCCTGCTCAATAGTCTCAGCTCGGTCTTTTTCAAGTTTGGCGATCGCTTCTTTTAATTGGGCTTCGACCTTGGCAGCATCTGCTATGGCCTGATCCCTTGCCTCTTCGGCAAGCCGGCGATCAGTTTCGAAAGAATTTAGCTTGACGTCCAATTCAGTGGCATTGGCTTCAAGAGCATTTGCCCGTTTATCGCTCTCAGTAACGGCCTCCTCCTGTCTTGCAAGTTTAGCTTCGATTTCGGAAGCTTTCTGGTCGAGAGCTTGTATTTCTTCCTGACGCGCCGCTAATTCCTCTGCGAGCTTGGAACACTCCTGCTCAGATTTCGAGACCTGCTCCTGAAGTGACATTCGGACAGCTTGGTGGTCATCAGAATCTGCCAACAGTTTCTCAAGTTTCTCTTCAGCGGCCGTTAGGTCTGCCTTCGCCTGATCCAGTTCCGCCTTGACGGATGCGACGTCTTGTTGCATGCTGTCAGAAGACTTTTAGTATGATGACAGTTAGCTTAGACACATCGACTAATCGGATCTTGTCGAACTCACTTCAACCTCTCGAGACCTTTCGATCAAGGCTTGTTCCAAGGCCGATACCTTATCCTCCAGCGCTCTCAACCCTTCGAGCTTTCCCTCCGCATCCTGGAGCTTACTCTGCACAGATATAGATCGTCAGTTTCAGAGACGTCGAGTAAAATCTGGCTTCACGGCTTACGGTCAAGTCTACAATCTCCGCCTCGAGCGTTTCGATTCGGTTTCCGCGCTTCTCAGCGTTGAACTTCCATTCTTGAACCTCTTCATTGAGCTTGTTGATCTCGACTGAAGTCGCATCATGAGACGAATTTAGATGCTCGTACCTGAAGAATTGTGACGTCAGTTATCAGAATCGCCTTAGGGAAATATACGACACCCACTTGGATACCAAATCGCTCAATTCTCGTCTGGTCGAACTATACTTCAATTCCATCTCCTTCAACTTGGGTTCGAGCTCCGCCTGAGAACGAATTAATTCAATCAGTGCACGGCCCTTGCAATAGGCCGTTCGCATCAGACACGTACCGCATCAACGCCGTCTTTGCGAACCTCAGTCAACAGGCGTTCTCGCTCGTCGATCTCGTGCTTGCAATTGATGATTTCCTTCCGCAGCTTCTCTACCTCTTCATGGGCGTCTTTGAGCTGCGAAGGCGATGAGTTAGACTCTCATCACGAAGGCCTTTTCGATTCGAATCTACCTTTGTTTCCATCTCGGACTTTCTGACCGTACCGACTCTGCTCACAGCTACTCCTCCGGCACTGTTCGATCGAGCTGTTACACTGCTAACATTTCTAGTAGCAGGAGCGACTGAACTAGTTCTGCTTGCCGCCCCTCCGGTAATTGATTCATCCTTCTTCTTGAACTCTTTGATAGGGACAGAGGGAGCTGCCATACTATTGATAGAACCTGCTGTCATCGACGCCCTCATCCTAGCAGCTGTAGGACTCTTAGGCCCCGACCCTCCGCCAACGGAAGTCGATCGAGTTGCGCCCGCACCAGTGGCATTGATCTTGTCTACCCCAGTAGTGGGTCTAACTCTACCAGCAGCAGCAAGAGCAGTCCCGCTTGAACCTGCAGAACTGGAAGTAGTCGTCCTGATTCTGACAGGTTCTCCTCTAGCGGTTATAGTGGCGGTACTAATAGCTGGCATTCTAGCAGGATGAGGCAAGAGATTCTTAGGAGGAACAGGTGCGTCCCGTGAGCTAGCGCTTGCTCGAGAAGCGGGAGCGACGGGAAGAGGTTTATCGGCTGCTTTTTGAGCGGAACTGGCGGTAGGTTTTGTCAAGGAGGTCTTTATCGTTCGAGTCGTAGTAGTGGTGATGGATGTTGCAGGGCGGGCGGTGCTGGTGGAAGATTTGGCTGCGGAGGATGAGGCGGTAGCACGGCGGAACAAACCGGTCTTGGATGCCGATACGGGTGGTTTCTCTACACAATCGGAATAGCATCAGGTGACAGTCTATCTTTGTTCAACGATCTTAACGAACCGTCGACCTTTTTCAATGACCCAGTGCTCTCCTTTCTAGCTCCCATAACAGCGCGCTTCACGCCTTCAGCAGAGGCGCTGACTCTAGCTCTGAACGCAGGTCGTGCCGCACCAGCTCCTCCGACAGGTGTAGATGTCCCGGATTTACTAGCCTCTGACAGAGCAGGAGTAGCTGGCTCAGATACTCCATCGACTTGCTGTGCTTCGCTGACCATATCAAGGCTTCCGCATTTGTCAACATCCATACTACCTCGGTAGCTACTATCGTCGCTCTTGATACTGCCAGATTTTCGTAGGCTGGTTCCGACCCCTTTGAAACTCATTCGCTTGGCGAGGGACTCAACCCCCTTTTTGGACCTTTTGGACGAAACAGGACTGTCAAGGGTAGGATCATGGCCGATCAAGTCAGATGAGGAAATGAGGACTGCATCCGGATCATCATCTTCTTCCTCAGGTTTGAAAGGGACAGAAGAAATTTCTGTTTGGTCGTTTGGAGCGCTTGCTTCAGCTCCGGGAAGATTGATAGAAGGAACTTCCGGTGTAGTTTCGATCGAAGTGTGAACCTTCTCATGTTCAGCAATACCATCCACTTTTTCGGACAGCTTATCCGCGTCCTCAAGGGTGGGACTGACGATAGGCTCATCTTTTTCAGTAGTATCAGTCGAAGTCGGCTCCAGAAGCAGCTCTTCTTGATCCTCGAGTTCGACTACTGTCTCACTCTCGATAGGTGCATCTGGTTTGAGTTCGATGACTACTGGCCCAGCTTGTTTGTCGGGGAGTTCAAGCTCGGTCATCGTGGTATGACCCCTAATCAGTAAATCTTGATGGGTAGTGTTGAGAGGTGAAAGTTGCTAAGATCTGTCTTTAAAGGGTCGTGTCTAGTCCAGTTTCGTTGGTGTCGTCAGGTCGGAATGAAGAAATTCTATATGAGATCCGGGCAGGGTTGGTGAGGGGGTAGATTGATGCTGACTGTCTTGACAGAAAAAGTGATCAAGCTTGATTCAGGTGAAAGTGGTTGTTGTGTTTGTTTGTTCGTGTCCCTGAGCGCATAACGCAATATCATATACGCGTCGCTTTACGTGATCACAATCCTGCGTCTGCGTCGCCCTTCGTCACAATCCAAATCGTCAACAAGGCAAGAAGTCAACGGTCGTGTCTCATGTCTCAAAGATTTAGGATCTTCAGCAGGAACGCACACTCCAATACTGTCGCCTCACCTAGCAAGAAAAAAAGCAGCCCTTTAAACCTTTTGACTCTTATCTAACACCTCCAACCTTCCTGCCTAACTGCGCTGGGTCGACTCCAGCAGAGCAACAGGCATCATCATTAGTATACCTCCCTTCTGGCTCTCGGTGATCGTCATCCTGGCAACAGGAGTACTCACCAAGTGTATCGTCATGCCAGCCTTTTTCCGAAAGAAGATTGACTTTTCTGGAACAGTAAGTAATCTCTTCGATATCCCTCCTGATACCGTGAATGACGATGGGGTCTGCGCAACAGCATTGTTATGTCACGGGAGGGTCGTCCGGACTGGGCCTAGCTCTGGCAGAAGATTTGGCTCGAAAGGGCGCTCATATCACTATCGTCGCGAGAGATGTAAGGAAGTTGGAATCCTCGGTGGACAGAATCAAGGCGAGTCCTAGCTTGATGCTCTTCAGCGTCCAACCTCCGCAATTAAACCGCCTCGATCTCTTCGTCATGCCACAGTCTCACGCTTCATCATCTCAACAACGTATCCTCTACATTTCCAGCGATCTCTCTCAGTTCAAGTCATCTGCTCAAGCATATTCACAAGCTACGAAACTTCATGGAGGGCATGTCCCAGACTACGTCTTCCTCTGTGCGGGAACCAGTCGACCTGGTCATTTCATCGAGATGAGCGAGAAAGATTTGATGCACGTGAGTCGATTGATTCGCTTCGCAGCCTTGTCCGCTTGTGGCTGATCAACTCGATTCTTCCCTTTTAGAACCTGAATATGACCTATCTCCCAGCCCTTCATACCTCTTCAGTTGCTATCCGTCAGATGATCAAATCTAACGTCCAGAACGGCCGGATCATCTTCGTCTCCAGCTTCTTAGGGTTAAACGGTTTTGCAGGATACACGGGGTATTCAGCTGGAAAATATGCTATTCGAGGTGCGTAACGTTTTACTTTCAAGTGACTGCCGCTTTACCGATCATCGACCCCTAATCCCCGCTTCCCGTTCAACCAGGTCTAGCCGATTGTCTCCGCTCAGAGACCTTGTTATACGAGAAGTCACACAACCTCAAGATCCACTTGTATATTCCCGCTGGGATCCTGTCTCCCGGGTATGAAGAGGAAGAGAAAACTAAACCCGCTGTCACCCGGAAGATTGAGGATGGGGATACACCTATGAAACCGGAGGAATGCGTAGGGAATTTGATCGCTGGTGAGATCTTGTTGATTGCTTATATGTAAATTGCGACTGATTTTGATCCTTCCGCTTGAGCCGAATAGGCATGGAGAAGGGGTATTATCAGATCACCAATGATCTGATCACGGATCTCGTCAGAACCCAAAGTCGAGGAGGAGTCACCTGGAACAACTTCTTCTGGGACCTCCTACTCAGTTTCATCGGGCTTGTGAGTCGACGTGTTCGTTCTATCTAATCGAATTCTCGTTCTGATAAGAGCCTTATTAGATCGGGCTTCCAATTTGGAGGATGTATGCGGATGGGATCGTTAGAGGCCAAGCGGCCGTTCATGCCAGGGAAGTGAAGATCAATATGGATGGACTTGAGAGTGATCATGACCACGATGACGACAAATGAATGATCTCAGAGCTTGAAGTTGGTGCTCCGTAACGATACTAAGAGAGTAAGTATCGTCAGCTCTGTGGCGGGAAATCGATGTAACAACAATGGACATCCAAAGATATGCTAAGATTGATAAATACCCCTGAGATGTTGTTTCCCACCATGATCTCCAGAGCCCCATCTTTTGACGTATGAGAGTTATATATCTGGACAATAGCTCGACGGTATCGGTGTGCAAGTCGACTATGACTCATAGTTCACCACCGGGTTCCTGGGATGAACCATTCTCAGCCGGAACTATTTCATGTTTCGTGCCGCCCTCGTCCAGTTCACGCGGCTCTCACGCGTCTCGCTGGAAGTCACGGACTAACCTCGACAACAAGCTTCAGGAGCTTAGGATGCAATTGGCAGTTCGCTGATCAAGGCTTGGGAAGACTGAGAAGCATGTATGAGAACAATAGCACGATGAGATCATTGGCCTTGTATGTACATGTGTGGAGTCCTTTGGGAGGGATCAGACAAACGGGTCCTAGGTAAACCCGAGTCAAACTACAAATAGCTTGTTAGGTGTTTCTGTACCTTTCCCTGATTCAAGGCTGTAAGCCGTAACGCGTGTGCTAGTGGTAATGGGAGATGTCCAACGTTTCAACGGATTCGATGGCATTATTGTGTTCATGGAGTTGAAACGCTTGACGTCTAACTACAGCTGTTACTGCGATCATTTTAGGTCGTCTGCGTTTCAAGGGCGCTCGATCTAGCTTTGGCTGCGAACCGATCACCTTTGGTGACAACCGCGCCGCGTCTGAACCTTGGCGATATTTTAGTAACAACACTCGATTTCAGCAATCAACGATATTCCAGGTTCTAGCCTATACATAGGTCACCACTGCGCTCATCGGCAGTAGACTACGATACGACCACAATACCTGACATCACGGTCGATGGCTTGAATCGCTGGCTGAACCATCCGAGACCCACGACACTGTCAAGAAATTCCCCGAACGACAAGCTCCGTCCAGCCAATTCAAACAGCGCTCATCGCCGAAGCGAGCGAACTTTACCCGTCGATAGGTCAAATAACAATTCTTGATCTTGGTACTCCCAGCCTTGATCTCGCCGACTTCACCGCAGCAACAGGTCTTAGAGAGATCAAACATACCCAAGTCGTAGTACACAGCACCGCAGGTGCCCAAGATACCAGGAAAAATACCTTGTTGGCCGTAATCGCAGCGCGAACATCAACAAAACTCACCACCACATAGTAGCTTCGGTCAACGGCTTCAGAGGTTGAGGATGCCTCCGACGATCATCACGAACGACTCCAATCTAGGTTACAGCAACTCAGCAGACTATTCCACCCCTAGGTTACCCTCTTTCCCTTCTACAGCAAGCCCGAGGATGAACGCAAGAGGCTCGGTCTCAGACAACAGACCACCTGATATCCAGATCTTTCCTTCTCGATTCGACTCAACGGGATCATCCTCCCGAGTGCAGTCTTCTCCCAATGGCCTCAAAGTAAATCTGGAGGACGGATCGGACAACAGCGCTGGCCAACTGTCGTTCCCATCCCCTAAACTCAGGTTGGATGGAAAGGGCCGATCTCCTAGTTCTCCTGGACCGTCTTCGAGCTCGAGAGATCCCGAGCGGGACGTCTGGACGCCTCTTGCATCTCGGTTTCCGGGATCGCCAAACAACGGAAGGAGGAAGTCTTCGCCAGGTCCTAGAGCCGTCAGCAGAACTCAATTGGAAGAACCTTTTAGTCTGAGGCAGACCACAACAAAAAGAAGAACAGCCATATCCCTATCCAGTATCAGATTCTTCCTCTTCAACCCTCTAGCTATCCCATCCAGTCACCCGTATCTGCGATTGGCCGCCACGTTCGTCGTATATGGACTAGCCCTGACAGTCACTTCAAGCTGGTTGACGTCCTCGTCAGTCGTGGCAGATTCAGCCATCATGCATCGAATCAAAGGCACGACACCTCAATCAGCCCTATCCGACCTAGAAATCTCAAGCAGAGCAGAAGAACTACGACTATCATCTCATTTCCCTCTTCCGCCGAATAGACCCATAGATCACTACGCTTCCCCTGACGCTCGTTATCGTGCTGTCTACCCTTTGGAACAACCACCCTCTCCCTTTCCTCAACTGCGAGCGACAAAGTTTCTACCGGATCGGTGTTTGGAAGGATGGTTCGCTCAAGGAGAGATGATGTGCACTCGGGCTGAATTAGGAGAGGAAGACGAACTGTAAGAGACCTACCTCCTTTCCGTGTGCTCGGGGAAAGTTTGGTTGATTCGTATTTTTAGCGACGTAACCTATTTATGGGTTAACGGAAGTGATTCGAGGTGGAAGAATCAGATGATACGGTATGTACAGTCAATACGGCCTCCAATACCATACTAAAAGGTCCATACTTGTTGTAGTGAACGAAACGCGAAGGGGGTTTATTCACCTGAACACCATTTCAGGGAGAACAACGAGCTCATGTACTCGATGAGAAGCGTGCTAGCAAACATGCCCGGACATCTACGTACTATTCATCTGATTACGGCAGATTACCAATTCGACAGCAGAACAGATATCGATCTTATCCCTCCTCAACCGGAAGTCTGGGAAGAGCTGGAAGAACTCGCTGAGCGAGAGTTTACGCCTGATGGGAGATGGACTAAATCGGGGAAGGCAACTGCCAGGCCCGAAAGAGAAGGGCTAGAAGCTCGAGCTGGAGCCCCAGCAGAGGGATTAATTCATGCGAACGCTCAATATCGACCTGAAAAGATCTCGAACAAGCTGTCTGGATGGTTTGATTCGGCTTGGAGGGTCGCACAGGTCCCTACTTGGCTGGACTTTTCTCGTGTCGACTTGGCGGACCCACAGCATCCACTGCATCACCTGTATTCTAACCCGTTCTTGCCCAAGAAACCGCTTGCATCCCATCTGCATGCACTCACTCATCCTTCTCTTCGGTATGCGGTACATACGGAGATCTTCCACCTTCCTTCACACAAGAAGTCATCTTCCGCTCAACAAATGTTGGGTCTCGGCGCGTCGGAGTGGAAAGAAGATACATGGAGAGAGAACGCTCTGCCTACGTTCAACTCGATGGCCATCGAAAGCCGAATAGGATGGCTATGGGGATTGGCAGATGTGTCCTTGTCCTTCAACGATGACTTCTTCATGCTTAAGCCTCACGCTGTTGCAGACTGGTTCTCTGGACTTTATGGTACCGTATTGCGGTTGGACTACAACTACATGCAACAAGTCAGGCCTATCCTGGACAAAAAGCTGATTAACGATGCTGGGGAATCTGGTGGACTGTACCATGCAAACTGGTTATTAAGCCAAAGATTCCCTCGAAGATTGCGACCGTATTTTGCTCATGTTCCAAAGGTCATTACCAGAGGTCTACATCACGAGGCTTCTCTGATGTTTGAGGAGGCGCTTACCACGTCCTCCCAACGCAAATTTAGAGAACTACCGATCGGCGAAGGTGACGTTCAGATGCAGTGGCTTCTGACCGCACTTCGAATTGAACGATGGCGAGAGGCTCTATTATGGACTTGGGTTGTCGGCAAGGTTGGGACGCGACCGATCTGGGAAGGCAAAGGGAATTACCTTGGAGGCGAGGTCGGGATGTGGGGCGAAGAGGCAAGAGAAGAGATCAGCAACCTGTTCGGCCTTGGGGAAACGGACGATGATGTTGTCAAAATCGAGGTCCATCGAGGAGAGAGATGGACCATGGAACGAGACAGAATGACGAGTAATTTCGAAAACGCTGGATGGGAACCTCCCAAGAATACGGAAATGCTTTGGTGTAGGTTTCTGACTTCCGTTCCCCTTGTCATCAAAATTGCTCTGAGCTCCGTTGCCATTTAGCTTCCCTTGACGGTCATATTCCTCCTCTTCTGAAACCTGGCGTTGCACGTGAAGAATCGGACAGATGCTCATTCGATCTGGACAGATGCTTTGGGCGGTTCTGGTCGGCTGGAGAGAATGTGACTTCTGATGAGATGTTCAAGCGGTTGGCCTTCAGCTATCCCGCTTGTGGTGATTGCAGTGAGTGTTTCCTGAATACATAACCATGTAGATTCAGGGAAGTTGAGTATGTCTCCTGTGTCACAGTGATCACTGCTCTTGTAACTGCATCTGGACCGCTTGGACTCTCTGCCTTCTTCCCTCCTGTAGGACTCAAGTACAAGACGGATGCTGACGACCAGTATCTTCGTCGAATCAACTACCTTCCCCCTCCGCATTTACCACTCACTTCCACCTGGCAAGAAGCCGATTTCTCTCTTGAAAGCGTGTTGAGCGCAAGCAGTTTGCCAGGGGAGCCTGTAAATCTGCGAAGATGGACGATGCAGCTTTTATCCAGGTATCTATATATCTCTGGAAGAAGTCCTAGTCATTTCCATATGGCCAAATCGCCCCAACATGTCAGCTCGGTTTTCCAGATGGTGGACAACGCAAAAGACGTACGTCGTATTCCTCAGCTCCGGAACGCATATCCTGAAAGCTTACTCTACTCTCCACAGGTCGCGTTACTAGGATTCAATGACGATATCGAGACCGATTACGAGCTAACTCGATCTCTCATGATCGAGTGGTTTGAAAAGCGCTGGCCAGAACCAGCTGTATGGGAGAAGAATTGGAAACCTAAGGGTAAAGGATATTGGACAGGATGAGAAATGAAATCAGACTTCAACGCACATAGATCGACGACCCTATTACGACCCTGCCTTGATGTATATATTTACGACGCTTGCATATATGACGATGCATTGGAATGAGATGTTGGAGATTGTTGATTATGACCGATGGTCCGAAAGATCGTCAAGTTTTTTAGCGTCGGTTATTTTGCTGTATCACAATCCTGCATACAGAAACTGCAAACTGTACTGAGACGAATCGGCGTGACAACGACTTGTGGCGAATTTAGCACTGCTTCAAGATGTGCCTCCCGCTTCTTGACACTTCAATTCCGTATGACAACGGGATCGGACTGGACGGTGATCTACCAACTCGGTCTGGGAAGATGCTAAGACCGAGCGATAGAAGTTGCTAAGCGACTCGATCGAAACTGAAATCTGCGTCTCCAGCGCCATGTCTGACACATTGACCGCGACTTCGCGTATGCCCACTTATAGGACAAGGACACCAAGTATCTGACTGACACTTCCCTATCACGGAGATCCGCGGTGATTCTAACGATGGTCCAATACATTTGATATGTACTTGGAAGACCTTCGAGTCGTCAAAGGCGTTCGAGATGGCAGGGCACAGTATGTAAGCTAAGTGTTCCGGTGTTTTTGCTATGCCGCGCGCGAGCGTTTCATCGCGACGTGCACTCGAGCCGAATCCAATCCCGGGCTATACGAACTTCCGATTGGATTCACACTCCTTCACAGGTAGCACGATCGACAGGGTGACCTTGAGGATCCTGCTGAGATACATATGGGCATGTGAAGGTGGCCTTTTTCGGTCAAAGGGGGATTTCGGCCGTTACAAAGGACCCCTGACAATCGCGCTCGTCATCCCTTGAAAGGAGACCGTTATCGAATGGGAAGCAGAACCTCCTGAAAATCACTTACTTTCGCCGACGCAAGGTGGAAGAGGGAATCAGTCGCTCAGTATATAGCTCTCAAAGGGAAAGGTTTTGATCGATCAGTCTTACTACACTCACGAGTTCTCGACAAGACCAAAAACTACGTTGAGATCAATACTCTCTGCCAACAAGTCGAAACGCACAAACTGTCCTTACTACAATGAACATTTTGTCACCTCTATCCTTCGATGAATTTCTGCGTACTCCTAGGAGTGCTGGCGGCAGCGACCTGTGTATGTTTGCGCAATATGTCAGCTATTGAGGATCTGCTGACCACTCTTTGTGCACAGCGGGCTACATCTTCAGCATAGTACCGCCTACTCCGCAAGATATGCTTTTGATCAGGCCAATGATATCGCCGAATTACAATGACGCTTCTGGAAATTATCCAAGCTGGATTACATCTTCTCCACTTACCTCCGAATCCGGTATCCTTGCGCCGAAGGATATACTTGGATCGAAAGACACACAGCGTAACACAAGGGAGCGTCATTCGCGGTCGTCAAGCGCGGCATCTCTTAACGCTCACCGTGCTTCACCCTATTCTCATTCTCGTCAGTCTTCGGGAGTGTCCTCCTCCTCCCTACTGGTCGGCGAGGCTAGATATTGCAATAATGCGTCGGAAGGCGAGAGTCATCTCACCGCTATCAATCCCGCTTATCTAGGCGGCATCAACCCTACAGGCTTTGGGTCTCAGTCGAGGCGGGTTTCGGTGTCCAGCTTCTCAGATGCTGGAACTGATTTATCTTGGCAGTCTTTGCCGAACATCGCTGATAGCGAGGACGAGTTGAGTGACGGGGAAGAGTGCAAGCCTATCACCATACCTACCTGTAGTACCGCCCGCGGAACTGTCGACTTGCTTGACAACCCTGTGATGGCATCTAGAGCTCCAATCCGCTCAATGTCTTCCCGGCGCACAAGCAAGGAGCATACCTCAAGCCAGACCCCTACGCCCGTATCGTCCACTAAACCGAAACCGCATAGGCAACTCAGAGAAACCGAAGCTCCCCCTCCTGTAAAACTGGTCACTGCCATTACGGCCTCGGGCAAGAAGTCTCACGCTCGGAAGGTAAGAGAGAATATCAAAAGAATTTTCGAACTTAAGATGCTAACTTGTTGCCTGCTCTCAGCGTCCAGAGGATCATATCCCTCGACCTCGTAATGCCTTTATCCTTTTCCGCAAGCATGTAGTCGATTCGAAACTCATACCGCCAGAGGTAGAGATACGGCATCAAAACATATCTGTTGTCGTGTCCAAGATGTGGGCGGAGGTGAGTCGACGGTAGAGCATGCTGCATCACTTACCTTCTGATAAATTGTAAGCGAGTAGGCCGACCCTCAGACAAAATTTCGGTTCCAAGAGCAGGCTCGAGTAGAGAAGGAAGCACATATGCGAAAGTGAGCGTCTAGAAGGTTGTTGTCCCCGTAGCAGCAAATTCACTTAACGCCTTCGATAGCTACCCTGACTACAAGTACCAACCAGTATACCGACGTACGAACGTTGTGCGTAGGAAAATGAAACCTGATCCAGTAGAAGACAAGAAGTGTACCGTACTGGCCAACCTGCTTATGGAAGGCAAAGAGGGAGTCGAGCTAGAAGCTGCAGCTGCACAGGAGGTACACGCTGTGAACAAAAAGAGACTCCGGGTCCAGAAGGCATTGGCAGCAAGGTACGTAGGTTTGACTTATGCTCTGGGGATTTGAACTTAACTGGGATGTGGACTTCGCAGGGAGGCCCGAAATATAAGCACACCAAGGCGCACGTTTGATGGCGGAAGAAGTAGGCAAACATCTGCTGATACGACTCGCTCAACCGCTAGCTCCAGCAAGACTCCGCTTTCAGATAGCGATGAGAGCGAAGCTGCGGTTGCGACGGAATCTTACCAGTCTACGGTAGAAGGAATATTTCCGCAGGACGTCAATGCCTTCCAGAGGGACTCTTTCCCTAATTACACGCATGGTACCGTGCAACACTTCAATCTAGACGCGCTGTCTAGCCATGCCCAAGATCGTCATCAACAACTCGGCCTGTACGACAGTTTCGGACCGATGCCTTTCACCTGCTCTGACGTTCTGACAACCGACTTCACTGGAGCATCAATTGCACAGCCGGCTGATTTCGTCTTAGCTATGTACGACAACAATATTCAACCGATAATGGAGTTCACTGCAGGTCCGCCCGGAGCGATACCGCAGGAGTCAGCTCTTGACAGTCTTGCAAGCTTTGACTTTGATATGAGTCACTATGAAGAGGCGCTAGCCGGTATAGCAGACTGTTCGGGGGGCGAATTTTGGCCTTAGCAATAGTTGTCTTTCTTTATCAGCGACAGATAGGCATCAAGTATAGAAGGCGAGTGACTGCGCAGTTGTATCATGAATCAACGTATCATTTTCATAGAATTTACAGAACAAGCCATGCTGGCATCGTTATTGAGAGTTCAAAATCACTGGTAATAGGTTCGTCGTGCCCTTTCATCATAAACTTGACGTTGAGGACGCCCCTGCGAAGGCGTCGAGGAAGCAGATTGTTCATAAGCGGGTTGTTGACCCATCCATTGTGGTCCAGCAGACTTGATTCGGGATAGATCTTCAGCATAAGGGTCGTTGCGATCGTTAATACTGGGTTCACGGCCGTGAGATTGACGTTCGGGAGTAGGGTCGTTTGTTTTATTTCCGTTTGAGAACAATGTTTTAAGGCCAAACTTGCTCTTGGTTTTACGCGCGCGCGATGGCTCGATGTCTTGATCAGTGCGTTCATAGCTTACAGATCGTTGTCCACTTGATGCTGTCCGGCCATGCGAGCCGTAACTGAATCGCTGTGCCATAGTAACTCGATCGCCAAAGAAGGCGTTGAATGAGTCGGGAGATCGCTCTCCAGGAGAGGGAGAATTGTGAATCGCGAAGGCCGACTGATGAGGCGGGAGTGGAGGGAGAGTCTTCTGCTTGTCGATTAACGACGAGGAGCCGTAAGAACAGCTGTTGATATTACCCATCAACGGTGTGTCGAGCGACGGGGTCAAAGCAGTTCCAATGGAGTTGCTAAGCGATCCAGGTACGCTTCTGTCTTGCACAAAGCGTGAGTGAGGGACTCCGTTATCTCCCCATCCAGGCTCTCGGTGGTTCAGCCCATTATCGTTCTCTAAGACTTCTAGGGTGGATTCCATCCTCCTACCCTCGTTGTCTTCGCCGAGGCCATTATAAAGTCCTGGTACACTACTCCTTCGCCTGCTTGTGGAGGTTGAAGCGAAACTGTTTCGCTGGTAGTCTTGAGCAGCACTTGGGGATGAATACTCTCGGGCGTATGGGAAGCGAGAGCTCGTAGGGCTGGTGCTGGGTAGGCTCGTCTTTGAAGGGGACTTTACAACAGGAGCCGATACCGATCGCTGTTGCCAAGGCTGATCGCTGGAGAGAGACGGTCGCCCGCTGCTCGGGATCTGAGCGGGTGGAGCAGTACTACCCATACTGCCACTGGAAGGAGTTCTCGAATGTTTCGATCGTCTATCTGAACGCTCGACCAGCATAGAGAGTGATGGTGGTGGTGGGAGGGGAGAAGATATATCGTCATCACCTCGAGAGGAGCGGTCATAACTAGTCCGGCTGGCTCCGTTGCTAGCCCGTTTCTTACTCCCAGCTCCTAGCTTCTGCAAGAAGCCTTTGAAACCCTTCTTTTTCTTCTTTTCCTCGATCCTTTCGGGTGCACGTTGCACGGGTTCGTCAACAAACGAACCAGAGTCCGAGACTGAGATAGGTGTTTGACTCGGCTGAGGCATCTGTGAATGGCTTTGGAACGACGACGATGTCTGGGAGAAAAATTTAGGTCGAGGTGGAGATGCCATAGAAACGGAACGTGGTTGGGGCACGGGAGTTGATGAAGTTAATCCGCGATGGCGATCCTGATCGAGGCCAAGGCTGATAAGAGTGAAAAATTAGTAAAGCTCTTTGTGACCTGTCGACTCGAACATACTGCATGTCCATCATGCTCCCGCTTGCTCCTCCCTGACTGCCACCGAAGAAGCTAGTGACACTTCCGCCCCATCGTCCTAGAACACTACTGTTCCTCCTTTCGCGACCTGGACCAGGACTACTGCGGGCCGATTGCGGCCCTCCATGCCCTGCCCAGACAGCAAACGAGAAAGGCCGTATTGGAGAATCCGAGATTGAGCCTTGATCGCCGGCTTCAACTCGACCGTTACCATAATTGAGCGATTCTTCATAGTCGACCGGATCTGAAGACATATTCTCCAGTAGCCCAGGTGAAGAGATTCCTCGGCCTTTCCTGACGTCAAGGTGAAGCGGCTGGGATCGAGAGTGTTGGACTGGGTCTCTACGCGGGGGTGCAGCTCCTCCTAAAGCAATGGCTGGAATGGTCTTGCTTCGGGTGTATGCGGAACCCTGAGCTGGTTCCTCTAAAGGTTTAGCGTACATGGTCGATCTTTGTGCTGGGTCGAGTTGGTGGCCAGATTGAGTAATTCTTCGAACTGGATATGGCTGCTGGACATCGGTAATATCTCTTAACACGTCTTGACTTCGGTGTGAGCGAATATGAGGGACTGGCTGATTCGCCCCCAGGACGTTAGGATCGATTCGCTGCCCAATCCCGTGACTAGAATAGATCGTCGATCGGGACATGGCGGCATCGATCTCAGCTCGTCGAGCTAGTGGGTGAACGAGGCCAACCGATAATGCCTGGTCCCTAAGGTAAATTTGGAGTGTCTTGAAACGATGCGCAGCAGGGGCACCCATCTACGGAGTTGACAGTAGTGTTAGCTGAATTACCTGTTCAAGTCACAATCACAAGTACCTTGACCGCCAATTCTTTCAATCGTTCTTCCAACAGCTCCCCTTCAACGTGGCCTCTGAAATGCCTAGGTAATCCAGATCCCTCTGCACCCTCTTCCCAGTAGAACCCTTTCCAGCCAACTCGACTTCTCACTCTTTCATCCTCCTCTCTGAGTAGAGAACTCTCCAACAGAGCTCTTGCCTCGCCTTCACTATCCTCTCTCCGGCGTCGATTCTCAGGATCTTGCCTGAACTCTTTCACGCACGCATCTTCAGTCTCCAACCGTTCTCTCCAATCCACATCAGAAGACCGCTCCCATACTCCTTCTCCCGTCACGTCGACATGCATCAAATCCCTATCGCGCATCAAGCACTCCAAGCAAATCTCCTCTTGTACCGGAGGCACTTTGATCCTCAAAGGTGGCCCATCCTGTCCAGAACGCATCCGGCCCTGTCCTGCTCGAGCGTCCACTGATCTCCTTACAGGAATATCCTCGCGATCCGTGCTTTTCCTAGGTCGAGCTGAACTGGGGTAAGGTCCTTCATCTTTCCCGATCCCCAAACCAGGGTAGACTGGGAAACTGGGCATAGAGTCAAGATTCGCTTCCAATGGCATGGGGGGATAGGATCTGGTGGTATTGACGAATGATGGGTCAATGGCACTTTTCCGACGAGATTGTGATTGATCTTGTTGATTCGTCTGCGGGATCTGCGAGGCGGAGATGGAACGGTTCTGGACCCCAATGTTCCTACTAGGCGATTCGTTTAGTCCGGAGTATACAGGACCATTGTGAACGCCTGTCTCGTCCAGCCGTCTGCTTCCTGGTACATCATCATCGTTCATATGAGAAGAGACGTTCAGACCCGAAGCCGATCGACCGGGTGTGGAGGGTAATCTTCGCTTTCTCACTTCGACAGAACCGGAAGAGGAATGTTGAGGTATGCCTACTCCGAGTTGAGGACGAGCTGTATCTTCAGCGCGAGTTGGCATCGGGATCGCCTGTACGTGAGATCCCTGAGCAATCTGTATGATGGCTGTTAGTTAACCATGCCAAGTATCTACCCCATACGACTCACCTGTGCTTCCTGCCCCTCTTGACCGATCTGAGGTCCCAACTCCAACCCATCAAGCACGGCCGAGGCCTTCCTTGACTGAGCACCTTCCCTTCCTTCCGTCAAAGCAGGCAAGTTCACAAGAGGTGATGCATCCTGCACGATCGTCTTCCTCCTATTGATTCTCGACTGTCGTAAGAAAGTCTGAGATCCTACTTCAGATAGAAACCCAGGTGAATGGATCAAGTAATCTTCTTTCCCTAGATCAACCTCGTCTGGTCCATTCTCGTCCGGCTCGTTCTCATCCTGAGCGAGCAACATCGAATCGTTTCCTTTCATCCGGGAAGGACTCTTACTTCTCTCTCTCAAAGAAGATCCAGGTCTCATCCCCCCTGCATTCAATCCAAGGGAAGAAACGGGTCTGAACGGACTCCCGCTCCTGCCCATTCTAGCGACCTCGAATAAACTTGGTGATCGTTTCCCTCCTGGAGAAAGTTGTTGTGGTGTATCGGATCGGGCAGGGTTCGAGGTTGAGGGTTCGGAGGAAGCGAATTGGGAGAAATCATCCATTTTCAGGGAGGAGAAAGAGCCTAAGTGCAGGGCCGGGAAAGAGAAACCGGCCTTGGGTGGTTGAGAGGGATGATCATCGGAATGGTTACTAGAGCGATCCATTGGGCTAGAAAGGCTTGTGCGATCTGTAGAAACTTGAGTAGTGATTTGAGGCATTGTCAAGCTGGTACCAGGATTAGACCGATCGAGAGAGAACGAAGTTGCTCGGTGTGCGAGTTCCATCCCTGTATCGCGGGTTGAATGGGTTCGCAGCGTTTCCGGAGGGAAATGTTTAGTTTGGTTGCTCGACCTAGAGTAACTTCTGAGCAGGTTCCGTTCCGTTCGTCTGGTATAAAGCAGGTATATTCAATGCTAGTGTTGCTACTTTGCTTTTCGCAATGCTCATAAGAAGAGACTTTCGTGGGATGTCAAGTCGTCAAGGTGGTTCGTTGATCGCTTCGTGTATAAGCGGATCGCTACTTTAAGTTGCCGTTAGAGTTTCCAATTGCGCCACTTGAGCGTCGATACTGATCGTAGGTTACAAATCGGCCAAGCAAGAGTGGCAGGCGCTGCTGCACTCCTGAAACTCGCAGTCAAATGGACAAACGAGTTGCTCTGAACCTTGTCGCGTTTGTTGTGTTCGATCCGTATATCCGCTAGTAGTGATAGTCTCGCTGGTGTCAGTGATCGACGTCGTTACAGTGATGGGAGAGTGTACAGGCTACACTGAGTGGTCGATCAGATACAAGGCTGATGGTCAAACGAGTCCAAGCCGATTAGGTTTCCGAGTACGCCCACCATCACCACTCTGAATATCAGCGCACCTAAATCTGGCACAGCTGGTGCTTGATAGCGAGTGATCTGCGCTCAGACCGTGTCCCCGCGCCCCCAAAACCTGATGAACGCGCCGTTTGTTACTAACAGGAGCGGTTGTAGTCTGCTACTCAGCATACTTACCTTGGCAGCTCTGTTTCATTCAAGCCTTCAATTAGCTTGCAGGGGTCCTGGGGTCCTTCCCATTGCACAGCGACACATTGTCTTCAGGAAGGAACCTGGGATTGTGTGGCTTCGGCCATTCACTGGTTCAATGATGGATAGGCCTGTGGATCCCTTCGGGGATCTCGGGCTACTACCTTTTTGCTCAATGTCTTTTTACCATTTTAGTTGCTTGGGCGTCCCATTCAACCACTATACAACGCAGCTTTGATCATACCAATATCACGACACTGAATCACCGGACATTGCAGATGTCAGTGCTAGGTCTGTAGTAGTCCGTGCGCTCTTACCCTGTACCTTGCGTATCTTGCATGTCATATTGCACGTTTAGGTCACTCAAGCTAAATCGAGTAAATGACTTCAGTCGCGTCCGAAGGTCGCGCGGTTGTCGGATTGCCCAGATTTGAGTGATCATCTATCTATCTACCTTACACACCCCTAGTCCCTAACCTGTAGGAGTTTGACCACCTGACCACCTCTTGTCACATTCGCCTTGGTTTTGTTCGACTGTTGAGGTATGCGAACTCCCTATATGAGTCGGAAAGGACCGTGCAGAACTGACAAGCCACACGTCTTGGCTTCTATCGACAACTTCTTCCTTCCTCTTCTCACTTTCCGACTCCCCTACAAACCTAAAAGAACAACTCGCCATGTCTGAAGCTGGATCCAAGCGAGGCTCAGCCGCTCCGGTCTCTACCAACGGGGCCGAGAAGACTGCCAACAACGATGCTATGGAGGTTGACACCCCTGTGAATGATCCTGTTCCTGCTGCTGCTGAGCCTGCGTCTGCAGAGGAAGTAGAAGATGCAGGAGATGTTGAGAATGCCGTCACAGCTGTTGAGGCTACCGAGAGCGTTTCCTCTGGTTCCAAGGAGAAGACTCAGACGAATGGGAAGCAAAAGGAACAGGTTGCGGACGATGAGAACGAGGATGCTGAGGAGGGGGACGAGGATGGTTCCGAATTAGACGAAGGAGAATTTGAGATTGAAAACATCTTGGACCACAAGAAGACGGGTGGGAAGGTGAGTGGGATTGCGACGTTGCTTGCTCGAAGGACGAGGGAGAGCTGAGATGGACCATCGATTTGACTACAGGGAAAGGCTGGATTCGAATGTTGGTAATCGATAACTAAACGACTGCTGAAGAGGAAACTAAAGAATAGAACTACATTTTCCTATAGATCTCGTCTCGTGGGTAGGATACGGACCTGAATTCAACGAATGGGTTCAAGAGGACAACTTGTGAGCAACCCATTTCTATACCGAACTAGACCTTCCTTTTCACCCGCTTAATCTCGTGTAGCGGTTCTCACGAACTCATCGACTCTTACTGGAGCAAGATGGGCGGAAAGCCGAGCAAAAAGGCTCAAACCCCCATGACTGGCTCAAAACGCAGACGAGGAGCTTCTTCCCCTCCTCCCACCACGGCTTCCAAGCGAAGCACCAGGAAAAAGGATAATGAGGAGGATGATGCCCAGGTCGGACAGTACGCGACGGAGTACAAGGATTCGATGGCTCCTTATGCCGACTTGAAGAACTGGGAGGAATGTGTAGACAAAGTTGAAACGGTCGAGAGGGGTGCTAATGAAAAGCTGACGGTTTATCTGTTGATGTGAGTCACGGTCGTGACGGTTGCAATCGCTACGATTCCGAAAGTTCTGACTGATCTCGCATTTTTTCTCTGCTCGAATAGGACTGGAGGTGAGAAATGCGCTCAGCCTGCAGCCGTTGCAAACGCTCGATGCCCTCAAAAGATGCTCAAGTTCTACGAGAGCCATCTCAAATGGCGATCAGGTCAGTCTATGTCGAGCGTTGCGTAAACGGACACCAGACTGACGATCCTCTTCATATTCTGACTCTGCAGTAAAGTAGATTGCGTCATAGCCACACAAGATCTTGCGTTAACCGACTCTCACTTCACAATGCTTCCGAGGATTTTTCCAACGTTCCGACCTCCTTCGCTCTCGGAAGGTATAAGATTTAACTTGTCTCGTCCATGTAACTACAACATCAGGAACGTCTCTATTCGATTATCCATTTCCGTCTCAGCCCATCGTACAACGTATTAGGTCTCACGTCGGTGCTTATCACTATACAACGAATCTTCTCCCGACGTACAACAATGTCAAAACAAGAAGAGTGGATCAATCCAGGCCGTTTGCGTAAGAATCCAAACCAAAGGGGACCCGGGAATCGCCTGTCAGCAGACAAGCTAGTTCTTCATCCACCGTTTTTCGCGCGATCATCTCCATTTCTCTTGCAAAAGTGATCATCAGTTTCTATAGGAGAAAAACCACAACGATCTCAGTTTCGAGTCTCCCGCTAGTACCGAACACTTCTCCGGAAAGCGAGAGAAACCTGGACTTACTTTGAATTTGGCATCCATCCTCATGACCTGCTCAGCCGTCCCTATAGCCCAGGGAGTCTTCCCCATTCCAGCGCCCGGCACCGGTCCAATCGCGCTGGCAGTGCTCATAGCACTGACCGTCCTTGCCTTTCCCAATCCAAAACTCGTCCCTCTTGGACTACCTGATCCGTTCCCTCTCGAAGCAGTTGGTGCGGAGGGGATTGGGGGCCTTATATTGCCGCCCGTCGATCGGACTGTGGGGACGTCGGAAGAGTTGGAGTTGGTACTCAGAAGAGGAAAAGGCGGGGCAATTGTAGGGCTTGGCCCTAAAAGGGCTCCGATTCGGAGGTAGAGTTGACGGATTATTTCACAGAGAGAGATGACCGTTTGGAAATAGTCCGGTACAAACGGCTATTCGCAATCAGGCCACATATCAACATTCGCACCCTCCGCAAACCTGGTGGATCCCCTACTCACGATATTGGCAAGAACCAAACTAGTCTCCCCTGGATCCTGCATCATTCCAAAATCACTACTAGATCCTGCTCTCCGATTAGGCCTTTGGCCACGAAACAAGTTTTTCTGCATGCATGACTTCTGGTTAGCTCCGGTTTGTGTCAGAGAGGGAAGGGGTGGACTGACCATGCCTTTCCCTCCTCCTCCTTCTGACCAGATATCCCATTCGTCCAGTACTCGGTTCAGCGCTCGGAGAAGGTCTAAGGGAGAGTTTATATCGAAGAGTGGGGAGAGGGACAGTCCGAGAGTAAACAGTTGTTTACATCTGATCGAAGAGATAGCTGAGATCAGTTCACATCCTCAAGCAGAGACTTCTATGCTGAGAGAGCCGAACCGTTGTCGTAGCTTTGCTTGTCCCATGGTCGCTTCGAGATGCGATTCGATATCGTTTTTTGTTATTTGTATAGTGTGGAACCAAAGTTCATTACCGTCATGTGCTCTACGCAAGTACCACCACGAGGCTGTACGTTTATCCTAATGGGAAACGCCACGGTCAGACCTGCACTTTCTCTCTAAGGCAGACTAGACAATGCTTACGACCATAGCGATCAAACTCTCAGGCCCATTGATGATAGCACCCGACCCAGGACCAGTGGTAGGTGCAGCTGACTCTCGTTTCAGCCGAACGCTGGTTCCTTCTTTGTTAGGAGACGATCCTTCATGTATGGATTGGGAATCGATCTCGTTTGAAAAGGGAGATGACAATGGGTCACGATAGGATGTTGGAGGTGTATGCCGTGAGAAAGTAGAGAGGAACTGGTTCTGCTGTTGGTTGTTTCACATCGAGAGGACGTCAGGCCTTGAGCCTTGACACCTACTTGGTAGAGGCTACTCACAGACGAAGTCTGTAACCCGAATCAAATTGTCAACATTAGTTTGTTTGTTCTTCCAGGGCTGATAACCTGCATTCAGCTTACCTTTCGCCGTACTATCGGTTTACTTGTCATATCCGCATACTACCTTCTTGATGTACAGACTCGTGTGGCAGTAGAAAAACTGATGTTGCGTTTGGATTAAACACCTGCAGAGCTACAGATTCGTCCATTACATCCAAGATCTGAAGTCCAGGTGACGTTTGACAGGTCGGCGAGAGGTCTCAGCTTTGATATTGTTGAAACGGTCCATCCAACTCGTCATATGTAAACCGAGTCGTGATTTATAGAATTTATAGATCATACGTCGCAGCCGTTTCCGTTCATACGTACAAGGCAACCCAAACGCACAGGATTTAGCTGCCATAATGAACGTTGCAAGTTTAAAGGTGACAGGTCAGTTGGACTAGCGAGCCTTCTTTGCGAAGATCTTCAACTAAATCCTTAATTGATGAATAATTATTCATCTATAGAACTCAGGGACGAGCTGAAAAAGAGGGGTCTTTCTACAGTAGGACTAAAGAAGGAGGTGAGATTGTTTGTTGTTATGATATCATGTGGAACTCTAGGCTGATACCCTCTTTGGGGACTTGTACAGCTAGCGGACAGGTTGACCCAATGTTTCGCAGACGCAGAGTTCCTTTCACGCCCCATCGCAGGACTGGAGCCAGAACAGCCAGTCGAGGATGAGCAATCAAAATCAGGAGATACAACAGGAATCCCAAATCCCGAAACTCCTGTCCCTCCAACAGAAACCTCAACCACCAACCCTCCTGCCGAAATCACCACTCCCACTCCTGAACCTGGTCAAGCTCAAGCAGAAGAATCAAACATTCCCGAAAAGGCTGAGAAGGATGAGACGGTACCTATCACTGACGACGAGGTTAAGGAACAAGTGCTGGGAGACAGTAATGGTGATCTAGGGGATGCGATGGAGGATGCTGAAGAGGAGGGAAAAGCGGAGAGGAAAGAGGAACAAGCCGAGGAGATGAAGCAGAAATCGAACACTCTTGAGGAAGACAAAATGCAGGCCGTTGAGGAAGATGTCACTAAGGAAGAGAGCGATGAGTTCAAGACTGAGAATGCAGGTGAAAAGAGAAAACGTGATGATGAGGATGAGAAGATGGATATCGAGGCTAAGAAAGCAAGAATGGACGGAGATGTCGAGATGAGTCCAGGTATGCCACCTTTACCTTGCGTCCATACCATGGATACAATCTCACTTACCACACCGAACTGCTTCTACCCATCACTAGAACCAGAAGAAGAAGAACCCGTATCAGATCCATTCGAATCCATCTCGAACCCGCTCGAGCACGCCCAACATCCCCCTACTACCGCGCTATTCATTGACAACTTCAAGCGTCCGGTTGATCTCGTAGAGCTACGGGAACTTTTAGAGAGTCATGGAGAATTGGATGAGACGGTTATAGAAAGGGGAATCTGGTTGAGCGGGGTGAAAAGTCATCTTTACGTTGCTGTAAGTCGACCCACAACATCAAGTAGAGAAGGAATTGCTGATCGGCCCCAACTCCTGGTTAGTACAAAACGCAAGAATCCGCCACGAAAGCAGCTCTGGCGATACATGGCATGACTTTCCAACCGGTAGCGAAAACTACGCTCCATGTCGAATTCGTCCCTTCGTCACTTGTCCCATCATTGATCGCCGAGGAAGACGCGGCATGGAAGGACGGGCGAAAGCAAATGACCTTGGTGATAAAGACTGTTCCAGTAGGAGAAGGCTACCAAGGGACAAGCAGGAAGGTAGAAGTGATTGATGCTAGGCCTCCGGGCGGGATGCCTAATGGACAGGGAAGAAGAGCACCTCCTGGTCCTCCGCCTTTCACGCCTGCACGAGCTATGCCAGGTGTATCAGGCATTGGAGGAGTGGCTGTGACTGGCGCAAAGGGGAGACTGGGGGGAAGAGGGGCGCCGATAGTAGCGGGAGTCAATGCTACTCCAGTCGGATTCAGAGTACCGCCAAACGGGCCGATAGGTCGAGGTGGATTGCAGAACGGGCCGGTAAGAGAGACGAGGGGGTTCAAAAAGACAACAACACGGCCAGTGATATTTTGGCGAGAGGCTCCAGGCAAGGCCTGAACAGTTGCAAGGGAAGCACATTAATGCTTGGATGGATAGTGTACAATTGGGCGTTTCTGCCCCTCATGACAAAATGCTAAATGATACCAGATATACAGCCCAAGAAGACCCGTCTATGCAATAGGAGACGCCTTCTTAGCCTTTTTCTTTTTCTTCTGTGCAGACTTTTTGTTGGAGTTCGGCACCGATTCTGAAACAACAGGTTGCACAGATGTTTCGGTCACCTTGCTTCGCTTTGTGGGTACTTCCGCCTCGGGCTCCGCAACTGGTTCAGTCTCTCTTAGTCGCTTCTTTCCGATGGCGCCACCCTTGATGAAACACGAGACAAAGAAACCGTTCGTACGATCTTCGCCCGGCACACAACAGATCACCGCATCCGCAACGTCTACCAGAAGGAAAAGTCCGTTAGTCTTGATGGGCAGAATAGAGCTCAAGATAGGCGACCCACTTTTATCGCCCTGAGTTGCCTCGACCCTACCTCGTCGTTCCCAGGTTGGTAATACCTCAGTTCGAGGCGCAATTTGCCAACCATATTCACGGGCTTCGGGGGAGTCAAGAGCTTTCATGACAACCTCTTCGTCCTCCTCGGTGTGTATCGAACAGGTCGAGTATACTATCCGTCTAGCGTTCGGGACTGTTGCGAGAACAATCGTGTCAAGACATGAGTGATATGTTTAGGTCGGATGACACTCACATTTCATAGCATGGCGAATCATTTGCAACTGAAATCCAGCTAATTTCTCCAGTCTTTCCGCCTTGACATCGTCATCCTCCGGTTCGCCCGCTACATAGACATATCAGTAAGTGGGGCTCTGTTGCCTATACATTCCGGTCTCATACCATCTTCCAACAGATAATCTAGCCTGTTGACGATTCCAGAACCAGAACAACTTGGGTCGAGAAGACTGCACGATAAGAAGTATCAGACGTCTGCTCTTCGCTGCGAAAGAGGTTCGTACTCACATCCTGGTCACGCTCGTGTCATCTTTCGGCTTACTTTCCATGAAATCCGCTCTTTGGGCCTTGACGTTCTTACATCCGGCTCGTTCCAACATCTTTTCCAACGTTTTGAACCGCTGATGAGACCGTTCGTAGGCGTGGACTTTGCCCTGGTTTCCCATCAAAGCAGAGATGTAGGTGGTCTTGTTTCCAGGTGCAGCTCTAGATTGAAGACGTACTAGTCGCGTCAATTTCGCAGCAATGGAGACGGGTGTCATGATGTGCTCTTACGTTCCATCGATAACCTCACCCTCGCCTTCTTCCCAATCGTGCATCAAAACCTTAGCAGGGAAACAACTCGCTTTGTCCTGCAGGATGATTCCACCGTTCGCATAATCCTGATTCTTGTCGAACTTGGTTGTGAAAGGGAGAGCAAAGAGGTCTTCCGACAGGTGAGGATCTCGGAAGAAGGAGTTGGGGGGAACAGGATAAGTCGGTTCGGATAGTAAGGTATAGGATGGTCTGGCGGTGGTCATGTTACGCATGAAATCCTCTGTCGAGAGGATGTTGGTGTTACATCGGACATATCGAGGGATTTGTGCTGTGATGGCAGAGACGTCAGACATGTCCTCGCTTTAAGATCCACATGACAATGGCTGACTGGCAACATCTCCTCCCGAACGTTCCAACTCAGCTTTGCTCTTCACACCCTTTCTAATCTGCAACTTGACCAGCTCTGCCTTGAGTCGTGTTCCATGCCTCATGACTGCCGTCTTTGGCGGCCATTTGTCGCTGGCCTGGATCCGGCATTCTTTCGAAAAGAGCAGATCTTGCAGCAAAACAAGTACCAGGCTCTTGGAAGATGGTGCGCCTTCTGGGACTTTGATCGGGAACACCTTCTTCTCCAGGGAAAGTAGGTTGACGGATGCTAATAAATCTTGAATGGTCGGCTTATCTATCTGATCAACAGGGCGGTTATGAGTGTTCTGCCGAACGACGTCTTGCAGCGTACGAACACTTCAGTGTCTCAATAACCACTGCCGATATATGCTATTAGCTAAACACCATGATCAAGAGCCGCCGGCCCTACTCACATGCCAAGATCCGCTTGCTCTCATTTCCTTGAGATACACCTGCTGCTGCGACTGACCCTTTCACGGACCCTTGCTTAGTGTCCAGATGGTCCAGAGCCAGAGCTGCTTGCTTGTAAAAGTTCATCGCTGAGTGATGTGTCGCTAAAAGCTCTGGGTATGATCTACGATGTAAACCCATGACTGATGAACGACTGTTCAAGATGTTCAAACGATTTCTACCGACAATCTAAAATATCGCTAAATGTCAGGTTCATTCATTATCTATCAACCGCAGCTCGACGATGCCTCAGACACTATTCTCCCCTAACAGCAATTCGTTTCAGCTTCCATATTTCGGGAAGATTGATGTGACTAGCATAACCAGACATGCCAGTTAACTGTCTATTCCCCTACAACTATTGCCATTCACGATCGCAGCACACCCATCCACCCCATCGAAAAGCCTCTTTGAGTTCCAATTCCTTCCCAGATGAAGCCCAAGTTTAGGTGAATCACAAATGCTACATCCAATCCAGGCTCCTGAAGATAACCTTGTTTGGTGAGCATCATCCTCAAATCTGGGCTGGTTTGTGAGTTTGTAGACCTTGAAATTACAGCTCGACTACTATATCCCAACGCAAAAGACAATGGTATAGCGGACAAAGTCAATATCCCCTTTGCGAAGGCTGTAATTTACACCATTTGCTGCTCCCGATGCATGGGATGATTATTGAAACCTACTACGTCAAGAAGCAAGAAGAGAATATTGATATTATTTAGATGAGTTGCCCAGAAATCTAACTGGCTTTGATCGAGTCGCCGTAGAGCAGACATATGTTCAATGCCCAATCGAGGTGTAGTTATGCTAATTCATACAATCTAATTTCATCAAGTACCCAAAACATTTTCTATTTCATTACGGCAGGAGATGGAAGTGGTGGCATGGGGAATAGTTGCAACTCGCTCGCGCTAAATCTGGATTCGTTCGGAAGCGCTGGTAGCGATGGCACAGAGGGGATCATTTCGCCTCGCCGAGTTGAGCTGGTGGTAACAGCAGAGACGGGCATCGATTGTCGCTGTTTTCTTCTTGATGGATGCTCTGGCTCTACCGTTCCGATCGCTGACACGCTGTCCGAAGGCCAGATATCGGTCTCCGCTTCAAAGTCGGTAAAACGACCGCTGATCACGGAAGTTCCGACGACGGACATGGGGAGAATTGGAGCGCTCCTAGGTACGCCGGAGGACCCGGTAAAGGGCTGTTGGATTTGCATGGATCGTTGAGAAGCAAAGACGGAAGGTGGAGTTGCCAGGATAGATGAGAGCGACGGCGCTGTACTCCCAAGTCCAGAATATGGAGAGGCAATCCCAGGTCCGACCTCTTCCACCGCTCCATTACGAACATGAGGACCTAGCGCGGCATACTCGTCCCGCATCAAATACGTAGGGGCGCCTTCGCCGGTAGAGAACGGTACTCGTTGCTCCGAATACTGCGGCCGGCCTTGTTGGAAAGTCATAACATCCGCCATCAATCTCATCAGATCGTCGCGACTCGCAGTGATGGTGCTACCGTCATGAAGAGCATCATGACTGCTCGTGGCGCTACGCGCTCGCGTCAGTTGTCGATCGTCCCATGGTCGAAGGGTCTGCCCGCTTCGAGGGCTTTTCCCCTGACCAGGGAACTGCATAGGGACAGGAGAAGCGAACGCTTTACTCGTCTCGTCTTCGTAGTAACTACCATCCGATCCAGCATAGAACGGAGGGGAGATATGAATTCCATTAGATTTATTGTTTTTGCGATTCCTTCCCCGTTTCAACCAGTAGAGCAGGAGGGAACAGATGAACAGAACAGCGCACGTTGCCGGTACAGCGATCACTACAGCCTTCCCTGCAGTAGTGGCAAGGAAAGAGGTGGATTTTACACCGGCAGGAGAGGAGGGATTGGGAGAGGTTGTATTTGCGCCACTGGAGTGGACACCGAAATGTGTCAGCCAACGTCCGCATTTGTGACGGATCTCCTTACGATACTTACGGGAAAACTAGACTATCCTGTTGGGAGACTTGAACAACCACAAAATCCACTACTAGTCGCTTCCCTTCCGGTCCGTTGATAATACTAAGGTTTGTTCGTTGAGTAGGATCTAGCTGATCGTTCATGTAAATCATTTGATAGAAGTTGCGCCATGGTGCCTGATCATCGAGGTCGAATGAGTTCACGGCGAAGAAAACGGTATTAGGCCGCGTAGCTTACTGTGAGGTTCAGCTTGCTCATGACAGTCTGACCATTCAGGTTGATATTTGCTGTGCCGCTTTCGGGACCTGTCGTACCATACATGTACACCGCTTGACCTGGATGTCCAATCAACCGATCAGCCAGGATGCTATATGACGCGCTTGACTATTACCCACCCCGAAACGCGACCGAAAAACTCGCGCCCGCCTGTTCGGTAAAGGAGACGGACTTGTTGTAGAAACTACCCTGATTGATACTGGACATCTCGTCGGATGATGCAGCTTGATCAGAGCCTGTCGTGACGGTCTGGCCGTTTGAAGACGAGGAGATGGTGTTCCATGCAGAGTCGGACGGACCGAAGGAGATGGCAGGAACAGCATCGCGATCGGAAGCAGTTGAAGAAAGTTGGTTGAGGTATTCTTTTTGGGCGTCATCGACGGTAGCGTTCACCAAACTTGGTCACCAAGGCCGACCCATCAACCACCACCCTTTCGCATAATCGTTGTGAGCAAACTCACCCCGTCGGTGTCCATCGTTCTCCGCTGATCCCCAAGAATTGAGTCGTATCCATTTCGTTCTGCTTGCGATATGTCACAGTATGCACACCTTGAGGCAGACCTATCTTTTGGTAAGGATTGGTCTCGGTCGCACACGCGGGCTCGGGGCTGGACCCGTTAAAGGACACGGTGCTGGTGCAATACGATGAGAGAGGAATGTCGAGGGTGAGAGATGTCGCTAGAGATTCCAAGGAAAAGGTACAGCAGTTTAGCAGCCATTTGACGATTGATCAAAACCACCCTACTTACCTGAAATGTTGAAAGTGATGGCCGCGTCCGAATGGTTCGAATAATGCAATGTTCTGTCATATCCATCCCCCCCGTCGACGAAACCCGAAGTCCAATGGTTGACACCGAACGCATCTGCCGAGTAGCGGAAGACGGGAGACCTGCGAACAATAGTAAGCCGTTAGATGCATATTAGATGCATACTATTCAGGTTCTTTTCAGTCCGGACTTGCGTGTCTGGAATCGAGAATTCCTGGTATGCCATTTTCGGTATTTCGTCCGGTAACTCTGGTAATGGGGCTTGGGAATAGGAGAAGGCGATATCGACCGCCTGAAATCGGAAGACGCAGCGTTCACGAATAGAGAACAAGAAGCTTACATCAATACGAGCTCGACCTCTCACCAAAGAGGGCATTTGAGTTTATAAGGAAAACAGACGTTTGATAGCCCAAGACGATCGTCATGACCGGAGACATCCTTTCCGGCGCAGTACCGCCGCTTGTTGAAGGTAAAGGTAACTACAAAGAGATCATCATGCCTTTTGGTTCGACAGCGATATGCTCTTCCTCCTCGTCTAGTCAATCAGCAATTTCGACCTCGAACGGAATATGGAGAATGCAAAGTCCTTTATGTGAGCGATTGCCTTTTTCGCGTTTCATCATCCTTTGAGGGTATCGGGAGGATCTAAGCGTAGCGCGTGGTTGTCGAGCCGCGAGCCGACCTTGACGGGTCGTTTCGAATCCCGATCGTCACGCTGAAGGATAGAGAGATCGTAAGACAGCCACTCCTTGAGATTAAGAACAGTCGGGTCGTAAGCGATATCAGCTTCGTAATGATAAGAGAATGCATGGTATGTCGAGCGATTTTTACAACAGTAGTGATATCATTTCAGAATATATCTTTCGTTACATAAACATTCCGCCACCACCTCCACCAAATCCACCACTCCCGCCTCCGAAACCACCTCCAAATCCACCTCCTCCACCGAAACCACCACCGAATCCACCCGGACCGGTACCTCTCGGACCTCCGAAACCGCCTCTACCGCCAGGTTGCCTGAGATCAGGCCCGTGTTCTCCTGGCGGCAATAATTCGTCAAAGTCGGATTCTCCTCCCATCCCAGGTCCACCTCGGAAGCCTCCTCCGCTCCTACCACCTCCCACTCCAAATCCAGGGCCTACAGGATCCCATCTGGCACCTGGAGGATTGATCATCCCTCCAGGTCCCGTCATGTCAGGACGGCCATCCTCTCTCCTTCGACCTTGGAACAAAGGATGATCGAAATCGACGATCATTCCGCCTCCATCTCCTCCTACTCCCGGTCCAAGCGATCCACCCATCCCTGGAGGTCGGAAGGCTGCAGTAGGGTCGAGATCTCGATGACCGACTGAGGGGTTGTAAGGTGCGTAAGGGTTGTTGGACGGAGATCCGGGTTGATACGGTTCTGGGTACGCCCCTCCACGAGGACGTGGTGGGCGTGAGTTGTTCGAGTCGTCGTTGCTACGGGGTCGGACGGAGATAAGTGTGGTGAAGTATCGAACCTATGACCAGAGTCTCACCTCTCGACGTAGCCAGGAATACTGATACCTGGAATGAGCTTGGATACTACTTCTCGTTTGTATTTGTCGATGAATTCCTTCAACCTGTTCAAATACAGGATATAAGTACGGGAACCCTCGATTCGAGGTGGGTGGTGTGAACCGACTTGTTCTCAGAGGGGAACGCTCCAGATATACCCTGTGACCTCGATCCAGGTTGATCGGCTCGAGGCCAAGGTGTAAAGTTTGTGTTGACAAGATCGCTCAGCAACATTGAAGTCTGACGAGGTTCTCCATCCTGCTCGACAGATCGTCAGCTCAGGGTTCATCCTCATCGACGGCTAATACTTACCTCTGCCATCCCACTGACGTTGACTCTTCCACCCATCCTTCCCACCCTAATGATGAATTTCAACCCGCTCTGCTCATGCTTGTATTCGAAGGTATACGAATCTTCCCCTCGAGAGTTCCAGCCGGGCAACAGCTTGGCAGCATCGATGATCGATCTCGAGACCGCCAACCCTTCCGAAGGAGGTTGTACCTGTTCGTCGTCGTTCACGGCAGTCTCCGTCTCGGAGAATGTATCATCGTCGTTGTTGCGTAGGCGTGACTCTGGCACAGGATCATCCTCCGTTTGACGAGAAGCACCCTTGTCATCCGAGTTCTGCTGGGAGGGTGTATTCGCCAACCGGAATCCCAAGGAGATCTGGATGGCATGCACGAGAGCTGCAATGAGATCGGTCGGTGTGTCGAGTGAAGCATCGCCAGTTGCCGGCAACAGATGCGGGACGAGAGCAACAAGCGCTTTGGGCAAGGTCGGGTCTGGCATTTCGATTGACGATGCGGAAAGGATGGTAAAGTGATCAAGTCCAGACCAGGCAGAGATATCGATACGATAGATGGTACATGTAGTGCGCATCTGAACGCTTGCTCATGCTCATGAATGTGACGTAATGTATCACTCAAAATGCAGGGCAAAAAGGGCCTTCCTACCGGGGAATCGAACCCCGCCCTACCGCGATCACAAAGACGAGCTCAATGAAAGGCGGCCATCCTAGCCGATAGACGAGTAAGAACATTAGAGCTCCATGCTCGATGTTATAAAATATATTAACAATCACTGCCAATAAGCCCCTTGCTTCCGGTCCGATCGCTAGATAACTTACAACAGCCGAAAGCTACAACACTATCCTGAAACTAGTCCTTCAAGCAAAGACCCACTCAGATCACTTCTTACTATGGGCAACTGCTTCTCTGATCCTTCGGCTCCTAAATCTTCGAAAGGTAAAGGCCAAGTTCTGGGGTCGACCCCTACGCCGCGACCACCACCTGCAGCCGTTGCTTCCCCTACTGCAGCGAATGCACAGCACGCACCGCCTCTGCAACAGAACGGACGGATGCTGGGAGATGGGTACGAGGATTTGAATAGAGAGACAGATGCAAGAGCGATGGCAGCTGCTGCAGCGGAGGAGCGGTTCAAGAGCGTGAGTGTAAGATTGCTAACACAGGTTTTATGAATACATGTCATTGACCGCTTCCTTTATACTCTCAATCAGGCCAACAAGCGGGGAGTACAAAACGGAGGGGGAAAGCTCACTGCGAAGCTCGAGGCGGAGAAGCGAACCAAGCCAATGATGACAAACGACAATCAGGATCGACCTATGGTCAGTTGTTTGCTTGCGCAGTGCCCGCTTGAGGTGGTCAAGCTGACCGACCATCTTTCCTCGTAGGACATGCGGAACTACAACTGAGCTAGAGCTAATCTGTGGACGTACTTGTGATATCCTCCACTCAAGAGGCTCGCTTATCACTCGAACTACAAGGCAATGCGAAACAGGAGGTTGTACAGTGGCATAAGGATGAATGAATAACAATCGTTGTACCGATTTAATGATACCCGCCATTATCTTTCTACCATCCTTCCCCTTCGTCATTCATCAAATCGAGATCACTCCTGACCACCGCCGTCCTCGCTCGCTCTGCTTCGACTTCTTCCTCGGACATCTCAATCTTGGTCTTTCTCTCCCACTCGGGAATGCCGAATGATATCGTCTTGCAGTCGAGTTCTGAGGATGCGATGTTGACCAGTGTTACCAGTCCGGACTCTGAGAAACGAGGTAGTAGGACTATTCGAGTAAGTTGATCAGGGTCTGGTGGTCGTTTGAAAGAAGAATTGTCAGCCTTGGCAAGAACTCTTGGCAAATGTCGACACAACTAACCTCCTACCAATGCCGTTCTGAAATCCGGCTGGTTGCCCAGGAAGTACACGTTTGGCCGTCTATCGATGATGAATGGGTCCTTGTCGGAGAATGGGAAACACCCTATCAGAGCAGTCGTTTCAGAGTTCGTCTATCGCCACGAAGAATAGGCTCAACTCACAAAGCGTATCTGGAGCAGTTGGAGCTATGTGCCTCCATTCAAGCGTCCTCTTTGCCATGGACAATCGATCATCTGATGGTAAGTATTTGTAAATGTCGTCCAAAGTTTGTCCTCCAGCACCCAAGAAGCTGCAAGCGCGGTTCAGTATTCCTAGCCGCGTGCTTTTGCGTCCAGCTTTGGCCCACCTCTTTTCACCCAGTTCGAACCAGCAGGGATTGGTCTCCATCGTCAAAGCCTTCCCACCTCCCATTGCTGCATTCCTCAGCATAGCCCTAGGAAAAGGTTGTTGTGGCAACGTGGACCCTACGGGATCTTCAGGACCTGGAACGACGTGTACTGGCAATCCAGAAGACAGCAGATCGGTCAACAGCGTGTCCAGTGTGGCTGTGGGATGTGAAGTGTATGATGATGAATCGTATCCGTATCGTTTCTGTACAAGGAAAGGTTGAACAAGGGCATTCCAACAGGACAAGAGGGTAAAGACTTGCTGGTTTCCGATCGTCCTCATTCCGCACAGGTTGGGACAGACTGTTACCAGCTAATATCACTCTCGCGACCTTTGATCCATCCAGCTGATCCTGATTGTTTCGGAACGGGATTCAGCATGCTGTACGTTCCATTGGTGCACCCGTACTCACATCCACTCCTCCTAATTCTCCCATCAGCCACTCAGCCATCAGTTGGCCCTTCAAATCCTCCGGTACCTCGCTCGATCCAGCTGACAGTCCAGATATCAATGCCACCCACACAGGTTCTCCATCCGCCGACGGTTTCGATTCGACGTCCATGGTCGTATCTTCGTCCATATTCATATCCGAATCGACCTGTCTCGCTTTCCCCTTGCCCTTTCCGATGTTCTGTTTGGTATCCGTTTGCAGTGCTTTTACCGGTCTAGCAGAAGCCAACGGTGCCAAAGGTGGCAGTCCTGCAAAGCATATATCGACAACTTCAAAGTCGCCAGATGCGTTCTCCATACCTAAGCAGGACACGACTACGCCTGGCAGTCGATATGGTTCAGCTTGAACTGGCTCGTTTTGGTTGAATGAGTATGCCCACCTGTGACCAATCCACCTCCGGGTCGTTCGACCTCTTGTCGTAATCTCTTGCCAACAAGTGTTACTCGACCTGACTCGTCCTCTAAATGCACTACATCTTCCGGTGAATATATTTTTCTTCGAGGTGGAGGTGCACTTATCCAATGCTATAACAACACCTGGTGATTAGCAGAGCCCAGGTGAGGCCACCCCATCGAGCTTACATCTCGGCCCATATCTTCCAGAACGTTTGGTTTCAGTGGCATTTCCATATAGACCGTCCCAATAATGTAGCAGAGTTTTGTCCTCTCCACATTCAATATCCTCTTTAACAGCTTTGGATTACCTGTTAGCGTTTGCGGTTAGCGAAATGTTCGAGACTGAGCTGCTCGATCACCTGCCTGGCTTGTGATTCCATTTAGCATTCGCTACCTTTGCTACGACTGGTCTGAGCTGAAGTAATCTCGTAAAATATATGTTTGCATATTGAGTCTTGTAGTTTCTGGTTGTGACATCATTCAGCACGAACGGGTCGTTCAAGGTCGGTAAAGGCTTGTAGATCGCCTGAGAACGGGTGGTTTCAGAGCTGCACGACAGGCTCGTCGGTGCTAGAGCGCTTGTCATGTCTTGTGATAACCAGAATATTTGAGATAATCGTGATGATTATCGAGGCCTCTTGAGACTTTAGCTAGTTGTAGGAGGTTCGCTGATTGTCGAAATCTATGATTCAACATCTCAATTACGATCAGCTCAACGCGTTCACGTTCCGCTTCCGCGATCGACGCGTCCTAAATTGGCCGTTTCAAGTTTGGTGACCACCGCTATGGTTATGAGTAGCAATGAGCGGCAACTGAGAGCCATTGCTATATGTATACTTATGCGACTATGCACTGGGTAGGTAAGACTGCGGACTCGCATGATTTGGCATCCATTGCCATGTAACTTTCCGACTGAGAAACGTTCTCTCTCGTGCTCTTTGTCCCGCAGCCTTGGGTCTTGCTCCACGCAACGACAATACGATCTCCAATACTTATATTGAGGGCGGTGTAAGATGCTATTACAACTCGAGTTATATATTTGTTAGTGGTTGGTGTTCGGTCGGACTGTACTCCTTTATACGGTAGAAGTTGTTGCGAGACCGACCAGCACGAGTTTCACCTTGACTGTTCCCGATCACGTTGTTTCGATGGCTCCTACAAGTAGCATGCATTCCATGCAGCCCAAATTCGGGGCACGATCGCGCCACAGTCATTGCCTAGGGGTATGAGGTTGTATTCCTCATACTACGACGTCGACCCAGATAAAGTTCACGCTCAGGGGCTGTTGCACATCACGAGATTACCTTGCTTCAGCAGGTTAAGCACCACATGCATGCGACATATTGCCGTGTTCATAGGGTCACAGAATTCGTCATGCAGTTATTTGCGAGCTCATTATATGAATGACGCAATCGGCTAATCGGGTGTTATCTGAACTCACCAAGAGGTTCAGAAGTGAGAAGCTGGTAGTCAGTACGATGATCCCGGATAGTGCTATAGCTATTTATAACATGGACGATGTGAAGTGTACAAAGGAGCTACTCATTATATCCTGTTAAGCCATCGGAAATAATTGGCATGCAAACGTGTTGCTTTTTGTAATTATTGCGACGCCAGCAGCAAGCTCCCATCGGATGATCGCCGCGGTCTACTATCGCACCCTGATCTTGTAGTAAGCCAATTCAGGTTAGAGCATCGATCACAAACTATACTCTTGTCTTTGATCTGTCAAATTGTGCCTTGCCTCAAGTATCGAAAACTCTGAAACGAGCCCAAAAGCTGGTTTGAAATTCGAGTCAGAGGCTATGCAATATTGGACATTCAACGCATGCAAGCCTTTATGGAAAGTTCTTAGAGCTTCCATCGCTTAGCAGTTGTTATGTCATGTGAACGGAAGCGCGCTTAACGGAGTAGTTCGGAGCAAGCGATCCGGATGGAAGTGTGGTGCGCTGAGATATAATGATATGACGCAGTTTCAAGCTCGAGAGTATTCAGAAGCACGAGTCGGAACGATTGACAGAGGTTTAGCAAGAATTGTACAGTGGGGATAAGCGAACGCTGCTTAGACCCCTATAAAGGATTGGGTTGTGAAGACGAAATTTGTGAGGCCGCTTGACTCGGATAACGAGCGTAGCATTATCCTACGAGGGTAGGGCAAATCTAGGAGGGCTCTGTGGTTGCTGTTCGTTGCGAAAAGAAGAAGATATCATGAAACGCGCGAATGGCGATGGTCGCGCGGGTCACGCACCGCGGAGTGGCGCGAAATGAACGGCACGTGTGTCAACTGGAGAAGCGTGCGAAAAGCGCAACGATACGATGCGGATGTATAACCCCGAAGGAAAAAAATCTGCGCTTGGGCATACTCGCCACTGCGCCAGTCCTCGCCGAATCTTCATAAGAGCGCGTTCATTCGCGGCTCCCATTCTTCTTCTCAATCTCGCCCTTTCCCTTTCTCTTCAAGAGTTTCTTCGTACATCCATACACAAGACACTTATTCAAAAATGGGAAAGGAAAAGCTTCACGTTAAGTGAGTCGAATTTGCAGAGGTCCCGAGTCTAGTCTTTTTCTGACCTTGCTTCCTCTTTCTTACAGCGTCGTTGTCATTGGACACGTCGACTCTGGAAAGTCCACCACCACCGGACACTTGATCTACAAGGTTAGTCGTGCGTTGTGTCCTACAACATGATCGTATCTCATCTCTCTTTCTGCTCGTACAGTGTGGAGGAATTGACAAGCGAACTATCGAGAAGTTCGAGAAGGAGGCTGCCGAGCTCGGAAAGTCTTCCTTCAAGTACGCTTGGGTTCTTGACAAACTCAAGGCTGAGCGTGAACGTGGTATCACCATCGACATTGCTCTCTGGAAGTTCGAGACTCCCCGATACAATGTTACCGTTATCGACGCTCCCGGTCACCGTGATTTCATCAAGAACATGATTACCGGTACCTCCCAGGCCGATTGTGCCATCCTCATCATCGCATCCGGTATCGGAGAGTTCGAGGCTGGTATCTCCAAGGACGGACAAACCCGAGAGCACGCTTTGCTCGCCTTCACCCTCGGTGTCAGGCAGCTCATCGTTGCCATCAACAAGATGGACACCTGTAAGGTTAGTCGTCGTGTGTTTCTCCTACGCCTGATCACATCCTGACATGATCGCCATTCTACGTGCAGTGGTCCGAGGACCGATACAACGAAATCGTCAAGGAGGCTTCCGGTTTCATCAAGAAGGTCGGTTACAACCCCAAGTCCGTTCCCTTCGTCCCCATCTCCGGATGGCACGGAGACAACATGTTGGAGGAGTCTTCCAACATGGGATGGTACAAGGGATGGAACAAGGAGACCAAGGCCGGTGCTACCAAGGGTAAGACCCTTTTGGAGGCCATCGACGCCATTGAGCCCCCTGTCCGACCCTCCGACAAGCCCCTCCGTCTTCCTCTCCAGGATGTTTACAAGATCGGTGGTATCGGAACAGTTCCCGTCGGTCGTGTCGAGACTGGTGTCATCAAGGCCGGTATGGTTGTCAACTTTGCTCCTTCCAACGTGACCACCGAAGTCAAGTCCGTCGAGATGCACCACGAGCAGATCCCCGAGGGTCACCCCGGTGACAACGTCGGATTCAACGTCAAGAACGTTTCCGTCAAGGACATCAGGCGTGGAAACGTCTGTTCCGACTCTAAGAACGACCCCGCCAAGGAGGCCGCTTCTTTCAACGCCCAGGTCATCGTCTTGAACCACCCCGGTCAGATCGGTGCCGGATACGCGCCCGTCTTGGATTGCCACACCGCCCACATCGCCTGCAAGTTCGGTGAGCTCTTGGAGAAGATCGACCGACGTACCGGAAAGGTCATGGAGGCCTCCCCCAAGTTCTTGAAGTCTGGTGACGCCGCCATCGTCAAGCTCGTTCCCTCCAAGCCAATGTGTGTCGAGTCCTACCAGGAGTACCCTCCTCTAGGCCGATTTGCTGTTCGTTTTTTTCGCTTCTTTCTATTTCGTTTTCCTTCGTGCTGACTTTACTTTCTTATCAGGTCCGAGACATGAGGCAGACCGTCGCCGTTGGTGTCATCAAGTCCGTGGAGAAGTCCGACGGAAAGCAGGGCAAGGTCACCAAGGCCGCCGAGAAGGCGCAGAAGAAGAAGTAAACGTCGATCGCACAAGCGGTTGGGCGTTGATTCGTCCTTGCGCGAGAACCTTCTACGTTATTTCACTGGTTGTAACTATGGTAGCGACCGATCTATCATTTTTATATTTCTTTCCGAAGCGGCTCTTCTCCGTGCACATCTCCGACCGCGTTTACGACGTTGAACATACCTTGTTGACATCGCATTATCCTTCGACACGTTCCCGCTTCAGCGGTTCTTTCAAACGTTCCGATGCTGATTTCAGTGTCACGCGTTAGAGACCCTCGATTTGTGCCTGAACACCTTTCGCCCCGCCGAGGCGTTTCAAGTGATTACCTTTCGTTGTTACTAAGTAACTAGTTCAAGTTACTACTAGTTCTACTAACGCGCTCCCATAATACAGACGAGATTATGCACAAACAACGTCGACGATGTTCACGGATCAATGGGTGGTTCACCGATCGGATGTCGATCAAGAAATATAAAAATGATAGATCGTAGGCTATCATAGTTACAACCAGTAATGTAGAAGGTTGACGAATCATCGTCCAACCGCTTGTGGAAAAGATTTTACGAACGCGTCAGGTTCGAAGTGCAGCCACTGAACGAATTGGATCTATCAGCGACCGCGGTCGGACAAACGTCAAGAGCAAGCTAAAATCACTCTTCGCTCGGTAGGCCGCCCGCTTGCTCGCCAGCAAATCCTCCCCCCTCTTCTCTCTGTAGAGCGAGGTCCATGTCGAGACGGATTACAGTCGGTAGTCGAGGACGCGTGTCTTACATCTGGATGTGGACATAGCTGTACCGCTTATCATTCGCTCTCTTTCGACAGGCCCGTTCCTTGCGCTGAGCTTCCGTCTCGGCTGCCAGCCTCGCCTGTGGGGAAATTGCTGCTTAGTCCGTGTCCGGCGCCGAAAAGTCTACGGGCAAGACGAGCTCGAAGTTGGCCTTGGAAGATGTTGTTCGAACTCACTTGCCGCAACTCCTCATCTCGGATCTTCTTCGCTTCAGCCTTGTCGGGATTGTTCAGGCGCCGCTGCCTCTCCAGTTCCGCCTTACGCCCCGGGTTTTGAGCGCGATAATGCTGTTGGGTAGACCCAGGTCATCAGATCGTGAAGATTCATGACGGTACGGTACGGGTGGCCTACGCGACTTTGAAGCATCTGCTTCTCCCTCCATTCCTCGTAAGTGATACAATAGTCGCGGCTGATTCCTCTTACTCCTTCGGATAGACAACAGTGGGTACACGTACCTCTCCAAGATCCGGTATGCCACGTTCCGACCAGCAGCCATTCAGTCAAAATCGCCTCCACCACAAACAGTGCAGTTACTCACCTGCAGCCATTCAGTCAAAATCGCCTCCACAGACAGTGCGGTGACTCGCATATCTTGCAGGTCTTCCAACTCTGCGTCGAGTACCTCTCGGCTCCATAACGTGACGAAACCAAGGCTTTTGCTAAACAAGCGACCTTGTTCCCCTACGATCTGATCAAAGAGCTGAGCTCCGTGTACACTACCACCCAGCAGTGCTTTTTCATATGAGACCTCATGCTCCTTCTTTCGAGGCTTTATACTAATCCCCTTTTGATGACACAGACGAGTAGCGGAGCCTACATACGCAAGAACAACGTCTTTGCCAATAGCGTATTTGAAGTAGACCCCCCAGGCGTTGTATTCGTCGGCTCCTTCAAGTACCTTTACATCCTCGATAGTAACGTTGGGGTATCTCTCTAAGAACCCTATTACGTCGTCAGTGAGACCGGTAATGAACTTCTCCAGCCATACGTTTCTATCAAAGTGCAGCGCCAGATTCCAGAAGTCACAGACCCCCGTTGGCGTTACTTTCGCCTTGAGGTAGTCCAATATATCATAAAAGCGTCTTTGAAAAGATGATGAAGGTAAGGATGTGGAGCCTGAATTGGCGGTCGGGTTTTAAGGCTTGGTCTTGGTGGGCCTGCGTCCCCATATCTCGCTATCTCGGGCGCGGGATTCTTTCTTACGTCTCGAAACGGGATCGTTACCTCTCGAAACGGGATAGTTACCTTTCGGAACGGGATCATTACGTTTCGAAACGGGATTGTTGTGGACTGACCTCACGTCGGACCATCGCGGTCTCAGCGGGCCTACCGGATGACTACGTAGCAGGTAGAAACCCTCTTCGATGCGCCTCGTTGTCATTGGGTCTCAGCGTACCTGTCCATTGGTCCAAATCTCGACTGGTCTCATCAGCAACCCAAGTCCATCCCATATGAGGACTTTCAGCCTGATAGACCTATACCTAGCCGCTCAAAGAGAATTTCGCAGACAAAACCCCCTCAGCTGTACAACGACTGCAGCGCGTGGACGGCGCTGCACGAATGACTAATCGAGAAGCCGCGACATGAACTAGATTGCGGATGTGACCCGGTCAAGCCAAGGCTAAGCGGACGTCAGTCCACCTAAAGGCAAACAAGGACATGATCGAGTGGTTTCAAAGTCATGACAATAGGCCTTGTACATTGCTCGACGAAGGACACCAGACTCCACGGCCAAAGCTTGAGCAGCTACCAGAAGGACTCTTCCTCGATGGACGACACATATCACTGTCCACGCATTCGCGCAACAGTTACCGAAACCTGCGGGCTTTACACTGCTGGCACGTGGTGAAACGAGATCTGACGCCGCCAATTGGCTTGAAAGCAACTCCGCAGCCAACGCGCAGGCCGACGTCGGTCCATATAAACAATGCTTCCATACAACAACAACAAGACGACCTTTATCGGGCCTCAAACACCGAGAGCAAGGTCTTCCCTCTGCATCGAGGGATCAAACTTTAGCAGAACTAGCCTTCACACCGTCCATGCATATTGATTTCATCTATCGAGCGTGCAGGTTGAGATCGATCTGGAGTCCGATTCGCCCGGGAATAAGCGCGCGAGCTCGTGGTCGATTTCTTTCCATTGTTCAGGGTGCACAACGTTTGTTTGTGGTCATTGGCGGGAGTAACGCGTTTCACAAGAGATTTCACTTTGCGGGCATGTGCGGCAGTTGACAAACTCCATCGGCATGTAACCGGGAGTGACTGTGTAGGGTCCGAAATATGGATGTACAACCGCTATTACCACCATTGACGTCGTTTGTATCAACTCACCAGTGCCTCCGGTGAACCTTGCGGGCTTCTTTCTCATTGTTCGCACCGAAGTTTCATCGAATCTGACAAGACGCAACTTGCGAGTTTGGGCTGAACGCGCTCGAACGTTCACCGAAGGCGTTTTGATAAAGGCGAGAGATCACACGGGCTGGGGGTGGTCGCGGGCGTTCCTAGGTGATGACGATCAAAGGCTGATGGAGGATTCAAGCGCTGGAATAGAAGGGGATAAAAAGGGGGTTCAGGCCCGTGCGCCGTCAAGGTTCTCACGTCGCGTCATGTCTAGCGCCAAAATCGTGACCCGCGGTGAATCACCAAGTGATGAAGGCGTAAGAATCACGTAACTACAAACCCATCCAACGGGTCGAGAGCAGATTGTCAACAACGAGTTTCCGACCTCGCTCGCACATTCATCCACTCGACACTCCAAACTCTCAATTCCATTTCCCCTTGCACATACAATACATCATTCACCTATCCAACCCGCGGAACGTTTCGCTCCGCCGTGTTTCCTACCACAACAGCAAAAGGTATCTTTGGTATATATTCTCCTATACTCAACTCTCTCAACCTCACCACACTCGCTATTGACCCGGAACCACCGCACAGCACGACCACCGACTCGATACATGACAGCAAACATCTAAAACAAGGATTCCTATTCCTCAAGCTCTTCAGCTCTACAAAACCGTTCTCCCTTCTCTGTCCTCGTCCTCGTCCTAGACCTAGCTTCACCACCTTTTACGACCCCTACCAGAACTCTTGTCGCAACGCGTCCAACTCATCTCTTTTACGACATATACCCACCACACGAACCAGCACCATGTCCACTGAAGCTTACTCTCCTATGCCCTCTCCCGCTTTTGAAGACCGAATTCACCCGGCCTCGCTCTCCAAGTGTGGAATTCACGACCCTGCCCTGCTCGAATTCATTCGAACGGAGGTTTCTCGGGAGTTTGTCTGTAAGCACGAAGAGTTCGTTCAAGGGCGAGAGCATATACTCATGTCACTTTATCTCCCTCTTCCAGACTTCCTCTCTGACAAGACCAACGAGATCATCGAGTCTTGTCAACTCGTTACCATCGACCCTACGACTGGACTTGCTACTCCACCTGCCACTCCTGAATCACTCGAAGAAGAGCTCGCTACCCTCGGTCTCCCTTCCCTCGATCGATTCATCGCGCACGTCATCGAGTCGTCCAACGTTCAGATCCCTACCCTCATCACTGCTGTCGCGCTTCTCGAGCGATTGAGGGGACGTCTACCAAAGGTCGCAAAGGGCATGGCTTGTACTAGGCATCGCGTATTCTTGGCCACCCTTATCTGTGCTGCCAAGTATGTCAACGATTGTTCGCCGAAGAACAAGCACTGGGTAAGTCGCGCGTGTTTATGTGACATGACACGATAGGTCCTGATCGCGTGTTCCGCCTACCACACAGTCCAAGTACTCTGCTATCTTCAGCTTGCCCGAGGTCAATTTGATGGAGAAGCAATTGCTCTTCCTCCTTGATTTCGACTTGAACGTTAACGAGGCCGACATCGTCACCTGTGAGTCGCGTTGTTGTGATCGCTCCTCCGCGCGTGTCTTTAACTACCGTTGTGTCTCTTACAGACTTTGAGCCCTTCCTCTCGCAGTACTGCTTCGAGACGTCGGCTCCTGCTTCCCCCGTCATGGCGCCTACGCCCATGCTAGAACCGGTCGTTGCGCCTGTCCCTGTCGTCTCCCAGCCTTACATTGCACCTGCTGTCGGACGAAAAGTTCGAACGGTAACTCGAGGGGAAAACACCTTTGTCTACCCTGGCATGGACCGATCAGGTTCCTGTTCGTCTTTGGAATCGGTCACTTCCACCGCATCTACCATCTTACAAACTCCTCCAGCATCACCTGAACTTCCTGCCAGGTTGTTGTACAACAAACCTCAGGCGGTCAAGCAGATCCAAAGGAGTCAATACGAGCAGCAGAAAGGGCCAGCCATGCATTCATCTCACCTGAAGGCACCTGCTCCAGTCACTATCGCTGGCGAGGCGCCGGGACTCATCGAACGACTGATGAGGATGCACGGTCGGCGAAAACCGGTACCGCACATGCAGCCTTATGACGAGGTGGATGGCATGACTACCCTCATCCAACACGGGATGGCCATCTAACCTCACACAACCAAAAATACCATCTCTTCTGGGCTTCAGGTTTCACTCCTCTCTCTCTCTCTCTCTCTCTCTTTTTTGGGCATCCATCTTGGACTTTAAACTTGTAGCAATTGAACGGGTCGCGCGGCTTCCACCATCTCCATCTGGTGTAGCATTTCCGAATTGTATGATTAGACTTTCCTCAAGGAACTCAGGTTGAACCTGCCACTCGTTTACCCACCGTCCTCGCCAAGATGGACAAGGACCTTGTAACGCTTTACAACACAGGCTTGATGCCACTTATAAAAGACCTTGATGGTCGTCATATGATAGTTACATGTCAATTCCTAGTCCTTTACAACTTTTTTCTTGTTCCTGTTTCACTGTCGGTTACCTCGCCCTCGATTGGCTCGAGGGGGGTATTCTTGGCTGACGCGCCGATTGGGCGAAGATTGATTCTGTGATCCTGGATAGCCATTAGACGGTGCACTGAAAGGTTGACCATACATCGGCGGACTGCCCCTCGGACTGCTACCAGCAATATGAGCCAGTCTCGAAGGGTGCACGGGAGGCGAAGGTTTGGCAGCCATCAATGGGGAATTTCTAGCGGGCGAGGGGAAGATGGGCACGCTGTTCGTCAGATGAGGCGAGTTGTGAGATGGTGGGAAGGGTGGCATCTGAGGCGGAGGGAGCGTGCCAGCGAATGGAGGCAAAACCGGAGCAGCCTGCGCAGGTGCAGTCGGAGTTGGGGCGATAGGTGAAGCCGTAAATGGTGCCGGTATGGTGTTTCCGGATGGCATCTTACCGGCTGCGAGCATTTGCTGTATGACGTTCGGGTTCAGCGTAGCCAGAAGAGCGGAAATATCCGGTTGACCTTGACTTGGCGGGTTGGTAGCTGGAACAAGCGTTGGTATGGACGGCTGAGGAGCCAGAACTGGAGGCGTTACCTGTGTAGGTAATGGCATAGGCGGCATCTCTCTGTTTTTGGGCAAGATGATCACGCAAAGTAACACATCGCTGGTGCGCCGAGATGGCAGTAGATTGCGATCCATCAGGTCAAGGAACTCAAACGAATTGCCCGGTTTGAGTGGCACCACATATACTTCCTTCGGAGCGCCAGGTGGAGGAGTATTTCCGTAAGGAGCATGGACAGCGTGTCGTCTGAGCGTGAAAGAAATAGAGGAATCAGTTTGCAATAGACCTACACGAAGGAAGCCATCACTCACTCTCGACTTGAATAGAAGTCGAACAATCCCTGCAAATGGCTCGCGTTACCAGATGTCGAATCGCTTGCATCGTCAGGTGTTGGACTAAAGGCCAGCACAACCAGTTCTTTGCTTGCGCTCAGACGATTATCCAGTAGGTATTTTGCAGACACCGCCTCCCTTACTCGACCGATCAAAACGACTGGATCCTGGGGTAGCAACCGCTTCCACAATTCCCGCGAAGGTCCGAGGTCAGGTCCAGCTACTTGACGCGCTTCGACTTTGGGACGCGGAATATTAGCAGCCGATGCATCAGGGTTATCGATCTGAAGAGAGAGCTGGCTCAGTAAGAACGAGAGTCAAACAAAAGCATAGAACATACCTCTCCTGTCCAGACTACAGGCAAGCGTTCAAACATTTCCTGTTCTGTCGGCCCGACCGGTTTGAATTGCGTTTCCTCTCTCGTCGTCGGAGCTTTTGCATAAAAGTCATGCTCAGAGCCTTCATCCTCGTCATCACCTTTTGTGAACCCATCCGTAAAGTCTGGTAACTCCTCCCCATCGCCTTCATTCTCTCCAGGAGCGGATGAGTCATGCTTGACGTCTCCGAGAACATTTCTCAAAGAGAACGACGAAGTTCGGTGTGTTAGGGGTGCCGGCATAGTAGCGGGCAATGATTCAAGCTCTACGTTTCGGCCGGCTCCAGTCGCTTCGTTAGCATTGGCATCCTCTATCGTTGTTCCATCATCTTCCTTGACGTCATCAGAATCGTTCCCTGTGTCTTCTTGGACATCCATGGCCTCTTCCGCATCTACAAAAGCCTTCTGCTGCTGTGTCGTCTGGCTCCTTCTGCTGGCATCGGCAACCCCCTCTTCGATCGCCACCTGGGAGCCCTCTACTTCTCTTCTTCTACTAGCACCGGCAATCCCCTCTTCAATTGCCTGTAAGGCTTCTGCATCTTCCAGAATCTTCTTTGTATATCTGACTGGCGCATAAGCATCCTCATATCGGATTGACGACTTCATGCTCTCCGCTTCAATCTTTCTAATCTCCGCCAGCTGCTCTTCCGTCGCCAGATCCTTTGATGTCATGCTCGCTACTGTCGAACTGGCGATAGTCTGTGTGGCGAAACCTTCCTGCAGATCCAGACGAAGATCGTGTTCCAGGGCCGAGATGATGGACTGATATTGTGATCTATAGTTATGATTGATCAAAATCCGACACTTTAGTCCTCATGATCTGGCGGCACTCACCTGTAACTAGGTTTTGGCTGGAAGGCTCCTTTCTCCTTAACAAACTCTTTGTTCTTCTCAAAGATCCCCTTTTCCACTTCTGCTGCATATCCATCTGCTCTTCCTTTGATCTCTGCAGCTTCTTGCTCAGAAAACTCAATGGTCGCCAAGTCTTCCTCAGTGATAGGCTTGACTGGATCATCAATCGAGACATCTTTCGAGGCGTCATTGCTGTCAGGTTGTACCGTATCATTCTCGTTCGAAGTCGGATTCGTCTGATCTACATCAACCATGTCGCCAACAGATGGAGCCTTGACATCTACAGCTCGAACATTGACCCAAATCTGTCTCCTCCGATACCCTTCAAACACCTTCCCGAACGCCGCTTGCAACTTGTTCAGGCAGAATGTTCGTAGATTAGTCCATTCACTCCCTATGATAGGTCGACCTAGATTGGCAGTTGAGGTTTTACGTTGTTTCGATGTAGGAACAGGGGACGAGGAGGTAGATCGTTTTCGTTTCAACGGCGAGGGGCGAGTGCGGCCCTTCTTGATAGACCTGACGAGTGAGTCTCCCGACACCTATACCGGAATCGGCTCAACTTGCCTGTTCTACTTTTCTGCGCGCATGACTCACCTCTGCATCACTCCCACTTCCACTATCGTCTCGTCCAATCCTCTTCTTTGTCCCTTTCGCTCCAGGCTTTCCTTCGACCCTCTCGTCGGCCCCATAATCGCTCCCTTCCGCACTGCTCTCGGACTCCGAGTCCGGCTCAGACTTGTACCTCTTCTCTTCTTCCTCTAGTGCAACTTCTTCCGCTACCTCTTCTCCCAAGTCAGCCTTTGAGGCAGAATTTGCTCCTTTTTTCTTCGTGGATTTGGGGGGTTTCCTCTTTCTTTTAGAAGAAGACGGTTCTGGTTCTGGTTCTTTTACAGGAGAGACGGATCTTGGTGGAGACGGCAGAAGGGAAATGTCCGAAGTCTTCAGTGATTTTCGTTCTCCTCCTGTCTTTATTTCGCAGTCAGGACATATATAGACATCTAGTTATTATGCATTGTTAGCCGTAAGCTCAATACACCGAGTGGACGGAATACTTACGGATATTCTCTGCTTGAGCCGCGGTCATTCTGACGCATTTGAAGTGAAACCTGCAAAGTATGGATCAGTGAACGAACTAGGTAGGGGGAAACTGTAGCGGAGATCATTCCTCACCATTCATGGCATTCGTCGCACTCGATCATTTTCCTTCCCCCTTCTGGCTTTCGGCAGATGCAATAAATTTGTTCCCCTTCATCCTGCTCAATCTCATCCTCCTTGACAGCCTTGCCCTTTCCTTTTCCCTTCCCATTCTGAACCAACTTGATAGGAACAGAAGGCTCAGGCAAAGTCTCCTTGAGACGGGCGGAAGGTTGTTTGACCCTGTTGCTCTGCCGGGTTGACATCTTCTGTGCCGGACGTCTCGTGCTTAGAAACTTTTGAAGACGGGAAACGTAGTTCCGCTTGATGCACTCGGTAGAAACGCGCCGTTTTCGATTTTCAGGCGTCCATCAGAAGTCACCAATTTGTTGGTAACGGTGCACACTATTGTAGATTTGGGTTGATCTCACTTGAATCGTTTGAGAGATATTGAGAGATGGATGAAAGGCTGATGACGATTAAGGAAACGGCGCGCTTGGCAATTTACGCTGGCGCTTCTGTTTGGCTGTGCGGGGTGGAAGTTGATCAAGCTTGAACATTTCGAGATATCAGTCTCAATTAGAGAGGTCAAGGTAGATACAAACAGGTCAGCACACGCTAGATGTACAATACAAACATGTCTGTCCGTTCCTCTCTCAGATGCGCTAGGATCGCTGTCGCCGAAGCAGGTAAACATCGATGCTGTGATCGCTTAGTGATCTTGGGACGCTGACCTTGTTCCAATCAGGTCCATCTACCCCGCGATCCTTTTCCTCTTCAGCAGCTACTCTCGTGGCCTCTCAGACCCATAAGTTACCACCAAGGGAGAAACAAAATGGGGAATCTATGGGGCAGAAGGACTGGGCGGAGCAGCTGAGACATGTCAGAGAATGGAAGGGTAGACAAGAATACATGCGTGAGTGATCAAGCCGCTCTTGTCTATCTGGCAGAGTCGATCCACTGAATGTGACTTCTCCGATACTCTTGCTTGATTCGTTCGCATCTTTACCATGTCCGACTATATCTACAGGCAAAGCAACTGCCAACATCAAGCCTCCTTCCTATTCTGCGCAATCCGAAACGCGGACCGACCCTAAAGCCCACCTCCTCTCGCAACTGACCGCCGCTACCGCTCAACTCGGTCACATCCCATCCTCTCTCTCTCCTCCGTATATCCCCTACATCCATTCTACGCGGAGCAACGTGCACATTATCGATCTTGAACAGACTGTAGAGCTCCTCAAGAGGGCTAGTGATTTCGTACGAGGTGTAGTCGAGAGGGACGGAGCAGTACTGTTCGTAGGAACCAGAAAGGCACACAGAGGGATGGTCCGAAAGGCTGTGGAAAGGATTGAAGGGAATGGATTCGGGGTTGCAGGTGAAAGATGGATGCCAGGAACGATGACGAACAGTTTGTCTTAGTAAGCCCATGACCAGGCTGATCATCCATCAGCTCGACTAAAGTTTCATACTCTCAGTTTTGGACCTAAGCCTATCCGTTCGAAATCTCACCTCCCAGACGTCGTTGTCATCCTCAACCCATCCGAGAACTTGGCCTTGATCAAAGAGTGCAACATTTCCAATATTCCTACCGTCGGAATCGTTGATACGGATACTGACCCCAGGATAGTCACCTATGCTATCCCTGCCAATATGGAGGTAAGTACAACATCACTTGGATGTTCATCTAGATATTCATCCTATTTCTCTTCCGCGCCGTTCTGGTGAATCAGTCAATGAGGACTGCAGAACTGATCGTCTCTACCATATCGTTGGCCGGAAAGGCCGGTCGGGAAAAGCGATTGGCTGAGAGTATTCAGGGATCGAACAGGGGGAGACGGTGATCCATCTTTTCAGGCGATTGACAGGGAGTTGTAATTTACCTAGATATCATATCGCTCGCCATCTAATAAATTAGTAGCGAGCTCGAGCGGTTGAGATTGCAAGGACTGGGAATACGTGGAATACGTAACAAACTCGTTGTTCAAGCGTAGTTAATCGTGGTCCATTTATCGCTGACTTTGGGCTCTCGCTCCTCGGAAGCGATTATTCTTCGACTGCTGTCCTTCGCCTCTTATTTCTCACCCGCTTCGTCGATCTCAATGGGGAAGAGGGAGAAGTATACCCTATCCCCCTACGCCTGTTTCCCATTCTATTCTTGATCCCATTCCTCTATCATCTTAGGCTCCCTTTGCTATTATCCTTTGATCTCGAAATAGCAACGAGAAAAGAGGTCCAGCTTGACAAGTCAGAATTCTACAGCAAGCTGGTTTTTCGGTCATGATACAGTGCGCCAGACTTCTCGATGTTACGCAGGCGTATTGTGCGTTTTATGGTGGGGCTCTCTTTTGCAGCTTTCGTAGCCCAAGCAAGGTCAAGTCGAGTATGCTGTTTCATGATTGCGAGGTGAAACGTCGCGCTGAGCGATGTCAAACAGAAGCGCACCATCCGATCGATGACGAATCGAAGAGTCTAGCAGTAATTGCGTAGCCAACCGCGGAAGCTGATTGAAAATGACGAAGCGTGAGAAACTGATCAGACGTGGCAGAGTCGGGCATCGCAGAGTATATCATCATCCACTCGATCCACATTCCGTTCACATCGCTCTCCCCCCGTGCCCTTTCTCCTCTCTCTCATATCCTACTTTTAAAACAAACGTTAGATAACAGTGAGTACCACGCTTTCCTTCTCAACTCCCTACCAACCATCGGTCGCCGCGCTCCCCGCTCCCATCGCTTCCTGTCCACATTCCATCCTCTTTTTCTCTACCATATTCACGGGACTCCTAACTTACGTACAGCCTTTCCTCTTCTCGAAATGTTTGCCTCTGCTATTCGTAACTCTGCTGCTTCAGCTAAAGCCAACATGTCGTGAGTCTATCAAACAAAGCTATTCGCTAGTCACGCACGTTTTCTGATCAAAGCACCGCTCGATCTCTTTGACGCTCCACAGCAAGGTCTTCTTCGATATTTCTATCCGCAACCAGCCTGCCGGCAGGATCACTTTCGAGTTGTTCGACGACGTTGTCCCCAAGACCGCCGCCAACTTCCGAGCTCTTTGTACCGGAGAGAAGGGATTCGGATACGCCGGATCCAAGTTCCACCGTGTCATTCCCCAGTTCATGCTCCAGGGAGGAGGTGAGTTCAGCCGTTTTCTGAAAACTATCAAAGGACGGTGATGTTGATCGTCTTTTCGTCTGATCAGACTTCACCGCCGGTAACGGAACTGGTGGAAAGTCCATCTACGGAAACAAGTTCGCTGACGAGAACTTCCAGTTGAAGCACACCGTTAGTCCTTTATCTCATTCTTTCGAGCTGTCAACCCTGTACTCACCTTTATTTCTACGTGTTCAGGAGCCCGGTCTTTTGTCCATGGCCAACGCCGGACCCAACACCAACGGATCTCAGTTCTTCATCACCACCGTCAAGACCTCTTGGTTGGACGGAAAGCACGTCGTTTTCGGACGTGTTGTCGATAACTTCGACTTGGTCAAGAAGATCGAGACCCTCGGATCCGCCAACGGTAGTACGTAGTCGTCTCACATCAAACTACTTTCTTCCAATCTGAAATTGATATCTTGATGCTTTTCTTGCGACTGCAGCTCCCTCCGGTGAGGTTAAGATCACCAACGCTGGTACTGTTTAAGCGCAGACTTTTGCTCTTCGCCTATAAAAGGAGTATGCAGAATTGCGGGATGTTCGGTCGATAGTAAACATAAATGAAATGATATTGCGATCATATGAAAGTTGATGCATTGAGTAATCTACGAATATGGGAAATCCTGAGTGTAGCTCGTGTTGTGTAGGCATTGTCGGACCGAACGCTGGGGTCGTTTTTGCATGCTCATCAATTCAGGCATGCTTGAGTCCGATGCAACAGTTTCGCAGGTATTAGTAGAGGTTGTGTTAGGAGCTTGAGTCCTCTGTCTGGCAAAACTGCTATGGCGAGTGGAGGTGTATTTGCACTCGAAGGTTGGCTGCGATGGTCCAAAACGGAGACGGTGAGTCATAAGTACGTTAGAGAACATCTGCTCGCGTTGGGAGTCTTCAAATACCAAAGAGCGATGCCTTAGACTTTCGGAAGGGGGGCTGGATGCTCTGTGAGAGGAAGTTGATATCGTGGCGAGGTCACGATACGCGCGCATGTGACCATCATAATGTCAAAGGAGAAGACGTCTGACGGATGTCGAAGATTGATAGAAAGTCTGTGTGATGACCTGTAAAGAGGCTGATTACGAGGATGAGGGCAGAGCTAGATGTCTGCCTACGACCTGACCTAGCCGTCTTGCCTTGTCACAGCGTTAGTCTCGATATTACGTCCAGTCAGCGATATGATTGCTAAAAAAAAATTACGATAGATTTCGGACCGAACACTCTTGGCTGAATACGGTTCAGCTTGAGAAGTTCATACGATAGGTTGCGAGCATGGTAAAGCTAGTATCAGTCTGGTTCATATCTGAATGTCATGATACAAGTCTCTACGCCAATACCGGACTATTCTTGGGTTTCGAAGCATTTTCTACATCGGTTTGCGACGCTATTCTTTAGGCAGGCTTTCTGTTCCTCCAACCGCCTAATCCACTCAGGCCTAGGGCCCCATGCGCCGCTGAACTTTTCGTCGGATTGAAAGGGTTATCGATCGCGAGAGAAGCAGGAGGGTCATTGCTTGCGGTGGAGGCCTTGTCAGATTTGGCCAGGCTACTTCCCGATGAAGGTTCGGTCAGCGCCTTTTCAATCGAAGAAGTTGTGCTCATTTTGGACATGCTTAATTCAGGGCGGGTACTCGGTGAAGCGAACAAACAAGTGGGTAATCTTTCCATATTCCACGAAGATTGATTTGTACACCTTACTTTATACCAAGCTGTGAACCCGCATAGATACAGCAACACAGTAGAGGAGTGACCAGGCTTGTGATGAAAGGAGATCGTTGCCCGATTTCTAGTTAGAAGAAGCCAAAGGTTGCCTGTGTGACGCATGATAACAGCAGATGACAACGCCAATCAGTACGCTTCTCGTCAAGGAACTCCATTGTAGGAAGAGAAGTTTCAATGTAACCGCTGAAGGCTTTTCAAGCGGAACATAGGGCAAACTTCCCATCTGAAATTTTGATGGTGGAAAAGTGGAAAAGCAATTTGCGCGTCTCAGGACGCTCAGTCTACCACGTGCAGTTTCTAGACCTGGCAGCTGTCAGTTAGCGGTTGTTTGTGTGCACGAATCCATTATTCTGGCCCTCGCTAGTTGCATATAAGTCAACGTTGTCATCTCATCCATCAACACAGTTTTGTGTGAAAGGAAGTCAATTACAGTATACTGGCTTAGAGTGCCGACGACTGCAAGGATGCCTTGTTGAGATAGAAGTCCTCATTCGTCAGTCAAAAGGCGCCTATCCAAGAAGCGACATCGCGCTTCCTCGCAAGCCAGAGAATACTCAAGGCGGGAAGATCACAAGCGAAGACACTGATTGCCGTCTCGGCCGAGATAGCCAGAACCAGCAGGTTAACGAAGAGGAGCATGTATTGCGCTAGTTGTACATCGGTGCATCATGGTTTTGTAAACTATAAACTCCTTTACTTTGATTTGGGGGTGATATCCTGCTGAACTATTTGTCATGAGAAGATCCGTCATTAGCAAACGTTCTATGTTCCATTTATTTCTGGGCAGAATGGGCTTACCGTTGAGCAACAAGGTGTTGGCATCGAGAACGACCTTGTTTCCACTGGTTCCGAGCATCGCGGCGATATCTCTAGCAGCCTCCAACTTTCGGAGTTCAAGGAAACCCTTGTTGGCCTTGATAGCGTCACTGATCAACTCGGCAGAACGAGCCTCTCCCTGAGCTCGGACAATGATCGATTGCTGTAAGAGTGATGAATACGTATCAGTAACTAGTAACTGCGTTCTGGATAGAACGATGATGTAGACACACCTTCTCCTGGATAGCCTGGTCAACCAAGAAGGCGGCTCGCTGAGCGATCTGCTGGGCAACCTGCTTGGCTATTTCACGGCGCACAAGACCCCGTTCAGTTCCTCGCTTTCCAATCACACCAACCTCAGCCCAACTAACCTTCAACAGCGTGAGTGAACTCGGGACTGAAAGCCACATGGGTGATTGAAACGTCGTCCAAGATCAAGTTGAACCTTCTTGCTCGTTTCATCAAGTTGTCACGGACAAGTCTCGATACCTATTCGCATCGTCACCGAAGATTTAGCTACTCGCCGAATAGACTGACGATCGCCAAGGTACTTACCATCTCTCGCTGAGTAATCAATTGACTGGCGTTGAACTGCGCAACGACGGCCTTCAATACCTCGTTAACGATAGAGGGCAACACTCTCTCATCGTAATCGGTTCCGAGCTCTCGGTAGCTGTAAATCGCGATGTTTAACGAAGAGCGTTATGGGGCAATACGAAAGAGACTGACATGGTAGGGAGATCCTCGACTGAGGGTCGGGACAGAACACGGCATGTGATGTTGACCTGAAATAATAGGGATATTAGCAACATCGTTGCAAGACCACCACCAAGGTGATCTTCCTCACCATCTGCAAATCTATAAAGGGAGATAGTCTGAGTGAGTTCGATTCTTACTCAAGCACAAGCAGCAGAATCTTGCTTACCTTTGGTACCGGTCAAAGAAGCGATGTTCCTTGGCTTTGCCCTGACATCGTAGATGATGGGAGATTCAAACCAAGGGATCTATTTAGCCGTGGAGAAGACGGTGAGATGAGATGCTTAAAAGAGGAGGAGAGTAATGTGACTAGAAACTGACGTTGAAATGGGTTCCTTCAGGGTAGATGGTGCTGCCGATACCATTCAATCTATTATAAGGAACAAGATATTAGAATCAGATAGAAAAAGATATCAGGACGGGATCGAGCTTACCGAGTGTATTTGATAGCTCGGTGACCTCCATCAACTGCGACAGAGCACGACGAATATTCAAACAAACGTTCCTCTGCGATAACAGCTAAACATACCGTTAAAGATACTCTGGTTGATGGCCAATCCACCAACAGCAAGAGTAATTAAGAGCCCGCCTCCAGCCATGAACCCCTTGAATCCACCAGGACCGCCTCCGCCAGCTCCACCTCGTCCGAATCCAGCACCTCCGCTCTTCTGGGCCTTGGCGAATTGAACGGCGAGCCGTTGGAGAGCTTCTCGACCTGAAAGTATGCAAGGTGTGAAGGGTATGAGCAAGCGTTCGGCAAGTCGATCGAGCGTGTTTCGGGAAAAGGCGACCGACCTGTTTGAGGGTTCATTTTATAATGGGCAGAAGATGGAAGAGTAGAGTATGAGAGATGCAGAGAAACTTGTAGTATGCAGCTGTGATTGAGTCGTTGCTGAGGTTATTGAACGATGGTTCGATCGATTTGCGTTGCCGCCGAGCATGGCGTCAGCGAGCGAAATCAAGCAATTCGGCGAGAATGAATATGCGTTATTTGATGTTATCGATGTCGAGACCGTTAAGGATCATCGCTGACTTCGATAGCTGAGCATTCTGATCATTACAGATTACAGATCTTACAGAATAATTGCCGTATACTATAACTATACGCCTCGACTTGCACTTCAACAAAATGTCATCAAATCCTTCGCCTGTTCTTCCTCACGCCCTTAAGCTCCCTATCTTTAAGCAACTCAAAGACAAACGAGTCGTCCTCGCTTCTTCTTCTCCCCGGCGCAAAGAGCTTCTAGATATCAGTGCAAGTCTCAACCAGATTTTCTTCCTATCTGTGCCGCATATCTCATCTTCCAAATCGCTGGAATCCACAGGGCTTGAGACCGGAGATCGTTCCCAGCACGTTTGAAGAGAATCTACCCAAATCAGCCTATGAACATGCTCTGGCAGAGTATCCTATAGCTACCGTGAGCTCGCCCTCACAATGAAACCGTCATACAAATCAACTGAAACCTGCATCGATTCAAGGCAGGCGAGAAGGTGAATCGTCTGGCCTTTTAGGCACAATATGAACCTGTCGAAACTGAATCGGTTTTCCAGGCTATAGAAGTCTACGAACGTCTGGTTCGGTCTGACGACCGGAACCCTCCTGATCTAGTCATAAGCGGTAGGTCCCTTACTCGACCCTCTAACACATGTCGCTCATCAGGCTCAATCCCCCCTTGTCAATTTTAGCGGATACGGTTATCCTCTATCCACCACAGCAGTCAGCCAACCCCGACGACCCAAGGAAACCGCTGGATGATTCGGAACCTTCCCGGATTCTGGAGAAGCCTTTCGATACGGATGAACAGGTTCGTTCCGATGTACTCTTCTAGCACTGGATGGACGAGAAAGACTGACCGATGGGGTCGGTCATCAGTTGAGAATGCTACAGGATATGAGCGGGAAGGCTTGTGAAGTCGTGACGGGAGTCACTATTGGTTAGTGTCTCGCCCAAGGTTCGAGACCGAATCTATCGCTGATAGCAACGATATGTGTGCCAGCTTTTCCTATCCTAGGAGCACCAGGGTATAGAGTGCAGTAAGTGTATCATCCATCTATCTATGTGGGAACAAACAACTGAGACGCTTTGCACCCAGATCGATGTTCGCTTCCACAATTGTGCACTTCTATGAGAACACAGTATGTACTCATTTCTGTTCCGTTAGTTATGGCTTGATGTATTTACATCTGAAAATTGTCCAGGACGATATCCTCACAGCCTACGTGGATCACGGAGAAGGGCACGACCGAGCTGGAGGATTCGCCATCCAGGTAAGTGTTTCACTTTGCTTTCGGTGGCGAGAACAGTATTGATGACACTACGTTCCGTAGGGAGCAGGAGGAATCCTGGTCAAGTCGATCGAAGGGGATTACAACAACGTTGTTGGGTTTCCTACTGCTGCGTTTTGGAAATGGATGGGAGAATTATTGGAGGAGGGGACGTTCGATCAGTAGATACAGACGGATGGTGTCTGTAGGCTATCATGATATAATTGATGGTCGATGTTGGGGGACCCGCACATTGAAGATTTGGGAAGATGGCTTTGAATCGTGAGATGCCTCGACCTGTCCAACTGATATATCCCTCTCTCCTTTATCTATCAGTCTCCGTTCGTCCATCCTTCCTTTAGCCCTTCATGTGGCCGTACTTCATCTAGTAGTCCTCCCTTTATACCTCCGCCGTCTCTAACCCTATTCATTTCCTTCAAGTCGCCCATCCACCCAAGAGATGGAATGATCAGCCTACTAATCCTGGGTTAGGGATCGTCTTCTTCTTGCCAGTGGACAAAGCTCTTGGTAAAGAGTGTACCTTCCAATCAACTACGAAGCGATGTATTTCATAGGGCTGATCTCAAGGCAACATGGGCACATGGGCAACCATAATGGGAAACGATGTGGGATGTTTCAGAAGCGAAACACATGCTGATCTTAGGTTATGCGTTTTCGGAGGTCCCGTCGGCAACATCGGCATCGACCGAAGATTCGTCACCATTCAACTCGGACAAAGCGTCGTATGTGATCCTTCCAATCTTTAGTAGCTCCCTCTCAGATCTGCCCTGCTTAAACAAGATCAACCAATTACCATCGTCTGTCACATCGGTGTCAGCCATGTCAGTGGCATCGGAAGAAAGGCCGCTACTTCAGCAACCCTCAACGAGCACAACACAGCTCTGGAAGCTCCCCATCAAAGACCGACCACCTCACGGCTCTCTCTTCTCCCGCTTATTCGCCCTTCCTACGTTTTTACTAGGATGCATCGCCATATTGACCGTTCAGACCTGGTTCTACCCTGCTTGGGTACTCATGAAGGTCTTTGGGGAGAGAAGCTGGTTCGGTAGCGTATTCGAATGGGGGGTCGGACGTACTAAACAGATGTTTGGGATGCTTCGTGAGTTGATTGCCTAGTCTACAGAAGGGAGTAGCTGATCTGAAAATTGGCCTGTAGTGATAATCGTATTTACTACTTTCTGTCCTACGAGTATAACCATATCCACTCCCTCGGACACACGTACAACCCTCCCCCTCTCGACCCTCATTGCCCTGGATCCCACAACTAATCGACCGATAGGTCTGAACCTTCCCAAGAACCTGGTCATCATGGCAAATCATCAGGCATATTTGGACTGGATGGTCGTATGGATTATAGGGTACCTCAGTGTCACTCCTGCTGATGAGAAGGAGAAGAGCGCAGGGTGGAAGGATAAGGGTCATGGAAGTCGGAGTATCATTATTCTATTGAAGAAACAGCTGAAACACCTTCCGATTGTTGGATGGGGAATGTGAGATGGTCTGAGTTCTTTCGCTTCCCCTTCCTGGCTGACTTAAAGAGCTGTTCTGGAAATAGGCAATTCTACCGATTCATCTTCCTCTCCCGATCATGGGCGTCCGATCAACGTAACCTAACGCTAGCTCTTTCGGACCTATCAACTCGAGCCAAACGACGACCTCAGGATGGGTTATGGCTGACAATCTTTCCCGAGGGTACTATTACGAGTGACGAAGAACGAGCAAAGAGCGAGAGGTTCAGTAAGAGGGAAAAAATGGTTAGTCTTCTACCAGAGATGGTTCGGTTATCTTGAGAGCTGAAATGATTTTTATGGATTTATCAGCCCGACTTTACAAACGTCCTGCAACCTAGATCTACGGGACTCCAGTTCTGCTTGAAGACGCTTTTACCTCAGATGCCAGATCTAAAAGTATTGGATTTGACTATCGGGTATCCTGGGGTTCCTCGAGCGGGTTATGCGCAGGAATGGTCAGTCCAGTGCGATCAGATGTGTCTTTATGGATGAGAAGCTGATGACGATCGGGCTGTAGGTACGGATTGAAATCGGTCTTTCTCATGGCCGTGTCCCCGCCAACCGTTCATGTGCACGTCAGGCTGATCGATCCTCTGATCGAACCCATTCCGGGGGTTTCTTCACCTACCGTTTCACCGCAACTATCGCGAGGGGGAGATAAGACCGAACATCCCACTGGTTTAGCTACGGAAGAGGAGGCCAGAGCTTTCGGAGATTGGTTGAGGGATAGGTGGAAGGATAAGGAAGTGTTGATTGATGGGTTTGTCGGTTCGGAGTGGACTGGGTTCGGAGAACCGTCTAGCAGGTCGAGTTTACAGCTTTGGGGAGAGAAGGAGCAAGATGAGAGGAAACGAAAGGAGGAGTTGAAGGCTGAGGGGATGGTTGAGCTTGCTGTTAGGCTATGAGGTGTTGTTTGTAATCGTTAGTCGTCATCATTGATATGCATCATGTACCCGTATTCTGCCATATGACACGCATGATACGACTTGCCGTGTGACGTGTCCGACAATCGACCTCGATTCGAGAGTGCAAAAAGTTGCACCCCTCGTTCCCCCGTTAAATCGAATCCAACTTCCGCCATACGACTTGAACTGAAGGCTTCGTATACGCGGCTGGGACGTATGTACAGTATCTTCACTCCCGGGAGATACTACTCACAACCGCTCGTTTTAGTAAAAAACGGCGCGTTCATCAGGTTTGGGGCACACCGCGCCCTGGCGCCATGGCCGAACACCGAAGGTAATCATCACCATCCACGATCTCTTTCATACTGTAACTAGCTATTACCAATTCTACAACACGGCAATCCACATTCTTTGCACTGGCTACAGATTTCTGCAGGCATGCTTGAAACCTGCTCCGAAGTAGGCTTCTTACCTTGAACCAAACCATTGCAGCAAGCTAATTGGAACCCTTTGACAGAGCCATGATCTACGGACAACCCTTCTTTCCACTGGAATCTGCATAGGTCTCATAATCAGTTACCTCCCTCAGGTTAAATCCACGCCTATAAGCCTAATAGGATCTCATCGCTGACGATCTGTCGCATTATGATTCCAGTTCATAAGGATAATACAAGCCAAGTCGTCGGAAGGTTTCTCCCCGGTAAGCACAATCATTCCGCTATGTCCCGGGATACTAGCACACCTTGATTCTCACGAGCGGTCGCTTGTATGAGTTTAGTGGTTCTTGTTGCTAGGGGCAACATCAAGTACCTCGGGTATGCTAAATATCTGGATCTTACAATGGCCAGTGGTCAAGTGCTGCAAAGTGATCGTGAGCACTACTTAATTTCCCCAATCAAGAGATATTCCCGGTTACGATCATCTCCATTGTGACTAGAAAGGAGGCTCGTGCTTCGAACAGACTCTCGGAATAGCTCAAGTAACCCTACAATGGGCTTGCTTCTCTTTCCTGTATGTTGAGCTGATTCGTCATCAGCATTCCTCATGACCCCTGACATCAACGCTTGATCTCTAGCTTTCTGCTGTACATCTACTACTTCCCTCCTCATTTGAAATATGTTCAAGTGATTGGATCCAGTGAGGGAACGATGACCGAAGAGACTCCATTGATACGGGAACGCGAGGAGGAGGCTGAAGGGGAAATCAAATTGACTGGGTCGGCAGAATGGAGGTTGGCTGTTACTCTCGCTATAGCTGTCGCGGTACATCTGTCAGTATTCACGACTACAACTCTTCTATCGTGTCATTTGCTGATGTGTGTGGCGTTCAAAGGTCTGTCCTGACGATTTTAACCGTCGTCTTCCTCTTCCGCCTTCCTCTCTCTCCTTTAAACCGCCTCGACCCGCTCCTCTACACCTACGCCCAGTTCCTTGGGATTTCTGCTACAGCCTTGACTTTCCTGCAATATGCTCCTCAAATCATCCGAACCTATAGGCTCAAGATCGTCGGTGCACTGAGTATTAGCATGATGTTGATCCAAGTCCCAGGGAGTGCAATGTTCGTTGGAAGCCTTATAGGAAGAGAAGGGGTAGAGTGGAGTGCTTGGTTACCTTACGCGTTTGCAGGAAGTATGCAGGCGGTTTTATTAGTGAGTCTTTCCCCTTGCCTTAAGAGAGTGACATGGGTCTGACGCGGGCCTGGATGTCAGTTCATGTGCTTGATGTGGAAAGTTCGTCAGAGAAATCACGGACAGGATGATTTTGGTAACCCAATAGTAGTAGAGGAGGATGAACGGGAATGAGGTTCATTATTTAGTAGGTTATGTATCTGTTTTTCATGCGTTGGTCTTTTAAACTAATCTGGTATGCTACAGACGGTTCTAGTTGTATTAACGATTTCTACGGTATTATATCCTATCACGATCCTTCTTCGAACATAGACGCTTCCATGAAGTACGGGTTGAAAGTCTTGTCACCTTGAGCGGTGAAACTCAAAGACGCCTTGCACTCGTCGGGTCGAGGAGTTCCAGGCCGGGGAGAGAGTTCGAGAGAATTGTTCAGAATGGTCATCCAGCTTGACGATGTGCTGGCAGATTCAGTAGGTGAGGCGCTTTGCGTAGGCTCGATAGGTGAGATGGGTACCGAGAGAGTTACGACCTTCTCGGTAGATCCTCGTCGCAGCAAGGAAGGTGGGGTGGGGCCTTTAGGAGCAGCTTGTAAAGTCGACGTAAAGTATCCGGCGGTCTTGTTATGGTTCGAACCACCTATGACGGCAGTCAAACCAGAGTACATGACCAAGGGTCGGAGAGAAGGGGAGAAGAGGGGTTGCATTCCCTCTGCACAAGTCATTCCGCTTCGGGTTCGGATGAAACTAGGTCGCGAGGGAAGTTCGATACTGGGGTGAGAAGCTCGGCGGGGTGGAACGATGGTTTGCAACTCCGGAACAAGGTGGAAGCTTCGAGTCATCCCGGTCGTCTTCGGAGTTTGAGCTACGGTCGGAATTGCGATGGTAAGACCAGCTCGAGACGCTTTAGTGCTCCTCTTCAAGTTTATCTGGCTAATGGCGTCCGTGCAGAAACTGATCTTCCGACTGATAGGCGATCGTGGCTGAGACGAAACACTCATAGGTCGAGGAGAGGACGGGCCTGCGTTAGCGGTACAAAGGGAAGACCTAGACCGAGTCCAAGATGCCCGACAGTCCGTAGTAGAGGAAGAGAAGTCGTACTTCTTCAAGGCAGATCGTTTTGATTCAAGAGCTTTGGCGATTTCGATCTCGTTGAACGAACAGCCGAATTCAATGTGACCGATCTCAGGTTTGGTCTCGTCCATGGCATTGTAAAGACCGATAGGAGAGGAGAAGGGGGTCATAGCCTCGTCACTTGAAGATGAAGAGGATGAGACGGATTCGAGAGAGTGGGGCTTGTTGATTTCCTCGTTGACGGTAGTCCAAGTCGTTTCGTTCTCGCGAGCCGTGGCTGATTGATCTCCGAGACCAGACTTGCTGACCTGTTCATTGGGGAAGTAGGAGACTTCATCGAGAAGAGACAACCCAATCTCAGATACGGAGGAAAGCTCAAGTCCGTGATTAGTGTAGGAGTCTTCAACCTTGGCAAGACCATTGACTGAGTAAGTCGGCGCTTCGAACGATCCTTGCAAGTTGCGACCGGCGCAGACGAGGACAAAACTTTCCATCGAGCCTGTAGGGGAGGTCGCTTCGCTGTCAGTGGGGCTACCGACGGAAGCGAGGGAACGAGTCGAGGCCTCAAAGGGCTTCGAGCGGGCCTGGGAGGAGGACTGGTAGTGTCAATGGGAGAAGACATGAGATTGACTTTACGTGCTTGCGTTCTGTATTGTAGAATGGTTGAAGTAAGTAATCAAGCGACGAAGCCAGTTAGTCGTTGATCGTTCAAGGTGATGAGTTGGACGAGAAGCAGTAAGAAAGATGGGAAGTAAGTTCAAGTTGAGAGGGATTATATAGCCAAACGGAAGACGTACGAACGTCTGAAAAACGCGGGATCAAGAACTACGCGCGTCCAGTTTGAAACGCAATTCAGGTCGTTTAGGCTCCGTTCGCCACGCGAAACTAGCGAGAAGTACCCAGAAAGGGAAGTGATCACGTCGTCGACGGTTAGAGATGATCAGTTGCAGTAACCGGCCGGAGAAGATTGATAGCCGTGTGGAACAGCCGTAGATGTGACAGCCGTTCTGAACGGTCGCGCTAGAAAGAGCCGTTGAACAGGAACGGTAGGTCTTCTATGACGAGGGTGACCTTATCATAACCTTCGCTACCGCTGCCCGCTCTACCATCTACTCCTTCCTCTCTTGCTCTCCAGCCGCTTCTCCGGCGGACGCCGAGGAGGATACAGAATAGCCCCTTGGGAACGCCAACAAGCAGAATGAGGAGGACAGCCGGGGAGAACACGACGTCAGAAGCATGCGTATCGATCAAGAACGATATCCTAGATATAATCTATTCCTAAAACCATAGAATCCCAATACATTCTGTCTCACTAGGTTTTAGCATGACTCGGCAACTTCTCGCTCAAGCAATTGCGCATGTAACTCCAGTTTCACTTTCATCGACCTCATATTCCCGCCATCTTTCTTCCAGCACAACTGGTAAGGTCACGAGTGCTCTTACCATCGTAGAATTCCGAGAATGAGTCCATGGTGCGCAATTATCATTTGTTGTGATAGAAAACCCGATTCATACAGAGTGACGCGTATTACAATCAATCTTCTATCTGCTCGGTCTCCTCCAAGATGTCCTCGACAATCTCCTCCACCGTCTCTAGATCGCCATCGTCGGTCTTTTGCTCCACGGTTCCTGCGCTCTGTTTCTCCGCGGCCAACTCCTTGGCCCTCTTCGATCTCCAAGCGTTCCATTCGTCGATCAACCTCTTCCTGTGAGCCAACAACTCGGCCGAAACGTTGGATTCCTCCGCAGCGTCCTCCTCGTCGAACTGTTTGCTGTACTCTCGGAGGTTCTTCCTGACTCGCTTCTGGTCCTCCTTGGCCAACATGGTAGCAGGTCTTGGTCGCCACACGAACTGCTTGAATTTTTCGAGAGGATGCTTCTGCAAGTCTTGTCCCTTGAAGTCCCAGATGTTGTATCCGGTCTCGGGCTGAGCGTGAAACGAGCGAGAGTCAGGCTGTGCCAATTTTTCGAAACGAAGTCACAATCTAGACTCACGGATTGTCGGAACGCGCTGGCGCTCGAGGCAAGGTACCTACCCGAAGGATCCCAAGCGATTTCGGACATCCCAAAGTGCTCACCAGTAGCCAACAATTGCATGTTGGCACCGGGATCGGCGACATCTCGCTTGTTGACGGTATCGTCGATGGTAAAGTCGAGATCCCAGAACTCGATGTCGTACTTGACACCCGAACCGACAGTGGCAAGAGCGACGAATCGCCCCTTCGGCGCCCAAGCTATCGTGTTGACAGTCTTGTTCTCCAATTGACCTGTACGTCGGACGGGTCTCATCAGTTCCCTATTGTTCTTTCATGTCGATCCCTCAATTTCTACTCACGCATGAGCTTGAAATCACCCTTCTTGGGGTCCAAGTAGTAGAACTCGACAGCGGTCTTGAGCACAACACCAGGTGCCATATGGGCGGGGTTGGGATCGGCACAAGTGATCGCAGCAAATCGGTTGCCTGAAGGTTCCCAAGCGAACTGCGTGCAGGTCTCTACGAAATCCATAAGAACGACATCAAAACGTATTCGATCTACACTGATTCCACTCGCACGATGGGACTCACCCTTGAGCTCGATAGTCTCCACAGGGTAGTTCTTCTCCTTGACCCTGAACAACTCAAAGTTCGAGAAAGTGCTTCGCTTGCTCTTGACCCTATCGACCTTGACACTGAGGTAAGTTCCTTGGTCTTGCCAATGGAGTTTACACTGCACGAGGATAGATCGTATCAGCTTCTTGCTTTCATTCCCAAGATGTAGTCCATAGCATCTCTCCAGAAACTCACGTCATTGACGTTGAACAAGTTCTTACTCCTTAACACGTTCCTGCTAGGGATGGCCATCAAGCTGACTCTAGCGGGCTGATTTCCACCCTCAGGGGTCCAGTAGGCGAACATGTTTTCCTTCTTCTCCCCCAATTCCCTATCGGGACACCACTCAAAGTCCAAAACCCCTTCTATCTTGATCGATTTCTTCTCCAACAAACCCATCGAGGGGAGTTCATAGACCGAGATCTGGGCTCCCAAGTGACACCTAGCGACGTACTTGTCATCCGGGGACCAACGCAAGAGTGGCCAGGCCATTTTTCGAGGGGCAGGAACGTCCTTGGGGTCCACACCTTCCGGGACGACAGGGGCCTTGACGGGTTTCTCACCGGGGAAAGTACGCAGTAATAAACCAGTCTTTACCTCCCACACGGCGATCTGATTCCCCTCGTCCTCCGGTCCGAATTGCCTAGGATCTTGAGGAGCGTTCTCGTCCTTTGGTGCTTTAGGGACGATAGATTCAGGGGACCAGGTCACCAAGTATTTCTCGCATGGGGAGAAATCGAACAATTTTACTCCGGCGTGGGTGAATCGCTGCAAGGGGTTGTTTTGGAATGATTTTCCTGACCAAAGGGCAACACCGATTCGGTGCAAGGTGGTCAAGAAGGTTCCCTGAGGTGACCAAGAGACGTAAAGTTCTCCCCATCGCTACAGGAAGTTGCCACGATCACGTCAGCCTGGGATATCCTCTCCAGCGGCATAACCCTCGACCGACTCACAGGTTCAGGAGTAACCGCAGGCTCCCCCGCGCCACCCCTTCCGATCCAGTTCAAATCCACCTGATCTCCCTTATAAGTCACGTACTGATCCCTCCCAGCCTCATCGGCCAACCAACTCTTCAAATGTTCTTGTGGCTGGATCTCAGTATCTTCGACCCATCCTCGTGGGGTGGAAGAGGAATCGATGGGGAGGGTAGAGTAACGTTCAATGTCCCCGAATCTGTTGACGTGGAGACGGTTCTTTCCGAAAAGAGTTCCGTCTAGGTTTCGGAGGGCGGCAGTGGCTTCTGCTACAGTGGGGTAGGTGAGGAAGAGGAATCTATCGCGTTTTAGGTGAGATGGTTTCGATCGATTGTGTTAGTCAAATGGACCGGGGTTTCGAAATGGGACCGGCCAGACTCACCCTTTGTTGCTATCACCCTCTTGATCCCAAGGCATCTCCATATCCTCGTAACTACCATCTTCCCTCTGTTTCCCACTCAAAGGAGAACCAGCCTTAGCAAATTGTTGACGAGCACGGTCGAGCAGTTTCTGACGACGATCTGAGTTTACTGAAGGGAGGTTGTCTACTACCAAAACGTTATCAAGACCGGAGAGCATGTCGAGTTGATATCTAGTCGGGAGGAATTAGGAGCGAGGCAATGGAATGAGCTTCGAGTTCGCGTATTATAATTCGATTGTAACTTTGTCAACTCACCTCTCCTCGATCTCGGTATAGTCGATATCCTCGTCATCGTCATCGTAGTGTTGAGCCGGTACGTTATCTGGAACAGGCATGTTTTGGGTATGTGTGCGAGTGTTTGAGGGGAGAGAGAAACCTAGAACCTGCAGAAATGGAATGAATTGTCCGTGAACGAGCCAGAGGTCAAGTGCTTATTGTTGAGCGAAAAGGATGAAACGCGCTTCTAATTGGCGCTGAGAAGGGCGAAATACCGTCATAACGCTGATGCGCTTAGCGGAGAGATGGACCATCAACCAGCTGATATCGACCTCCACCTCGAGCACCCCGTCTTGAATTTCTTGGACGATGCCATCCACAGCTCAACCACGATGAACACTTCAAAGGTAGACAAGAAGGCAGCATCAACGGCAAGGGAAGCAGTAAGCAGTCCTTACCACCCCCACCTTTATCACACGCTCACACATCTCCTCATCATACAGGGCAACGCTTCCTACAAGAAGGGAAAGTGGGCAGAAGCAATAGGTAAGCTCCTCAGCTGTTCCGCAGATTCTTGATGATGGAACTAAGCTGAATCTGATTCAGTTCTTTCGGATGAACAGGACACTATGCCACAGCAGCTCGATTAGATCCCACGGACGCTGCACCGCTGCTGAACCGCGCTCAGGCATATATCAAGCTTGAAAAGTAAATGTTCACCTTGTTTCCCCAAAGAATATATCCCCGTTGCTACCTACGGACGCTGACCCTCCTTTCTCTAGATGGCAAGATGTCGTCAGGGACTGCACCATCGCCCTTTCCTTACCCGGACAGGAAAAGAACGTTAAAGCTCTTTATCGACGAGCTTTAGCGAAGAAAGAAGTACAAGAGGAAGGCGCGGCCATCGAAGGTTTGCATTTTGTTTCCCTTATCCGCTATATGTTCCTAACTAACAGGAAGGCTGATGAATTGGGATTTCTTCTGTTATTGGAGCTAGACCTGGAATTGGTTCTTCGGTTGGAACCGAAGAACGCTGCGGCTCAAGAAGAACTGAGTAACATCCAATCGGTAAGTCCTATACCAAAAATCGGTCTACGTATCGCCTAACATGCAAAGTTAATTGTATGTTATCGATGTGGTTCCGATTCCAATCTCCACAGATACTGGATTCCCGGAAAGAAAAGAAGAAGAAAAAGACATCCTCTTTCCTCTTGGATGATGAAATCGATTCTCGACCTTCTTCCTCTGTCCTTCTCAACTCTGCCTCGAACCCTTCATCCCCCTCATTGACACCCAAGCCCAAAAGTGTTCCAGCTTCTATAAAAGCAAGCTCTTCCTCCGTTATAAAAACCAACGAACCAACGCCGGAAATAACAGGAGGGAAGAAGATTCCTATCCGGATCGTCGATGAATTCTCTCCTCGTCCTAAATTTAGTTCCACTCGGGATCAGGGTGGAGCCTCCATCCATACGTCTGCGCATGTCGATTCATCTACTCCGTCATCGACCTCGATCGGATCCAGCTCGACGGGGGTATCCGGATTCGTCCAAAAGAAGGGGGAGAGGGCGAAAAGGATTTCCAGGAGCGTGGGAGGCGAGTCGAAGGATTTGAAGAGTGAAGACGACACCGATGGAAGACGAGTGGTACCGGAGGAATCGAAAATTGAACAGGAAAAGCGAACGGAAACCAATCGGACGACCGGGGTGAAAAGGGCTGTTTCGGGTTTGGACGTGCTAGATCGTCTAACTTTATTAAAGGAGGAATCAGAACGTTGGGAACTGATTACAGTGAGTAATTCTTTCACAGTAACTCTTTCAAGCTGTTCTATAAATCTACATCTCGTCTAGTCCATACCGCTACAAACTCTCATTAAATGGATCGATCCACTGATTGAACCGGATCATCTTGCTCGGATGTACGAGACATTGTTCTGGCGCTCCAGGCAGGACCATGAGGGAAGAGACGAGGCCAATGTGTTAGCGCTCGGGATGAAAGGGATGAAGAGATGGAGAATGGTCGAGGGTATGTTGAGCAGGAAGGAGAGGGGGTGGAGGGAGGCGGTTGAAGGGTAAGAGTCACGGGCTTTGGTACGTGGACCCAGAGGATTGATAGTATATCGAACGGGATCTGAATCCTATTACCATGACTACAGCAGATTCTGTTCACTATATGCTATGTATAAACGTACACTTTACACATGTATATGATGTTTTACATTTATATCTCACAATCTAAACCGAAGCGAAGCGCAGATATCTTCAACAAATAAACTTTCATTGTGAGTGGAGTCATTGATAAATTACCAGGTCTCAGAGGATGCTTGAACGGACATTAGGATTCGCGTTCGCGCTTGCTTACTCCTGACCAGCTAGACTCTCGTGCCACAATGCAATGGTTAGCAGTTTAGGGATGAGACATTTCCACCGGACAGCGAGTACTGACTTCATTTATGTTTCCTGGTCTTCTGCTTTTTTGCTCGTGTCGGCCCGAGGACCGCGGATGAGGTCGCAGGTTCTGGATTGTCTGCCTGCCGAACTTTTCCCAGCGGAATCCCCTTGGACTCGGGGAAACCTTCTAGATGCATGCGGCCGTTCAGAAAGTCGGTCATTCGAGGTGTATGGGATATCCCTTCGTGGTGCTTCCATCGTCCTAGTATACCAGGCAACAACTCTCGTACTTCTTTGTCCAATTCGTTGATAAGCGGGAATCTTTCCGGACCTGAACCTCCTATGTAAATGGCATGCTTGCCCGGTTCTCTTTGTAGCGTCTTCGCCTCGAATTTCGAAACCCTCGCATCTGTGCTTACATACATGCTTAGGCTCGAAATACCGGGTGGCAAACAGGGGTCTTGACTAGCCAACTTGTCTTCCTTGGGCGGAGATTGCAATAAAACGTTCTTGATTTGCAGGAGGAGCGGACGGATATTTTCCAACTTGACTACATCAGTCAACTGCGGCCGCTCCTTGGAGTACAATCCGACGAATATGGCATCGGTGTCTTGCTGATTTGGAACGCCTAATAAGGCAACTCCACGCGTCCAAGCCTGGGCCAGCACAGAAAGAGGGACCGGCTTTTCAGGGGTAAACTTGGTTCCCACCCGTGCAAAATGGGTAAAGTTGAGCCAACAAGTTTTGGTCCAGGTGACCGCACTTTTGCTCAGCGGGAGATTCTGACCAAAGAGCTTCTCCAGCCAGACATCGACTCTGACAACGAAGAGATGAGGTGGGCATTCGTGGTTGGTCGACACGAGAGGAAAGGGTTCCGGTACCCGCAGTGCCAGATCCATAGCGAAAGACGCCATGATTCTGACAAACTCTTCTCCGCTTTCGCCATACAAGAGTTCAGATCGATCAGCCAATGAGACTATACACTTTATGGCTGCAGACCAACTTGCAGCCGGATTAACGCGATATGCATTGGCGACACTCAGACTATGCACCGGCAAAACACATTAACAGATGTGAAGATAATTGCCCCTTACCAAGACTGACCTCAATAAAGGTTCTGAAGGAGTACAAGAACGAAGAAGCGGCCCATCAGTCTGAATTGCCACTACCGTGCGTAAGTGCTGAGCGATTTGTTTTTCGAGAAAACGCTGCTCGTAAGCAAGTCCTGAGTGAATGTAATGTGAGTAAAGCCCGTTACCTCTCGTGCTCTCAACTTACCTTGCACTCCAATCAATTGAAGAGGTACTCTCTGACAGATAGTAGCCATAGTCTGGGCATCGGTCATCTCTTTCTGTGCAATGTCCATCGATCCACCTATCAACTTTTCGTAGATTGCTCTCATCGACACACCCGCAATCGCAAACTGTTCCATGTCTTCGTTTTTCAGGGACGAGTCGTCCCACAAAGGCCGTCCCATCTTCGGGAGGAGATCAATTAGTTCCCTATGAGTCACGGAGATCTCGCCGGAAAGAATCTTGTTATACCTGGTTGCTCCCTGTTCCGTGGACAGAAACAAGTCATGAGGAAGAGCGACGAATGGTGGCGCGAGATACAGATCACGATTGAGCAATCGGAGCGAGGGTTCTACTGCCGCTCTTCCAGCAAGCTCGGATACGCGATTGTTTGTATCCAATATAAGTACCCAAAACTTCTTGAGTTTGAGGTGATTCAAGAGCCTTCGGAGCGCAGTCAGACGCTGCGGTCCAAGGGAAATAGCCTCGTCGAAAGCGAGGAAAATGAGGTCGTCCTGGCCAACAATCTTTTCTAGAAGTCTGAAGTCTGGTTTCACCATTTCAACTAAGAGTTTTGTCTCGAGAATGACGGGGGGAGAGGCAGGATTGGTATTCCTAAATGCCTCAGCAAATTCGGTAGCCTTCGACGAGATTGCGTCGAGTAGTCTCGTTCTTTCGGAAGATGTACCATCACGAGTACCTCTGTCAACGTCCGGGAGCAACCCTTCCATTAATGAGGAAGACACTAGACCGACGAATTCCTTGTGGCTCAGCTGATTTTCGGCCTTTTCGCGTTTCGCAAGACAGTACCGCCTAAATTCAACACAATAGGCCTTGAGCCAAAAGGCCACTGCCAGAGCGCTTTCTTCCGAGGTTTCGTCAGATTCAGGCTTGAGATATCTGTATACCGATATGTCCTGAGGTGGGGCAGAATTGATGTTGCCGCTACCCGGTGGCCGGACACAAACATAGAGACCCAACACGTGCTTCGTAAGTTCAACGGCAGTACGTGACTTGCCCGTGCCGGAAGATTGCACTATCGCCATGACTGGAGCATACAACTTTTTCTGAGTCTGATTTTTCTGGATCGCGTGCCTGAGGAGCTGATGCAGCGAATCTACTGCTGTTCCGATATACTCTTTCTTGAAATCTTCGAGGACTGCTTGACGAGGCGTGATGTATGCTTGGCGTCTCGGATATTTATCTTCCTGACGTACATTGATAGCAAAATCCGTCATCGTCTGCGGGCGTTCAGCTTCGGGTCGTTTCAGCACCTTCTTGACCGCATCTTTGGCATTGATAGCCTGAATCGCCCCGGTGAAATGATCCATCGAAATCATCGCCTTCAACCAGGTAGGAGGCAATCCGGTATCGCATATAAGTTGCTTTACATCCAACTCCTCGAGCAATCTCATCATGTGCCTTTGGAATGCCAGCCAGTCCTCCTCATAGAAACCTTGCTCCTGTAATGCGATGTTTCCGTAAATCAGAGATCGCCTAGCTTGATCTAGCAATCTTTTAGCGCTGAGTCCCACAGAGTGGTCGAGGCTAGGAGCCACAATTTCGTCGAGCCATCTTCCAATGTCATTCTCCGGATGATCATCTGTCGTTTCTCTAACGTCTGACATACTCACGTCTCCCCTACCGATTGACGAGGCGGCTCGGCTATGTTGACTCATACCGCCGGAAGACGTCGTGAAAGAGCAATCCTGTTCCTCTGGAAACGATTCGGGCAGGTAGTATATAGACGTCGATCGTGCTGCAGTGTTTGGTCGGCGATGATATCGAAATCAATAAGCGTAACAGCCCCGCAAAGATTGAGGTCGGTCGTTATGGGCTTGCTATTGTGGAATAGGAGATCCTCTCTTCTGTATGGCTGCGTTGGTTGTGTGATCTGGATGAGTTGTAGTTCTTGTCCGGCTGGAGGGAACTGATCACGAGTGTTGAACGACATCAAGTCTCAGCTCTATCTGTATCTGACGTCTGATTCAACCCTGCTGGTCTCGAAAGGTCAGATTGGGTCGACTTTTTTCCGCCTGATCTTGATATTTTCGATGAACCGGTTCGACCGGCATATCGTCTTCGTGGAACACACCGATTCATTCAGGCTCTCCTATCGATGTCCCATTTGGAACATGTTGCACACGCTTGACAAAACGACGCGTTTCATCAGCGCGTTTCAACCGTTCGACTTCCCTTGTCGAGAGTGCGAGAGTGGTGAAGTTGTAAGGGGCAGAGAAAAGCTTGTTGTACCTAGCAGTCAATATCACGCAACACATATAGGTATATGATTCATGGCTACTTCGATGCATTCTATCCTCGTCCTCTCAACCAAACATCCCATTCCTAATCCTGAACCCCTTCCCATTGCCCAACACCCTCAACTCTTGACCTCACTAACGTAACCGGATGGCCATTACCTACAATCCTCCTCCATGTCCGTTTCGTTCTTCTCGAGATACTGTACGACATTCGATCTCCCAGCTTTTCACGGAACGACCGAAACAAAGCCCTTCTGGTGGAGAGTACGACAGGTCGGATCGGTTCCTCGAGGTCAAACGTAGTCCCTGCCCAGGTCCGGTTGACTGGGAAGCTGCGATTGACGCACAGTCGGTATCGGAGCGTATCAAAGGCAAGGAACAGACACGGGGGGGTTCGAGACCAGTCCAGATCGGGTTATCAGCGATCAGACCGGCCGTGATCCGCTTGTTTAGTTCTAGTTGTGACGATCAAATCTGGGTGGACCATGCTTCCGTCAGTTCTTCATTCAGCAATTCCCCTCGCAAACCAGGGGCGAGATCCATTAGGATCGACTCGGGATGTTCCACTCCGGAAAGCGTCAAGAGGAATCCTAAACGATACGGAATGATCGAATTTGGGAGCAGTTGTATGGCCGACTTGAGATGGTAAGTGCCGAGCGAATCAGACTCTTGATCGAACCCAGATTACTGATATCGAACGATGATGGACAGTTTCGCAATCAAGTCCAAAAGAGACGAGTTCAAAGTTGTCGAAGAACAAGCATCGCCCTCGTTCCGTCAGAAATCGGCGAAGCGTTCCGGTAGACCAAGAGGATGGCTTCGCGCGCCTCGCCCAGGATCGTTCGGGATCATGACAAAGGGGGATACTACTACTGCCAGTAGTCGTTCGTCCGTCTACTCCCAGGAATCGCGGAGATCGACCTCGTTGTATTACCTGAGAGGTTCATCGTACAACAACCACTTGGATGACGAGCGAGCGGTAGTGAGCACTGCCGCCAAGGGGAAGCGTGGGGTCGCCAAGATCGTTGTAACCGGTGGGGGTATCGCCTGTGGGCCAATGTAACAGAACGAAGCGGTGCGGATATACATGATTATACGGCGTTCGTCGTTTCCAAAAAAAAAAAACAGATGGTATGAACGATATCGACGACACCGATGCTGGTTGAAACATTGCTCAGTGGGTTGTGGGTTCGACCAAGGAACTGCGACATCTCCCGTTCATCCGCCTTCGGGTGGTTTTTTTATCACAGCCTGACAAGCCAACCTGCAACGCCGAAAAGTCAAGGCAGGAGAGCACGAGTGGTTCGGGAAGTGGAAGTCGAGTGCCGCATCGCCGATTCGATATTCCAACAACACCGAAGGCCGACAAGCCCGAACCTCGTGAATGCCGATCCCGCCTCTGAGGTTGTTCACATGGGTTCGGATGCAACTCGGACGATCGCGCACCGTTCTGGACCGTGTTTCAAGCGAGTCGAGTCGACCTGCCCCACTTTCCCCGTCCAGATCAGAGCCAAGACGGTGGTAATTCAGCAGCAAACCTAGTACCGACTGGCGGGGCCCTCTGCCTGTACCCCATCAGCTCGCGCGAACGAACTGTATATATACACCGTCCTCCTCCAGCCGAGTGTGGGGATACCTCTTCGAGATGAGAAAACAATCACATCCCTCCACCTCCTCCACTTTCGAAACCCTTCCGTTTCTATCAAGAACAAGACCAAGACCGAGACCGACGTTCTTATCAGCAACATGCCCGGTGCCGCTATCGTCTCTGCCGGAGGCGCTCAAACGTTTGCGACCCTCCGAAACAACGCTCATCACAACTGGTGGCAGGATGCGGGTATGCGAAAGCTTACCATCGGAATCGCTGCTGGATTCTGTGGTACTGGTTCGTATGAAACGCAGTCGAATTCACCATGTGCGCTATGCTGATTTCTATCATTCGCGTGTTTCAGTCAATGCCGGTTACGATGGTTCCCTCTTCAATGGTCTTCAGACCATGCCCATCTTCATGAACGCCATCGGGCACCCGGATTCGAGCAAGCTAGGGATCATCTCCGCCGCATACCCCTTGGGAGGGTGAGTTTTGGACAGCAACCTAAACTCTCGAGCATAATTGCTGACATACCATCCTATCTAACCCCCACTTACAGAATCCCATCGATGATACCCGCCGCATGGTGTAGTGACAAGTACGGTAGAAGGTTGACCATGGCCATCGGAGCCATCCTCATTATCACCGGAGCCGTCATCCAGACCGCTACTAGTGGTGGTAACGCCATGTTGGCTACCCGATTCGTCATCGGTCTGGGAAACTCTTGTAAGTCTAAAATGTGTCGTTTCGATCACGGGAAATTTGACTGATGATGTTGGTATACGCGGGTCGTTAGTCCAAGCTATTGGTGCAGGACCCTACGTCAGTGAGGTCTCTCACCCAAGGAACCGTCCTCAAGCTACGGCTTTGATCAACACTTGTTGGTACAGTAAGTACCATCATCGTCCCTTCTCTGCAAGCCGATTCGGAAGTTGACTATCTGATTCATGTAGTCGGGTCTATCATCGCCGCCTGGGCTTGTTTCGGTACTCTGACTATCAACAGTAGTTGGTGTTGGAGGCTTCCCTGCGTAAGTCTTGCGTTGACTCTCTATACCTGCGGCTCCATCTGACGAACGCATGTAACTATTGGCAGCTGTTACAAGTCACCCCCTGTGCATTGCAATTGGGTCTTTTGGTATTCGCGAAAGAATCCCCTAGGTTCCTCATCTCCAAGGGCAGGGAAGAAGAGGCTCTCCGAGTCTTGGCCGACTATCACGCTAATGGCGACGCCGATGATGAGCTTGTCCAGTAAGCTCTGCTCGTCTGTCTACCGTTCCATGAGTTTGGGCTGACCCCGAAACGTCTTTAGGCACGAGTTCAGGGAGATCAAGGAGGCTATCGAGTATGAGAGGCAGGCTACTGCTAACGTCAGTTATATGACCTTCTTCAAGACCAAGGGGAACCGACACCGACTTCTCATCCTAGTCGTGAGTCCATCTTCCCACTCTTTGCCCATTCTTATCCATACTGACTCACGCTGTACCCACCTAGTTGGTCGGACTTTTCTCTCAATGGGTCGGAAATGGAATCATCAGTTACTACCTCGCTCAAATCTTGTCTTCCGTCGGTATCACCTCGAGCACGCAACAGGCGGGTCTTAACGGAGGACTTCAAATTTGGAACTGGATCCTCGCCATCGGGGGTTCCCTATTATGCGAAAGGTTGGGAAGGAGGTTCTTGTGGTTGACTTCCGCTATTGGAATGCTGCTTTGTTACGTCTCCATTACCGTCTGTTCCGCCATGTATGCGGAGAAGGGGAGCACGGGGGCTGGGTATGCGACGATCGCTTTCCTCTTCTTATACTTTGGATCCTACGATATCGGTAAGCACATTTTTCTTCGGTCTCATCTCGAGGATCGTCTGGCTTATACCACTCAACTTGGATCTCTTTAGCTTTCACCGGTCTGACTCTCGCTTATCCTCAAGAGATTCTTCCTTTCAACTTGCGTTCCCGAGGAAACGCTATCCTGCAATTCACCGTCTCCCTCGCCCTCTTCTTCAACCAATACGTCAACCCTATCGCGCTAGAGGCTTTGGCATGGAAGTACTACATCGTTTACGATTGCGTTATCGTTGTTGCCATCGTCTGTGTAAGTCGACCCCTTTTGGAGATCGATAGCACAGGGATTCTGGAACTGACTCGTAATGCATCCTTCTTTCATAGATCTATTTCCTCTATCCCGAAACCAAAGGTCTCATGTTGGAAGAGATTGCCGTCATCTTCGATGGAGATTCCGCCTCTCCTACTCTCTCAGAGTCCGCTGCTCAAGTCATCGGCACTCCGATGGACGAGGAGAAAAAGTTGGGTGGTTCTACCACTGAACATATGGAGTACAAGTAAATGCAAGGAGGAAAATTGAGTTTCGTCGGAATGTTTTTTGTATACAATAGATAGGATGTAGGTCAAGAGGGTAGTGAATGTGGTTTGAATATGAAGCATACGTTATTGCTTGATAAAATGGCTCGTGGTAAACTGCATAGCAGATCGCTTCTGATCGAGCATTTACGTAGAACTGGGCCAACTTGCTGATAAGCACAATCTCTCTCTTGCATTACAATGCAAGCACAAGCAGAGATCGATGTCGAGTTCGACTCGGTATTACAACACTACCCAGCATTCAACCTGAAGGGGACATGACTCGCTGCAACAGTGAAGGCTTAGAAAATGCAGAGTGACTAACGAGACCGCAATCTATAAGCGCGAATGGCGCGATCAGCGATTTTCCGGTTATGATCGCCAGAGATCATGTTGACCAGTCAGCTAGGGGAAGAAGAACACTACCCCATACTCGGACTACCCGTACCAGGATACCTATCGATGAGCCAAAGGCATCATACCCTATAGACACCTCCTAAGGGTCTGAAAACGACGGAAGGTGGAAGGTGGCAGGAACGCGAAACACATATTCGATATCAGTTTTGGCAAATGTGAACCACGCGATTCGTCGATCGGGCAAGAGCGAGAAGCTCTTGTGGTCACAATCGATCTTGGATCGTTCACCTGTTCGTCCATCTATCCGTCCCCCTTCTCGCTCCTGTTGTCCGATCCACCTCCTCAACCACAAGCAACATGTCATTCGTTCCTCAAGAGACGGACCCGCTTCTAGCGAACCCCGAACGTCCTAACAAGACTCAAAACCCACCTCGACCTGGGGATCCTTCCATCCCGCGTTCTCGTTCGGCAGATACCTCGAGCGATCTCGATTCTGAAGATGAACGAATGGGAACATGGGGGATGAAAGATTCCCGAGGTCCTACAAGGCTTTGGGTCGATCGGGTCGGGTTGTCATGTGTTATGGTGAGTCGGGGGGGAAGAGAGAGATCATGCTAGGGGGGGGGAGAGACGCTTACGTACGTGTGTGAGGACAGTTGGGATTGGCCATGTTCACTCCTATGGTTCATTACCTCGTCCTTCAAGCGTATTCGGACGATCCTAAAGCTGTAGGATGGTTCGTCTTGCACCCTACCATGCAAAGTATAGCCATCACGATGGCCGTCCTCTGTACGTTCGACGTCCGGTGTCTTCCTCCGATCGCTTGTCCTCATCCCAACCGTTCCGATGTCTAGCCATCCAGTCGCTACAGAGCACCACCTCTCCACCCGGTTCCGCCGAGAAACACGCTGCTTTCCGTCAACACCAACTCCTCAACCTGACCCTCACCTTCCCCGCCTTGGTCCTAGGGGTGTCTTCCATCCTGTACAACAAACACATCCACCACGCTCCCCATTTCGTCTCTGCTCACGGAAAGATGGGTCTAGCCATCATCTCCTGGCTCCTCATCCAAGCTCTCATCGGTCTGGTCGCTTCCTCCTTGGCCCCAAAGTATGGCGAAAAGGCGACGAGGTTTTACAAGTATCACAGGCTTTCGGGATACGTCTTGTTGCCTTTGGTATTGATCACCGCTCATCTCGGAGGAGCGTATTCGGACTGGGCCGTGGGGCATAGTCAGCTGTGGCAAAGGGTCGTCGCGTTTGATATCGGATTGGGATTGATCGGGGTCGGAGTCGTCATGCGTGTCAGGTAAGTTTCGGTCTGTTGAGCGTGATTTAGTAACGTTTGAGATGGGACTCATTCGCGATCATCATGACAGGCCTAGTAAATTCAAATTCTTCTAGTTGAGATTCGTTTGTAATACAATACATGCGTCAACCCCGTTCGATCGAAAACCCCGCTCCTTTCTCTGCGGTTCTTGACGATTGAACGCCTCGCAAGAAGTGATCCCTATAAACTCATCGGACTGAACCCTTTCAGGACCTTCTCCAACCCCACCCCGGCGATCCCAGCACCTACCAACCCCCAAACCCATCCGTTCCCCAGCTCCCTCCACCCTGGCCAGAAACCGTTCTTCTGCGCCTTCCACAGCCCTAGTCGTTCGTATTTCTCCGAAGACGTTTGCTTGTACCGTTCGGCTTGGGACGTTTCGTTCTCCTTATCACCCCCGATGAAACGGAGGAAGAGGTAATTCGTCATGGGTCCGAGGAGGGAGAAAGGGTTCAAGAACCCATCAAACCATAGAAGGAGGGGGAATGAGGAGTGAACCAAGGCGTCACCTAGGTAGTTTGGATGACGGACGATGGACCATACGCCTGAACGTTGTAACCCGGACGAGGAGGGGGAGGATTGGTGCGATGCTAATTGCCAATCGGCCAGGATTTCCATGGTCAGGCCTGAAGTGAAGAGTGCGATTGCCAGGTTGTGAATCCAGGGTGCGTAAGAGCCTGGAGGGGAGGGGAGGGAAGTGGTCATGGCTCCGAGAGGGGTGGATAGGGGGATGGACCATGAGAGTGAGATCAGGGATTGAACCACCGTCTCCATAACAAACCCGAGGGCGATCGTGGTGTTCCATTCGGAAGGTTTAGTATCCATGGGAGAATACCGAGGATCATCTTTTCCTCCTCGTCAAATGAAACGGGAGACGATCCTGTAGAACAACCTCGAACCCCATACGGTGACTCCTCCTAACACCAACTGTTGAGTCCACGGAAGACGTTGTAAAACGACCTTGACCGGTGTGCCGGTACTCCAGACCGGTCTTAGCGCATGGAACCAGGCGTCCAGGACGAGACCGGAAGGCCATAACCAATCTTTGAGTTCCATCTTCCGGGTGGTACGTGCTACTCCATAAGTACCCAAGCTCAAGGCGGAGTGGATCGCGAGGGAAGGGGTCAAGGCGTTGTGCAGTACGCCTAGGGTTGTGAAAGCCGGCGACATGGGGGGCTGTAGGTGGTAGCTGGATGTGAGGTCGAGGGAGGGTGTCAAACAAATGAGTAAATAGGGGTAAAATCAAACGGGGAATGTCGAGACTGAGCGATGTACTTTTTTGGTTATCTACGTTGTCGAGCAAGTGGATGATGATGTAATCTCACACATGAAACGTAAACAAACCGCGGATGCAAAAAGAAGATGTGATCAAAACACGTGAGAAAGTGGAGCGATAACGAGTACCCGTTTTGCAATTCATGCGATCTCACCTGCTCATGCGTTCTCATGAACATCTGTGAATTATCGACCTCCTCGACAAGAATCGATCGACCTCGACCATCGATTTTCAACTCTCAACCAGCTCTGAAGCATCATCAAATCAACCAAAATGAGGTCCTCATCCCTCGCTCTCCAAATGGTCTCCACCCCCATCTCATCCAGCTCCAAATTCGCTCCATCCCCCCTCGCACGGTTGATCCGGACGCACATCATCTCCTCCCCCTCCTCCTCCCTCTCCTCCCCATCCACCCCGTCCACCCCGTCCGGCTCTTCCCCTGACCTCCAACCGGGCCCGATCACCCTCCGTATCCCAAACCCTTTCGCCAATAACCGTCTTTCCCTCCGAACACAATCCGACCTCGTCAAGACGTACCCATCCACCTGGCTCCCTCCCTCCCTCAAGAACCCCGAGGGCAGTGCGGTAGTGGACTACGAAGCCGACGGGATCCGGGTTCACTGGACGGGTGGGAATTTCGCGGATCTCAAGGGGAAGGGGGTGAGACCGGGGGAGAGGAAGACGTTCAAGGGGAACAAAGTCGATAGGGTCGCGAAAGCTCGGAGGGAGGAGAGCAAGGTCAGGATGGAAGGGATGGACAAGAGGATAGAAGATTGGAAGCAGGCGAGTCGGAGCACCGTTTACCTCATTGCTTTACCGTACTGACGACGACACCTCTCACGCTCGCACAGACTAAACGGGACGTCAAGCAGAACCTCAAATCGTCACTCCCCTTCTGATCCCCATCTCGCGGGCTTTTCATGTATATAACCCACGCATAACATATGTATATCCTCCTTTTCCAAGGGCATTGAACGAACCACGAGCCCAGGTCGTCTAAGCACCCACCCCGCTCAGATCCTACCACTAGCGAGATTCTCATAACCTATCCCGTCCAACCCCTCGATCAATCGCCCTCCAAAGTAAATCAAACCCAAACCCGAGCCGGAGCCGACTCACAACTCGCCCTATAATCCAATTCGTTTTCCTTCCATTCCAACCCCCCCTGAAACCCCGCGACGGTGGCGTGCACGATCGACTGACCGGACTCGATCGGTTTATCGCCCGAGAGTTCCCAGAACATGGCGCCCCCCAGGTCGTTCTGGTCAATATACTGCGCCTTGCGGTGGGCCAGGGCGGGCGTATCGTACGTGATCAGACGACCGTTTGACCTGAAAGACGGATGCGCGAGATGGGTTTGAGTCGTTTTCCCCCTCGGGGCGGAAGGTATGTGACCGTCAAGCGGACCGAGACTGACGGTTCGAACGACCAAGTGGCACCCAACGCCTGATCCTCCTGCGCTTGAGAACCGGGTAGGGGGAGCGCTTTGTAATCCCAATTCCCATCCTCCCATGAACCCGGTCCGATCCCTGTCCGCGCTCGAACGTCGTCAGAAAGGGTGTACGTGGATGGTTTACCGCCCAGGGGACTGACCGTTGAACGATCGTCCGATCCCGTGAGTGGCCATGAACGATCTCCCATAGAGCGGGATCCCTGGTCCGTCCCCTCGCCAGTCAGTCAACTACCCCCATCTGAACCGCGGTTCCCTTTCTCACCGACGACCAGTTTATGGGAATCCACCCCCCGTCCCAGATAAAACCTCACGGCATCGTCCACCGAGATCCCCCCCGCCGATCTGGAGTATAAATTAGACTGATGATCGCTCACCGAATCCCAACCGCCTGCGAACTGTTTCCACGAGGGCCGGTTTTCACCATCAGCTCACAGCGTCTTTCTCTCCGCACACCCCCCCGTCCCGCCCAAGCAAGGAAGCAAGCGGTGGCGCTGGCGGTGGGACGACTCACATCGTAAGCCATCAAGTTCCAAAAACTGACCACCCCGTCCATCCCGTGCACGTCCAACACCTCCCTCTGAGCCGGACCGCAGGGGACGGCCACGGTCAGTTCGTACGCCCCGGCAGCACCACTCGTACCGGCACTGGTACCGGGGGGCCTGTTCTTCGACCTGGCGAGGGTGTCCAGTTCGGCCCGGCAGGTACGGAGGAGATCGGTGTACGCCGCGGCTTCGGTGCGGTTTTGAGGGTATTCCCAGTCGATCTAGGGGGCGTGGGTGGGGGTCAGGGGGGTGTGAAGGGTGTGAAAGGGTTGAGGTGTGAAAGGGTTGAGATGGGAGGGTAGGACGGGGGGACTTACATCCAGTCTATACCGTACCGTACCGTACCGTACCGTACCGTACCCAACCGAGAACCAACCCAGTCAGCTTCTTCCCAACTTCCATCCCCTCAAGAAAGACCGCGACGAGCCACGCCGCGCTCACCCATCGAGTCCCAGATCCTGTACCAGCCTGACGGCGCTCTTCCCGAACTCGGTCCTCTTCCTTGGATCTGTGAGGCATGCGAAGTTGCTGCGGTACGAGTACCCGCCTATGCTGAGGAGGATTTTCAGGTTGCTTTTTGGCGGAAAGGAGGGGCGGGAGGGGGGTTAGTTGTCAGAAGAGATGGGAAAAGGTGGGACGTGAGGGGACGAACCGGTTGATCCGTTTCAACCGATAGAGAGCGGCGAAATTCCCATACAACTTTCTTCCTTCTTCCCATGGTTCGTCATCGTGATGGATCTGTCCCCCGAGCGCGGTCGTACCATCAAAAATCAGAATCAGCTCTCCCTTTCGAACGAACGATCAGAGGATCCAAAGAACCTAGGTCGCGGGCTCACTTCAGTATCGGCCCAAGAATCGGTCAAGACGACCGTCCCCGTGTCCGGCTGGACGTTGGCGAATGCGTAATTGACGTGCGTGAGGGAATGGATGGGCAAAGAGGAGGGGAGGTATTGGCGATCGTAGATTCCCCAGTTGGTCTGCGTCGCGGGTGCGGGTGGTGGGCGGGTGAGGTGAGTACGGGGTGGGAGAGAGGGAGGAGGGGCAAGACTGACAAAGTATCCGACACTGCGTCTGCCACTTTGACGAGGTTGAATCGGTTGAATCGGTCTCGAATGGTGAGGAACAGGCGGAGGAGCATTTGCACCGTCACCCGCCTCACCCGATCCCCATTGGGCCAAGAACCGTCTCATCGTCCCAGCGTCCGAGTACACCGAGTATTCCACCGAGTATCCCAGGTAGACCCAACCGAATAAACCCGATAAAAAGGATGCGACGAGCGAGAATCGATTCATCAGATTCATCAAAGTCGAGTGATCAAAGCTGTGTACCAGGTCGTCCAGTTTACTCCCGATATGGCTCTTGACCGGATATAAACCCGGACACGCGCACTTCTGGATGTCCGGGGATGGACGATTCGTCATACCCAACAATCAACGTTCGACCTCTTTGATCTCTCTCTCTCTCTTCTCAAAAGACGAAAACAACTCGACTCGGGCTCGACGGTTCGAATAATGTCACCCCCCACTCCGTACAGACCCAAGTACCCCCAACCGTTCTCCCTCAGACAAGCTATCGACCTGGACGTCCCGATCTTGAACGACGGCAAGCCCCCCCCCCTTTCTCGCTTCTTCCAACGAATCAACTAACCTTTTCACCGCGCATCAACTCGAAATAGAGATCCAGAGGATAACCCGTTCGATCGGAAAACTGATCGAATCTAACCGGGAGATCGGGCGGTTCGTGCTCGACCTGGAGGGCGAGGGCGAGGCGGACGAGGCGGACGAGTTCCGGGCGGTCGTCAGGGAGAATGAGCAGACGATGTGAGTCCCCTCTCCCTCTCCCTCTCCCTCTCCCTCTCCCTCTCTCTCTCTCTCTCTCTCTCTCCCTCTCTCTTTCGGGACCACGGTGTGACACATCGACTGACCGCCCGTTTTTTGTGACGCGTGACGGACAGAGCGATCCAATCGGACCGAATAGATCTGCTAAGAAGAGCGCTGCAGGAGAAGATCGGGATGGACCTGGGGAACGATCATTACCTTTCCACCCCCCTTGTCCTTCCCGCGTCCGATCCCACTCTTGATCCCCCTCCCACGTCTAATGCCACTACCACTCCCACTCCCAACCCCGACCCAGAGCCATTACAATCACCCACCACCACCACCCCTGCCAACGACCGACCAACCAACCCCCCGCCCGATCCTCATCAGGCAGAAGAACAGGGTGGGATATACCTGTAACCCCACACTGCGTGTCGCTTGTCGCTTGTAATGCATGACCGTATGACCGTATGAACCATATACCCCCCCTCGTCCCCTCGTCCCTCTGGTTCTGAACAAGTTCCTATCCCACGCCCGAAAATGGGAATACCGAGAACGCCATCCCGAAAGAACATACGAGTACAACATCGAGAAAGGAGAAGAAAGAGGTTAAAGGGTAAAGGCTAAATCGAATCCACCACCTTGTCACGTATCGCGTATCACGTATCACGTATCGCTAACTCTCGACCATCCCCTCCCCCACGTCCTCCACCTCCCCACCTTCGTCCTCCCCCTCCCCGCCCTCGCCCTCACCCTCGCCCTCGTTGGGATCACGCATCATCCGATCCTTCAAGCTCTCCCAAAACTCCCACCCCTTTTCCATAGTAGTCACGAACCCATCGGCGAAAACGCCCAGTCGATCGACAAACCCCCCGTCCTTCTCCAAAGACAAGGCGATCCGGTCCGGGTGATACTCCATCTGTTTCGTGTAGATCCACGAGTTGGTGTTCGGCTTGAGAGGGTCCGGGGTTGCTTTCTTGTAACACCGGAGTTTGAAGTTGAGGCCTGCGGGGGGGGGGGGCGTCGCAGGGTCAATGAAGGGTTAACAACACGGGTTCGGGGGACACGCCGTGCCCGACTCACTCCTCCCCTCGATCGTCTGGATACAATTGAACATGACCTCCTCCCCACCACTCGGCGTCCCGGTCTTCTCGATCCGGACCTTGTTGACGAGCAGGTTCGTCAGGTCTTCGTAAAGCTGGATGACCTTTTCGTTCTCTGCCAAATCGGTCGCGATCTCTTTGGCGTTCGTAGGGCCCGAGGTCGTCCCCGAGAGCGCCAACGCGGTCGCTCGTTTTTCCGCCAAGGTCAGGGCCGAGCGGGATTGTTGGATCTCGAATTCCAGGTCGGTCTTGAGGGTCGTCACTGTCCGCCGTGTGCGTGTGTCAGTAAGATCAGGTGGGGTACGGCGTGCGGGAAAAAGGCAGGCGGTGGGAGGGCTCACCTTCCGTCTCCTTCTCCTCGACCTTTGTTTTCAACCGTTTACACTCGGCCTTGAACCTCTTCAACTCGAGCTCCATCTCTTCCCCCTTCTTCCCCGCCTGTGCGTCCGGTACGGGTGCAGGTGCAGGTACGGGTACGGGTCCGTTCGCCGTCGCCCCCGTCGAGGTGGCCACCGCGATCCCCCCCACCCTTCCATGATCGAGCCCGTTCTCCAACCTCTCACACCGTTCCCTCATCTTCCTCAACTCCTCCCGTCCCTCGCTCACCCTCGCGGTCAACGTGGAATTCAACCCCTCCAACCCCGCGATGGTCTTCTCCTGAACCTCCAGTCGAGCGTCCGTCGCCGTCTTGTACTTTAGATGTAACCTCTCCTCCGACGAGTGACGGAGGGATTGGAGCGTCGTGAATTGGAAGGAGAGGTGGTCCCTCTCTTCCGTCCGGCGAGTGAGCTGGGTTCGGAGCTGTCATTCCGGGTGATGCAGATGGGGGGAGTGGGGTTCAGGAAACGGCCGAGAACGATGGGATGGGATGAAGCGGGAAGACGAGACGAGACGTACCTTGATGATCTCCTTTTCCAATTCCCCCACCGAAGCTCCCTGGTTCGTCCTCTTGGTCTTGGTAGAGGAGACGGATCTGTTAGGTCGTTGGTTCTCTTTATCATGTTCCTTCTCCGATAGTTCCATCCGATCGTCTTTGTCGTCCTCCTGGTCATCGTCGTCGTCGTTTTTGTCGTCGTCGTCGCTGTGATCCTGGACGACCTCCACCCGTTTCTTCCCCCTCTGAACCTGGGCGGGCGGTATTTTCCTAGACTTTGCCATCGTCGTCCCCGTCGTCCCCGTCGTCCCTGCCGTTCCCGTCGGAGGAGCAGCCTTTGATCTAGCGGCCTTGGGCGCACGGGACGGGATTTTCTTGGGTTGTTTGGGTTTATCGGATCCGTACCCTAATCGCCAGTCGGTCAGCCGTGTGTTTGCGGTAAAATGTCTGAGGTTGGACTGGGACTTACCACCTAGATCATCCTCATCGTCTTCACTCGAATGATGGTTCTTCATCGCTGATCGTTGTCAGTTAATTTGAACGTTGAGATTATCGAAAGTGATGGAAACGTTTGAATGATTTGTTTACGAGTCGATCGTCAGGTTGTTTACTGTTTGACAAGCGCGCGCTTCTATTTGGGCAGAGAGGGATAGGTCGATGACGTGTACAAGCGAACGGCAACGTCGAGCTCGTTTGTCATCTCGAACGATCTCGACCTCGTCGACATTCTCGCTCACTCTCACTCTCACTCACCGTTCACTCACTCACCGCATCACGTGATCAGCCAACGATGTCTCCCCTCACACTCCAATCATCCAACAAAGCGTTCGGAGGGACGCTCAACAAATATTCTTACAAGTCGGACGCTCTCGCTGGGTTGGAGACCTCTTTTAACATTTACCTACCCCCCGCGGCTTTGGACGGACACAAGGTGCCTTCGATCTACTAGCAAGTCCCTCTTTCTCTTGTGCTCGTGTGTATGGTCATCGGGACAGCTGATACTCCCCGGAGCAGCCTGGCAGGACTGACTTGCACGGAAGACACCGGACCTCAAAAATCAAACCTCCTCTCCCCCGCCTCGACGCACAACCTCGCCCTCGTCTTCCCCGACACCTCCCCCCGCGGCGCCGGGATCGAGGGGGAAGAGACCGATTGGGATTTCGGCACGGGCGCGGGGTTTTATCTGGACGCCGACAAGGGGGGGTACAAGGGGGTTTATAGGATGGAGACGTTTGTCACGCGGGAATTGAGGCGGGTGGTGGAGAAGGAGTTCAACGTGGTCAGTCCCCCCCGTCGGTCGGACCAAGTCGGGTGAGGGGGGAGAGGTTTATGCGGAGTTTTCGAGTTTCGTAGGACCCGGAGCGGACGTCCATCATGGGTCATTCGATGGGAGGTACGCTGCATGCCCGCCCGTTCATCCTCTTATCTCTTAACACCCAGTGACTCCGATCGTGATAGGACACGGCGCGCTCTCGCTCTACCTAAAGAACCCCGGGTCTTATAGATCCGCCAGTGGGTTGGCTCCTATTTGGTAAGTCCCCCCTGCGCGTTTCATTCCCACTCCCCCGCTTATCCGAAAACCTGACGGCCCGTCCGCTCCCTCCCTCTCTTTTGCTCTTCACTTTTGATCATCAACCGATCAATCGATCACCCCCCAATCGTTCGCACGCCCACGCCCAAAGCAACCCAACCTCCTGCGCCTGGGGTCAAAAAGCCTTCCACGGGTACCTGACCGACCCAGCCCAAGGCCGGTCAAACGACACGACCCTCCTCCTCCCCCATTTCCCGCGCGACATCCCGCTCGCCCTCAAGTTGGATTACGGGACGGCCGACAAGTTTTACAACGAGGGGCAACTCTTGCCGGAGAATTTCCAGCGGGCCTTGGGGGAGTTGAAGAGGGACGGGGACGGGGTGGAAGGGGAGGTGGTGGAGGTGGGGAGGAGGGAGGGGTATGATCATTCGTCAGTTGCCGCGTTTCGTTCGTCGAGGAGAGGGAGAAACAAGAGGGGTTGATTCCGTTTGACTTTACGCTCTTTTCGCTTTTTTCACCTTTTTACTGTCCGACTTCGGACTTCGACTTCGACTTTGACCTTGATTTCGACTTGACCGGCGGACAGGTACTTTTTCGTCAGCACGTTCGCACAGGAACACGTGGAATTCCACGCAAAGCATTTGAAAGCTTGAGGAAAATGTGGGTTTGGATTTGGACTTGGTTGAAAATGAAAAGAAATGGAATGGAATCAAAAGAATGGATGTGGATGTGGATGTGCGATGGGGATGTATTACAAATGAATCAAATAGGGAGGTTCGGGTTCGGGTCAAGAGGTCGTGTTTGTGTTGTCTGCATCGTCTGCGTCATCTGCGTCATCAGCATCATCAGCATCATCAGCATCATCAGCATCGTCCGCATCATCACCCCCTCCCGAAGTTTGAGCGGGAGCAGCAGCCCCAGAACTCTGAGCCGGACTAGTCCCTATCGCTCCTAAAGCCGTATCCGTCCCGTTTCCACCATCACTATCATCATCACCGTCCCCCTCGCCGCCGCCGCCGCCGCCGTCGTCTTCACAGAAACAATCCGAATCGCCCTCATCACAAGGATCCCCATCCTGCGGTACCCACGTACAAGACGGGTCGGGCGTGCCCCAATGAGGGAGCGGATGACAACATGCGTACCTCGTCGGATCTTTCCCTACGTTCGTGCACTGTGGTCGGACGTCAGAACCGGAGGATCGAGAAAAGGGGAGGGGAGGGGGTCAGTATCGGACAGGATCCACAAAACGGTCATGAAGGAAAAAGAGGGAAGACACGCTTACATCGCTCCCCAAGAACCGTTGTCGGAACAAGTAATAATCTTCCATCAGATCTTCGTACGCTGGGGTAGGAGGTTGCGAATCCTGCGACCTCACGGTCTGCGTCATGACTAACAGGACCAGAGGAACGAGCGCGAGGATGAGGGGGAGACGGGTTGGGAACATGTTCTTCGATCGTGTCGGATGTCAAGCTGAGGTGTCCGTTCGAAGGAGTGTGTTTGCGTGTGTGTGCGTGTCTTTATCGAGATTGATCGCTGGTTATGAGGTCTTCATGGATCTCTGATCGATTGATGTCGAGTACAACCCGATGATATGCTAGTAGAACGATACAATGCACATACCCTTACCCCCGACTTTCAAACGCTTTGCGCCTGATACAACGGGGCATCTTCCCTTTCACCAAAGGAAGTGACGTTTCACCCTTGAAACTGCCTCTCCGGCCCTGTCCCCGCGCCCGCGTCCAAAGTCAAATCAAGCGAAAACGAATCGGACCGTGCTCTCATTCTTTCCCAACCCCTCGACCATCTTCCCGACCGCCTCGTCCTTCCTGTCCTTAGCCGTAACCCCGGGGAACCCATAATCGACCTTGTCCCTTCCCCCCACTCCCTCAGCTCGGGATTGATGCAGCTGGATCTTCAGTTGAGTCAGGGTACTACTCGTCCAATAGGTAGGAAGGGGGAATGAAGCCGTGAGATACCGGTTTTGGATTTGGTTGGCTGTCGTTCCTGCCGCAGCGGGTTGGGAATCGGATGGAGAGTGGGGGGAAGTCAAAGGGGTCGAGTCGATCGGGATGGGTATGAGGGAGGTTAGGAGGATTATATAGGCGTCCAAGATGGAATGAACTACCTCTAACAAGCGTAAGATGAGAAACTTTTTCTGATCAGTTTCCCCTCCGAGGACGTATCGTAATGAGCGTAAAGGACAAACCATCCACGGCCCCTAATCCACAGCCGAATTCTTCCTCCCATTCTCTCTCATTTTCAAACTTCTCCCGACCTCTTCTCAGCTCCTCCTTCCACTCGATGTCTTCTGTCGACTGGTCCATAGTGGGGTGTAGGAGTAGAAGAGATGTCAAGTATAGCGATGAAAGGGCTATAGTACTGGGTGTTTGAAGGAGCGGTGAGGGGGTTCGAAATCTGGGCAACGAAAAGGTTGAAGTAGAGTAAGAAAGAAGAAGAGAAGAAGCGCAACTCACGTATCTATTATAATCCTCCATGCATGTTGTATATATCGTTTCGAGACTACCCCTCGAAAGACAATCAGCCCTGAGTTTTCTGAAAGAGCAGCGGACAAAACGACTCACACCCCATCTTCCTGCCCACCTTGACCCCCAACCCAAACGTATCGCTCTTCCCACTTCCCGCTCCCTCTCCGGCCCTCAAGAAATTGAAACAGATCGTCTCCAGGACCAACCTCTCGACCTGTTGAACCTTCTTTTTCTCCTGCTCCAACTGTTTCTGATCCACCGCACTGGGATCCAACTGAGCTCGGCCCTTGAGCAGGTCAGGGTATCGGAGGGCGTAGGAAGCTAGGATAATCTCCCGAGGTTTCTTGAGAGTATCGTGTAACTTTGAGCTCACGTAGAGACAGGTCAGGGTGACTTCTAGGTAAGGGAATTCGGTTAGGGGGAAGAAGAGGTGGAATCGAAAATATAGGGATTGAGCCGTTGCGATCGTCCTCCTCGGACTGTATGTGAACAAGATCAGCACTTTGCATTCAAAAGAGGTGCTTCGACAATTGAGGGTACGTACAAACCACACCGGATTCCAACAGCATCGATGAACCCACAAGCGATCTGCTTCCCCCGTTCGTCCCGTGCAGTCGATTGTTTCCCTCTTTGGCGAGCGGAGAGGACGGATACTTCGGATGGAGTGAAGTACGATCTGTACGTTTTCGTCAGAGGATTTGATGTGGACATGATTCGAGAAGTTTGAGTGGATCGTTACGACTGACGAGGTCAAGGAGGAAGGGAAGAGGTTGGATATGAGATGATGAATATGGTCAACTCGCCAAGGTGGAGGTCGATTCAGATCACGTGACCGCTCTTGTATACCGCACCGGCGGATGGGATAAGCCTCTATGTGGCAGATCTTGATTGAAGGTGCAGGGAAGCTGTCAGTCAGTGTTTCCTGGTGCATCGACTTGAATTAGGAAAGTCATAGTGGGTCCGTATACGTCTATCTTCCTGCATTCCTTGCTTTCCTCTGAATGGGGCGAACTAAAGCACTGACAAACAGGTATCTTCACAAACTGCGATTACTCTGGTTTCGAGAGTTTATATATACCATATACCATAGCATCTGATACGCTTGAAGGTGACTCCATCATATATTGATTGTCATTTTGAAATCCAGTTTGGGGCAGTAACTACGGTGGTACTGTACGCTCGCTGAACTCCCGATTGACACGCTCAGAGCGTGATCAAAACTGAGTGATCCCGAACGTGGTGACATGTCAAACAGTCTATCGGACCTTCACCTTCGACACATGCGACAGCGACACAAGTGATCATGGCATGTGGCATGTGGTCTGTATTCGGGACGATAAGCAAAATAACGTGCAGCTTCAAACACGCGCGATCAAGAGGCACGTTTGAAACGCAAGAACGACATAGGACACAACGTATAACTCGGTGAATCCCGTCTGTCATCTTCATTCCGTACCCATGTGCACCACCCTGTTCATCTATCCTAGGGCAATATTCTCTTGGCATTCCTCCACAAATAGGGTTACGAGCCCTGACAAACGTGCACGAGTCATTCCTCCGGATGGTGTGTGAGAGATCCTCTGGACCCGAATATTCCTCCCGCGCGCTAAATGGGAGCACGTTTCGACAAACGTGCGAATCGACTCGGACGTGGAATTTCCCTCAACCAACGGTAACAACGAGCACGGTCCTCGATGATATATAGCAAACATCGATGACTGTCGCATGACTCTACGATCCTTGCCATCACTATTCAATCCTCAAACATCACCGGTCACCGCCCCATAACAAACATGCGTTCCACCTATCTGGCGCTAGCCACACTGGCACTCGGTACTCCCGCTCTCGCGCAGACGTTTCAGAGATTAGGAGCTTGTCCTAAATTAGGATGCGTCTTTCCTCCCGACCAAGCCGAGTTCCTCGCTGGAGCTAAATTCGATATTCGGCTCGAGGTGAGTGGCCATGTGGTGTAGACTACCTATCTGCCGATTCTATTCTTACCCTCAAATTTCTCGACATACAGGTCCATGCCCCTTTAAACGGATCGGAAGCTTACGCCTCGGGAGTTCCTGATGGTAACTTCACCTTCACCCTGAGCAACAACAAAGGTTACTCCGCAACCATCCCCTCCTTCTTCCAAGTCCCTGAAGTGGGACTAGAATCCTGGAATTTCACGTGGTACGAAGACCTCTTTGCTCGGGATTCTAAATCCCCTACCCCCGTGAACGTGGCCAGTAAGGCGTACAGGAGTTTGGAGCTCTATGAACCGGGGGAGTATACGGGAACTTTGAAATATTGGGATCAGGAGACTGTTGTCAAGTGGACCGTCCATGAGCCTAAGAAACAGGTGGTCAAGAACGTCATCCTCTTTATTGGAGATGGAATGCCTCAGTCTGCCGTAAGTTGCCGACCGAAATTTGACTCGTTCATCGAGATCTGAAGACTGACTGAGCGATCTCACGTCACAGATCACCGCAGCCAGGCTGATCGCACACAAACAGATCAACGGGAAATACCAATCCACCATGCAATTCGACAAGATGGAAGTTGGTCTCCAAATGACCCATTCCCTTGACTCGTTCATCACCGATTCCGCCAATTCCGCTACCGCCATCATGACGGGTCACAAGAGTACCGTCAATGCTCTAGGGGTTTACGTGGATAGTTCGCCAGACGCGTTTGATGATCCCAAGATTGAGACTATTGCTGAGCGTGAGTCCCCGAGGAGAGCAGGACGGTCATGGCGTATATCTGATGGTTTTTACATGTTTCAATGTGATCTTCAGTCTTCCATAGGCAAAGGGGTGGAAAGGTCGGAATCGTCTCGACCGCTTTCATCGTCGATGCCACGCCCGTCTCCCTCGTAGCTCACACTCGTGACGTAAGCCACTCCTTATTCTCCATATCTGCGGAGCCAATGCTCATAAAACCATCCATGATGGCTCCTTCTAGCGAAACTCTTACAACCCTCTTCCCGTCCAATACCTGCATGGTGTTACCGCCAACTACTCCGGCTGGACTCAATGGGAAGGTCCCGACGTCCTCTTCGGAGGAGGAGCTGAACAATTCTTGCCCGGTCCTGGATCTCCTGGACCTGGTCAAGATTATTACAAAGCCTTCAAGGACGCGGGGTACCAAGTCGTCAATGATAAGGACCAGTTGGCCGCGGCTGACGCGAACCAGAGGACGCTTGGTCTGTTTTCTCAGAGTAACATGGCCAAGTGGGTCGATAGGGAGGTCTTCCCCGAGAACTTGCCCAACATCACTAAATCTCCTCTCGGGAACGGGACCGCGGTCAACCAACCTGGATTGGCGGAGATGACGCTCAAAGCTATCGATATCCTCAAAGCGCGATCGGGCGACAAAGGGTTCTTCTTGATGAGCGAGGCCGCTTCCATCGACAAGATGTTCCACGTTTTGGATTACGAGCGAGCCTTGGGAGAGCTTTTGGAATTGGATGATACGGTTCGACAGACTATTGAGCATTTGGAAAAGATCGGGGAGTTGGAGGATACCTTGATTGTACGCGTCCCGCGCTCTTTCGTTTGGTATTCCTGCTCAAGCTGATCCGGGCGTCTTTCCTGGCACAGATCACTACAGCAGATCACGCCCATGGATTCGATGTCTTTGGTTCATCCGATACCAAGTACATTAAATCACAAGCGGAGGATCGCAAGAAGAGGGATGCTATTGGAACCTATGTCAATTCCGGTCACTCGGAATATCAGGTGGAGAAAGGTTCTAGACCTGACAATGCTACTATCGTTTATGGAGACCGTAAGTCCTAGCCTCTCTTGGGTTACAGATCGAGAACGAGTCTAAGTATCCGCTACGCTTTACAATACAGAGGGACCCAACTTCCCTGTCCAGTGGGATCCTCGGTACGCCATCGCTGCCGGTTTCGGTGCTCACCCGGATATCAAAGAGACCTATTCCATCACGAAGAACGGTCCCAGACTGCCCGCGGTAGCCTCCAACGGTACCTCCAGCTATTACGCTAATCCTAAAGACCAGCCAGATGGATTCACCACGAACGGAACTATCCCCGTTTCGGACAGCCAGGGGATCCATTCGTTGCAGGATGTACCCATTTTTACCCAAGGAAAACCCGAGGCGACCAAGTATTTCAAGGGGGTTATCGGAAACACCGATATCTTCTTTGGTATGGCCGCGGTTTTGGTCAGTTCTTGCCTTCCCGTTTCTCTTGCCGATCAGCACCTGACTGGTATGATTTACTTTGTAGGGATTGGGAACTACCACTCGACCATGATCGATTGACAGTAGATGTACTAGTAAAAAGAATTTGAAAAGCGCTGAAGCTAGCGCCAAGATGGAATGAGAGGAGGACACATAAAGAGGAGGGAGGATATAGATGTGATCCACTATTCCCATATAGGTATTATCGCATGAAGCAGCAAGATGAGAAACCCAGACAGACCCTGGTGGATAGGATATGGATAGGATACCCTTATCGCACGGATGAATGTGCTATCGGGCCGTTGGAGTGACTGCTACCAAAGATCTGGCATTGAGAGAGTCGTTTCGCAGTTTGAGTAGATTGATAAGGCTCTTTTCACGCTGACTGTGAACGCACTTGTGTGTCTTCCGAGCTGCGGCGATTGTTACGATATTAAAGGTGCCAACTGATGAAGGAGCTCTCGATCTTTGTGCTCATCATTTTGTGTTGTGATCGCGTGGAAAGCTCTGCGTTCGTAGTCTAAAGACACATACGTCACAATGAATCATCGGAGAAGGCATAGAATAACCGCGGTCGTACTGGAAATTCCTCTTCCTTGCGGAATAGTCAAGTCGACCAGATATAAACGCGTACTTTGATCGGAAAATAGGGGTATCAAGATACGTGATATCCAGGAAGCCTTATAGATTTAGGTATCAAAGCATACCTTTCGATTGGCAGGATACCAAGTTCAAAAGTCTAACTACCTCACAATACGGTGGTAAGTCATGGCGGACTCATCTGGCTCGCGACCGAGTCCATCAGACTGACCCGCTAAGCTACCTTCTCAACCTGTTTTTTCGATCAACACTCTCTCACGACTGTTGTTACGGCCAACGACCGTATCATCCCATCTTGAAGGAGATTTGCTTCTGTACCATACGAGTCCAGTCAGAATCACGCTGTCTAACCCCAAGCGTAAGATCAGATGGTACCAATCTTCGTGTTCCTATCGATGAGATTTGATTAGCGCCGTTTGAACGATCAATAACAGCGATTATTGTTGATCAACAAATTCCAAGTGATCTCCTGATACCTGTATAAAAATAGGAAATGATTGTTTCTCTGACAATCTAGACATAAACGGCTACCGTATCCCTACCCATCTCGTACCTCGGACACCTATCCCTCTTCTTTCAAGGCGACCTCATTCTACCTTATACTCTTTCTCGACTTCCTCATAAACCTATCACTAACGATCAGACCCGTACGACGATGCTCATATATACTATAACCATCTTCAAGGTCTTCGCATTCTTAAACATGCTGGCTCTGGCATCAGCGGACGATAAACCGCTTGTAAGTCCAAGCGACCTAAAGCGATCGAGCCGGTAGATCTCTGATACACTCATGTAGTCGGATGCGCCGGCGATCTTCCCACCTCCAAACGCCCGTCCGGGTCATTATCTACCTCACGAGAAACGTTTTCATATTGAAGAGCTGCCCGGAACTGAAAGGCCAAGTCTCCTCGATAAACAAACCTTCACAGACACTATAGATCTATCTGACCAAGACGATGAACCCATTTATGTTCCAGTGAGTAATCTCACACCCTGTAAACATTGATAGGGTCGCGTGCTAAATAAGATGTCTTCTAAGCACGACTTTGTTCGGATCCAGTCACAGAGGAGTGCTGAGCTTGTCGGCAATCAGAAAACCTTCTACAATTCGGCCGGACTGGCGGCCTTTCCTGATGTTCCCAACGATGCGTCCATCATCTCAGATACGGACTCTATCAGCCACTCGGCCAATTTCTCACTGTCAGAAATCTTGCCCGAAGCAAATGGAAAAGATCTGCCCAGAGAAGTATTGGACTGGGCTGCTCCAGGGGAGATCGATAAGCCAAAACAAGAATTCTCAACTTTCGTCAAGGTGAGTATTTCCCACACGTTTTTATGACCAAATTCTGATAGTAAGATTCGTTCTGCAACGTAGCAACCGAAATCCACGAAACTACGACTTCCTTTGTTTGCGCAGAAGGCCAAGCATTCGAGCCAGGACATCACTACAAAGCCTCAGTCCGGAAACGCTCGCCTCGAGTTGAAGAGGTCTTGGAGAAGGACATCCCTTTAGACAAGCTAGAATCCAACTTGGTCTCAAGTCGTATTGATCAGAGCGTATTTGTTTTGAATGGGCTCATTGTGTGTCCGTATTCATAATTGGTCGTATAGTCATGTCGCATTCATGCCGAGGCTTGGGACTATGCCGATACCTCCGGTGCTACATTGTTCTTGACCAGGTAACCGTACTTGACAGGGTTAGAGTAATACACTGAAAGGAAGAGGTTTAGGAACGGTGCATAGACAGCTATCAGTCAACGGGAACTCACATATATCAGTCTTCCTAACAGGTTTAGCCTCCTGTACTTCTCGGCCCAAAAACTTTTCGGGATGCGCTGCTTGTCTCAATCCTAGAGGGTTGTGGTACACTGCTGTAACGTCTCCTCCAGCTTCTTTAACGGCATCGGCAGCGGATTTGGAATATCGGGATAGACGCAACGTCAGGGGAGGAAGGGGAAGTGCAGGATTGGGCTACAGGGTGATACTAGTATCAGCGCAGATGCTTGAAGGCAAGTCGGGATCGCATTGCTGACCTTGCCAAGCAGTTTTACTCCGCTCCAACCCTTGATCGAATGTACCAAGTTGCTTTGGAAAATCGTTCCAACATCGATGGTGTCGTTTGGATTTATTCGGCCAGTAGCAACCCACAGCTGCAATTTTTCTAGGCTCACAGGAGCATACTCTTTCGAGGTACTGAGAATCAGAAAAGGAGGAATAAGCTCTTCTTCAGAGAAGGATACTTGAAGGGTTTATCCATACAAGTTGTTGAACCCTCGCTTGGGGAACAGTCTAGTGATTGGCGTTTGCCCTCCTTCAAATCCTGCCTTAGGCTTTCCGTTTCCAGCTCGAGCCTTCTGACCCTTGTGTCCTCGACCTGATGTTCCACCTTTTGTGGACGACCATCCTCGACCCAATCGAACATGCTGATTCCGAACATTAATATCTTAGTTCAATCCCAATGATATTGAATGAATGGTGGATGTCTCACCGTCTTGGTGGCTCCCTTGTTATTGCTTAGTTCTCCTAGAGTAATGTACGGTCCATGGTTGGCCTGCTCGGAACTAGTACTAGCCCATCTGCTGCTTGAAGGGCCACTGGGCACCTGAATTCGAGTTTGCCTTGGCGGTACAGCACGTAGCGTCGGTAAGGCCCCACGTAGGGATGCTGAAAAAGTTCTCAGAGCAGATGCCATTTCTTCTCAGATCGATACAGAGAATGGTGTACGAATTCGATCTGTCCTCTGCATAGTTAGTAACAATCTCTCGAGTCGATATGATACAGCGCGCTTAGCGATATATACGCGCTTCTGGATGGCAGATAGGCAGGCCGATCAACGTCCTGTTCCTGATGCATAAGTACAAATGGCTCCCTATAGCTATCAAATCTATCAAGCGGAAGGAGAGAGATATACAGGGGACCCATCGGTCACTACTGCAGAATAGTCTATCTCTGCTCCAAGTCCCCCGCACTCCTTGGCGAAGTCAATGCTGCCAATCCTTTCTTGAATTGAGGAGATGAAGGTAGCCGAAGGACATTTCCCTTCGTCATTCTCTGGACATCCTTTGATACCCGTCAGAGGGACAGCAGCATCGTTGAGGATGACCCTGATATATTCGTTGCTCTTCCTGATGTAGTTTGCGTTGACTTCGATCTCGTAAGCCTCGTCTGGACAGGATAAAATCTGGAACTGCATGTTGGTGGCGAAGGGCGAGATCCTGATAACAGGTTGATTATCAGCACATGCCTCATCTCGCGATATCGCGGACGGTGAACTTCACTTACTTTGAAGATATGTATGACCTATCTTTGGGCATATGGTCGGCAGGTAGAGGTCCGGTAGCGGCAAAACTTGTGAAGTTGAGAGCCACCACGACATCGTGGAACACGGTATCGTGAGTGAAATCGATGTAACTGTCCTCGCCAGTCAGCGAATATATCAAAATTGGTTACGAAAACCAAGATCAACTTACAGGGGATCGTCCAAAGGGAAATGAATATCGTCATGCCAGGAGCTGTTCGTGGTAGAGTTGAATTCGGTCAAACGAGCTGTATAGTTTGCGGGTTGATTTAGTACATTTCTCTGTATATTAGCGAGGATTCGCTTACTATGGGTCAACCGTGAAATAAGCTCTTGAGCATAACCGACCCCTTCGGCGCGAGAAACAGGGCTACCGAAGCCACTAGTGTACCACCACATGATATCGTTTCTGAGTCAATGACAAGCACTTAGTATTCGCCAACGATTTAAAAATTCGTAAAGCTGCTAACCTGTACTGGAAACCCCTCCACTCCTCTTCGTTGAACAAGCCGCAGAAGGCAGAGTACCCCACAGCAACAGTCTCATAAGCGCACATCTACACATCCTAAATGGTTAGGCGAGAACTAAGGGCGCGTTCTCCACATATGTGACTGACCTCCATGAAATCCTTCACATCTCGAACCGTTACATCATAGCCTTTAATCAATGGATTCAACCTCTTGACAGCGTCCTCAAGGAAGACTCCGTCCCAGATCTTCAGCTTCTCATTAGCTACGGAGTAGAGCTTGGAATTGTCGTTACGACACTGCGTTGAAGCCCTTTTCAGCTTCCACATAGGGTCAAGGCAAAGTCACGTTCCTTACCATAGCATATGGCGAAAGAGTGCAGTTGAATCCTGGACTTTCGATCATAACAGCAAGGTTGTATTGCTCTTCAACTGGTATACCGAAGAAACCTGAGAATAACAGGCAGCCCGTCAGCGAGAAAGAGAATGGTCGAAAACGACGGGGTCTTACCAGCTGCGAAGTTCTGCGCAGACTTAAGCATCCGGCTAGGAAGGGATTCATCAGGCCCTGATGACTCAGATCGTTGCGGCTCAACTTACTCTTGACTCTCGGTTCTAAACACAGGTAACCTATCACCGAAATCATCTAGCAAGAACCCATACTTCACTCTTGCGGATACGCCCAAGTTGACTAGGAAGCCGTTTGACGTCAGAACGTTCATCCCCTCTTGACATGAACATGCACTCACATAGCTGCTGCCTTCCGAAGGGGGTCAAGATCTCTGCTCCAAGCTTATAAGACCAGTCGTTCAAGAAGGCTAGATCTCCGGAGGCGTCCCAAGTAGCGTTTTGAAGCCTCAACGACAATCCCAAGGGACCCTCAAGGGTATCCGTCGTTGGGTATCTAAGGTTATGAAACAGCAGATGAGATAGAGGGGATGGTTCGACTGAAAGTAAAGCCTCTTACCGGGCACCATGCCTCTGTAGCCAATGCATACCTTTAATCCTACAACCCTTAGGCTCCAAGCTATCCGTTTCAGGTAAACCGTGACTATCTACCGAGTACCAAGGCGAAAGATGGCCCCAATGCTGCATGATATTGAAGGGGTGTTTCTTGCCTCCGGCCGCTGGAGCGACAAGTGGTGGTTGAGCTGTCTGATGGGGAGGAGCTGGCGCAGTCAACAGGAGACCAGGTCTGGATGATGACCCCATATTCAGCTTATGCCTGCTGATCGATAATCTGCAGCCGAGCTCACTCTTTACCGGTGACTGTAGGACCTGCATAACCGATACTGTATGTAATAGGATAAGCAAGAAGCTCATGAGCTGAAAGAGTCGAGCAAACCAGCTTACTCGGTCGGAAATGAGCCCGAATTGGCGTGAGGCCTGTTGGAAACGATTCCGTTGTTATAGAATGCATTCGGCAAAAGAAACAACAAGACCGCCAGAGTTCCCGGTCCGAATATCAATAGAGGTATTATAATGTGGCCATACAGTCTCTTCTTCGGCGTGGTTGTCAAGGTCTCCAAGTCTTCGTCAGATCGCTCGAAGTCGGAATTAGACGGCGGCGAACTCAACGCCGAGATGTGTTCTTGATATTGTGGTGGCAGCAAGGGTTCGTCCACCGATGCTCGATGAGCGAATTCCTGGCGTTTCTCCCCGTCCATTGTATAGTCACAGGTCTACTACCTGAGCTACCTGAGATATCCAAGTGTATCTTTTTGATTGCAAGCGAGATACAAAAAATAGCGAAATAGCAGCAGTAGTATATCAGGTCTGATAGCATCTGACAAGTTCGATCAGTCATGGGATTTGCTTCCGCTTCCGGAGTCATCACGTTCGAAACTGGAAGCTCCGAAAGTCGCCTATTTTGAGACGTTTTCATTTCTCGTCCCCTTTTACATACATGCTGCGTTGTTGGCATGTTTATCAAGCTACAAAATAGGGCGCAGGGTATCCTTGGTATCTTTGAGAAGGAGTCCTGTTCAGACCGGATCCTCGGTTGGCTGGTCCGGGTGGAGGAGCATCACCGAAAGCATGCTCTTGTGCCTGTCTCTCAACTTCCTTGAGCATGTCCTTCAACTTGCTCATGCCCGCTGCGCCGACACCCATGGAATATCGACTAGCCTTCAACAAACCGTTGGCGGTCGCTCCCACTACATCTTGATCTGTCTTGTTGGCCAATGCCTCCTCTTCTCCGAATTGTTTAGCGAAAGTTGACCAATCCGACCTCTGTTGCAAGTAAGGCCGCAACAACCGTGGATCAATTCTGCCTAGGTGACCCTCGGTAAGATACGATTTCAATACATCCGGCTGAACAATAAAGCTGTTTCCAAGCTGTCGAAGCATATCAAATCGATCGTTCAAGCTTGGTATGCTGAAAGTCTTGATGACATCCTGGTAGGCAGCCAGGTCCCTGCGCCACGCCAACCATCCGTCAGAGCGTTGTCAGAAATGATACACCCAGAAACGACATACTTGGTGAGCATCAAACCTCCTGTAGGGTTTACTGGGAACCGCTTGTAGTGGTCGAGCAGAAGCCTGATTGTACGATGTATCAGGAGCTGCCCAACTCAGCGATTGGCATCCGCTTGCTGATAAAGGCTTACCCATGAAATTCGACGCCTATCTCGGTGAAAAATGCCTCATTGTTTTTACCGCTGAAAGCCTTCCCGCCAGCGTCAATGAGCTTTTCCAAATAACCGCATGCAAGACTGCAGGGCTCGGTGGTAGTCCTAGCAAAAGAGAGTTCCTCGTCCTTTGGCTTGAAATCGTTGTGTTTCTGACGTTTCAGCAGCGTCGAGAGCCAAGCGACGGATACTGTAAGTACAATGGTCAGTCTTGGTTATGCGCGAGTGGTTCGAAAGACCTACCATCTAAGAAGCGATGCACCAAGGAGTTTACTTTGTTCTCCACCCGAGTGACTACATTGACATTAGATTGCAGTGCATCTTTCCTAACAGCCGCGACTGAGCTAATAAGCGGGATCAAGACTGTAGAGTAGTAGCTTTGCCACAGATGTAATGCAAGATCGACCTGACGTAACTGTGACAAGATCGTCATATCGGGCTCTGTACGGTCTTGACCTTCCAATCGGGTGACTGCACTATCAATAGCAAGCTCCAAGTAATCCCGGGCAATGTCGTTCGACAATATTTTGGCGAGTCTAGCGGTATTTTTTGCCCTGCAACAAGTTGACGTGTCAGTTTAGTGATCACGGTAATGGGTTGGTGCATGCTCACGTTTCACCCGCAACACTCAGTTCAACTACCCTACCCATGGCCTCAGCATGCAACTGCAGGAAATTCTCTATCACATCAAGGCTGATCATTCCGTCCGCTTGGTTAAATGTTTCTGCTGCTACTGGAGTGTACGTATGAGGTGGCGCAGGCCGATTGGGAGTCGCAGTTCCGGATGCTGCCGGTGACGCCGTCCGACTGATACCAGCGTCTTTTCCTCCAGTCACCCCAGTGAAGGCATTTCCTCCGTATCGGTGGAGCCAAGCTGCTGCCGCAGAAGTTGCTGACTGACCAGCAGCTGGCGCAGAAGCTGGTGGAGCTGCTGCAGTTACCGAGAGTTTGTCTACCACTCTTTCGATAATATTGCCAGGTTTTGACTTTACTTGTTCCTGTGAGTAGAATCCAAATCAGCGATTAGGTATGACCGTGATTTGCGCATGACTGACATAGTATCGATGAAAGGAGCCGGTCAAGTCTTTAGCTGCCACAGCTAGCCATTTGCCTTCTAGCTCTAGATACCGACCTCCTTCGAGGTATTGGCTGAACATCTCTTCCATGGCAGTGTCTAGCATCGACGCCAGAGTTACGGTAGAAGCTACCCCTCTTCTATCCATCGAAATCGTATGAGTTGCTGAGGCTTCTCCTCCGAAACCGGAGAAATCGTATTGTTTGAGATCTTCGATGAGGACTGAGCATTGGCTATGTGTAAGACGTAGCATTCGGAGAAGAGCAAGGGTGCCTATGTTTGCTGCTTTGGCAAAAAGCGTCTCGAGATGCTCTTGTATCTGTGTGCGATATACTGGTTAGGCAGAATAGCATATGGTAATAATTCCATCTTCACGTACGACCTGTGCAAAGACCCGTTGCAAAAACACGCGCATTACGTCTTCTTTCATGGGGAAGACAGCCTGAATAATCTGAGCTTCTTGGTCTACAGTAGACCGAATCTCCTGCAGTAAGGCCTTCAAGGCTGGTTCGGTAGTTGGTGCGGACTTGCGCGGATCGTTGAGAATGGTCCATCTAGAGCGTCGGTTGTCAGTAATTATGTTGGCTGCGTGATGATCCGTCATAACTCACATATCTTCTTTGGTCTCGGTGTCGACGCGAGATGTTCCATCTGGACTGAAACCAGTAGCCTCCTCCAGTACTCTGTCCTTTGAGATGAAGAAGTCGTGCTGATTAACGTACATCTGGATACAGGATGTACAGTTGTTGAAGTCCTGTAAGATCTTGGCACAATGCTGTCTCGATCGAATTGAGATAAGTACGTGAATGGACAATCCACAGGATATCACTGCTCACCGCCATCATTCGAACATCTCCTTTCCTATAGCTCCGGTCAAACAACCTCAAGCATTCCTTTTCGAATCGCTCTGAGAATTTCTCCACCTCTTCCCTGATCCTCTCGGCCTTCTCAACGTCCTCATGCAACCCTTTGAGTCGTGCTTTATCGTCGTCATCCAGACGAGCGGTGTCTTGCGCATTCGAAGCGGCAGCAGAAGCGTTATCCGTCACATCTTTGGCTAATGTACCCAGTCGACGCAAGATCACAGCCAGACGAGCCCTGCCTTCCCTGGAGGTTCTAGTTGCGAACAACGCTTCCAATGGAGTTTGGGGTTCGTTGGACGGAATAGGGTTGCCTTCCGCATCAAGTTCGCTTTTGACGGGTTTTGGTACTGAAGGCTGAGAGAGGGAGAGATAGTAGGATAACAGCAGGGAAGTTGATTGTGCTAGCGAACGAAGGTTATGTAACGATTCCATCTGTTCCCCTGGCGATAGCAAAGAAGATAGCTCAGATACCGCCGTTGAGGACTACTGCAGAAAGACTAACCTATTCGTACAGCTGTTTTGCCCACTCCAGTGATTTTGGTTTCTAAAGCCGTGAAAGATGAGCCGATGGTCTATCGGACTTCTGCTCAGCATTTTAATTCGCTGTAGGTTCCGTCGAAGCTCTACCCACTTCAAAGCCTCCATCAATCTCTCGGAGCCTTCCCTCACATGATCGCTCCGCTTCACGGACTTCTCCCTCTAGCTCTCTTGTCCTCCGAGAGACAGACTTCTGCAACGACAACAGATGATCCAGAGCCGGGGAGAAGGAATTGATGAAAGCCAATGGATCGAGCGCTAAAGAAGTAGTATGGAGGCATCGGTATGAAGAACCCCTTAAGGGGAAAGAAGGCTTAACTTACCTCCTGTACTAGCTTTAGATGAAGCTATCAACTTGTCGCTTAAGTCTCCGATGAAGTTCTCGACATTAAAATTACGCTGCGATAATGATAAGGTAGGTCGTAATCCAGAAGTCCACTGATTCAGGCCGTACTCACCTCAAATGAGCTTAGCTGCAACGCTTTGGCGACCCTCTCCTTCCCATCTTTACCAGTTCCGATTTCATGTTGATCAGGGAAACCTGGTTCTTGAACTTTGACTGTTCGGATAGCTGTACTGGTATCCCTGGCCCGCCTCATAGGCTTGAGAGGAGCGACTGAAGCTAATCCGTCGGATGACATGTTTGCAATGTTGAGGTTCACCGGTTTGATCTCATGACGCTCTCAAGCTCGGGCGATTCTAGTTCTGTACCGGGAGTGTTTTCAGGACGAGTGTGGTGAGTTTATCAACATCAAGATTTCATGTTCTGTAGTCTTGTACCTCTCACCCAGGGCAGTGCCAAGTGCGACGTTGAAGTTGACTGTATGAAAGCGATGATGCGGCATACACCCATCTCGAATCGCGCATCGCCGAACTTGCCGATATCTGCATCTGGGAGCTCTGAGGAGCCTTGAACTCTATCCTTACATCTATCTCTTATATTGTCCGACAGTCTTCCAGAATTGGAAGTACGAAACGCCCAGCACGAACCTGCATGTTAGCTGTTCTCGACTCCCCTTGCCATCAAGAATGCCATACAAACTTTTAGCATCAGGATCGAACGGTGCTGGACAACTCGGCATTTCGCATTTAGATGATGTCTCAACATATACGACATGCGAGTTCTGTTCCCAGCCCTGGAATGCCGAGGCATCTTCGTCGCAAGTGAAACAATTCTCACCAGCGGGAAGGATCTTGAATATCGTCTCTGGAGCAGGTCATTCCTTGCTCTTGGCCAATGACGATCTAACGAGCTCACAAGGTGAGAAGATGTCTGTCTGGGCGACAGGTTCCAACGAATACGGCCAGTTGGGGTCAGCTTTTCAAGACGATGGTTTAGCAGATCAGCGACTCGTCTGGACCAGGATATCCACAATGAAGCTTTTAAAGCGAGCAGGCTTGTCGGTCGATCCATTTCATAGATATACACCAATTCAGGTCGCCTGTTCCTGGACAACGAGCTTTATAGCTTTCCGATGCTGGACCAGGTCAGGGCAATTTGACTGGAGACAGGCATCTGACGTTATCCTGTCCTTTGGGTCCAACGATTTTGGAGAATTAGGAATAGATGATTCAAACCGAATCCTGCAAGCCGACACGGTCAATACCCTCGTCCGCGTGGTGCACCTGCCTGTCTCGAATACACAATGCCGAAACAACGGGGAAACAATCCATATTCAAACCTTGAAAGCGTCACAAAGGCATATCGTGTGTATTTATGACGAAGTCCTGACAGATCAAGAGTCCAGCTCGAGCGCAACGAGAAGAATAATTGCTGGATGGGGCGCTGCGCGACATGGCCAGCTATCGATTGAGAGCGCACACTCAAGCAACAGGTCTAGCCCTATAAGTCTCCAACGAAAGGCCGAAACTCTTACAAGATCTTCTCCCTCTTCCTCGCCTAGCCACCTGAAACGAGGTAGCGCTTTGTCCCGTAATCCAGGCAATTTACCTCCTCGAGGGAACCTCAAACTCAAGAAGAGCAGCTATCCTGCTGCATTCAAGAATCCAATGCAGATTGATGTACTATCAGCATTTCGAGACGCAGGAAAGTCCATACCGCAGATCGCGAGCGTGAGCGTTGGAGCTGGTCATACTGTGATCTTACTACACCACCCAATTGAGGGGGATACATACGAGATAATTGGCCTCGGAAATAACCTGAAAGGTCAAATAGAGTTGTCTGAGGTGAATACCGAGGATTTTTCCGAGATGGGTTGCACTTGGAATGGGACGCTTCTATCGAAGCAAGGACAGATCAATACCGAGATCTGGATGATCGGCTCAAATACCCATGGTCAACTCGGTAGTGGAACTCAAATAGACAAGCAGCCTTGTAAAGTCTCGCTTGGTCTCGACGAGCCATTTAGTGTCGTCGACGTAGCTTGTGGAAGCGAGCATATCATACTAGTCATAGAGGTGATGACAGGCGGTCGGCGCGTGATGACGTGGGGATGGAACGAGCACGGCAATCTTGGCCTGGGTCAAGACGATAAGACCGATAGGTGGGAACCCAAGAAGGTTGACCAGAGCGTCTTGGAAGGCGGTAGAGTATTGAATGCCTGGGCGGGTTGCGGAACGAGCTGGCTACTAGTGGAGTATAACGACTGATACTTGTCGTAAAGGTGAGATATCGAAATAATACCCATGATCCGGAACAAATACAAAAGGTCCAACATGGCCACTCTTACTTCCTTCCCTTGTCCCTCCTCGACTTGCCCGGTCGCTGTCCACCTCCCCTAGCACCTCCTCTAGCACCTCCTCGACCTGAAGGCTTCCCTCGTCCAGCACTAGGACCGAAATCGTTCGTGCTTTCGCGGGTATTCTCTTTCGATCGACGTCCTCCTCCTCCCATTCCGAATTTGGCATTTCGTGCGTGACGAGGCATCTGTGCAAGCGTAAGTTTCAGACAACAAGCTCTCCAATGTCTACAGCCATGCTTCCTTGGACTCACCTTGGTATCGCGGCCACCTCGTCCGCCAGCAGTCTTTCCACCTCTTCTTCCAGCGCTCTCGCCTCGACCTTCAATAGCATCCTCAACTCTGACATCGAACGCGCTCTGTCCCTCACCCTCGTCTCCAACCTCAACCCCATCCTTCCTCTTCCTCTTGATCCCCCTGATCCTCTCATCCATACCCTTCCTCTCCTGAATCCTACTCTTGAGCTTCTCATGCTGGATCTGTTTTCCGTATTTCTTGAGGTCACGTTGTTTCTTGGCTGCTTCCGATTTCTTGATTCCTGAGGCTTCATCGACCAGTCGGGTTCGGACTCGTTCCATGTGAACGTCAGATTTGACCATTTCGGCGTAGTAGTCGGAAGGACGGGTAAAGGGGATATCGGCTTGTTTACACAATTTCCGGGCTCTGTCGACTATAGAAAGGGCTTGCTTGTAGCTGAATTTGAAGACTGTTTCATTAGCGTGGTTCCAGTTGGAAAACGGTAGGTACTTACAAAGCAACCTCTCGCTTCAAGTCGTCGTTGGCATCCACCTCATCGAAGTTGTCTTTAGTGGTCAAAGTCAAGTGCTCTCCCCATGGCATAGCTTTAGTGATAGCAAACTGCTCAGCGTAGTGCTTCAAAGCGGTCTAAGCCAAAGATAAGCGGACACTGTGTCAATCCCTCAATTGCCATTGTCAAAGACAGAATTTCGGGACTCACCCGGTTGTTGATGACTACCTTCCTGGCGGGGACGGCATCCTCATCTACACTCATGTTTGACTCGAGCTCGTCCAAAGCCAAATCCTCAGCGGTCTGCTCAGCTACTCCAGGCAGGTCGGATTTGAGCACCTGGTTGTCGAACAGAAATTAATTGCTTGTAAAGGAAGAAAACGGAGGAAATTCCTTACTGATGCAGGCACAACATCTTCGTCGGCTTCTTCCTCGTCCTCTTCATCATCCTCTTCGTCGGACATCTGGCTACCGTCGCCACTTCCGTACTCCAGCTCATCGTCATCCTCACCTCCAGCAACACTAGAGAGAACGTCCATGTCGAACTCGTTCAACCCATCCTTTCCGAGAAGCTCCATCAGCCGTTGCATACCCTCCTCTGTCACTCCATCAGTCTCGTCTTCATCGTCTGAATCCAAGTCGGAAGGAATATCCTCATAGTTATCAGAATCACCTTCGCCATCCTCGGCTTCTACCACTTCAGCGACTTTGGCAGGCTTGATAGGTTTCTTTCCCTTGGCATCTAAAGCTTTTGTTGGGGTGGATTTGGCCGGCTTAGCGGCATTTTTCACAGCAGGCGGTTGAGTTTTCTTTGCCATTGCAAGTGTTCGAGCTTTGCAATGATTAACAGTATTGACTAGGTCAAAGTGCATAGCCTCAATGTGAACTATGATTCTGGTCATAGAGATCTGTCTGAAATCCCACAAAAGCGTTTTGGTCACGTGATCTAGGCTTGAATTGTTGAAATGTGGAGGCGATCAGTCAACCTTTCTGATCATATCAAAGGCAGACTCCCTTCATCCCGAATCAGGATCCAACGTCCTACTAATAGATTGTATCAACCCCATAAGGTCGAGAAAATGCCACGAGCAAGTAAGTGTACACAGCAAAGAAATTAAAAGCCTTGATTCAGAAAAGTAAACTAAACCTTACCGTTATTTACAGACAAGCAAACTCAGAATAAATCGAAGTCAAAACGGATAGATGTTGCTCAGCCCAAGAAGAAGATAGGAAAGGAGTTGGGAATACCGAAACTCAAGGGTCTACAAAAGGCCGTCGATGCGAAGGCAGCCAAGCTCGCTAGAGTAAGGCTGACAGGGTTTGGAAATACGTCAGGAATTCTTTACTAACGACATGCTCCTTTATCTAGGGTCTCGCCCGCAATGAACAAACCATGCAACACCTTCTAGCTACTTCAACATCCATCAAACCCTTGATCGATGATCTCCCGCTGGCCGAAGCAGTCGCCGAACCTTTCTCCACCCTTGCGTCTACCGATCACCTATCTGCTTTGAAAGATTCGTCTACGAGAGCCTTTACACGGGAATTAAAGAAGGTCATCGACAGGAGTGATGTGATCGTTCAAGTCCTGGACGCCAGGGATCCAGAAGGGACGCGTAGTCGATGGGTCGAAGAGGAAGTAAGGAAGAAGGAAGCAGAGGGTAAACGATTGATGGGGGTAGTCAACAAGATTGGTAAGTCCCTTTAGCGAGTCTCGTAGCAGGACGCACAATCTAACCAGATGATCGATTCGTCAGATCTGGTACCAAGAGAAAACTTGGAAGCATGGCTGAAACACCTCCGACACTCTTTCCCTGTCATGCCCTTCAAATCCTCCACACAGGCTCAACGACAAAACCTGTCGCAAGCAGCCATCCACCTTTCTACCAATACCGCTTCCTCCAAGAACGCTTTAGGCGGTACAACTTCCAACACCAAACCAAGCGATCCTATTCCTACAACGTCCGCCTCCCTGGGAGCACCTGCTCTTCTTCAATTACTAAAGAAATACGCATCAACTCATCCTCATCAAACCTTGACCGTCGGATTCATCGGTTATCCGAATGTCGGGAAATCATCCTTGATCAACTCGCTCAAGCGATCTCGAGCTTGCCCCGTTGCTGCTATGCCAGGAAAGACTCGAGTGATGCAGGAGGTCGTACTGGACAAAGGAGTCAAGGTCCTCGATTGTCCTGGAGTAGTCCTGGACGACTTCGATCGAATGGGTTTGGCTCTGAGTGACGAGGACAAGGGCAGGAGAAAAGGGGAGGTACTATTGAGGAACTGTGTGAAGGTGGAGGAGGTTGATGATCCTATGGCTGCTGTTGAAGAGATCTTGAGGAGGGTCGAGGAGGAGAAGATGAGGGAGATCTATGGGGTTCCCGAGTATAAGAATATCACAGAGTTCTTGGTCCGGGTGGCACTGACTAGGGGAAGATTGGGCAAGGTGAGTCCCGTACAATGTGCATCTCCTTGGCGTTAGCTGAACTATGATCCTTCTCGCGCCTAAGGGAGGTGTACCTGATTTGATTGCCGCGGCCACTTCCATCCTTAGAGACTGGAATGCCGGAAAGATCCCATACTACACCAAACCACCTAAAACTCACCCGTCCGGTAACTTGAAGAACGAATCAGAGCTTCCCACTGCTCCTGTAGAAGGTGGAATGGAAGTCGATAATGGCCCTGACAAACCCGTAGGGGGGGATGCGATTCTACAAGGTCTCAGTGAAGCGTTCGATCTGGATGGTTTGTTCTCCGCGACGGGAAGTGGAGAATTTGAAGCTGGTGATGCTGGCGACTGGGTACATGGTACCGAGGAACTCGGGGAGGTGTACGATGAGGACATCGGGGAGGTTGAGCAGGTTGGAAAGCCTGATATGCCCGTTGACGAAGAGTGAGTCGTCCCGTCTGCGAGTTCGAGTGTCAATAATAAGGAGATCTAACGCGCGTCAACGCAATACTAGGCTTTTGGATCAGATGGCATCGGCACAAACTGCCAAATTCTCGTTCTCTACGCCAGCTTTCGAAAACCCTTATCAACCCGAAGCATCCACCTCGGCTATTCAAGCGCCTATTCCTACTCTCCCTCGAACGAACGTTAACGCTCTCTTCACTCCTGCTGAACGAGCTTTACTTCCCAACAACCCCGATCTCAACCCTCTGGATCGAAAAGCACTGAAACAAAAGGCCAAGAAGAACGCGAAACGGGCACGAGAAGCGGAGAAACAAGAGCGGGCGGCTGATGAGGACATGTTCGATGCCTCTGCTCTATTCGGCTCGATGAGTGTCACACAGCCGAAACGTCCTGAGCTGAAGAAAAAGAAAAAGTCCGAGACCAAGAATGTCAAGACGAAGGGCTCTGTAGCGCCTGTCAAATTCGATGAAGAGACGCAAAAGGAGCTGGATTTCATGAGCTTCCTGAACTCTGTAGGAGGTGAGTCGCGCTCAATTTGATGTGTCTTGTTTATCAGTTGATCCTGATTTGTTAACTTCTTTGCAACTGAAGGGGATGGCGGAGACGATGACGATATGGAGTTGTAATTCTAAACATACATACCTGAAACTGCTTGTCGATCACGTGATTGATGCTGGAATTCCGTTGTTCCCGACAAGTCTACGCTCACCTCAGGGAAATCCGAAATCAAGTCACTCTTTGAACCGTGCTCATTCCATAAAGTTGCGAGTCAAACCCACCGCAAAGATAAGCTGCTCAACTTCGGAATAGATCAAGAGGTGTATAGCCTCTCATCTTCCTATCAAAATATCTCTGCGGTTCGCGCTCACGAGGCCGCAGTATACCACCCTACGACCGCTTGTTCATTCCTCTCTGAACACTTCGATCAGTTCGTCTGGACTATTCTTGAACCGGTTCAAAAGTACTCGAAAACAGGTTAAAAAGGACAAGATGGCTTCCACAGTACCAGTAACGGCCGTTGAGACGGTTGATATGAAGAAGGTACAACAGTTCTGCTCGTCAGTTTATTATACGCTGCTCATTAGCCTTCGATGCTCTTCTAGACTGCCAAGCGAGACTACATCGTCGAGCTCGAGCAGAAGGCTCAACAGTCTTGGAGAGAAAAGAAGCTCTTCGAGACCGATGCTCCCAAACCTGCCAGCTCTTATCTCGATTCGGTCTCTGGAAAGGCTCCTACTCCTTCCGAAATCCGAGCTCAGCAAGCCAAATGGATGGGAACCTTTCCTTATCCATACATGAACGGTTCTCTGCATCTCGGTCATGCTTTCACGATCAGTAAGATCGAGTTCGCATGTGGATTCGAGAGAATGCTGGGAAAGAAGGCCTTGTTCCCGATGGGATTCCATCTGACTGGATTGCCAATCAAGGTCAGTAGGGCGCAAGGCACCACATCAGTCTGGATTTATCGGAGCTAAACAACGAATGTCTCTTTGTTATCTCTAGGCATCTGTGGACAAACTGATCAGGGAGATGCAAATGTTCGGCGAAGACTTCTCCGGGTACAAAGATCCTTCCGAAGTCGATGAATCCCTTCCTGCCCCAACTGCACCTCAAGGTCAGACCGATGTTGCTGCATCTGCTAAACCTGCTGCTTCCTCTGACCCTTCCAAGGGAAAGAAGGGGAAGTTGGCAGCGAAGAGTACCGGATTGCAATACCAATTCCAGATTATGGAACTGATCGGGGTCCCAAGGGATGAGATCAAGAAGTTCGCTGAGCCAGAGCAATGGATGAAGTATTTCCCTCCTATTGCTCAGGTATGTTTCAGAATACTGCTATGAGGCCTAACGCACATGAACTCACCAAACATCGACCGTCATTCATAGGCTGACTGTAACGCTTTGGGAGCTCGAATTGACTGGAGGCGATCCTTTGTTACCAGTATGTATTGGGCACGTGACCGTAAAATTCGTCGAATGACTGACCGATTCATGCTGTGATCCAGCCGACGTCAATCCCTACTACGATTCCTTTGTTCGGTGGCAGATGAATGAGCTTTACGCTCAGGGACGAATCAAGTTCGGAGAGAGGTACACTATCTACTCACCCAAGGACGATCAGCCATGTATGGACCACGATCGTCAGTCCGGAGAGGGCGTTGGGCCTCAAGAGTATACCGCTATCAAGATGGAGGTGCTCGATTGGGCAGAGTCTGTCTCCGAGGATATCAAGGGGAAGCTCAAGGGGAAGAAGGTATCCCTTGTCGCCGGAACTCTCCGACCGGAGACCATGTACGGTCAGACCAACTGTTTCGTCGGAACCGGGATCACTTACGGAATCTTCCAAGCTTCCGAGACTGAGGCTTATTTGATCAGCGACCGGGCTGCGAGGAACATGGCTTACCAGGGAGTGTTCGAAGAGAGGGGAAAGACTGTTCAATTGGCTGAAATTAGCGGAGCGGATCTTATCGGAACCAAGGTTTCTCCTGCGTTCGGATTCCACAAGGAGATCTATGTGTTGCCCATGGAGGGAGTTTTGGCCACTAAGGGTACTGCTGTAGTCTCGTGTGTCCCTTCGGACTCGCCAGATGATTACGCTACTTTGGCTGATCTCCGAAAGAAGCCCGAATATTACAAGATCAAGCCCGAATGGGTTGCTGCTGAGATCATCCCCGTGATCGAAACTCCCAATCACGGTAACCTCATTGCCGAGTCTTTGGTACAGAAGATGAAAATCAACTCTCAGAAAGATAAGGTTCTTCTTGCTGAGGCCAAGGACATCGCATACAAGGAGGGATTCAACTTTGGAAAGATGCTTGTCGGTGAATACAAGGGAGAAGCTGTTTCCGAGGCTAAGCCAAAGGTTAGGCAGGCCATGATTGATGCTGGTTTGGCTTTCGCGTACGCCGAGCCAGAGAACCAGGTCATCAGCCGAAGTACCGATGAGTGTGTCGTTGCTTTGTGTGACCAATGGTACCTTGACTACGGTGTCGAGGACTGGAAGGAGAGGGCTCAGCTGTAAGTGCGATTTACTGGCGGAATGTAAGAGGCCGGCCTCGCTGATCACATGCCTCATCCAGTCTTTTGGATCGTATGAACACCTACTCTTCGGAGACTAGAAATGCCTTCCAGGGTGTGATTAACTGGCTTAATCAGTGGGCTTGTGCCCGATCTTACGGTTTGGGTTCGAAGCTCCCTTGGGATACCCAATTCTTGGTAGAGTCTCTTAGTGACTCGACCATCTACATGGCGTATTATACCGTCGCTCAATTCTTGCAAGGTAGGAGGCCTGTTAGACAAACGATTTGCTTCTTCGCTAATCTCATACCAAAACAATGAACAGGTGGAAACATCTTTGGTAACGAGACTGGTCCTCTGGGCATCTCTGCTGAGCAGATGACCGACGACGTTTGGCGATACATCATGCAAGGAAAGGAATTGCCAGCTGATGCTGATATCGACCGTGAAAAGGCCGCCCAGCTCAGGTATAACCTGGAATACTTCTACCCTATGGACATTCGGTCGTCCGGAAAGGATTTGATTCCTAACCATTTGACTTTCTGTGCCTATGTGCACTCGGCCATTTTCTCAGAAGACAAGTGGCCGCTTTCGATGCGAGCGAACGGGCATTTGATGTTGAACGGAAACAAGATGAGCAAGAGTACAGGGAACTTCTTGACGTTAAACGACGCCGTGAAGAAGTATGGCGCCGATGCTACTAGATTGACTCTCGCCGATGCAGGTGATGAGATCGGTGATGCAAAGTGAGTCATACAGAGCAAAGCCTCTGCGCTTCAACCTGGAGACTGACTTTGTGTCGATCAGCTTCGAGGAATTGCTTGCAAACGCCGCTATCTTGAGACTACACACTGCTATGGAATGGGCGTCTGTGAGTGAACAAAACTGATATCGCTTCAGACAGAAACTTACTTCTAGAGCTTCAACAGGAAATCAAGGAGGCTCGAGTTAAGGGAGATTTGCGCACTGGCGAGCTCAACGAGCACGACAGGGCCTTCCAGATCGAGATGGATGCTCTTACCATTCAGACAAAGAAGGCATATGTAGCGTAAGTGGTTTCGATGAAGCGATCAGTGCGAAGCAGAGTACTGAGAGACCGACATGTCTACCTTTCATAGCACATTCTACAGGGAGGCGCTTAGGACCGGATTCTACGAATTTGAGACCTCGCGCAACTGGTACCGAGAGGTCACCGCCAGCGAGAACGGCGGATCGGGCATGCATGCCGAGCTCATTCACGATTGGATTCGTCGACTTGCACTCCTCACTCAACCGATCATCCCTCACTTTGCTGAGTTCTTATGGAGAGATATTTGCGAAGAGCGAGGATCTATCCAAGAGGCTTTGTGGCCTGAGGTAGAAGGTGCCGAGAACCAGGCGGTTTTGAAGCAGCTCGAATACATGAGGGGAGTCATCGGATCGATGCGTTCCGCCGAAGCACAGATCAGTAAGAAAAAGTCCAAGGGTAAAGCGGTCACGTTCGATCCTAGCAAGCCTAGAAGCGCCAGAATCATCGTAGCGACGAGCTATCCCGAGTGGCAGAGCAAGGTGATGGAGGCCTTGAAGGCGGAGAGTGACGCCAGTCAAGCTGAAGGACGGGCGATCGATGACAAGAATCTGAGAGCGGCGTTAGACAAAGCTGGTTTGCTCAAAGACAAGAAGGCCATGCCGTTCTTGCAAACTATGAAGGTGAGTTGCGGAGTTTAGCGCGTGATTCACCTGGGCACGATTCACAGTTCGCTAATATTGGACGCGGCATGCAGAAAACTTTGCAACAAAATGGCCCTGCCATCTTTGAGCGAGCTCTTCCCTTCTCCGAATTGGACGCTCTGAAGATGCTTCTGCCTTACATCAAGTCCCACATGAAGTTTGTCGAGGTTTCTGTTGTTTCTCAACAAGAAGCAACAGAGTATATCGAGAAGAACGGAGAGGATGTCGTAGGTGGCTGGGAAAAGACTCGGGTAGATGCTGCTCTTCCAACCCAACCTGAAATCGTTTTCTGGAACGTGACTGCTTGAGACGAGCAGGAGAAATGCAATTAGATAGATATGTGCGTCCAGCAACGACTCGGCGTCGGGCACTGCCAATCCGGTCAGAGCTTTCAAACAACCAAAGCAATGGTCAGACGTATGAGCGAGTCACGCCTGAGATATGTCTAAGACACGTGTATCCCCATGTTTCGTTTCGCCGATTGACCTCCACCCCGCTGCAAATACAAGTCCATCGCCTTTGATCCAAAGCGATATGCCATGTGAACAGATAACAATGCAAACTGGGTGAATGTCGAAGGTCGCGAAGTGCGTGCCTGAGGCATTAGTGCTTACGCAATCTATCCGACTCGGAAGGATGCGGTTAGAGATCCGCGCTATATCAGCCGTTTTTATTGGACGTTTCTTATCGTGATCCGCAGGCACAATTAATGATGCGTGCGACCTAGGGGACCCTCGATCGGTTCTTGCTTGTCTCTGACAAGTTCACAGAACCACAAGCGAGCTATGAGGTACCAGTTTTCATATCGGGTCTACCTCGGGAAATTAGTGCCAGCCATTTGTTTAGTCTAGAGGGCCCCGTATATCTGCCCCGACTGCCTTGTCAGCAGGAGTTGAGACCGTGCTGATCATAACCATTTATTGGCCGACCAACGCATAAGTATCTGTTTTCGTTTTGAGCAGCTTGTTCACTCGGCTGGACCAACTTACCGAGCGTGAACCAAACATTCCTGACAGCCCAAGGACCGATGTCAAGCGCGATGAGTATCGCAGATCTTGCCGCGCTCAACAGACGGCACGTGGAGCTCTGTTGTTTCGATTGAGCAAGGTGTTCTACGAGCACATGTGGTCCTAGCGGTATCTGCTTCCTAGCTTCGGTCGAACTAACTTCAAACATCTCTTGTTGTTCTCTAGGATCGTGACCTCGGATATTATCAATCGATAACTGCGATTTACGCGTGCGCTATCCCTTGCGTTCCGCGCCATTCGCCGAGGCAGGGTTTATGCGAAACGGACAATATGAAGGTGGTCGGTTTTACCACGTACAGGCTGCTATGACGCTATGTTCGCTTGGCGAATGAGCGATAAGGTTTCTCACAAAGTGGGGCGAGTAGTATCTGAGTCAATTTGCTGCCAATCTATCCGCCGAGACGATCTAGACTTCGCCAAATCGTCGCATTCGACACGACGAACGATGTCGGTTCGCTTACAACGTTAGATCGCTTAACAACTCAATAGTTCTACAAGTTCGGTCCCCGGATGGTACAAACCTCTCTCGCGCCCTCAGTTCTTGTATGCGAAAGTCAGGCCCGACCCGAAGCTCGATAAACGACAAGCGGGGTGTTCGGGATCGATTACACAATCGGTGAGTTTCGAGCGCAACACTGCAACACAACTTGGTACCCAGACGATATGGCGCCAAGTAACCAAAGTTCTACGGCGTTTCATGAAAGCATGTTCTAATTAGGTGAATATGGCTGCGCTCGAGAACCGCTCGGTGTGGGAAGAGGTTTGAACGATCGAGATCAGGTAGCCAGATTGAAACACCAGGAACTCGTATAGAACGATTCAGATATCGCGACTAGCTTGCAAAAGACGGGCCATCCGGGATCCGCTGCCGGTCGATTATCGCATCATCTACCTGAACCGCGACCACGCTCTGCACTCTACCTTTTTGCCGTTCAATCCGACGAAACAGCAATGACGCTTTCAGCTGTAAGCTGTAAGGATTTTTAAACGCTCGATCTTAACGCCCTTTCCGTTCGTCGCCTATACAATCCAGGCCACAAAGAGGTCAAAGGACCCTTTGGCGTGCAAACCTGATCACTTGGCATTTTCATCAAACCCTCGTCATTCTGCGATCAAGAATCAACAAATCAAATCAACTTGGGTTTATGCCTTTCCTTTCTTCAGTTCATCAATCCTGAGCATCCTCAACTTCCTATACTCCGCATCATCGCACAACCCCCTTCAACTCGTTGAAACGCCCTCTTGCTCTTTTGTTCGGCAATACCAACTTTCAGCGTGTCCAGCCTCAGCGACAAAGTATCCGTTCGGGAAAACCATATAGCATTACTATTCAAAGGTTTTCCTCTTGCTTGAAGGTCAGTATACTGAATTGCGGTCTGTGTGAATCGACCGGGAGAGCTGATATGCCCGACATGCTCTCACAGTCCTCGCATCTTGACACAAGCTCCTTGATACGCCTTCATCCGGTTCAAGCCTGGCTAAAACGCCTAGGCATTCGCCATTTCCTATCTCCCCCGCCCATCGCACCAGCGAACCTTCACCAAGACTATTCTCGCCGACTGAATCAGAAGGTCTCCCACCTGTCTGCGCCTCGTCCAGTCGACCCGTAATTACCTTGATGAGCCGGACAAGCAGCCACTCTTCTGGAAGCGGGAAAGGACATGTCGAATACCAGCCTTTTAAAATCCCCGACGTTCCAGTTACTCCTTCCTTAGGTCCTTACGGTGATATTACACCTCCCATCATGGACAACATGGTCGCATCGTCTTCCTACACAACGCAACCGCTTAATCTCGCGACTATGGCAGGCCTCGGCAATCCATTCTCTTTCGACCGCAACCGCGTCACCCTCACCTCCTCCGCCTTGTCCTCATCATCATCGATACATTCTCCCTCCCCAGACCAGGCCTTTGTGGAAAGGTTTGGATCCCCTGACCCGGACCTGGATGACGATGAGGAAGGGAAAACCGATAAGGATATCGACCCTCCCTCAGGTCGAGCGGGAAAAACACCGCGACCGCCCAATGCATGGATCCTTTATAGATCAGACAAAATTAAGGCATTTTCGGCAGGCGAGGAGATCCCGGGGATCGACGAGTTCCTTGCGTCGAGAAATTTCAAGCTGGGAGAGAACAAGGAGACAGAGACGGAGGAAGCGGATGGAGAACCAATCAATACGCGTCTGAAGAAGACACCTAAGAAACCGATTGAATCCACTGTCAGGGGAGCAAAAGGTCTACCACAAGCTGAGATCAGCCGATTGATTGCTTTCATGTGGAAGAAGGAGAACAAGGCGGTGAAATCGAAATACGACCGATTGGCAGAAGTCAGGAAGATGGAGGTGAGCCTTTGATGACCATGAATTTCAATCTGACTATTGATCCCCTTTCTTCCGCTCCTTAGCATCAACAAAAATTTCCAGACTACAAATACCAGCCGATGCGCAAGGAAGATAAAATCAAGCTGAAGGAAGAGCGTGAACGGGATAGAGCTCTGGCGAGGAAGGAACGCGCTTTGGAAAAAGCTATGAGTAAGTTGTTCCAAGATGTCCTGATCATACCAAGCTGTTTACATTTTCGCTACCTTACAGAGCCCAGAAAGGCGCGAGTCAAGTCCAAAAAATCTGTCACCGAGGCCGAATCTCGTGCTGAGCACAGGCCTCCTCCAGTACCATCTTACCTGATTGACAGCGATACACAATCTTCTTCGACGAGAAGTCACTTAGTCACCCCCCGTTCTCCTAACAAGAGCGGCAGGTCGGTACGCAAAATGCCTTCAAGTCATGCGCTTAGGGGCACTAAGGCTAAGGGCCGGAAATTCGAACCCCAACCTGAATTCGAAGATGCTCCTTTTGGGCTGATGGATGGCAATCAGGTGTTTTGGGGCGTCCCACCTGAGCTTCGTGAGTGCTATCATACCTGTTGCGAGGCCAAATAGGGGTCTTAATTGAGTCGTTTGTGTTGTTCCACGGGACTTTTGATGACACAGCGATCTCTTACGTTGTCGGAAATGATGGCGCGCGCGCGCCTAGGGATATGGCCGAGGTTCCCACAGATGTTCCGCACGGGGGTAGATCATTCTCCGTTGCCCAACGGACAAACCAGGAAGAGGATTTGGACTTCAATCACGGGATTCTGTATGGATCAGAAGGGACCTATGACCAGGCCACCAATCTCTATCCAGCATATAGTAGTTTCACCTCCGACTATGGTTACGAATTGCCTCCACCGGAAGCGGGCCTCGCCATCGATTCCAAACAGGTCGTTCCTTATATCTTTGAGCCAATGCCGTTCCCAGATTCAATACCGTCATCGGATCAGTCTGGAAGATACCAATTCCTGCCATATGATATGTCGAGAGATGGGGATTTCAATCAAACAGGTGAACCCTCAGACCAGTCACAGCGAGACCCTTTGCAACCCGCTGTACATGTTCCTGGTGTAACCGAAAGTGAGCTAGCGGAAATGTGGGGTCTTCTTGAGGATGAGACCGTTGGTTTGGACTTTGGACATAACAATGGAGCGGATCTTGCCCAATCAAATTGGGCAGCAGATCCAAGCGATATAGTCGATCAGTGGGCTAATCTGGGAGGTAAGCATTGTTTGGCGGCGGAATTATGCTCAAGCGACCGTGCTCACGCGTTTCTTGGCTAGGCCCTATCGACGATAATTACAACGCTCCGCGCACATTTTCTGGCTCTGTTGCTGGACGTATTGCTATGGATTGGGCACACCAGAACCAATCGCAAGCACCAGTACAGGGACACCAGTCACAATATGCGAACCAGAACTACATGGGATATAGTCAAGGCGTCGATGGCACCAGTATTCCCTCGTCTAGCGCTTATCCCTCGTCTAGACCTGGATATGTCACGATTGAAGTACCAGTGGATGCATTGGCTGGATCATACCAACCTCCATCATCTTATCTGGCATCTCAAGGACCAGCATTGTCAGCTATGACGCCTTTGAGCCCCGTCAACGGGGCCTTTAACTCTGAGGGATGGCCCATGATGAATGGCCAGACTGGGCATGGCAGCCACCTGTCTTTCTCATTGAGCACCAATGTTCAGAACGATTCTGGGTCTCAGCGTGGACAAGATTATGCTTCTCCTTTTTCGGCACCTGGAATGCCATTGGATCACCGTTATGCAAGTCGTTACAATTCCGGTTCCTCATACATACCTCCACCTACAACGCCTTACGACACATATCACGACCGTCGGGTATCGGAAGGCGGCATCTTCGAATGCGAACCTTCCATCGGAAACTGGGCCGATTCGCCTTCGTTTTCGGAAATCAATAGGATACCTTCATTTGCAGACTATCAACGAGCGCCTAGCCACGTTTCCTTCCCGGAGTTAGAGATAGATCAGGCAGAGAAGACAAACACATATACACAACCAGGAGAACTTCCGGAACATAAACGCTTTGCCCCAGTCAAGAAATCTAGGGTCGTAGCAGCTCAGCATGTGCCTTCAACACCACAACCAGTCCCAGCACCAGAACCAGCACCACAAGGTTGAAGGAAACAGGATCGGTTCACGAGGAATTCAAAAACCTATTGTTATCAATCAACAGGGATCATGTAATCATTATGCTAGCTAAATTACAGTTGTATTCTCCGACACTTATACATGACGTACAGGATCACGTGATCTGATGACGAAGCTGTTTTGCTGAGTCTTGCCGCTGATGACCTAGAGTAGTTCAGTCGTGGCTGTATATGCTGGACCGTTCAATAGTTATGTAAGGTCTGTAACACGATCATCAGTCTTCCAGCTCATCAACTACCAGACAGAATCATTCTCACAACTCCAATCAGACCAACACTATGATGTCCGTGACTCCCGATATCCCTCTCTTTGCTCGTGGAACGATCGCACTCTTCAAGCTTTGGCCCGCGCTCAAGCTTGCTGTCGCCGAGCAGTGGGGTGGCCCCGAATCCGCAGAAAAGAGGACTTGGATGATCAGCGAGGTCGTTGACTATTTCGAAAGCTGTCTCCCTAAACCTGGTGAACAGGTATCAGGACCTGAGGCGCTTGTCGATTTGGTCGACCAGGATGAACTTGCCGAGATGTTGGAAGGCATGATTAGTGACGAATACGAGGTAGACCTCGATGATGGATCTGCCGATCAGGTTGCTGGAGATGTCGTCAGGCTCTGGAAGAAGGTGGTCATGGGGGACAAGGCCATGGTGGACGAGCTGGAGGAACTCGTACGGACTACTGGTGGAAGGAAAGTACAGGCTCAAGGAAACAGTGAGGACGAGGTCGAGCTTGATGAGGACGGCAATCCTATTGAGGACGATGACGAGAACTCTGACGAAGAAATGGCCGATGCAACATCTGCAGTCCCACCAAAGGAGAAGGAGAATCAGGAACCTGTAGTGGACGACGATGGATTCACCTTGGTACAGAAAAAGGGAGGCAAGCGATAACATGGGACCATAGAACCACCAGATACCGAGGGAGAAGGTTTATGAGATGTGATAGTTGTCTGGATATAGGCAGAGGGACGGAATGATGGCATGGATCGCGACGATATAACCCATTTGTATAATTTTCAAGCGACAATCATTGCATACGCCTGTATGAATCATAACAAAGATCCTATAGGCCACATGCTACTTGACATCCCTAATTGGAGGGAATCACTAGTTTAGACATCCGATCACTTAGCTCTAATACCTGTGGCCGTGGGATAACGCTCAAAGCAAGAGAGCTCAGCGAGAAAATTTCACGTGATCGCGTAAATGTTGAACTTACGCCGATTTCTTGACCCGTTTCACCTCGAATTCCTGGTCATGTCGAAGCTCTAGTCAACGACCTTGACTCTTTGTACCACCAAGGCTACTTGACTGATACCCCCAAAAAAGGCCTAGGCCTCGCCTCACCGAAAAAACAAGCGATATTCTAGGCCGTCCATCATGGATATCGCACACTCCTTACCTACCCAGGCCAAGGCCATTTCTTTCTCCTTCCTCTCGAGCAAGGACATCAAGGATATCTCTGTCAAGCAGATTACGAACCCCATTTTGCTGGACAACTTAAACATGCCTACTACCGGAGGACTGTATGATCCGGCGTTAGGCCCTTCTGACCGAGGCGATGTGTGAGCCTTCATTCAGCTGGTTGACAGACGAGATCGCAATTAACCTTCTTGTGGGTTGGGACCGGCAGTTGTGCTACATGTCACCTTTCGTCTTACCAGTGCCCTGGCCATTTCGGACATATCGAACTTCCATTGCCAGTATATCACCCATTGTTCATGAACCAAGCTTTTGGATTACTGCGAAGCGTTTGTATGTTCTGTCATCAGTTTAAAATGCCTGAACTAGTCGTACGTTGGCTTGAGTATTGAAGGAAGAACGTTCGAACTGACGTCCTATGATAATCAGCTCAAGAAGTATATTGCTCGTCTGCAACTACTGGATCACGGTCTGTTGGCGGAATCTCAGATTATCGCCAATATGTCCCCCAAGACTCGTGCAAACGGCAACAACGGCGTAGAGGGGGAGGATGCTGACGAAGCCGTCCCCGTCGAGACAGTGGAACAGTTTTCTGCAAGAATAGATGCAGCAGTAAAGGAGTACATAGACCAGGCTCTTATGCCTGACGAGGGTGTTGCAGATGTTGGCAGCTCTGACAGCAAACCAGACATTGAGAGGCGCGCAAAGCCAGCTGGCCGGGACAGCTACAAGGATGGCCTGGTCTACTCGGAGAGAAGAGACGTGCTGCACGATTTTGGGAGAAAGGCGTATATGAAGTGTTCTCATTGTAATGCGTGAGTGTCTTGGCCGGATTGACTCTGAATCGTATAGTATTAACCTTCGACTCGCTGTAGAGCTGCGTTCACCTATCGAAAAGAAGGAACCGTCAAGATCATTGAGTACAGTTTGTCAAAGAAGCATCAGGATCAAAACCAGGCTTTAGGCAGAAAGCGACCCGATGTTCTCGCTATGGCCAAGCGGATATCGCGGAAGTCTAAGCAACGTCAAGATCGAGGTGCCGATAGCGATTCAGGCCATGGAGGTAGCGAGACTTCTGGAGATGAGGCAGACGAAATGGATGTCGATCAACCTGAATCCGAAGGTGAAGGAGAGGTTTTGATGGATGATGACCCGACAGCGGTTCCTCGAGGTGTCAACGGAGTGATCAAAGGCGCTCGAGGCCGTGATGAGCGAATCATGATGGCAGAGGAAGTTCGAGAACACCTCAAGAAGGTTTTCCAGAACCAGCCTGTCGTATGTTCATTGCTTTACGGTCGGCATGGACCGAACGTATGGCAAGAAAGGACACATGCCGGATCTGCTTTCAACGCTCCAAAAGCTAGTGCTGACATCTTCTTCATGGATGTCGTTCCGGTTCCTCCAACTCGATTCCGACCTGCGTCCAAAATGGGAGATTCTTTGTTCGAGAACCCACAGAACAGTCTTTTGTCCAAGATCTTGACGACAGCGCAACTTTTGGTATCTACGCAACAAAGACTGGCGGAGTTGCAAATAGCAGCAGCTGAAGCAGAGGAAGCGTTAGAGAAGACAGCCTTGGAGGCTGCTGCACGAGCATGGACTCAGCTTCTGGAGGGAATCTTCCAGATGCAACACGATGTCAACAGTTTCTTGGACAGCTCCAAGAACCCTACCATCATGAAGGGTGGTATGCTACCCCCTGCAGGTGTCAAGCAGATTTTGGAGAAGAAGGAAGGGTTGTTCAGGAAGCATATGATGGTTAGTTGCCCGCCGTCTTTATGTCAGCGCATAATGCTAAGGACCTTTTAATGTAGGGTAAACGTGTCAATTTCGCTGCCCGATCCGTCATCTCGCCCGATATCAACATTGAGACGAACGAAATCGGTGTTCCCCCCGTTTTCGCTCGAAAACTGACCTTCCCAGAGCCAGTAACCCCTCACAATGTTCATGTCATGCGACAGCTGGTCATCAACGGTCCTAAGGCATACCCTGGAGCGATTATGGTCCAAAATGAGGATGGTCAACAAATTTCCCTGGAGCGAAAGACGTTCGAAGAAAGAACGGCGATTGCCAACCAGCTTCTCACGCCGCAGGAAGGTTCAGCCGCTACAAATCCCAACGGGTTGACGACTCGAACTTCGGCGGTCAACAAGAAGGTTTTGAGGCATCTCCAAGATGGAGATATCCTTATTTTGAATCGACAACCTACCTTGCACAAGCCCTCTATGATGGCCCATCGAGCGAAGATTCTGAAGGGAGAGAAGACCATCAGGATGCACTACGCTAACTGTAACTCTTACAACGCCGATTTCGACGGAGACGAAATGAACATCCATTTTCCTCAGAATGAGGTAGCTCAAGCGGAGGCTAGGATGATTGCCAATACTGATAACCAATACCTAGGACCTACTTCTGGTAGTCCATTACGAGGATTGATCCAGGATCACGTCGTTGCTGGTGTTCATATGTGCAATAAGGCAACGTTCTTTTCCCGTGAACAATACTACCAGCTTATTTACGGAGCTTTGCGACCGGAAGACAACTACACTGGTCAAGGCCGTGTTCACACCCTGCCCCCGGCGATCTGGAAGCCTAAACCTATGTGGACTGGTAAACAAATCATCTCTACTATTATGCTCAACATCACTCCTCCTCAATCGAAGGGTCTCAACTTGAACTCAAAGAACAAGATCCTAAACAGTCTGTGGCAACGTGACGACGGTCTAGATTCTAACATGTCCGAAGAACAGGCTGTCTTCCTTGACGGATATCTGGTTCGAGGAATCTTGGACAAGTCGCAATATGGAGCTTCGGCTTATGGTTTAGTGCATTCAGTATATGAAGTGTATGGTCCTGAAAGTGCTGGTCGACTGCTCAGTATCCTATCTCGGCTCTTGACTAAATACCTTCAGCACATCGCTTTCACATGTCGAATGGATGATCTGATCCTTACGCAAGAGGGCGAAAAAATTCGTGCTCAGATCTTAGAGGACGCTAAGGGAGATGGTGCTAAAGCAGCAATGGAGTATGTTGGTCTGCCCAAAGATGGCAATCCCAAAGATCCCGGCACGGCCAGGAACTTGGCCATTCGTTTGGAGGAAATTTTGCGAGATGATGACATGATGGCTGGACTTGACGGAGCTATGCAGGCTGCGTTCAACAAAACGACTTCGAAGATCAACAACGTTGTGATTCCAGCGCATTTGATCAAACCTTTCCCCGAGAACAACATGCAAACCATGACACTTTCAGGAGCCAAAGGATCGAAGGTCAACGCTACCCAGATCTCTACACTCCTTGGTCAACAAGCCCTGGAGGGTCGGCGTGTACCGACCATGGTTTCGGGAAAGACGCTACCCTCCTTCAAACCCTTCGATACGTCTGCTAGGGCAGGAGGGTATGTTGCCAATCGATTCTTGACGGGAGTTCGTCCTCAGGAATATTACTTCCATTGCATGGCAGGTCGTGAAGGTTTGATCGATACTGCAGTCAAGACGAGTCGTTCGGGGTACTTGCAACGATGTTTGATCAAGCATTTGGAGGGTATCAGGGTACATTACGATCACACTGTACGTGATGCCGATCAATCGGTATTGCAATTCTTCTATGGAGAAGACGCCTTGGATGTCACACGTCAAAAGCATTTGTACCAATTCGACTTCTGCTTGCGTAATATCGAGAGTTTCGCCAGTCGTTTCTCCGTGGCCGATATCGAAGGCAAGATGGACGAAGAGACTGCAGTCTCACTGATGAAGAAAGCTCTGAAGAGGCCTGGCAAGTATGAGCCACCGATGTCCAAATATTCTCCTAGTCGATACCTTGGAAGTATGTCTGAGAAGTATGCCGCGGAACTTGACAAGTACATCGAAAAGAACCCTGCGAAGATCCTCGGAAGCAAGAAGACGGCAGCGGAAGACATTCCTCAAGGTATGAGACAACATCAGCTCATCGGATCCAACACGTTCAAAACGATGTCGAGAGTGCGATACGTTCGATCATTGGTTGATGCCGGAGAGGCTGTTGGTCTTTTGGCATCTCAAGGGTGAGCAGAGCATGGCGCAAATGAGAATTCGAGGGACATCTGCTGACTTTTCTTTCTCTGTTACTAGTGTTGGAGAGCCTTCCACCCAGATGACTTTGAATACTTTCCATCTGGCAGGGCATGGCGCAGCTAACGTTACCTTGGGTATTCCTCGTCTTCGGGAGATTGTCATGACTGCTGCGCAGAAGCCCAAGACGCCGACAATGAAACTGCCAATCCAACCATCAATTGCCGATGAAGATATCGAGAAGTTCATCAAGAAGACTAGCAGACTGAACCTATCCGAAGTTGTCGAGCGAGTTACCGTTACAGAAAGGCTTTCTGGCAAGACTATCGAACAGGTGGATAGACGCCGTACCTATACGGTTTTACTGGAGTTCTACGACAAGGCAGAATATCTTGAGGAATACCATGTCACACCAAGGCAGATCATGGAGAGCTTGCCATCCTCATTTGCCGTCTTGTTGCAGAAGGAGATCACAAAAGAATTTAAAGCGGCTGCAAGAGCGCTTGCGAACGATATCAACAGCGTAGGAAAGGGTCGAGCAGTCCGGGAAAGTGCCGACCAGATCAATGAGGAGGATGAAAGGGCAGGAAGAGATGAGGAATTGGATGATGACGGTGATGCTTACGAAATGAAGCGAAAGGCCCAAACCGAGCAAATCGCTACTTACGATTCCGATGAAGAAGAGGATAACGAGCAAGATGAGGAAGATATCTTAGCAGCTCGAGTAGAAGAAGATAGCGATGCCGAAGATGAGGGTGAAGGCAAGACTGACGAGGCTACTACCAAGGCTAAGAATGATCAACGTATGGAGGATGTCGGAGAGTTCTTCAAGCTTGCGTCCAGATATGCTACCACTTTCAGTTTCGATCTCGTCAATGGCAAATCTTGTCAATTCGATCTCGAGGTAAGTGCAGGTATTCTCCACGAGTCATACGACGTTCTAATATTGCTGTTACAGTTTACTGGAAACTCGCAGAAGTTGCTGCTAGTAGACGTTGTGGAGCGATGCTGTAGGAAGGCGGTTATTCATGAAGTTCAGAGCATCGGCCGCTGCATGAAGGTTTGGGACGACAAGGGCGAGTTCACTGTAAGCAACTATCCGAATTCGGTGTACAGTTCCTCCTACTGAATCCCTCAATCTTCCAGCGACAACTGATTACAGAAGGATCTAACTTGCCCGCCATGTGGCGTATCGCATCCGAGTTGATCGATGTGAACAAGATCGACACAAACGACATCTATGCTGTACTCGAAACCTACGGAGTCGAGGCCGCCCGAGCTGCCATCATCCGAGAAGTGTAAGTGTCAAATTCGATATGGGTAACACTTTACGGTTATTGACTTCTGTTTCTGCAATGAATTTATAGGTCTGGAGTCTTTGGAGTTTACGGAATCGCGGTTGATTATCGTCATTTGACCATTCTTGCAGACTACATGGTGAGTCTGATGCGCACGTGTAACGTGTACTTGTGTTAATCCTGCACTTCTCTAGACTCACGATGGAGGCTACAAGCCATTCAACCGTACCGGTATTGCCAATAAGAGTTCGCCCCTTCTCAAGGCCTCCTTTGAGACTACGGCTGCTTTCTTGTCTGATGCAACTTTGCACGGTGACTTTGACGATCTACGCAGTCCGAGTGGAAGTATCGTTATGGGAACTCCAGTCAAGACGGGAACCGGTTCATTCGACATCCGGGCGGCTGTCACGGCGTATTAGAGTATAAAAAATTGTCATTAGTACCACGTTGTGCGGATAGATTGTATCACGAAAGGCTGTCTTACTCGTGTAGATTATTGTAATTGCATAATACCAAGATTTCACTATGCAACATTTGGGAAGTTCAATTCACGATTTGCATAACATAGCAACTTGCCGAAGGGCAAGGGTAGTTCCATCCCATAACTATCACTCTCATCCACCCTGGTTCGTTTTGACTTGCGTCGTTCCGAGGCTTGGTGGGGTTGTTCCGAGCGAGGAACACATTTCGTTGAGAAGGAAGGGGTCCATACTGACCGTACCCAGAAATGTTTGGTATTTGACTCATTACTAACAATGATTACAATCACTTATAATGATTGTTGACACGGGCTTGGCTTTCGATACAGATAATGTGATAATGCAGATATACATATAGACAGCTCACCTGGCACAGCAGTACACAGAGTGAGCGAAACTGACAGCTGACCAGCGGCAATGAATCCGATAACCACGTGGGATCCGTTCTTTCTTTTGACGACGTAACCCAAATAAAAGAGTTGACATTCCAGCATGTATTGGATCTGTTGGCAAACATCGGTGTGGCTTCTTCGGTCTGAGACTAACTGCTACATGTATCATAGTTACCGTCGTTCCTAGTACTTCTCTATCAGTTCAGATGGCCTGCCCTCCGCATCATCGCCAGAAACGACTGCCTGCTCGATCACCTGCTCACGGGCATCTGATCCTCTTTGTAATACGTGATCCTGGACTATTACCCCTTCGATCGGTTCGACAACAATTGCCGCAGAGGCTCTGGGTATACGACTGGTCACGGTTTCTGTAGCAATGTAGGTGGCTGGGCCGCTGATCTGGCTGGCACTATCTACTATCTGGCCGGCTACACTCTCCAACTGAGAATGAACTTCCCGAGAAGCACTGTCAGCAACAGAGGTGGCGGAGACTGCTGATTCGACAGCAAGGGACGAAACGCTGCTAGCGGTGTTCTTGAATTTCCTGGCCGCAGATACTGTCTGGCTGGCAATCTGCTCCAATTCGGACGAACCTAAAGCTGATATAGAATTGGCCCCCCCTACGACCTGACTGGCAGCGCCGGTGGCTGAAGCGGCAGCTTGACCGGCGACGTTTCCGATAACGGAGGATGCACTAGACGCAGATCCATGCGCTTGCTGAGCGACTCCAGCAGCATAACTTGAAGCCGCCGCTGAGGCAGAAGAGCCTGTGGCTCGGAGACGGCTGGTTCCGTCTGTAATCGTTTGAACAGCCTCGACAGAGACAGAGGATACAGAAGGCTCGATCTGAGCGACGACGGATTCGACGGTAGAGGTCGCCGCTGCAGCAGCTGCAGAAGCGGAAGACGCAGCGATCGATGCAGCGCTACCAGCACTCTCGCTCACGCTGCTGGCCTGGTTGGTGGCCTGCTGACTTAGACTGGCAACTGAGGCAGCACCACTGTTCACAGCAGAGGCGCCTGAAGCACTAGCGGCGTAAGCGGCTTGTTTCGCGGCATCGGTCGCATGTATTACCTGATCAGCAGCCTCGGTGGCAACGCTGGAAGCAACGCTGCCAACGACACCTCCCGCAGAGGCGGCAGAAGCTGAGATACTGAAGGCAGTGGCCTGAACCTCCTTGCTAGCGGACTTTACCGAGGCGCTGACAGCGGAAGAACCCGAAGTTGCCGCTCTTATAGCCTGATTGTTTGCGCTGGAGGCAGATGCCTTCGCCTGAGTAGTTACTCTTTCGGCAGTCTTGCGAACGTTGTTGGTCACGCTCTTCGCCGAAGCAGCTGCCTTAAAAGCTACGCTTTCAGCGGAAGCACCTGCAACGCTACCAGTGGAGCTGATCTGCACCGACGCTTGGGAGACTGCATCGGCAACGTTGTTCTTGACAGCATGAGCACCTTCCTTCACGTTGGTAGCAGCAACATCGAGATTGTCCTTTGCGCTCTCATAATATCCCTTGAGACCCCCACGGATATCCTCCAACGAAGGAGCGAGAAGGAGGGACCCAACGAGAGGCACTGCGCGGTTAACGTGCTTCTTGATAATCGGGGTGTAGGAAGTACTCGTCAAAGCACTGATTTTAGGCTCAACGTGAGTCTTATAGTGCGGATGCAAAATAGGGTGAACATAAGTGTTGAAGAACTGAGTGATGAACCTGTAATCGCGCTTGCTCAGTATGTGCACCAAACATCGCGGAAGCGTATGGCTGTCAAGCATTACTTACACCATCAATTGCCTGAGCTTGACCTCAGCCAGGTCTAGCGCGCGGACAGCGCCTCTAGCAGCCTGAGGTACACCAGTCTTTTTGGTCCACTCGTAGCTTTGCAATCCTTTCTGCGAACCATAAATTCCCGCTCGGTGTAAGTGAGGAAGGGACTTCCTATAGGCGAAGTGAGCGTGTTTTTGAACGGTGTCCACAGTAGGGTGGTTATAAATGTCGGTTGCAGCTTTTCTGGCACGAACAACCTGAGGATGTTGAGTGTAAGGAGATGCCACCTTCTGCAACTGCGCTACCAAGTCGAGTAATTTTTGCCAAAGCTGGAGGGTAATTCTTTGAGCTTGTTGGATTAGCTGAGTTACAGCTCGACGGACATGAGGCACATAAGGCTTGATGAAACGACTGTGTAATCGCTGAGACTTGAGCTGAATACTACGTCTCTGCTGTCTAGTCCTGAACTCGATATTGTGATATGCTGGCTCAACGTGGTCCTTCACGATAGGGTTGGTCCTGATCTTGTGGATACGATTTTGAAGATGGGGAATAACGTATGGTTCCAAAATGTGACGTCGGTAAGCAGTTGTTGGCTCGCAAACATGCCGTTCCCAGGCAGGAATAGAAGAGTCCGATGACGAAAAAGGGTTGAGGTTGTTTAGGTTGAAGTAGGAGCGGGTGACGCTTTTGTCGATTTCCGTGGGTGATGGGCAGAAGGACAATGACAAAAACGAGACAAGGAAGAATCCAAGGATGAATAAATTCAGACCGGTATGAGACGAACCCGCCGACCGTGACAGCTGATTGTGTTTCTGAGCGGGCCGAGAGAGATGTGAGCATCCCGGATGATAAGTCTCCGCATCGAAGTATCGCCTTACCTTTCCCTTGACATCAACAACGATCTTCGGAGCAACCGCTTTGGTCTTGCCTTGCTCCTTAGGCTTTACCGCGTTTCCAGCGTTGGAACTCATGGTCGATTTAGTGACAGTTGGACCATTCTGAAATGGAAAAATCGGTCGCAAAGTCAGACGAGCACATTCCGGATTTGGCTGCGGCATACGAACATAAAACTTGGGTTGAGCAGGGACCGCCTGCTTGACATTTCCACTTTTCTGTCTTTTCATAGACATAATAGATATAATAATATCGATTACGATTTGGGATGATCGGAGGAAGGTCCTGTTCTCATCGAGATGACAGAGGTCGAGCTCGACAAGTTGGGTTGCTCATCATTCATTGCGTCATAACACAAACACACCGTAAGCGCGTTGATCCTGCCCAGAAGCGCGACGCATGCCCGAGGTACCTTCTAGATCCAGCCAACCTTCAAGAGGTCACGACGAGCCAACAATCGCTCATATGTATACATGATACAGCTTACAGCTCAAAACTTTACAACTTGAAAGTTATGCAATAAGGACAACGAAGGTATGGTCAAAAAGTCGACAATGATTACGTGAAATATCAGACAAGGAGTTGTAATTCGGCGTAAGAGTCAGCGGGTGAGAAGTGGGTTTTTAGACCTCGAGTGGACGGCGTGTATTTATTTGCCTTTGGGTTGACTGTCTGCCAAGGAAGCGATCTGTGCGAATGGCGGCAATGACATGGATCCATCGGAAGGACCAGATAGATGCTATAAACAGCCGTTAATCAGTCATTCTGTTGACTTCAAGTCATGCCAAATGCTTACATTGCGAACCAGCGCACTGGCCGCGTCCAGATGAACATCCTGGCCATTTTCCCAGTCCTTCGAAATGTCCTGAATCGAAGGTAAGAATTGACCATGTGCCAAAACTTGATTGCGCCCTATACCGTTTCCAGCAGCAACCGCCTGGCCATACGGGTGACTGTATGGTGTAGTAGGACCGCTCAGGGAGACTGAACTAGCATAACGACCTAGACTGAGGCTGCTGTTACTCCCACTAGCACTGGCACTAGCTATCGCGGAACTAGATCCTGGTCCAGCCATATAGGAACTGCTCAAGCCTGGATTGACAGACGCGTGTGCGCGGAAGTCTTGTGCAAGTTGACGGTCAACGGAGGCAGTTGATCGTGCGAAAGAAGAGGAGGAGCGAGCGAATGATGAGGTGGATCCAAAACGGGAAACGGGTCTCTGATAAACATGATGCGTTCGTGGTGGCCCCGGACTATTGTAAGGCGCAGTAGTCAGCCTCCGAACGGACGAGGTTTGACGCAAACAATCCAACTTACTCGCTGTCTATAGTGCCGACCGTCAAAGAACTTGTGTTTCGATATGCTTGACCGCTCAAAGAATGATCGTCACCAGCACTCATCTTCCTTGATTTGGACCGATATGCATCGGGATTGGAATCCTCACGATGACGTCTCTCCAAATCCTGACTCGGAATCAGATCAAGGGTCGAGGTTGATGGTAAATTTCCGATGTTGGATGGTGTAGAACTCGCTCTAGACATCAACTCCTGTTGGCTTTGACTTTTATGACCGGCAGGAATGCTTGTATTGCTGGTATTGCTGGTCCTCATGCTTGCAGAGTCGATGGTACTGAGTTCGGTGTTCCACTCGATCTCGTTGGTCTGAGTTCCATTAACCCGTCGGGTTTCAACCAATTGAGTTCTTTTGGCGAGTACAGCCCTAGCGCGCTCCTTCTGAGCATCTTCCATGGCTTTGCGACGAGCTGCTTGCAACTGCTTCTCCTGCTCTTTGGCCTGCTTGTCGAGCTCCTTCCTGTTCTTCTTCGAATCCATGCCGGGGTTCAGATTGACTTGAGTAACTGCAGATCGATCAGCACTTGCGACCTCGGATTGAGGTCGTTTGAGCGAAGCATTATTGAGGGCCGACGAAGCTATATTTGCGGCTGGAGGCGGCCTGTGATCGGCCTTAGACTCGTTATGACTGTTACCTCCGACACCAAAGACGGAACTCAATCCCCATTTCTTTTTCTTTCCAGTAGCTGCAAGATCTCCTAATCTCGAGTTTACGTTCTGTTGTGGCGGTTCTCTAGGCGGTTGTGGCTGGTAAGGATGAGGAATAAACTTGTTAGAAGGAGCTATTGGCAAAGGTTCCGAGACATCTTGCATATCCACATCAGTCTCCTCCGCAGGTGGCAAAAGAGATTCCCCAGAACCCCGATGGTGATGAAGGTCAAATGATCCAGGTGTTCGGGGCGTTTGGCCAGACATAAGAGCTGTCGGAGTTGACATGTGTGGAGGTAAGTAGCTGCGCTGATAAGCTGGCGCGACGGGCGGTGCCTGTGGATACGAGTTGTGACCGCTATTGCTCTGATTGAGAGACGATTGTGATCCGTGTTCGGGCGTAGCCAGGGACATAGATTGCAACGCGACCAGATCCGAAGATCTCCTTTCGCCGTGTTGATGGGGCACAGGTGCGGGTCTCTTGTTCTGTTGACCGGGGGATAGAGAACGGTGGCCATATGTGGATAGATCCGCTGTGGGCAGATCCAGCTCCCTGAGCGACTCTACTAGAGCTGAAGCGCCATTATTGTGGCTGAGGGTTGGCAGTAGTGTCTGCGACGTCGAAGTGGAATTGCTAGCACCGACTGGGCTATTGTATCGGCTAGGACGTTCAGGTGAAGGGTGGTATGATCGATTGTGTGGCATGGTATGGGGCGAAGCGACAGGCGGGGGAAGTGTTCTGATGGATTCCGATCCCATACTGAATGCGGGCTTTTCGTATGCCGGAGAGTTGGATGAGATGGCAGGAGGAGGGGCCGAGCGAGTAGGTATGGAGGAGATTCTAGCTTCATGCAGCCGCTGTAACCTCTGTTGCTCTAAACGTTGAAGGATCATATCGAGCTCAGCACGAGCAGGTTGTCCCCGCCCAAACGGAATCTGGGGCAGATCAGCGTTGGCCTGCAAGTGAGGAGCGACCAGAGCAAAGTACGGATGATTCAAGCATTCCTCTGAAGTTAACCTGTGCTTCGGATTATACCTCAAAAGCTGTCGTATACAGTCGATCAGGGATATAGGCACCTTGGGAGAGAAAAGAGAAGCGAAAACGATGGGGATTTTCTGGAAGGCAATAATTTATGAGATGAAGCTAGTCCATACGGCTTGACACATTCAGGTGCATACCTTAGGGAAACCGTAGCCAACGTTCTTTGCGAGTTTCAGTCCCCTGTTCCATTCCCCACCCCCTCTTCTTAGGCCTCGTTCGTCATGACCATATTCTGCACTCGGGTCTCCCAAAATATCGTTTATGCGCCAGCACTGGTCGATCTCGCTTTGCCCCGGGAACAGAGCCTTGAGATTTAACAGTTCAGCGAGGATGGTTCCCAAAGCCCACATATCGACTGGTGCAGAATAGTCTTTGGATCTTAGCAGCACCTCCGGAGCACGGTACCATCTTGTCGATACGTATTCCGTATATGGCGGCTTCGATTCCAGCGATCTAGCAAGACCAAAATCGGCTAGTTTGACGATGACAGTGACGTCCTTCTCCACTTGAGGGGTAGGTCTTTCGGGAGGTTGTCTACCCGCGTTGACAAGGGCCTGATCCATCGCTACATCTTCTGGGTCTACCACAGGTAGATAACTTTGTAGTCCCGTCGTCGTTACCAAGAGATTCTCTGGTTTGAGATCTCGATGAAAGTACCCGTATTGATGTATATGATGGAGACCCTCTGCGACCTGTCGGAAAACGCTGGCGATCAAACCAGATGCCAAATGACGACCCTTACGAGATTTCGTCAACTGGTACAGGTTGCCTTCCATGCACTCAAAGACAAAGTATAGCTCTTTGGTATCTGGCTGAAGAAAGGCATCGTAGAGCGGAATGATGGCGGGATGTTGAGGGATATCACGTAGCGACTGAATCGAACCTTGGATCAGGGAAGATTGCCTGAACTGCAACCCTGTTGTGCTTACCACCAGTTCACCTAGCTTAGATGCTTGTTGCCAGCCTCCTTCCCATACCCTCTTCATTCGTTTTACTGCTACCAGTCGTTTGCCTGTCCATTCCGGTCTCGCTCCGGCACCACATTGCATAGCAGAAAGCACGGTCGATGGCGCTAATTCAGACTTCCAGTCGCATAACCATACTGTTCCAAACGATCCGTCTCCGACCAGTTTTATAGCGGAATAGCTTCGAGGGTGGTCTGTGAATTCTCAAGTATGAGTCCAAGTGTGAATCAGTAATGGCGAAGCCGGACTGACCAGGAGGTAGTATCCCTAATCTTCCGTCTTCGTAAGACCTCCGCCTTGAAGCCTGCCTGCTGCCTCTATCCATAATGCCTTCCAGCCTCAATTCTGACCCTCGGCCATTTCTGATGTCTAATTGAGGCTGCTCTTGATATACGTTGTTTCCGCTGTAATGTTCATTAGATGCACGAGGCGAAGGTTCGTATGTGGGATTATGATTGAAGTCGCGATCTAACAATCGTCCCCTCTGATCTGGGACTGGATGTTGCTGATGGCGATGGCCATCATCGGATCGATAGAGCTCTTCGTGCGATTGCACCCCGACGTTGTGAATGACAGGTCCGCTAAGCACAACGCCTTGAAGCATTTCGCTGGGTGATGCGTTATGGCCGTGCCGAGCGGAATCTAGATGGTGCCTTTGCTGGTAGCTCGACAACCTCTGTTGGTTTTGGAATTCTGCTTCCTGTTGATGTCTCTGTTGCATGTTCTCCCATGTTGTCGGTCCCGGTCCAGATCCGCTCCGCGAATGGACTGGGCTTTGTCTGGGAAATAAAGAATGCTGATCTTGTCTCGTCGGACTAGATGAATGGCTCGAATGATGGAGATGAGGTGAGAGTTCTGGAGAGAGAACTTGAGGCGAGGGATGACCTGCGCTCGTAGGTGCTTGTAGGTTGTCTCGGTATTCTAATGAGGAAGGAGCCCAGTATTGTGGATTTAGACTGGATCCCGGGTGAGACATAGTTCGGGATTGGTAGGCGTCCACCATTCAGAAGGCTGCCTCGACAGCCTGCCGGCTCAGGGGATTATGGCCGTATCCTTTAGCTTGTGACGATGACCAGCAGTGATAGAGCAGGGACAGTGGTGTAAGTGGCGTAGGACAGGAGAGGTCAAAGACGATTTAGACGTTGTACGCAGTGTATTCAACTTGTGAAATTGGTGAATGCGAGAGACAAGCCTGACGCGGAAGCAACCCGGATTGAATAATACTCCGTTTGCGATCGAGAAAAGCAGCCTTTGCTTGTAAATCAATATGGCTGCGCAGTGATTCAGCACCTGGATTCGTTCAGATGTTTCGTACAATCATAGTCAAAGATCTAGCCATAGTCGACATAAACCCGACAGAATACAACCCGGGATCTGCAAACTTGTGAATCGAATGGGGATCTACCAGGACAGCAAGCTCGCAGCTAATTTGATCGCAACTAGCAGTCGCAGCTTCTGGCTCGCGAGAGCTAGAGTCGACCGGTACCTACCAGGTGCCGGCTTATTGTCTGCTGGACTTCGACTAGAAGCCTCGAGGGACTGTCTTCAGTGGTAGTGAGAGATCTTGATGCTCTTCGCAAATGCTGCCGGACCCTCGGGCCCTAGAATACGCTCGCGCGACACCAACTTTGTATTGCATGCATGGCCCGGCCCTGAACCTGAATCGCTGCGATCCTTCCCTCTCTCTGACCCGCTTGTTTGACGTCCTCGATCACATTCCCCGTCTTCTACGTAATGAATCATGTGAAAGGCTTGCCATCTGGGTTTACGCGGTCCCTGGTTTCGATGAGATCGCTTTCTGTAGACAACAATTGGACATGTTGCCTATTGCTGCCTACCCAAGCTGGTACTGCAGTGGGATTGTTTCGACCATGGATGGCTTCCTCGGTCAGACTCTCGCTTATACAATTTAGTTCCGGGCGCAGGGGAGCTTTGTCACTCTAGTCCCTTCTAGCGCCACGCGGGTGCAGCAAGCATTGAGAAATCGACACATACGGCGGTGGGGAATCACACCACCTCCAGAGTCCAGAGTCCGGTCTGCCCAGATCCGTTTCAAAGCAAGGAGGGCTGTCCGCGGAGGTATCGCACCGAATGCCAGACGACCCGATGTCGATATGAGGGAACGTCTCATAGTAGATGGAGCAAAGCAACAAGCACCGACGTGAAAGCTTTTATCAACGCTTCGGAGCCGCCCAGGATGCCATGGTGCACGCGGAATTGTGGCACGGAATGACGAACTCAACGGAAGGATCAATGCGTCGTCATACAACAGGTAGGGGTATCTTTCGTAAATTAACTGATATCGTGGAAGCCTCCCGGTTATCATCTTGCAATTCCTCGGCTCAATCACGAGGTGACATGTCCCAACACCTTCATTGCCAATACTCTCAAGATCTGGTTTGGGAAGCGATTAATACCGAACTTTATCGATTACGACCACAAACAGACCCACCTCTGCTTTGGATCCCGCGTCTAAGCTCGTAAACACTTCCGCAACGCTTTTTCCCTTTGCATCTCTTACGGCGCCGAGACGATTTCCAGCTAGGCCACCTGCAACAGCCCCCGGTGCGTTCCCCACGATGAATCCGAGCGCTGCGCCGGAGGCTCCTCCCAAGTATGACCAATATGGTCTGACATGCGCCACTTCCGGTGCGAGCCTACAAGAGAGTGATAGCAGACACCAGGTTGGATTCCCATTTCGAAAATGAAGATTGTAATCTCCGGCTCGTAACTCACATGTCTTCGAACACATCTCCGAACATCTTGTTGGCATCGGGTCTCCCATCGTTCTTCTTTCCCCCGTATCCAAACATGCAGGCGAAGGTCTTGAAGAAGCCACTTGACTCGTCATTCTGACGCTTCTCCTCGTACTCCTCTTCTTCCTCTTCTTCAGCCTCTTGTGCTCGGGAGCTCGATTGCCGCTTTCTTGCATTGTTCATGTTGTTCATAAAGTCCGAAAAGTCGAAGTCAGGGAACCCTCCCGCCCCACCCGCTCCCGACTGTTGTTGTGATGAACCACCCCCGGTAGAAGAGAACCCGCCTGCACCCGGACCAGCACTTCTGCCACCCCTTTGACGAGCGAGATCATCGTAATCTCTTCTCCTTGTTGGGTCGGATAGGACATAGTATGCATCGGCTACCGCTTGGAACCGTTCCGTAGCTCTCTTCTTGTCTGCAGTAGTAGAGCCTTTGGGCAGACGATCAGGGTGAGTCTTAAGAGCTTTGTGCGCAAGCGAAATGTGTGAGTGCAAGTTCCACGTAGAAAGACGAGTCGCTTTTAGAACCCCTTACATTCTTTCTTGTATGCCTGACGTATCTGATCGGAGGTAGCAGTACTAGTGATATTCTACAGGATGATTCCATGTTAGACAGGTCACTATTCATGGTCGGTGCTTTTCCTTACAAGGATTTTATAGTACTGTGATGGCGGCATCTTTTCAGTTCTGAGCGTTTACAATGTCTCCTCAGATGCATCGGAACTCACTTGAGGGAACGACATGATCTAACGTCAAGAAATTCGCTGCTGTTTCAAAGTTGCAACGTTTGCGGATTCATGCGATGCCCTTTCCTAACCTCGCTCTTCAAGATGTCCTGTGTTGCAATAAGTTTGAACTTGCGTTGCTGAGCATAGCCGTGACGTCATTAAGACACGACAGCGGATGCAAACTACTTAGAAACGTGCCGTGAATATGATCGATCGTCCTGACATAGATTCCAGAAGACGGAATCCTGGTTCGTGAACGACTGTACACTCCCTGACTAGGTCTTTGTGATCTTCAATCCTTCAAATCGGTACCTTTATCTCAGTAACCATGCCCGTCCTACTTAAAGTCATGTTCCCCAAGGCGGGGACCACCTATCCCCCGGTGGTACCCGTCCCAGTCAACAGCACGAACCCGAACAAAGTAAAGAATGAGCATTTCGAAGGGGAAATTTCTCTCTGGATAAAGAATTATAACGGACTAAAGAATAAAGGAGAGGAAGACGAGTACTTTAGTCAGCCAGGAAGAGAGGGGAGCACATATGCTATCGTAGTTAAAGGCAAGCAGGCTATTGCGCCTTATATACCTATCAAGCTTACAAGGCTGACTATTCTCACCTTTGTAGGGAAATACTTGGATGCCATTTCCGCAGATAATCTTTTGTTTGGGAATGTTTTCGAAAAACCCATTCGAGCAAGCTTGCCATGGGGGACATCAATCGCTATGAAATTCATTAAGTAAGCAACGTCACCGTGAAATAGCAACTACACTCATACTGACTCGTTCTGTCAGCTGGGTAGATCCAACTGTTGAAATGGACCCTTACTCTGACAAACCATGGGCACTGTACGTTCCTCCGGCTGTGATAGCTATTGATTACTTATTGTGGGCAAAATATAGATCACCCCTATTGGCTTCTATGAACTACCTATCGGTACACAAAAAGGGATCCGAACCTACCCCTCACCCTACTGTATCAGAAGCTTCCTCATCCTCGTTGTCGACTCTATACGAAACCAAGCCTGAATCGGTCACTAATCCTTCTGATGAACCCGTTGAATGGGAGGACGGAACTCAGGCGGGAATCAACGCTAGAAGGAAGTGGTTGACGAAGAAGGGTAACAGGGAGAGCATTGTGGTTGACAAGGATTGGGAAATCGGTTGCGAGTTTGGCAATGGCCTTGTTGGTATGTCCTTCGTGGAATTTGCATCAGTTGATATGAGATCCGTTTCTCACCCAAACACACAGATTTCAGCACCCTCCATGTTGTCCTCCCTCATCCCTTCCCGCTTCGAATCCCTCTGTTGAAATACTGGGACGGTCAACCTGCGATCTATATATGTAAATCACGGGATGGCAAGAAGATCTACTGGTCCGTCGCTATACAAATCGAGACGGTGGACGATACAGATTACCAGGAAGCCGATGAAGAAGACGTAGAAGCAGAGAATGTGGAGGTTAAGGACGAAGTATCCAAGAATGAGGCGTCCGCCAACGGCAAATCGGAAATCACGAAGGGCAAACCGGTTGTGGATTCAGATGACGTAGACTGAGACATAGAGATGTAGCAAGAGGGGCCGCCGCTCCTCTTGCTTGACTTGCATGGTACCTGTTCTGTTGTAGCTTAGCGAATTTGTGTGTACTCGACCGGCTGTAAATACTGTAGATGTCGACGCTCTCATAGATACGAATGAATACCCTAAGCGCGACGTAAATCGCGCTGCCTATGGATAGCGAGGTCATGATAGGAGCACACGCGAGATATCCGCCGATTCGTGTGTTTGGCTGAGGACGTAATTGTCTACTACACACTCGTATCCAAGGTCCAGTCTGTTGTTCGTATTGAGAACGAAGTCGATCTCAGTTTGATCTAAACCTCACCATTCCTTCGAGCATGATATCTGTATCTGTGGGCACGGCCAGCGTTCACCGTTAAAGACTCATCTACCAGCCTGACGACTCAGATAGTTTAACGGACTTCTCGTCCGTTTGGTGGACCGTGCCCTTATATGGTTAGCAGCAGACGTTGGAGGTTTGGATCGTGACTCTTTTAGGTTTGAATGAACGAAAGCACAACCAGACAGCGCCTATTGCGACGCAAGTCTGATGGGAGTGCAGGTTGCCACTGACCACTCAAGGCTTCCTCACGGTATTCGCTACTCGCTGACCCGCTATCAAACCAGGATATCCTGGTACTTGTCGTCTAATTGAAGAATTTCTACCAGTAAAGGAGAGCCTATTTAGATATAGACTGTCTGACCCGGAATAGCAATGCGCAAACCCGCTGCTCTGATGACGAACGCTACTGGGCTGGGAGGTCCAAGTGATTCACGCAAGTGACAAGGGAGTGTCAAGATATCGAACGGATTGTAATTGGCGACCTAGTGGTGGCACTACCCAGACCTCACCATCACGCAGCGCTTTCGATGCTGGACTCGGTATCGTCTTTACGACCAGTTAGGCAGAACTGGCACTACTGACGTTCCAAGTGTAGGAACCCTTTGTCGCATGTCGTAAAGGTGCCAACGAAAGACGTGATCAAGGCCATAATTTACGACATGAACGCTCATTGCAGTTCACTTATGCAGGTACCCTAGTAGGAATTGTAAACCATTGTTGGGACGTGAGTTTGTGTGAAACATCAATATAGGTGTTGAATCTGCAAGATCGATTGATTTCTGGCCTGACACCATTACTACTGCTACATATGCCCTACTCATGCGGGGTTGTCCTTGTCTAAGAGTTTACCATCAAGCTCTTGCTATATGAGCGGGGCTTTGTGAGAGAGCTACATGTCCGACGGGTACTCACTGAACTTCAGATCCCTAGCCCGTCGGATTTGTTTGATACACGACCAGGAATACATGAACGGTTCAGTCGGGTATATGAGCATGTCTTCATCAGTATCTAATATGCTTCGGTCTGAGGAACCCTGAGTGAGATGATACTTGGTTTGCGAAACTGAAACGACGGGTTCTTCGCGTTTCATCGGTCGTAAAATCGAAAGTAAGGAACGGAACGGATGACGTGTCAACAAAGGCGGAGACCCGCGGATGAAAGGAAGCTGTTTGCTTACCGGTCGGTCAAACACGGGCCGGAGGATCATTCACCCACAAGCAGCAGCTCGACTTTGGGTCATTTCCCATTTAGCTCGCAGTGGTAAACATCCAAGTCTTCGAGGTTGCCCACGTCTCATAACACAACGTCCTTCTCATCTTCCGCAACTTCATCACCTCTTGCTTCAGATTCCAACTCGTAAGTCCCTACAACCCCATACTCCACAGCGACTTCGAACCGAAGGCGCTATTTTCCTCCAAGCGACCCCTACCTAGCATTCCCTGCTCTCCACCTGCCTGTCGTCCGTCTAGTCGTTTCTGACGTCAAGCGTTATTGTCCCTATCATATATAGCCAGCAAAGCGCTTGTCTTTTCGCCATCCACTGCAAAGGTCCGTTTCCTACCAAATCACACGACGAAACCAATCGAACGTATTGTTGACGGTCGACGAAGCACCACAGAACAACTTATCAAATCACAACTAGAATAGCATACCGCATAAAAATGTCCAACCAAGATCAAATGCCCAGTGCTGATTTGGTAACTTTGACCCGGTAGGTCATCGTATGAAGTGGACGAGATCGTACAGGTCCGCTCATAAACGCCGTTGAATTGTCAAAATAGACACGTGTTGGATCAGCAGTACATCAAGGGAAACGCCGCGAGCGGTGATCTTACTTTGCTCCTGACCGCTATCCAGGTCAGTCTCGCAGATGCCGAAGTGATAAACCGGATAGCGAACTTGATAGCTGACCGGATCGCCTTCTGCTGTGCAGGTTACCAGCAAGTACATCGCCAGTAATGTCCGAAAAGCTCGACTCATCAACCTGTTCGTCGGACATTATTGTCTAGTGGCATGTGCGTTGACTGATACGAATCTCTCTTCACAATAGTGTCGGTTTGGCTGGTCAAGAAAACGTCCAGGGAGAAGATCAGAAGAAGTTGGACGTACTGAGTGATGAGATCATGGTGAACGCTTTGCGTGCTAGTGGAAAGACCGCCGTGCTTGTCACCGAAGAGCGAGTGAGTCGATGGTCTTATCGATTCTGGGACATGTAGCGTTTACCCATCGAACCATTTCTATTATTGTAGGAGGACGCCATCATCATCGGCTCTAACCCCAAGCACGCTCATTTGGTCGGAAACTACTGTGTGACTTTCGACCCCCTTGATGGAAGTAGTAACATCGATGCCGGAGTCAATGTCGGTACCATCTTTGGTATCTATAAGGTCAAGGAGGGATCCAAGGGATCGCTTGAGGATGTTTTGAGACCTGGAAAGGAGATGGTCGCAGCTGGATATACCATGTATGGGTCTTCCTGTAACGTGCGTTCCAACCCCCTCCTCTATCGTCAATTGGCATGAACTAACCATTCGAATTACATAACGACTACTACAGTTGGTCTTGTCGACCGGACAAGGAGTCAACGGATTCACTCTGGATGAGTCTCTAGGAGAATTCATCCTCACCCACCCCGACATCCGAATCCCTAACCGAGGCAAGATCTACAGTTTCAATGAGGGTAACTCGAAGTACTTCCACGAGCCTACTACCAAGTACCGTGAGTCCCTGTGGCAGCCTTGGAGGTGGAACCTAGCATTAACCCTTGCTGGACACATATAGTCGAGTCTATCAAATTCCCCAAGGACGGAAAGAGCCCTTACAGTGCTAGGTATATTGGATCGATGGTTGCTGACGTCCACCGAAGTCAGTATAATTTGGCGAGTTGTTCAAATGTGATCATGCTAATCTGAGATATTTACAGCTCTGCTCTACGGAGGAATCTTCGGTTATCCTGGTGATACCAAATCGAAAGGTATGTCCGGCTATATGAATGGATCGAATCGCGTCCGGTTACTGATTTTGGTCGTTCTCTGACTTGTCAGATGGAAAGCTGCGAATCCTTTACGAAGCGTTCCCCATGGCTTTCTTGACGGAACAAGCTGGAGGGTTGGCAACAACTGGAACTGAGAGGATCTTGGACGTTCAGCCTACCGGGATTCACCAGCGATTGCCTACTTTCCTCGGATCCAAGGAGGATATCGAGGATCTCATGAGCTTCTACAAGAAGTGAGGGAGGATTCAGATCGAGACAGAGCATGAGGGAAATCGAGGAGTTTGAACATTTTATCTAGTTGCATCGAGTTTGTGAAGAAACGTTGTAAATATTCGATTCGATCGTCGTCGTTGCGGAGTTGAGACTGTGCGGGAAAGGACCCATGCTCCAGCTTGAACACGCCTGTGTTTCTTAGCACCACCGCTTTTGCCGGCATCGTTTGTGTGCGCGCTATTCGTCATAGTTCTGCCTTGACGTCATCAGGTGATCACTCGCTCACTCGTCGTCGCCCATTCGATGGTCACGCGGCGATCCTTGAGCTGGCGCTTCCGATTTCCTCCTGCTCAGCCCAGTTATATATATCAGCTACACCTCAGCTCAACCGTCTCGATCTCACCACAGCCAGCAGTTAACAACCAATCAGCTATCAGCAACCCAATCTAGACACCAACAACCAACAACCAATAAACCAAACTTTTCATAATGGCCTCTCTTCCTCCTAAGCCCAACGCCGTATGTTTAAGTCTGCCAGGTCATGCTGGAAGACGATACTTACATCCGCTACGATACTACAGGCTGAGGCTGCCCGTCTCGAGCAGGCTTCTCACGCTGGAAAGGCCGCTTCCACCGTCAACAAGTTCGCCAAGCGTGACCCAGCCCTTTACCCTTTGATCTTGATTGTCGGAGGTATCTTTGCTACTGCCGGGTACATGTTGAGTAAGTATAGAGATGTTTGCCATTGCAGGACGACGAAATTGATTCATGATTTTGTTCCCCTCAGCTTCCAAGGGAACCAACGACCCTGCTAAGGCCTTCACCAAGGATCTCGTGAACCCATGGGATGCTCAGGCCAAGCACGACACCCACCCTTCGTGAGTAATTATGCCAGTTGTTTTACGCAAGGTATTTACCATCAGCTTTGTGAACGACGCAAAACAGTCAAGTCGCCGCTTTCAAGTACCGATACCGAAACCGGGAGGGTAACATGGAGGACTCCATGCCCACTATCAACAGTGAGATGAAGAACGTGAGTAGACCTTCGGACCAGGATTGGTTCCATGCTTCTTCCTGAAGGCGGATGGTTATGGGACCAATCCCTCGACCGGGTTGAATTTGACGCTGATTACAACTGTGTGTGCGTTTGCTCTCTCGCTTTGACGAAACCACAGCTTACTTCCAAATTCAAGTCCACCTGATTTTTTGACGAATCACTACGAGACTTTGGGATCTGGACGTTTGGACGAACATCACTTCTTGATTGACAACTTCGATCCAGAACAACGACAATACATGTATTACTATCTCTCCTCATCTGATCAGAGCCGTGCCATGGTGCAGGCAAGCATATTGTATTAAGATAAAAAAGCAGCGAGACGAAGCGAACATGATTTATCAAATGTCTATTGCGCCGAGCCGAACGCAGAATTGCCAGGTTCAACAACCCCCGTACCAAATAGTCTGATTCACGGACAAGGCAGGATGTTCTTTCCTTATTTCAAGGACAGATGCCTGAACGTGAACAGTGTACCATCCCGTCTGTCGACCAACTTCTATCGTGGATTTACTGCTCGAGATCGTTTTTCCTCGATGGCTCCAGCTGACTGTTATTTCAGCTTGAGGCAGGTCGATCAGCGTGACGTCCAAAGATCCCTCATGGCCCTGACATCTGACTGCAAACTTTTCAATCAAGTTTACTCGTTCGAGTAAGCTGAGATATAGGCTCTCCAGGCAAACGGGACAAAAGTCTAGTTTGCAGATCCTCTCAGTATAGAGCGAGCAGTATGAAGGTTCACTGGGGACTTACTAGGATAGGTGACGTCCCTCATCAAACACGACTCGCTCGTCTAGATGAGAAGCAGTAGTATAAGCGTTTCAGACCTCGTGTTTCACCTCGACCGATCATAGAACGCGGGACTTGCAGGTCTCAACGTGACGCGCCCCTTATCATCATAGGTCGCAAATGCTCCGATATATCCATCAGCTTTCTCGAACCTAGATTTCGTTGTGGCTCAGAACAGTCACATGTAGACGTAACTGAAGCAGCCGACTTACATGGATTCCTCCCCGTATTCGATAATCTCGATTGAAGTCAGCATTTTCCCACCTTGTCCTTCTTCTTCCTTCCTTCCTACTTCGGTCAATTCCACTTCGAGAGTATGAACTCCGTTGCTTGTTTGGAACGGTCGTAACCCTTGGGGCAAAGGTACTTGTACCCAAGCGCGATCCTTACTACCTTGCGAGATAGGGGGTATTGTGTAACTGATCAGGGTACCATCTAGGGTCACTTGTAGATGGGATTCGCTAGGTATACTGGACACTGAGAATCGCAGGAAAGCAGTAGGATATGACCCTTTCGAGGCATTGAATTCTACTTCATACGGCGATTCAGTCAAGTTTAGCCAGCTTATGTACAGCAGCTCAAGATATATCAGTCGAGTACTAGCGTGAAAACCGGCGTCCTTGCGACTCACGGATATGCTTGCAAAGGAACTTTACTATCCTCCATTCGCAATTTCGCTTCTGGCTGTGTCAACCAATTCTTCCAGCTGATTTCACCATGAAGGGCTGAAACAGGTGCGGAATTCGCTCCGAAGTAGGCGTACCCTAATCCAGTCGCAAAATTAGCTCTCTCCCCGTTACACCAGTGCTTTAATGTTGCTCGATTACCTCCATCGTATTCTTCTCCCGCCGGAATTAGCGTATGACCCAGCTCATGCCTATTCGATATGGGCGTTTGATGAGATAGCTCTCGAAACCGAGAGCGTCTGAAAAGATGATTGCTTACCTCAGAACCAGGGGCCCGTTCACTTTGGAAGCAGTGATGACTCTTTTCACAAATCGTATCGATCTGTCAGATAGCTTGTTGAGCATCGCGTTGAGACTCACGTTGGTGTACCCCCTAATCCACCATATAGAGGGTCATTACCTGTTACCCAACCTAGCTTCAGCCAAAACGGATACGGCGGTACTCATTTCCTTGTACAGACCCAGCAGAATGGGTTCGTCACACCCCTTCCCTTCCGCTTTCCAGTAATTGCAAGCCTTCATAACCCTTGATCTATGCGCGTAAAAGACTCCACGCAATTCTGGTCCAGGGCGGTACAAGCCGAACGGAGTACTGTTGGGGATGACTGTCAGGCTTGCTATGGTTACAATAGGGAAGACAACATACTCCTTGGGTTGATCATGAATTCCAATACCGCTCTAAGGCTACTCATCAGTCGTCAAGCGGTAAAGACGGCACAGTCTGTACCCCTTACCTCCTGAGAGGGAACAAAGACCGCATGCACGTTTATTAAAGCTGCGACTGGCCCGTACGACGAGTTTGGCGTGATGATATCCTCGGTCAACGTTTTAGCGTCGTGGAAGAATTTCTCCTTCTCCCCAAGCGTATCTGCGACATTGGATCTTTAAGACTGCCTACAATAGTGAGTAGACGAAGGAAGCGCTCACAGCCATCACCAAAGAACACCAAATTTACCCTGTTCTCAACAGATCCTGAGACTGCCAAAGAGCGGTGTTCCATCCCCTTGACAATATCAAGTTGTGAAGATGCGTCGGTATCCTCCTCATACGGACTTTCAAAAGCTTTATTGAAAGTCGCCTGATCATGTGGATGTGCTAGTGCAAACAAAACATTCAAGCCAGCAGGCAATAGCATCGCAAACGCTCCAAGCCTAACATTGGCCAAGAGCATCGTTGAATTGTGAGTTCCGATTGAGACGGGAATTGCGACTTCCAAGATGAGTTAAGGTAGTAAGGTGTACTCGACCTGAACATCTATCGGTCAATTCGGCGACATCCGAAACGCGGATGTACATCTAAATCCATGTCCGTTACGCGATTCCAGAGCGTGATGACGAATATCTACCCCTTCAACTTTTGAGGCATGAAACGTATCAGATCAGACTCTCGACTGACTCGATTAAACTGGAACCCGACAATAAACGTCAACCCTTTCCGTAATTGCGCAAAAAACCATGTCTCCAATGTTTACTGGACGAATGCCCAAGGTAGTTGTGTTTGACCTTGAGTGAGTCGTCGCGTTTGCAATTGAGAATACATGATTTTAGCGACGGAGCTAATCTCAAGCCGGATAGCTGTAAGTTCGCTCTTGAACTAGCTATGGCAAAATGTCTGCAGTTTAAGACTTATCAATGGTATCAAAGATACACTGTGGGACCTCTGGTATGTCGGGTTCGCTCGGCCGTTAGGAATCGAAGCGCTAACATTCTGGATGTGGCCTTTCAAAAATAGGATTGACACACATATCACTCCAAAGTTAACCAGGAAGGGGGATACTGTAAATCAGTTGGTTGATCGGTAGGAAACTCGGGGGCTAGTATTCAGCTGATGTGGAATGCTAATACACTTTTCGAACCTGGGTAGACGAGGCACCACCTTGGAGTTCTACAATGAAGTTCCAGAGATCCTCGAAGAGCTGAAGAAGATCGATACCCATGTGGCTGCTGCGTCAAGAACACAAACGCCGGACCTGTACGTCCCCTGACCTACCGAGTTGCGAACCACGGATATCGCTGACCTTATTCCATTGCAAAAGGGCTCGTGAGGCGTTGAAGCTGTTGTTAATGCCGAACGGGAAGAATGCTATCTCATATTTTAACACTGTAAGCAGCTTGTAGTGTTGTGGTGGGACGAGCTCTAGCTGAAGTTCCTCTACCTTCCATCCTTGACTAGATGGAGATATATCCTGGTGAGTTTCATCGTTGAGGTTGTGAAGTGGGAGTCTGTTCTGATAGATGGCTATCTATAACCAGGCTCTAAGCTTAGGCATTTCAAAGGTAAGTCTTTCCAACCGGTATTCGAGCAAGTAACAAGCTGACAAAAAGCCTTTCTTCTTCTTCTCAGAGATCCATAAGAAAACAGGTATCGAGTACTCGGAAATGGTGAGCCCGTCTATAACCTCTTGTAAACAGCTCGGAAACTGACATGGATGCCCGCGCCTAGCTGTTTTTCGACGATGAAGCACGTAATCGGGAGACGGAGAGCTTAGGGTGAGTGTTTAACGGCGATCACAATTGAAGGTGTGCTGTCGAAACTTAATTGCGATTCCCACACAGTGTGACGATGATGCTGGTGGAACACGGTGTCGACAAAGCGACGTTCAAGAAAGGGTTGTCTAAGTGGAGAGAAAGGAATGGGCACAAGTAGAGATCATGATTAGTCTTTGCAGAATACCTGATAGATGCGGCATTGAGCATTCATGACGATACGAAATGTTTCGCTGGGTGCGACTTCTGGTAACTGCTTCCTCGGAATCCTTCCATAACGATTGATTTTCGGCAGCAGGATTGATCTATGCTCGGTTACAAGTTATTGATCGCCTTTACGTAACGGTCGTGCACTTCTTCGAAGCGATTCTCTCAAACCTTCACCGCCCATGACCGTAAATCATGATAAGCTATTTCACTACTAAATCGTCCACTGTTGCCCCAGGGCTTCTCAACGCTTCAGATCCGGCCTCATGATCTCCTCTCAGAAACCCGTCCGAAGTGAGCTATCTATGCGGTCTATATGCTTCACGATAAGCAGCTTAGATTACAACTTATGCTTCCAGAGGATGAGGTCCTGCTCAGCTCAAGCAGTCGAGGCAGATTGCCTTGGTATGATCCTACGGGATCACCAGTCAAGGCGTATGTGATCGGTATCGCAGGTAAGCTGCTTCTCTCGAGCAGTCATATGGCTACACCCAACCGTCTCTTTTGCAACAGGCGGTTCTGCGAGTGGAAAGACCCATGTAGCGACTTCTATCTTGCGACAGCTCAAGCATATACCAACATGCCTCATCCTGTCTCAAGATTCCTTTTACAACAAATTGAACGCCGAGAAGAATGCCTTAGCTCACAAGAACGAGCTGGATCTAGATGACCCGTCGGCGATAGATATGAAGCTGTTTGCGCAGGTAAGTGTCTTTCGGTGTGTGGGCATTTCAGGTATCTTACTATCAATTTGACAGTGCGTCAGGGATCTCAAGGAAGGGAAAGCTGTCAACTGCCCTGTGTACAGCTTTAGTCAACACAACAGATTAGAAGAGACTAAGTACCTCTATGGTGCAAGTGTTATCATTGGTACGGCATAAAACAAAGTATCCACATTTAGCAATGCTAAATGACAATTTGCTCTCAGTTGAAGGAATATTGACTCTATGCTCTGAAGAGCTTAGGGGTTTGTACGACCTGAAGATTTTCGTTGTAGGTCAAACTATAGAGCTTTTGTTCTGCATACGGAAATCGATAACCATCTTTCCTGTCCACAGAACGCAGACTCGGATGTTATGCTCTCTCGAAGGATTTTACGAGACGTCAAAGAGCGTGGACGAGATGTTGAAGGGATCATCACCCAATACCTCAGATTCGTCAAACGAAGTTACGATACTTTTGTGCTTCCCAGTTCCAAGCACGCGGACATTATTGTTCCAGGTCAAGACAACGATACTGCAAAAGTCCTCTTGGCAGCACATGTGCAAAGAGAGATTGACGCAAGATCTCTGAGATTCCGGAGCAAGCTGAGTCACAACTCTGAGGTGGAGGATGGCTTTGTGGCAGGAGAGAAACGCAACTTGGGGCGAGAGGTACAGGAGCCATTCTTCACGCTGATCAAGCAGACGAACCAGTTGCAGGTGAGCCTTATAAAACTTTGCGTGTCACGAGACTATGCTAAGTGTTCATGAATACAGGGTATCATGACAATACTACGCGATGCCTCTACAGCTCGTTCAGAGTTTATTTTCTTCGTCGGTGAGGAATCTGGCGTAATTTGTCAGCAAAAAGGACATGCTCTAACGCTTGCTCTTTCTAGATCGTCTGTCTTCCCTCGTAGTCGAAGAGGCGATGTCCGCACTGGAGTATCAGAGCGCAGTTGTCACAACACCGCATGGGGAGAGCAGTCGAGGTATGGCCATGAAACGGAAGGTATGATGGAACAACTCAAGGCCTCTTGTCGTAAAGTAAAAAGTCTCTAACCCATTTGGTAACCATCAGCACATTGTCGGAGTCTGCATTCAGCGATCGTGAGCGCTTCCATCTTCCTTTCTTATAGTCTCAAGTTGATTTGAACCATTGGTTCCGAAGTGGCGGGCCCTTTGTGAAGGGATTACGAAGAGTTATTCGAGACGCACAGATCGGATCTTTGTTGATCCAGAGTGACAATTCCACTGGAGAGCCGCTGCTTTTCCACACCTCAGTGCCAGACTGCATCAAGGGTGACGAGGCAGTGGATACAGTCGTCTTCCTGATGGACGCGCAAATTTCGACAGGTGCAGCTGCTATAATGGCCATCCGGGTGATGCTTGATCATGGTATTCAAGGTAAGTTATCGAAGCGAGCTTACGGAAGAGGTATCCTGCTGAATGCTTTTGCCCAGAAAAACACATTGTATTTTTGACGTATCTGGTTGCACCGCAAGGTTTAGCGGCTGTTTACCGCGCTTTCCCCCAAATTCGTATAATGGCTGCTGCGAAGGGTTACGATACAGAAGAATGGACGTTTGCGTTACCTGGCCACGCAATCGCTGCTGAAGAGGAACGACCTGCTGCAGAAGACACCGATGGTAATGTCAACCACCTTGAAGAAACTTTCAAACGACTCCAGTTCCATCGACGTACCTCGGACGCGCCTACAGATCAGAAGAAGAAAGCCTGGATCGTTGTCCCTGGTAAGTTCTGTCGCTCAGTATAGGTCATAGTCTAGACTCCTAAATATACCACTTTCTCTTCCAAGATTGCGGTGCTTTTGGCGACCGATATCTTGGAGCTTAACAAAGCTTCACATTCTTGATAACGAATTTTGCATGACAATGTAGGAAGGGCAAATTGCATACTATAACGAGCTATGAGGCATTATGAGACTACTCTAGATTACAATGTGTCGTGACCTATGGACGAATGATGATACAGTATTATGACGTTGGACTATCCAGTGAAGTCATGTCCTTCAAGCGGAAGCGTACGAACGAGCTCGTTTATTCGATTGCTCAGAGGGTTCTTCCGCCTTTCGTTTTCCCTTGCTCCCACTAGGAGCGACCCCCGCTTGGATGACAGCTGCGTCGTCGGCAGTGAAATTGATGAACGAACACTTGGAGGCCTCTGGATGCATGGTGGCCTTCTTTTTGCCGGCGCTAACTTTACGCGCTTTGTTTTCGGAAGTCCTTCTTTTGCTGGGCAGAGGAGCTACTGCTCGAACCGTGTCCGCACCCAGCTCTGGGATTGCGAGCGGCTTGCAAGTAAGAATAGGCTGAGGGGGTGCCCGACGACAGGTTGCGGGAATAGGCGTGGTCCCAGGTTCGATGTTTTCCGACTGAGCGGAAGCGGTCGACAACGTCGGTTTGGAGGGAGTTGCCGAAAGAGGAGGTGCAATGTTGATGTTGCCAGGAGCTGGTTGCATCACAGATGCAGAGCCGATGCTCATACGACGAGTAGGCAAGGGAGGGGCCAAAGGCATCGATGCGTAATTATAAGCGTAAAGTGGATAAGGTGGAGCAGAAAAAGGTACAGGCTGCATCGAGTACGGCGAAAGCTCGGAACAGTCGTTTAGACCGTATGCAGTGGGCTCGAGAGGAGCAGAGTGGACGGCAACAGATTGCGCCATCTCTCCAGAATGGCTGTACGATTTCCCCATGAACGGAGCATACAGAGCTCGCTCCGAGTAAGGAATCTGCACAGATAATTGCGTGACACTTCTTCGAGAAGACAAGCCTGGTTGTGAGTTTGCTGGAGAAGCTAATGCTAAATTAAACTCGCTGCTTGGGCCGAATAAAGCAGTAGAACTCGATGAAGTGTGGTCCACAGGGTGGAACGCAAACAGATCTTTCGCTCGCATTGAGCTCCTTCGTGACCCGCCATCGGCCGAGCGCGATCTATAGGTTCAGAGGCATGTCAGTTACATCCAAGGCGAAGGTTTACAGATGGACTTACTTTTCCATCGAAGTGGCTCGGGGTACCGTAAGAAAGGATCGACTCATGTGCGCGGGACCAGCCGTCGCAGAGTAGCCAATGTTCGAGCTGTTGAGAACGGGTTCCGTTCTGAAGAACTGCATGTCCCCCTGACTGGACGCATCCTCAAAGTCCAGCAACGAAGGATAGGTCGGCGAGCTGTGCTGCCAACCTGGAACGTTCCCGACGATACAGGCTGGCGGCAGAAGGCTGGCGTCTTTTGGGGACTGAACGGGTATTACGATACTCTCGTCCAGGCTTTGCTGCTGGCGCTCGAATGCGAAAGATAGATCACGCCCTGCGAAAGGAGGAGCAGAATAAGGGTTCCGCCCTGTTCCGAGGCTGTCCTCATCTGCTGATTTTGCAGCGATCTCAGTAGGCACGTAATCCTGTTCATCATCGATTAAAGGCATGATCGATTCTGCATGACCAGCCTGACCGATGAGGGTCGAAAACGACAATCGTTTGTTGTCAGTGACAGAGTCGTCAAACTGATCTGACGACTTCGGTACCCAATCCAGCGGGCAGGCGAAATTCGTACTGCCTGATGTGGTCGCTAGATCATCCCATGCATAAGGTTGCGACGATACCGAGTGGCGCGGCGTCAAGAGATATTCGCTAATACCCGAGGTGGAAGAAGCGAAAGATTCGTTGGATGCTTTGCTAGCCAATGAGGAGTTGGAATATCCTCCAGACGAGAAGATGTTTCGTTCAACGAACCGTCCGCTACTCGATCGATTGGTGCTGGATTCCTCCGCATAGCTAGTGCCTGATGTTTCACCAGTTTGTGTAGGATAGTCAGTGGGAGGGAACGGGAGACCTGGATAGCTGATCTCTCCAGATACGTAGGATTGGGGAGAGATACCCCCATAGGAGGATTCGGGCGAATCCAATAGATAACAGTCTGCAAAGTCTTGTTCTCCGGCAGGGTAGGCTGCAAAGTTGTTCATTTTGCTAGCTCGCGATGGTAACCATTGACGGTGTGCAGAATTGCTGTGTTGCAGATCGAGGTCGGCGAGCGCAGAGAAAGACAAAAAAGGATTCGACGAGTCCGGATGTTCGAAGATAGACGACGGGTCGAAGGGAGACCGGTTCTCGAAGATATCAGACATCTGTGTTGGATCGGGAAGCGTTCCACCTTTTGAACAGAAGGATTATTCCGGACGATCTCGCTTGATTCTACAGCAGCTCGAGGTGTCTTCCGAGCAACCGATGGGTGGAGTTTAACGTGAGGATGACGCTCCGTTACCAGATCCTCGTACTGTCCGGCCAGCGATGTACCGTGTCTTGTCTCAGAAGTCAACACTATAACCTTGCAGTCAGGCAAGTTCGGGCGCTTGATTGATTTTGATAAGGATCTGCCAGAGACCCGTAACTGAATAGAAAACGAAGGGGATGCTGACCAGCAGGATGAGTGAAGAGCGATTGGAAGTGATGAACGAGCGTGAGGTGCGTCCGAGAAGAAAGGCGAGACGATGAAGAGGATTCTGAAGATGGGTGAGATCGATGCAGAATCCACGTTTTCATCGTCTTCCGTCTCAGATGACATTGCTAGTCCATCAGCCGATGGGCGGCGCGAATCGTAACCTTCTGGAAATATTCAGGAACGCCTCGTCGTCGTATAGCTGCATGATCACGCTTGAGCCCGGAAGGTACAGAAACACACTCGGACCAATTCATCCGTCTCCTGACTCTCCTGCCAACTAACATTCAAGATCTGTTCCGGATGGGGAAATCCTCGACTTCCACCCGCGCGCTACGGATCTCGCGTGCGGTCACGAGATGGCTGACCACGCCAAACCTCCCGCCATTCGCCCCGGATGAAGAAACCCCCGCCTAGTAATCAATCGTTCTTCAGGAATCGGTCGAACCTGTGGTGGATGATCAGCAGGGATTTGGTGGGAATGGACGGGAATTGAACGAGCTTACCACATCTTGAGGCTTTCTGCACTCCTTTCCTTAGCCCATCGGTTCCTCTCGATATCGAGGTTCGCTCGTAGAGCGAATCCATGACGAACGCCCGAGAAGACCTGGATCATATAGTCGTAGCCTCCGGTTCCTACCTTGTCATCATCATGCGCATCGCCGTCCGGGGCTTCAGGACTAGCAAGACTTGTAAGTGCCATTTCCAAAGCCCGCCTTCGTGCAGGTGGGAAATGGGAATCTTGCTCTGCGTAACGTGATAAGCACTCATCAGCAGGGCTGATGTGATTCAGCGCAGTTCACATACCTGCAAGGGAGGCGTAAAGCGGTTGTTTCAGCTTGTGGAATACCACGTCGCTGTCGCACCGAGCCGGATGGACGATAGAACCTTTCGACCGAATCACATGTCAGTTTTCGGCCGGAGCATGACATTGCTCGGGAGGCAAGTACAGGCTGAGACCTCATCGGTTGTTCCGTAGTGAAGCGTATAAGGAGCTCCGAAGCAATATCCTAAGTTTATATCCGAGCCGATAATCAGCGATGCCCCAAGGCACCCGCTGGGTGTACAGTCTTACCTACGATCCCATACTTGGTCGTGGGTTTTCCGAACATCTTCTTGACGATTGGCATCCATTCACGCAAAAGCAACGTTGTCCTCTCTACATCATTGCCCTGGTCATCCTTGACTTTCTTGCACCACTGAGGAATGAAATCAGCCAAGTCGAAACCTTCCGTCTTGTTGAGTTCCTGCACTTGTTGACCATGGAAGTAATCTGGTGATACAACGACATAACCTAGTAGAGTTTGCCAGTTAACCAAACCATTTTGTTCCGAAATTCCATTCCAGAAACGTACCCTGAGAAGCGAACCAATCAATCAACAGGCAGTTATTGATAAAGTGTGGTCCATAAATGTCTGCCATCCATAGAATGATACGGTCACTCTTTTGAGATTCAACATCTGCTTTGCTTCGACCTTCTGGAGCTGAGAAATAGTTGGCAATAGTTCCGGATAATGGAAGGTCGAGCTCAAAGTATGACCCCTTCCTCTCGCCTGTCTGAAGCTTGACAGCGAGGCAGTCGTTTGCGCACGATCTGGATTGTGACATCATCGCAAGTAACAGCGGATATCTGGCTCAAGTGACCTCGAATGTGATTTGGTGATAGGAAAACACCAGTCATATGTAAGAGTAATCTCACTAGGAGCTTTGACAATCACGCGGATGACGTAGCATTGTGACCTCCACATTTGGGGCTGGATATCATTACTCATAAGGACTACGATCGCTACTTCCACTCAACTAATCTATTTGGTAGGACGCCAGCATTTCAACAATTCGCAGAGAAACTCGTCGGATGAGTCTTGAGGTACCAAAGCAGGTGAAATCTTGTGTGGCAATTCGAGGACTGGGACGACGATCCGCGGGGATTGAGATGACGCGTAAAGTGCCGATGACCTCAAGTCAGCCCAGTCGTCGAGACTACATCTGGCAGCAGACTCAACAGAGACCCGAGCAGTTTTGATGCCCAAACTCAGAGCATGAAGGCGCTGGATGACGGGGAACTCCCAGACGTCCTGCATGCTCCAACGTTCAGCAGGATCGCTCCTCATCATTCCCTTGATAGTGACTAGGAGTTCACGGCTAGGCTTTCCTGAGAAGCCTGAATCTGCTTCGAGAGAAGACAAAGAACTTTCGGTCGTGATGGAGGTTCCAGACGGTGAAGAAGGTGTTGCAGTGTCAGAGCATGAGACCGGTTCTAATTGCTGGTTTATGAGGTGATCTTCCAAATCGCTAAAGTCGTTAGAGCGAAGTTTTTGCCAAGCCTCGCCATCTACAATCACAAGCAGCGTCAGCATATCAGACTGCTGAACGATAATGGTGAATATGGCATACTGGAAGGTAGTGCGATATTGAGACTGGCTTCAAGAAGTGTAATCCCCAGACTAGAAGCCATTCAGATGAGTCTTTTGGCCAGCGAGACACTCTAGCTCTCCTAAGTCTGACATACCTGAAAACATCAGTGGCTCGACCGAATTGGCCATCCAAAGTCTCTGGGCTGAGATATTCTCGATCTCCTTCTCGAGGGGAGCCGATGGTAGGCGTACGGCAAGTAGCGGATTTCCGGTTCTCAAACGTAGACAGCCCAAAATCACTGATCTGTAAACTTCCGATACCCGTAACAAGGATGTTGGCTGGTTTCAAGTCGAGGTGTAGGATACCGAGTGAATGTATATGTCTCAATCCCTGAACGTAATTGAGGTTCATTAGTATGCGAATGCGTTGATCCGTCTTTGATACGTACCGAGGATAATTCGAATAACAATTTCCAGCACCTCCCTTCATCAAGTCCACCGGTATCACCAATTGCTTCGAGGTACGTCGCAAGATCTCCGCACTCTGCTAAAGCGGTCCTAATATGTAGCTGCTGTCGTTCTTCCCAAGCTTCCTTGAACTGTATGATAAATGGATTCGGATGCCTCATCAAATTTCTCAATATCTCCACCTCTTCGAACTGTCTTTCCCTGCATCAATCCAAAGGCTTAGCAAGTGATAGAGTGATGACGTGAAAAGATAGTCACCTGTCCTTCTTGCCAAGATATGGTTTTCCTCGCTTGACGGCCCATATAGTCTTGGTTGACTTCTCCTTGACTTTCCAAACTGTACTGAACTCCCCATTGCCTACAGGCTCCAAGAGTATGAAGTCCCTCTCGAATCGCGTGATACCGCCAGGCGAACTGATCAGTGAAGAACGAGGCCTTCTGGCTGCCCGGATGATGTCATCTGTACCGCTTTGCTTCGTACATCCGGCCTGCGACTGATTTTCCCCCAGCCTGTAAGCGGTAGACAGTAATGGATTGGAAATCTTGCGCAGCGCCTTCTGCTTCGTTCCTTGCCACCTCTGGAACAGATTCTTTCTTTTGGGAGGCGACGGTGAGACATGTCGTACTTTGCCACTTTCGAAAGGGTAGTCCCGCCCACTAGCTGCCTTTGGCGAGGGAGTATCGACCGACGCGAATTCTAAACGACCAGCTACAAGTGATATCAGAATGTAAGAAAGAGGAAGATCTTGTTGGTAAGGTTACAAAACGAGAAAGGAACTCACTGGGGTTATCCTGAGTCCTGGTTGGCGTCATCGGTACTTCCTCTTCGATCCCTCCTGCTGTCTGCCTCGACCACGACCCATTTGACCAATTACCGCTAGTAGTCCTTGCGAACAAAGCACTACCTTTCCGTCTTAAACCTCCTGACCGATGCACACTTGCTCGATCGAAAGGAACAGCGGTCGCTGTACTATCTTGAGTATCTGATCTTTCCCAAGTCCTGTTGCTAAATTTGCTCATCTTGTGCTCCCGACTCACTGAGGGAGCGCTGGCTAAACGGCTTGGCTCAATAAAATCGGCTATTGGCAATGCCGATCCCGATGACGGCAAGCGCATTGGTAGAAGCCTGAGATTATTTGATGCCATCAATGGAACAGCGGGTAAGCCAGATGGCGGCTTCACGGGCGTATCCGGCATCCTCTTCATCTGCGTATCAACAAATAGAGTATTGGGCCTTCGTATAATGGCGGAAGGCAGGGGTGCCCCATTCGTAGCGGATCTCTCCCTTCGCCCAAGTCGAAACGATCCCTTCTTCACCAGACCGCTGCTCATGAAAGCAGCTGGACTAGGTTTTTCCTCGCAGAATGCGTTGTTAGGTGTGCCAGTGATCGAATTATCCATCGACGTTCGTGGTGTGTTATCAGCCGTGATCAACGCACTCTTTCGGCTAGTAGAAGGAATCAGGGGGAAATCTACACCTCCAACACGGCCCGCGGCAGCTGGAGCGGTTGTTCTCCTTGGTATACCTGGCCGGTTCAATAGTGCTCGATTGGCTTTTGGGAACAACTGATCCATCAGCGTACCCTCCTGGAGACTGGTTCTGGCAGCAGGAGCCTGTTCTACCTCTTCTTCAGAACTCGAACCAGATGTTTCACTAAGCATAGCTGACTGCATAGTTGGAGAGGCACAGCCGGGGCGAGTAGGCGAGTCAGGACTCGAGCTGTCCTTTCTTAGCAAAAGAGGAATAGCTTTCGGTTTGCGCTCGTGGGCGCTGAAGAGATTAGGGGACGATGTGCCCTGTTCAGCCAGGAACACGGAATGCGGAAGACCTGGTGTGAGGGAACCACGGCGTCGGCTGAACGAATCATATTCGTGGAAAGCAACGATGGGTGAAGGTTGATCCCGCGTTTTGCCTTTAGCTAACGGTCTTTTGCCACTTAGTCGATCAACTGTCCAGAGACTGGCGATTGAATCTTCAGCATGGTTTACTGTGAGCACAGAGTCCTCCTGATCTCCTATTAAGCTCGGCGTTCGGTCGACGAAGTAACCGTCCGCCGCAAAACCAGGGTGACCGGAGTCGTCCCGACCGAAATCTATCTCATCCAAGTCAAATCCATCTTTTTCTTTCTCGTCCTGGTCCGCAGATGTATCAATCTCCATGTCCGACAATGAGAAATGCTTTGATAAAGGGCTTGTCGCCAACTTATCTGTCGGTTGAGGATTGGCGCTCAGATGATTGGTTGATAAGGGTAAAAGCGGGGTTCGTTGCGCACGTCTGTGCTGAACGCTCAAAACCCCTAATTCACGTAAGGTACCTTGATGACCAGGACTTGGGGTAGGAGATTGACTGTGACCTTCTCCAGATTCCACAGTGATATCCGTCTTGATAGAGATCGATCCTTTAGAATCAATAGATCCTAGGATCGGCTGATCTGGTGCACGAGACACCGATTTCGAATGTTTCCCCTCCCATTGCTCTTGTGAGATCCTTGGTATAGGATAGGCTCCCTGACTTCTAGTGTGTACTTTTGTTACCATTCCGCAGCCACTTGCCATTGAATCGAGGGAAGAGCTCATGTGACTCTCAACCTCGATGTCCACCTCAAGCGATGATGGCTTCTGAGCTATTCCACCTGTATCCGCAGCCCAACGCTCTACTCTGCTCTGATTCTCTAACATTCGGTCCAGTACCATCTTGGAAGACTCGAACATCAGTTCCTTATCCTCGTCCTCCGCTCGTTCGGTGATTACGAGAGACATAGGTCGACTGAAGGAATTTGATGGAGCTGAAAGGCCTCTAGGTGCCAAAGCAGGTCTGTCTTTGATATCTCGAGGGTTATACGAGACTGGTCGTTTTCGTCGGGGTGCAGCACACGTTTCTGCCTCTCTAGGGGCTGGTAGGAAAGGGGAAGCCAAGAAGGTCGAGGTATACCTGGGAGGGGTGGTGTGATTACGAACCCTCTCACCCGACGGCTTCGATTCCTTGGTGACCTTACAAAAGGTTTCCACAGGGACAGAAGCCCTTGAAGTAGTAGAGCGAGACGGTCGAAGAGATGGTCGTAAGGAAGGTGACGGGGATGGCGGAAGCGGTTGACCAGGGGAATACGTGGAAGATGTGATTTGAGCTAAGGTCAGAGCGGGAGCTGTGGTACGAGTTCTTCGACGGGTAATAGAGAAGCCTGAGAGGTTTCTCGAGAGCTGTGAGATTTTGAAGAGGGGACAAATTCGTTTAACAGGATCATCCGATGGACCAGAAGATGAAAAGTTACTCACCTCTGGCAGGTCGCGATCTTGCTTGTCCTCTATCCCTGTTCTGCACTTTGGACTCTTCCATGGGCTTTCCAGAGCGATCTCATCCATATTTCTGCGGTGAAGCCATACAGGAGACTGTTGTGGATCTGCGAGCTTTTCCAGCTCAGGGGCAAGACATCGAGCCATTGTAGTGTAGGTAGAGTAGAAGTGGTTCGTCTGTTTTTGTCGAGTCAACTGTTGGAAGGAAAGCTATTGATGTATTTGTCTGAATGAAGTGATTGAGGTGACTTGTAAAGATGAGAAGCCGGAATGATTATGTATGCTAAAAGTCTATTCGTAAGAGAATTTGTTTGTATTCGGGTCGGTCGTTTGTTGCTGATATTTCGTTGATTTGTTGTGGCCAGGTGGAAGACAAGAATCTATGTATCGTAGAGGTAGTGACGTCGATGCAAGAGACAGGGAGAATGCGTAAAGGGGCAGAGGTGACACGGAGTACGAGGAGGAAGAGGTGCAGATTGGACGTGTGATATGCTTGGTTGCCTCTGTCCGCAGGTCGCCTGGTTGCGCTGGTTGCACTGGTTGATTGTATCTCTGCCGCAAGGTCGACCGTGTTGTTTGTTTACGCTTTCTTAGCTGCTACTAGTCATCTTATGCATCCGAACAAATTTACGTGATTCGGCTATCGCGTGTCCAGGGTCGGTGGCAAATTATAAAACGACGCCACTGAGCAGACCAGGTTCCAGCAAGACCGTCAACAAACACACTCGCTCTCTCGCATGTGCTGGTCCTTGGCCGAGCAGTCTTACAGCGGAGCAATAACAGCATGGATCACATTCGGTCTGAACTGTACACCCGATCGATCTCGAGGGCCAGTGCGGAAAAATCGTGTGGTCCAACCTTATTTTATTTATCAAGCCAAGATCGGGCTGACTTCTCGAGGCCTACAACTGGTACAAGCTGGAGGCAGGGCCCGTGAACATTCGTGCCTTCCTATTACCCTTGGCGTCCTCCTCTAGAATCCAGCAGTCTTCCAGCCTCACGCCGAGCTCTCCTACGATATAAATGCCTGGTTCGTCCGAAAAGGTGTTTCCAGGCAAGATAGGTTGATCGTTCGATCCAACCAGGAAAGGTGATTCATGACCTTCCAAGCCAATCCCGTGGCCTGTTGGTCAGGCGCTCGATCAATCCCGTTCATCGGAACACTGTCATGAAATATGAACTTACCCAAACGATGACTGAAACCATGTTTCTCCTCTGGCCGAGTGCCCAAGTCTTCTATTACGCTTCGTGCGGCAGCATCGATGCTAGCACCGGTAGCATTCTGCAGAACAGCTGCGTCGAGTGCAGCCTTCTGAGCAGACTTCACAGTCTCCCATAGCCTCTCTTGCGTCTTGGAGATCTTTGACCCTTTCAAGGCAAACGTCTGGCGTTACAACATGTCAGCAATTTGATTGAGTACGGGGATCTTCGGCTGAAACTTACTCTTGTGATGTCGGAGACGTATCCTTTGAAAGTTCCACCTGCGTCGATCAAAATCAGATCTTTGTCCGTTAAAACTCGTCCAGTTCCACTTCCATGAGGCAGTGCAGCGTTTTCTGAAATCAGACATAAACAGTGTTCTCCTATAAGTCTCATTGCATAGCGCTCAGTTGCTTGCAGCCTGGCTCACCTCCGAAAAGAACCAAACCTTCTCCATCAGGCATTCCAAGAGACTCGAATTCCGATTGCAAGATCTCGCTGACCTTGTGTTCGGTCATGCCGAATTTGATTAGTTCTCTCGTCTTCTTGATAGCTTGAAGAGTGAACTGTTGAATTCAAAGATCTTGTCAATACGAGTCTGAATGGAAGTACGACAGATACCCACTTGGTTAGCGCACTCCAGAAGGGCGATTTCTTCTCTAGACTTTCTCTCCCTAATGCTCAGAACTTTAGGGTGAGCGATGTCGATCGCTACCTGTTTCCCCAGAGCATGGGTGACCCCGGACGAGATGAAAGATCTGACGCCAGGATCCAAATGGATCCTGATCTCTTCGCTATCCACAGACGTCTTTGCTAGATGGCTGGCAAGGATTTCGTAGGGGGATGTTTCTTCCGGCCAAGCGATGTACTCGATGGTGTACGCGTCATCTCCGTGCAGGATCGTCTCGACCGCACTCTGTTTCCTCTCCAAGGCCCACTCTTTAGGTGTTTCACGATGAGGGATCCCAAAGTAAGGTAGAATTCGTCCTCGGTCCTCTTCGAACTGAGGTGTCAGGATCTTTAGATCGATATTGTGGCCTACTTGAACAGGGGAAGATTCGACGATGAATAAGAAAGGACGCTCGGAAAGGTGCCATTCCTTCTGTGAGATTGCGGTGTAGTAGGAGGAAGAGGCGGATGGCTCGGAAATCCAGACTTGACGACGATGTTGCTCATCTTCTTCTTGAAGCAGGTCTAAGGTGGATTGTAACGTTGCGATCCGGTCCAGATAAGTTCCAGTGGTGACTCCTTGCAAAGCGTTACACTTCTCGTGAGTATAGGCGAATACATCGGCGGCCAGATCGTTGGCTCGAAGGTGAAGGACAGTTCTCCGCAAGAACAGTACGCAATATACGAAAAGTACCACCGATGCTGCTAGCTGCGGCATATTGAGACCGAAAAGCTTTCTACCTCGAGGAGAGGTTGGTGAATTGGTATGATAAAGCGGCAAGTCGGGCGACTTTTCGTTCCAGTATGTCGATCTCTGATCGATTACGGAAAGAGCGTTACCATAAGTCAACATTTTGTAATCTACAGATATTGAAAACGGACTCACAGAGTTCTCCAAAGATCTCTCTTGAAGAGGGACCGAACCTCTGTTCGTGTATTCTGGTTTCTTCTGGCTTGCGCCTCTGAGTAAACGAGAAGGTTGCCTGGAGAAGTCATGCTGGACATATGAGGGCGATCTTGGTACCGAATGTGATTGTATAGTCGGCTTTGAGGTTCTCGGTGACTCTTCTGAAGGCATTATGATCATCCGTTCCTTATCGATAGGCTTGTTCGCATTGATGCAGGTTGACAAAGGAGATTTCATCGTTGCTCGAGAGTGCGACTGGCAAGCAACACTAGCTGATGAAGATTGCGGTTGCGGGTCATAGAAGTGCCAAGAAGGATCCATCTTGGCTGATTGAGGGTCGTTGTGAGAGTAACAAAGTAGTGTCTATGTTATGTATCTCGATCAAATATGTCAAGTCGTCCGATGTTACAACGAATTGTACACCTCATCGCGGCCAGCTCGGGTAACGCCGGGAGGGGAAATTGAAAGGATGACTTGCTTATCAACGCATCGCTTCCCTTCGCTTCCTGATCATGCTCATACGGCTACTCCTATACACCTAGACACCCTAAGCTGCCTCTCATGCCTCATGCCTCTAGGGACTTTAGACTTCAAACTAGATATACAACCAATTGGCATGCACGGGTTAGCGTTTACGGATTTCCGTGCATTTCAAGGATAATCTCAGCCTTATCATCTCTGTATATCTTAACGTGATGTTCGACTTTGATTCATAACATACAAGTAGTTTGAGGTCAAGGATGCAAGGGGCTCATCTACCACCATACTACTGTCTCCATTTCCCCCTTTTCTGTGTCAAGGTCCATGTCATGACATGATGCTTCTTCATTCTCCTCACCTTCACTCTCATAAAAACATAAAAACCCACTGACCCTTCGTTCATCGGATAAGGGCGAGCTTCCCCTCGGACTTCCGACCACTCGATGTGGAGCGTGCCCGTCTCGTTTCTGCTGCCCGTCCAAGTCGTACCCGATCAATTTGCTCTAGCCTCGGCTTCCTCCTCGTTTGAATCATACTCGTCGTGTCCCGTATCAATGCTCTCTCCTGGTAGAACCGCCTCGCTGATAGGTGTTGAGATGCATCTATGTCTGTTTTTTGACGAATATAACAAGGTCCGCATGTCTTATTGGGCTTTTGACGATATCTGTTTCGTCCCTTCCTCTCCGCTTCCACAAGTTCTTAGTCCCACTGGCACCTCCCTTGACCCTTGCTACGATTGGACCAAATGTGTGCATCGTCCAGGGATTGATATAACGGGAGCGCCATGAAGCCTTGAGGAAGTCTCTAGCCAAGTATGGGTAGCGCATGAGCGATGCTGAGGACTCTTGACACTGACGAATGATGGTTATTGGTATCCTTTTACAACGGTCCTCCTCACAATGCCCACATTATTCACATTATAATTCCCCTCCTTTCCGGCCGTGCTTAGGAGGTATCTCACACCCCTCCTCGTTTCTCGATTTCCGCTCGCAAGCATCTCTCGACCATCTCGATATGAGGCTTGTGCCTGATCTGCCTTACGCAGACGTCTTTGATGATCCCATCTTGCCCTATAAAGAACGTTTCTCGACCTACAAGGAGGACAACGGAAATTGTTATCGATTAGCAGCGACAAACAAGGGCGGAGAGCTATAACATACCAGGAATGAGTCCGAGCATGACATTTGTCACTCCGTATGCTTTTCTCGCTTCTCCAGAGGTATCGCTCAACATGACATGATTCAGGTTATGATTTTGGACGAATTTTTGTTGCTTCGAGATGGGATCTGTCCGCGGTCGAAGAACGAATCAACGATAGCTCTAACCGTTCTGTCGGATTCCGACATCATCTTACCTCCGGAGATACCAACGATCTCTAAATCTACCTGACCTTGAGTTTGGAAGACGGGGTTGAATTCCGCTGCCTCGTTGAAAGCACACGCCTGTCGCGGAAAATAGTGTCTCGGTCGATCTTCCTCGGTGAAAGTCAACGGACTTATAAGCTACTCACCTCCTTGGTGCAAACTCTGCTGCCGGCTTTTGGGAAGACGTATAGAGCGATAGCCTGCGTTGTTGTTTCAGCTCTTGAGTGAACTGACATTCGACGTGCTCGAAAGCAGGCTCACCTTTTTACCGATCGGCAACTCGTACAAGTTTCCATTGGCGTCTGGTAGAGCTATGGCTGGAGCCTTCTTGCCGATCATAGGATGACCAGACATCTTGTAGTTCAGCCGACCGTTTCTGGAAGCTAATCAACAGCTGTCGGAGAGTTCAAAAGAGTCCTGCAGAAGGCGACTGAAGGCTGCACCACCCAGAGCTTGTACAGTCTCGCAGTATATACCTGATGGACTGTCTCAGGAATGCAGGCGGATCCACGATCGAGGCGAGAAGAAAGGTGAAAGGTGCAGCATCAATTTTCAGGATGAATTCCCGTTTCTAGGGTATATTTGTTGTATCGCATGTCTCGGATAACCGGGTGACGCGATGGCGGGACGGGAACATGCGAGTCATTGTTCCCGATCACATGCGCTAGCAGCGATGCAGGCACCATCAATCGTTTCGCGTTTCAGTAGAGGTGACCGGTGATATGTGAGCCACCAACCCAACTGTCCACCCGACAAACCTGATAGCACCGGGCTTATGTCTTCACTTGGCCCTGCATCGCCAATACCTGAGGAAATGTGGCATCAGGAAAGTGCGATGAATATCAGACCAACCGAAGCCACCAAGTGTAACCTCAATATGAGTAGATTTGATGATTGGAACATGATATATACCATCCGTCGAGATCCTTTCACAAGTTCTAAGGCAAAGGGAAAACGCTCTTCCATCCCATCATATGCCCCGAGGGATCCCGTTTGAAGGGATCAAACGGGGGTCGAAGCCGAGGGACGCATCGAGTGACGCTAGTCCAAGAACTTGAACAAACCAAGAATTCAGAATTCGGCCAAGATCGGTTCATTCACTCGAGTACAGATCGGAGCTTTCCAACAACTGAACCTGTCATACATACAGTTGCACAAGTAATAACCCGATCCGACCTCCTAGTCATCACACAACATTCGAAGTAACACACATCGATACACGTCTAGTCTAATCTCTCTATAACAATCGCTACGAAAACGACCACCTCAATCCTTCTTGACTCGACCAGCGAAGAACAAGACCGCTCCCCAAGCGACCGCCGTCCCTCCGATCATACTCACGACCAAAGGTTGTAACACCTTGACTCCATAGGCGGTAGAGAGGGCGCCGGTGGCGAAAGGAAGGATGGCGCTTCCTACCTGACCCAGACTTAGGGAGAGGCGCAAAGCGAACCGAATTGAGCGGGTGGTCCCGGCGTATCACGCTGCATCTCGAACTCACCTCTCGATCCAGCACAGTGCTCCTCCTGCCAATGCGCGCGGGATCGACTGGCTCGCTACGGAAAGCATGATAGGGAACATGGGTCCTGTGAAACCGAGCCACGATCAGATCAGACTCTACGCGAGTCGATCTCCCAAACTCACCTAGGCACAGACCGACCAGGGCCACGGAGACGGCGTTCCCGATCAGGTTGGGAACGAACCATACGATCATCTCCAAGCCTAAAGCGACGAGGGCGTATCCGAACATGACTTTCCGTTCGCCGAGCTAGGAAATGTCGGTTCGATTGGCTTGATTTCGTTGGAACGTAGGCCGTTATCAAACTCACCTTTTCGTTCACCCAGATGAAACATAATCTTCCGACAGTCAACCCGGCCCAGAACCCTTTACGGCGCGAGATCATATGGTGAGCTCAGTCCAACGGATCAAGCGGGAGAGACAAAGCGTACCGGTAGAGATATAACCGGCGGTATGATCTCCTCCTCTTACTTGTTGAATGTAGGTCGTGATCCAACCACCGATCGTGACCTGATATCCAACGAGATCAGTGAACGTTCGCTACGGGCGATGAGCCGACGATCAAACGCACCTCCAATCCAACATAGAGGAACGCCCAGAGCGCCATGGCGTGAATGACCCTGGACCGTAAGATATCCTTCATCTTCTTCCAACTATCCTGATCCGTGACCAGAGCCGAAGCACTGGACCTCTCGCTCCTCTCCCCCTCGACCGTCCCGACCTCGATCACGGGGTTCGTGACGTGAACGATCTCCTCGGGTAAGAGTTTCTCTTCGGGCTGGAACCTGAAGACCCAGACGATGAGTCCGAGAGAGGTACAGGCTAGTCCGAGTGAGATGAGGTAGTGGAATCGCCAGTGTTTCGGGAGGTTTGAGAATTGGGTTGCGGCCAAGGGAGCGCACAGTGCTCCCAGACCTAGAACCGATCGCATCTCGGTCAGCCCTAGACTCCTCTGACCGACTCCATCAGCCAGGATGAGGAAGCGATATACCCACCATAACAAGCCTGAAACAAACACATCTTCAAGTTCTGCCTGGCCGGTAGTTTCGTGACGAACGCTGCGGAGAGGGAGATGACGAGTCCCGATCCGAACCCGGCTATGGCAAAGCCTATGCAGAAGACTGGGAAGGGGACTGGGGTTGACATGATGATGTAGGAAGACATCTGAGGGAATAGGCGAGAGGTCAGGAAGTATGCGATCAGACTTGCCGGGGCGGGTACGTACTTGGGCTAAGGTGCCGATACACAAGACCTGGGATGGATACGGCATGAGTATGGTTCGGATTGCGAGCTGAAATTGTTCCCCTCGCCTACCTTGCCGACTCCCAACCTGTCTTCCAGATAAACGTTCGAAGCCGCGGCCGCGAAGAAGCCTAGTAAAGGAAGGTGGGTAAATCTCATCAGCATCGACTTCAGGCAAGGATCTTAACGAAGAGCTTACCGATACAAATACTGACGAAGATGAGCGAGACGATCGTATACGTCAAGTGATAGAATTCCTGCATTCTCGGTAACAAAGGCCCACTGTGTGCGGCACGGCGATCCATCAGTGCTCACCGAGGCGTTGCGAAAGACCACCCGAGCGGACTTACCTGGAAGCATCGTTCCATCCGCAGACGATCATGATCCAGAACAGCGCTGCGAGGTACCGGACCTCGATTTCCCAGGGAATGGAAGGGACGTGAGGAGAGTGACCATTCTCGAGAACGTGGTTGGTCGGTGATAACTCGCTATCGCGTCGACGTGTGAGTTCGATCTCTGACGGCGCTTTGGAGGACAACACTTTCGACATGTCTATGCGAGGTTTCGGGTGTCACAAGTGTCCAGGCTGTGATTGCTTTCATTCGCTCAGAGTCGAGTGAAGAATTCTTTGGAGCTGTCGAGAGCATCGCTTTCGACTCGAAACTCGATTCTCGCGCGCTAGCGAGACGGGCAACACCGAGCCGAGTCGTTCGGCGTTGGACCTGATCCCGAGGTTACAGCGAGAATGAATATCGTGAATAGACTGAATAATGCATATGAATGCTATGAAACAACAAGACAAGAAGCGAGACGACGTAATGACAGTTACAGATAGTTGTTCTCCGTCGTTGGTTCACATGACGACACACATCCTCCCACCCGTCTCATTCCCCTCTCGTTCCGCCCCCGCCCCCGCCCTCGCTTCCTCTTGCTCGTACCAAGCCTGCTCGCTCCGCATCTCTTCATAAGTAAGCATCCGACCGGGCGGTGCGGGAGGGGGACGATCGTCCCTCCCGCTCATCCCACCCAGCTCGACCAACTGGTGGTAATGACCCCGCGCCTGTCCCGTCGTCGCCCCGTCTTCATCTTCGTCCTCATCTTCATGGTCGGAATCGGAATCGGCATCGTCGAATAACAAGTCATCGATCTCGACCAGCTCGAACCCCGACGTAGCGTTGTAGGGGGGTGGAGGAGGGGGGGATCGATTGCCGTACTCGATCCTCGTATAGTTGGGTAACTCCTGAGGGGGGGTTCGAGCGGGGGTCCTGGGGGGCGCGATTTCGGTAGCGCTGGGTTGAACGAGGAGGCTCCCTACCGGAGGGTAAACGGGAGGATGGGGGTTCGACCTCCTCAACTCCCTCTCCCTCGCTTCCCTCTCCCTCTCTCCCCTCGCCTCGGTCTCCCACTGAACGATCTGCGCGGCCCTACAGACGGCTTCCCTCTCCTCCCTCTCCCTCCCCTCCCTCGCCCTCCTCTCCGCCTCCTCCCTCATCCTGTTCCTCTCCGCCACCCTCCTCCTCTGTTCCAAGGACCGACGAACCTCCCTCTCCTCCTGAGCGGCGAACCGGGCGTCCCACGTCCGATCGATGATCTGCCAATCCTTTAGCTGGCGGAAGCGAGGTTCAGTCTCGGACAGGCGGGAGCGATAACGTTGGATGAATTCCGGATAGAGGGGTTCGGTTCGCGTCAAGTGGTCCGGGTCGGTGTATCCTCTCCTCTTCGTCCTGGTCGTCGTCTCCGCGGGAACGTGAACGTGAACGTGAACGTGAACGTCCTCCATAGGTCCCGGTCCAACAGGGTGAACCCTCCCCTCCCCCCTCTCCTGCTCCATCTCTCCAACCCTACCCAAAGCCCTCCCCTCAACCGCACCCATCCCCTCAACCGCACCCCTCCCCCTCCCCCTCGTAAAAGTGGCAGCAAACGGTTCCCACCCATCCAAAGCGGCGTACCAATCCCCCAAAACCCCTCGGGCCCATTCACCCGTGACCCCCGCGAGCTCGGATCGGGCTCGGGAACGTCTGAGCGTGTTCATGTAGGAGATCCGGGCGTGGCGTTCTGCCAGGAAGATGGGGAGGGAGAACCCGCCCGCTCGATCGAGGTCGGTTCGTCGGGTCCGGTCCAGCGCTTCCCTGATCCTTGATTCTCGGGGGCTCGCATCTCCACCCCCATCCCCACCTCGACCCCCAGCCCGACCCCGAGTTCGAGCTCGACCGCGACGCCGAAGACAAACCAACCTCCCAAACCTGCCCCCTACCACCTCCCTGCCACCCCTGGGGCCGGCCCTGAATCGTTCTCCCCCGAAAGAAGGGGTGTGCGGGGAGAAGAGCTCGTTCAGCCGGTTGAGGTGGGTCAGACGGACTTGATCCGGCAGGGGGAGGTGCATGGGGGATCCTGCGTTGGAGTCCGATTCCGACTCCGATTCCGTGTCCGATGACAGGTCGAGGGGGATGGTCTATCAGGGGTCAGACCATGATCAGGACCCTCCTATCCTCGCATCCACGACCCAACGAAAGGACCGCCGGACTGACCAATTCCAAAACCCTCCTCTCTTCGTTCTCATCCTCATCCTCATCCTGGTCGTCGTCGTCGTCGTCATCGCTGTCACTGATCATCTGCACATCCCACCCGATCAGATCCCTGACGACCCCTTCGTCCTGCTCATCCCCTTCCATCCCGCGTTCATATTCATATTCATGTTCACGCCCGCCTGATCGGATTGAACATCCCCCCCTACCCAGAGTTTCGAAGACTTCGGGAGAACCGAGGTGTTGCAGGCCAGTTGTCAGTTCGGAGATGGTCGGTCGGAGTTGTCTCTGCGTCGGCGCAGGGGTGGGACTGAGGATTATGGGGGGCAGGAGGTTCAGCTGGATTGGGTTCTGCTGGACGGCGGAGTCATGGGAGTCGAGGTCAGGGGCTGTGTGTGGAAGAAAGTAGATAAGAGGGGGGTGACTCACGTGGAACTTGTACTTGTCTTCGTTCTCCCTCGCTCTTGATCTCGCTCTCTCCCTCTTCTTCTCGGTAAGGACGGTGAACCGACTCATCTCCCTCGCACCAGCGCCCCTCTCCATCTCGCTCGAATCACTCTCGTTATCAGCCTCGCTCTCCTCCTCCGTCGTCTCCCCCTCGACCGTGACGATCCCCCTGGGTGAGTGGAAAGCCGATCCCCCGTGCGTAGTCGACGCTCCGTGAGCGTCCCCGACGAGCGCACGTCCACGGTCCCTCGCGAACCGCACCAACGACCCGCTCTTGGGGAACCTCTCGAGCGTGGGCAGAGCCGAGGGAAGTGCGGGGGAAGGCGGGAAGAGCGTGGATTCGAGTGTGCTCAGCTCGAGCTCCCTCTCTTCGTCCGAGTCCGGCTCGGGAGGAGCAGCAGCAGCAGCAGCAGCAGCAGTGCTGATAATGGGAGTCCGTGTCCGTGTGCGGGTGCGTGGACGGGGACGTGCGGGTCGACGTGATGGATGAGGTCCTTTCGATCTGCTCGGCTTCGTTGTGGACGCTACTACGGTGCACTCGAGTTTCCGCCTGACCGAGCGAGAGTGACCGTCCGTGGAATCGGGAAACTTTCGTTTGAGTGAAGGCCGTGAAGGAGGATGCATCGTTGTTCACTGATCACTGATCGCGCTGATAGAGTTTAGCGTTCAGATCTGATCTGATCTGGTTGCAAGTGCAGTGTCACCGCTGATCGCTGATCGCTGATCGTCCTTTGTATGGAAACTTCTGACAACCATGAAACGTAGCACGTAGCAACGCAGCACAGCTCTCCCTCTCTCCCTCTCACTGGGAATTACCACAATCAGCTCACCCCCCCCAGATCCCTCGAGATCGTCACCCACATCACCTTTCCAAACAACGTAACCCGTTCCTAGATCCGCGTCACGCTACACGCACCGCCCACACGCGAGCGACGAGACTGATCTCCGGCAATCCCCTCATCAATGCTTCATCGCTTCATGTTCACGCTCACATTCATCAATCGCTCTTCTCAACTCTACAAGTTCAACCGGATCATCCCCTCCTTCCTCACGACCTCCACATCATTCCCATCCTCGAAAACGACCTCGTCCCAGAACCGAACCCCTCCTCCCCTTTTCCCCCGTTTACTCGTGCTCGTCTTGACCTCGTCCACGGGCACGTTCACGGGCACGTTGACGTCCACGTTCCCGTCCACGTTCCCGTCCATGGGGTCTTCCCCTGTCCCCGTCACGCCCGCCGTCACGGGTTCCACGACGCTGACACTACCGGGGATGACCTCCTTCCGAACGAGGACGACCCGTCTAAAGTACTTGCTCGGGATGAACCCGTCCTCGTCCCCCGGAATGAGGACGACCCCGTTCGTACTGACGTAAACGTGAAACCCATCCCGGATCAAACTCGGGAAATCCAGGTAGATGAACAGGCTCGAGTTCGTCCTCGGTCCTGCAGAACCAGCGTCGTCGTCGTCGTCGTGAAGCGCTGTCGGTCAGCGTCTGCGCTCGCTCATCACCCCGCTCAGACCTCGGGACTCACCGCTCTTGGCGCCCTCCCTAGCGACGGCCAGATGGACATGTAACCTGCCCATCCTGCCCAACCCCTTCTCCCTGATCCCCTCCCAAACCTCACTCCGAGTCCCATGCACGAGTTCCCCCACCCGCTTCCTCCCCTCCCCCTCCGGATCGTCCAGGACTCGCTCGAGATGGTCGCTCGAGACGGTCACGATCGAATGACCCTGAGCGGCCCGGATGAGATATTCCCCCCCGCCACCGTCTTGCACCCCGGCCAATCGTTCTTCCTCATTCCCGAACCGATCCCCAAGAACGGGATCGTACCCCTGCCCTTCATTCACGACGGGCGGCGCATCCATCGCCACGATCTCCCCCTGTACCCACCCCTGACCCAACTTGACCCCCTTCTTGAGTGGATAAACCGGTCGACCGGAAGAAGTATCCCTCCCATACTGCAGCGTGAATCGTTGTTTGGCGTTGGACCGGACCAGGTGGGATAGGTAGGAGAACGAGATGGGTTGGAGTTTAGGATGGTTGAGCTGTCACGTGTACGTCGATCGATCAGTCCCAGGTAGCTCACTCGACGCCACACGCCACACGCCACGCGCCACGCGCCGACTCACCAAATCCAAACACCTCACGAACCCGTCCTTCCTGATGGGCAACCTCTCCTTCTCCGCCCCATGTCTGAGCAGATAAGCGAGCGTCTTGGAGTACCGGACCTCTTCCGGATCCTTCTCCAGTCCTCTCAGCTTCGGGGTGGCCGCGGTCGACGGCTGGTCGGTGGGTGAGACGAGGTGGGATGGGGGGGAGGTGACGGTCTTGATGGGCGTACGGGAAGGAGTCCACGGTTCCTTCTTCGTCCGTTCTCGAAGCGTCATACGTGGTGTCGTCGCTGTCGTCGATCCTGTAGATACGGGGGAAGGGACGGAAACGCCATGCGATTCGAATCGTTCCAACAACGCTCGAGTTCGAGTGAGATGAGGGGTGGTCCCGTCGAGAGGTAACAAGCCTCCCTTTCTATTCCGTCTCGAAATCTTCTCTAGCTATCGTACCGCGACCCTTTCTCTCAGCCTCTCTTCTTCCCTTCTCACGACCATCCAACTCACCATCCCCAAGCTTTCTTCGCTCCACCACCCCTCGCTGCCCTCCCTCTCCTCAAAGAACCCGGCGACATGTCCCATAGCCGCGCTCGTAAGCGCCTTGTCGCTATACCCTCCCTCGAGGACCGAGATCACTTTCCCCCCCGCGTGTCGGTCGGCGAAACGACGGATCGCTCGGGTATATTGGGAGAAGAACGAGGTCTGTCGGAAAACGGTTTCGAACGTTCAGAGCATGTCCCGCGGTGGATAACGAGACGAGATGAACCGAGACTTACCGGGACTCGTCGACCGTGTCTCTGCATAGCGTCGTACTCGTGCTCACAGGCGTCGAACCCGGCACTACAAACCGATCGTCACCCCACATCAACACCCTCCCTCACCCCGCGCTTACCCGCCGAGAACGGGATCACTCACCTGATGAATACCGTAGTCCGCTCAGGATCAGCCTCGGTCTCCCTCAAAAACCTCTCCGCGCTATCGAGCAGTTCAAGGTATTTCGGGTAGAGTCGATCGTAAAAGTCCGATTCCGACGTGTACGTATCGAGATGAACGTTATCGCTATCGATCGGGATGGGAGATCAGCTCGGTTCTCAACACGCTCGAGCATCAGAGGCGGACTGGACTGACATGTATTGACCGTGCGCTGCGATCTTGACGCTAGCATCCTTGATCAAATCGAGGTTCCCATCTTCACAGGGATAACTTTGCTGTCCGATCCCAGTCCTTTCAGATTTCCCCGTTTCTCGATCACGATTCCCCATGACGACGTCGACTTACGATATCATGCACGCTCCCGTAAAACCCTTTCCACCCTCTCCCTCTCCTCCCACTCCTCGCCTCCTCGATCGTCATGACCCTCTCCGGCTTCCCGCCCTCTCTAAGCAGATCCTCCGCCCACCCCAGCTCGTTCAAGCCCATGACGATCTCCTGCGTCCCGTTCCCGTGGTGCAGATCGAAATCGATGATGACCGCTCGATCTTGAGAATAAGTCTGGTGCGCGTGGAGGGAGGAGACGAGGAGGTTGTTGATGTAACAGAAACCCGAGGGGGTGGTAGGGCCGCAATGATGGCCTGGAGGACGGATCGTACAGAACGCACCGGAGTACTTGGGGGTGGCGGTGGCGGTGGAGGAACAGATGAGGTCTACGGCTTGACAGACTGTTCTTACCTGAACGCGCGGGGGGGCCAGGTAAGGGGAACCGGGGTTCAGCTTTCGACATCTCTGTCTTTTTGATAGTAGCGAACGCATGACAGACTCACACATCCTTCAATAGCTTCCACACTTCCGGGAGCTAGATAGAGATCGTTCTGGTTCAACTCGATCGTCTCTTCTTCCCTCGTTCCTCCTCCCCCCGTCCCAGCTTCCGGTCCGGAGAGGGTGAAGGAGGAAGGGATCTCGCATTCCCCCTTCTTGATCTTCTCCGGAGCCTCCAGAGCCCATCGGGTCAATTTCCTCAAGTACTCTGATCGAGGAAACAAGGTCGCGGGGCCGGAAGAGAGGGGGAGAGGGGGGGAAGGGTGTTCCGACGCTGGAGTGTGGATGATTTGGAGGGCCGGGTGAGTATGGAGTAGACGTTCAGGACCGTTCGAGTTGAGAGGTACGGGCGGGACGTGGACGTAAGGAGAATCCATCGAGCTCAAGGTGGATTCCGAGCGGGGCGTATCTTTCCGAGGAGTCGCCGTGGAGATGTTCAAATTCCCCAGTAAATCCGCGACATCCGGGGTCCGTTCCCTCTCCCTCGTTCGTTCCTCCTCAGCCGTATCATCCTGCAAACCAAGCTCCTGCTTCACGGCGTCACCTTCCGAACCGGATTCTTCGAGATGAGCGATAGCAGCTGCCGCTCCGAGCAAGACGGCACGGATCCGTTCGGGTCTTTCGTAGATATGAGCGGCGCTCTGGGTCCTTATCCATTTATGCTGGGCGCAAGCTGGTTGCAAGCACAGAGCGAGGGGTGAGGGTGTCGAGGAGGATGAGGAGGGGGAGGCCATGTCGTCGTCGTCGTCGTCGTCGTCGTCGTCGTTGAATTCGCTGTGAATCCCTTTTCGAAGGATGAGAGAGAACCCGTTTTTGGTTGTTTACGAAGCCAAAGTTGCGAAAGTGAACGAACGAGCGGAAGCAAATTCGACCTAATTCGTCAACGAGCGAGCGAACGCACCGACTCGAAGCTTTTCAAACTGGAAACACTTTGACGGGAATTTCATTCGACAACCAGTCGATTCTTCAGTGAACGCTCGACTGATCCCCTTCGAACACCTCTGCATCGTATTCTCCTCGAAATTCCATCCAGCTGGCGGCCAACTTTGAAAGCTCTGTGCCGCTACGAGCCGAGTCACACCACCTCACCTCTCCCGGCTATGAAAGTCCTGTCCCGTGTCTTTCCATCCAACGTATCCCAGCGACTTGGAGGTGTCGTTTCCAGGAGAAAGACGTTATCTGGGACGACTTACCGAATAGTAAGGACATCATTTCCAATCTCTGCTGGCTGTGACGATACTAATGGGTTCGCTGCTGACGTGACTAGCCGAACCATCAACGTCATGTATCCAGCTCTGCTATCATCAAGAACGACAACGAGACCAATGTGAGCTCTCTTCTCTCTTCTTTCTCATCTCCTCGACTCGTTTTAATCAATCTATCGGCGATGTGCTACAGGACTTTGTCTTATCCCTCCTCCAAGCCGGCCCTTCTGCGAGGGACAGTAAAAAGTTCCTAGCTTCCTTCGGAGCCGGTCCTTCTCATACCCCTCCCAATCCCTCCCCATCCTCAAAACCTACGACGACTTCGAATCGAGAGATATCGCCTACCGATCCGTCCACCCCGACAAATACGGAAAACCCTATCGTCCTAGACGTCTTATCGCACCACGCTCGTCGTCCAGCACTAGTCAAGATCCAGGGCCCATTCACCGACACGCAACTGGATTCCGTAGCGAAAGGTCTAGCCTATCTTCAGAAACTCGGTCTGGTCAGTGTCATCCTCGTAGATCGGGACGATATCGCTCTAGATCGACATGGTCGTCCCATGTGCGGGTCGGAAGCGAGGAGATTAGTATTGAGGGAGATGGAGCGGACCGTCTCCTTCTTGGCCAAACATCGAGCGGGGGCTAGACCCATCTTGTCCACGGTGATAAGATCCCGACCGGTCCCTTCTTTCCGATCAAACAACCCTTACTTGTCTCGACATGTCGAGGAGGAAGAGGAGGGACGTTCGTTCGAGACGTATGTCGAGGAAGAAGGTCTGGCTCATGTCAGACGGGCGGTGGAGGAAGGTGAAATCCCCGTCCTCATCCCCGTCGCGTTGGATCAAGGGTGCAAGTCTAACCTGATAGATGGGAATCTCGTCGTCAAGGCGCTGGCGGAATCGATGGGTCGATCGGGCAGGGATTTCGTCGCCGCTACCAAGGGGACAGGGACGGGCTCGGAAAGGGAAGACACGTCGATCGGGGACAAATCCCAGATCCCTCCTTCCTCCGATCTCACCCCCCTTCGACTGCTCATCATCAATAGGGAAGGAGGGATCCCATCCTACGCTCGATCGGGGATGCCCCATCTTTCCATAAACCTTCAGACAGAGTACGACTTTATCCAACGCAACTTCCTCGATCAATGGAACTCGACTCATCCTTCCGCCCTGTCCAACCTCACCCTCGCGAGGGATTGTCTGGAACACATGCCTCCCAGCGCTTCCGCCTTGATCGCCAGTCATAAATCCCCCGCGGCGCTGATAGCCAATCTGATAACGAACAAACCGGCATATTCGGCCAGTCTCCCTCACGCCCTGCTGGCAGAGGGGGAGGGCAAGATCACGCCTCACACGCCCACCTTGATTCGTAAAGGTCTACCGATCAGGATCATCAGGTCGTCCCGTGAGATCGACAAGGAAAAGATGAAACGTCTGTTGGAGAGGAGTTTCAATCGGGTCCTCGATGAAGGCCCGTTCTGGGCGAGGATGGAGGAGAGTTTGGATTTCGCCATCGTCGCGGGGGACTATGCTGCCGCCGCGATCTGCACGAACGAAGGGGGGCGAGACGATCCTCATGCCGCCCCGTCATGTTATTTGGACAAGTTCGCCGTCTTGCCGTCCCATCAGGGAGACGGGACCGTGGATTTCCTCTGGGTCGCGTTGAGGGACGAGACGTTCGGTCTAGGGTTGAAGGACGCCGCCAACGCCAACGTGGGTTCCCTCTCCGGTGCGGGGGCCGGGAGAGATCTCGTCTGGCGATCACGAGCGGATAATCCGGTGAACAAATGGTACTACGAACGAAGCAATGGATTCGTGACGCTCGGCAATTGGAAGATGTTTTGGTGTGATGCAGAACAACGTATACGCGGGATGAAGTCGTCCACCGGGACGAGCGCTTCTCGCCGTGACAGAGGCATCCCAATAAGGGTGGTGGAGGACGAGGAAAGCGGTCGACTTTTGGAATGGGCCAAACATATAGAACCAATCCCATCAGCATGGCATTGAACACTGCATAGTCTGTAAAACCTTTGTAATCACGCGCTCGATGCGAATCAAGAGACCGAAAAAAAGGTTCATGCCGCCGAAATATGAGCACATCGAATGTCATGTCGTCATTATTGCTAGAATTCCGTATTGAGAAAAATGATACAGCGCGTAAGGGGAAGAAACACGTCATGAATGGCCGATGGCTGGTACCAAAGGCGCCTTGGCTCGAGAGCGATGCTCGACCATACCTATAACTCCGCATCGTCGTCCAATTGACTGGGCTTGAGTAGACCCGGTACACGCATAGCAGCCTCCTTTTCCGCTTGTTGTTTGGCTTCAAGCTCAGCCTCCTTGTCTGCCACGTACAGCTCGGCATTGTCGTCTTCGCCTGCCGAGAACTCCTTGAGCGAGATCAAGAAGTCTCGCAGAGTCAACTTGAAGCGTTCCACATCTCCAGAAGCTTCAAACAGCAGGTTGACAAAGGTCTTGATTTGTGCGCTATCAGGGGATGCGTCTCGTCAGCAACGACTTCGAACCATACTCGACGAGTACTTACGATTGCACGTGGGTGAACGCATTCTGTAGAAGACTGGCAATGTGTTCTCTCAAAAAGATGGGGTTCGTCATACCCGGTTGTGTAACAACAGCGGCGTCCCACAGGGAAGCAGTAACCTGGCCGGATTCGACCAGGTTGATCAACTTCTGCAGCAGAAGTGCTTGCAATTTGAATCCTATGAAGCCCAGCATGATTAAGTTCCCGATAACGAGTCGCTGGGTTGATAGCAACTCACCACTCTTGTGGTCAGTGTCCGTCAAGACATAGAACACGTCTCCTAGCATGGCGAGCAGATATTGTTGGAAGAAAGAGTTTGCTACACTAGCTTCTGTTTTGGTGAAGTTCCTAACCAATTCGATAGCCACTATATATATATAGCCTCTGATAAGCACTGATTTCCGTCAAACGCATGTTCACAAGGGCTTACAGTTCAACCCAATCTCGGCGATATCCCTCATAGTGTGCTTGATAGCCCAAATAACGGAGTCGATCACAAGCTTGAACTGAGGAGGTGGCAATTCGAGAAGGGCTACAGATAGGGTTTTGTCAATGAGCTTCGGACAGCTAAGGAGGCCGTCGCGGTGCGTACCAGGGAAACAAGAGATATCGATGGCACGAAGCATTCGGAAGAATCCCCCTCGATGTTCTGGGTATTCAGCAAAGTCCTTGTTAATCATATCGAGAGTTGGTTCGAAGACGGCATCAAGGATAGGAGCAATCTGGGGGTTGAGGCGCGACTGAATCATAGCAAGAGTTGATGAATCAGTCATCCTGATACCCTGCATAGATATTGGGACGAACATACCCCAAGTACGCCGACAATGGTGGCCATCAAGTTCAGTACTTCCGCGTCTCGAGCTGGGGGCACATTTCGCTGATAATCGCCCAAAACTGCTTCAAGTAAGCCAGGAATAAGGTTCGCATTGGTCCCGTCCAAATCCTCCGCTCTCTTGATGTAGGTTTCGACCAATTTCAATATCTCCTTCTTGATGGTTCTAAGACCTCGGACGACAGGCGTGCGGGTGGCGATAACACCTGTCAAATTGAACATGGCTCCCTCAGTTTACAGTCATAAAGCGTTGCTGTAGAATCGTTGAGCTAACCTTGTCGAGTCACCGCTTCACTGATGTTGTTGCTTGCAGCACCATAAAGACCAAGCATATCTACCCACAACTGACCCAGTTGCGGAAGGAAATGGGGACCAATAGCGACACACGCTGCTACATTGGTTTTCAAGACATTGGAAAGGACTTTGACGTTGCCAGGGTCGCCCAAGACATCGACTCCCTTCGCAGCATCAGTCATCAATGCTCTCCACTATGGCTCAATAAGAATCAGCTGAGTTCGTTTCATGAGACAGCAATCGATAGCTTACAGCGTCGTTGGGCATACGCATCAACTGGTCAATCAATCGCTCTTGCACAGCCTTGTGGGGTTGAGCTGCTATCATGTAACCCACAGCTTCGTAAAAGGTATGAACCTAGAAGTCGGAGCAAGTAGGACGTCAATCACAGATCACTTGATACAAGATGTTTCGCATTTCTCACCTGCTGAGGTTGTAGATCCGAAGTGATACGGTGGAGATTACGCAGAATTTCATCGATGAATGGTTCAGATTCTCCCGATTGTTGCATGATGAAGTGACGCTTGCACTTCTGCGAGATCTTGATAAAGGTATCACAAGCCATGTCTTGGACACCTGTAGTCAGATGTAGTCAGCGTCTTGTGCCACAAGACAGTATCATGATCGAAACTTACCCTCGTGCGTCTCGTGCATGAACTCGAACAACTTGTTGACGACAGTCTTCAGGAACTTCCAGTGCGCTTTGAGGAATCTAGGATATTGCCCAACGATGTACATGATGTCGGAAGCACAAACTGCTTTGTTGTCCTTGCCTCGCTTCATCTCAGTTAACCCTAGCAGGTCTTTGATAACAGTCACCAGGAATCGTTTTTCGACGTCCTCGCCTGGAAATTCGTATTAGCTGAGGAATGTGTTATCACTTCGGCTGCTGAATTGAACTCACTCATTGCTCCGGATATCGAACCGATAGCCCAACACAGAGTGTTGAGGTTGTTCCAAGACCATTCAGTTCCGTCGATCTGGAGCAACCATCGATGATTAGCATGAATCGCAAAACTTCGGTGCAGATAATTTACCTGCTTGCTCAATTTCCTAGTCATTATGGTTTCAGTATCGACAACATCCAAGTGGGTCAAGTAGACCAAAATGGATTTCATAGTTTTGTATAGCACGATAGTATCCGAGTCCTTCATGAACTCTCGTACGATCTCTCCTTCGTCGTTCTCAACGATCAGGACCTATATATCATTCAGCACTTTAGCTCGGAACCAATCCTATTTGAAAGGACAGGGCTCACCTCCTCCGGTTTAACCATTCGAGAGATCATTACTAAACGAAGTTGAGAAAGGATTTCCGCATAGACTCCCTTTCTTACCCCAGACGCTCCGCTAGGAGCGACTGCGCCCAGTCCCATACCGGCAGAAACACCACCCAAATTCAGTGCCATCAACGGGTTGATATCACCCATGATTGGTGCCAATTGTGTCTCCTCGTAGAGGTCGCTGACCAACTATGTGGCAAGTTGCTGAATGAGTAGGGTTCGAGATAACACGGCACCAATTGACTTGCCTTCGTCCAGTACTCGAGACAGATCTTGAAGATTTCTCGATCATCCACACTGGAAATCTTGACCAGATAGAAGTGGGCATTCAACAAGAGGTCCTTCATCTCGTCAGTCTCGATAAGCCGCAAATGAACTCCGAGGAAATTCGTCAAGAACAAGGCGAGGTTATTGACCAGTTGCTGCTCTTCGTCTGATGAGGTTTCGTAAACAGCTTTGATGTCTAGCGAGGCAAAAAATGCTGAGCGATGCGAGTTCCAGAGAAGATTGGCCTCCGGACTTACCGGTGTTACCAGGTATCATACGGTTGACAGAAGTCATCACTCCAGCAAACATGGTCACGAACTTCTCGTTGTAACCTGTAGAGATGTCCAAACCACCGATTTCTGAAAGACACTTCAAGGTGGTGTTTCGGAACTCAGGCGGATCGAGGAACTAAAACACGAAAGGTCAATTTTGATGCTAGCGGTAAACTTTCTGTCAACTCACTTTCGAAACCAGCATCTCAATCAAGGGAGTCTCGAAGATAAATCCCAGTGGGATCCAATTTAGGAATCTCAGCAAAGTCTCCAGAGTAGCCTTGATGAGACTCGTCTTGTTGGCCTTTTCCAGGACTTCACTACATAATTGGAAAATTTCGAAGAATTCTCCCGACATCTGGTTCTTCAAGTTCTTTGTCTTGGCTTGAGTCATCTGTTCAGCGGAGTAATCGAAGATCTCTTCTGATAGGAGCTTGAGGATGACCATGTTGTTTTCGCATAATGAAAGGTTGGTTTTGGAAGAAGCAACGATTTCGGGGATGAAGGTTGGCCAGTCATGTGGCCAGGCCTGCTTAAGGATCTGCAACAAGGGTGATTTATTGTCAGCCATGGCTTGCATCCGTCTGGAACCTAGTACCCACCTGCACTAAAACAAGGTTAAGCTTGTTCACATAAGCCTTTTCAGATCGCATTCTGCCTTCATCGGACGAAACTTCAACAATAGTCTGAACAATGAAGTTTCGGATTCCTGTGTTAAGGAGAATGATTAGGCTTTTGCAAATTCCGCGATTGTGACCCAGACATACCTTGCTGCTGATCGACAGGCAAAGCTTTCCATCTCGTCTGAATCAACTTCTCCAAAATTTGTAAGGCGATGTACTTCGGGGACAACATGCAAATCAGCCGGTTTGTAGGATGCGAAAAATCGATCAAGACTCACCTTCGTTTGCCCTCCTACTGAAGATTCTAGGATAGCAGGTACACGACTCCAGGCATCCGGGTTTTCTAGAGATTGCGACCAGATGATAAGCGACCGATTCGGGAAATTAGGTTAGGAGAGAGTCGAAACTTACCTTGGAATTGCGTGAGAACTTGTTGAGCCATTTGTTGCTGATTATCGTCGCAATTGATAAGAACAACAGTCATGCACATGTTTAGCTGGAGGAAATAACGCTTGCAATCAATTTTCAAAGCGAGAACTTACCTCTTGTCCGTTTCCAGAGAACATGGCCGTCACTACCCTATCTAACATCCCCACGTCCAGGTCCTGAGAGAAATCGAGAATAGCCTGTTCAAAAAGTAACACGTTTGTCAGTAAGGGACCTAAAAGCGGTGATAACCAGTTCACTTACCTCCATCTTGATGCAGCAGCGGAATTTCCTCTATGATCAGGCAGTTCGAATGTATCTGACAATTGAGGAGATTAAATCTCGCAGTTTCAAGTTTACAGCAGATAACGTTTGTGTATCTACCTATATGTGCGCCACTAAGCTCAGGGGACTTGTGAACACCTGCTTATGCTCTGTGTCTTCTCCCTGCTCTTCTCCGGGGCTATTCCGAGGAGAGTAAGCGATGAAAGTTTTCCAGAGATTGAGTTGCTATCTAGCAGCTGTCGATGATAATGTAGATCTCTGAAGTAGACTTGAGGCAATACGTTGGTAGGTTTGCGGAATGAGGAATAGATGAGTAGTACTACTCTGGATGTTGGTCTACACGGCAGCTGCTTGACGCGGATCCGTGTCGCCCATAAAATTAGGTAAGCAGATTTGTAGAAAGTTCGATATGTTTCGCTTACCTTTTGTACGATGAAACAATCGACCGCAGCGACTTGAGTGACTCATGTCGAACCAACCCCCAGTATAAAAGTACTTCATCTGGAATAAGGGGGCATTCTCGAGCGAGGCCCCTATACATCGTGCGGTGGAACCACATTTCTGAACCTTAGTGCGTCCAATACCATACCTGCATAGATGGTCAACGAGGAGAACAGAGAAAAGGAGGAAAGATACATACCTGAAGCGGGCGCAGTAGATCTGACTCTCGAACCTTCTGGACTGAGAATGCGAACTGGACTTTAGCGAACCTCAATCTGAACTGTCCATCGCGATCATATTTGCTAGCCGCCATGTAATAAGAAGATCAAAAGCCTGGGCAACGTAGCCTTTACTGTAAAAATCTTGAGCTGGATAAGTACATGATGTAGAATATTGCTTTCTCTGTATCTGATATTCGCTCTTGGTCAACAGAAGTGAGACAAGGGGATCTTCCGTTTCGAACCTTGCGCTAGCATTCGTATCGTGGGGACCGCCATGTACGGGAGCAATCTCATAGAAAGCATTCCGGACAGAAGATGCATTTCGTTATCTGCGTATCCACAACTTGAGATCCTCCATCTTTGGATCTGAACAAAGCAGTCGGGAATCCTGTACTCTCTACAAAGCTCATAAGGCCAACGGATTCGAGTTGATGCATCCGCGAAAAGCAGATTAGGGCGACCCAGTCGCCCCTCACCGACTCGCTAACATGCCGAATCATTGCAAGCTTCTGGCTTACCTCTCCTCTGGAGAATCGAATCGAGTTGCTCTCACCAAGGAAGAGAATCGAAAAGCGAGGATGACATGGTTCGATGTAGCGTACCTACCGTTGAGTTCCCTCTCTAACGTCCTGCTGCAACAATAAATCAGAAGCAATGGCAAAGGGTCTCAACGAACTCTCCCAATTGCGTAGCAGCGATGCAAGCTTGGAACGTGCTACACCAAACTCTGAATGGCAGATGTGACGCGGACAGCTTGTCTGCGTTTTTCTCTATCCGGAGAGGAACTAAAGTGGAAGGGTGGCAAATCTACGTTTTCCGAACGACCGGCTATCATAGCAGCGCGTGAACATTCCCCTAGCGGTAGGTGATATGGTCCAGAAAAGGAAGGAACTGTCTTCACAAAGGGATATCGTGTCTATGAAATAGCACTAGCCAACTTCAGTGCCTCCCGACCCGCAAGAGGCAGATAATACACGTCGATCAGCCTCTCACGACCTGATTTTGTTTGAACAGGCTGACACTTCGCTTGTTCGTAGGCTAATCACAATGCTTTTTCCGGTAGAACGCCTGAGATGATTCTAGCGTTTGTGTAGCATCTCATACTATTCAATACCCATAAGCAAATACGCCTTTGGGCAAAACAGGCCAATCAGGCACCCCAGATGTGTCCTTCGTCATTCGTGGCTCTTACAAGTCGGATTTTTGGGTCCATCTCGTCTGAACGTGTGAGATGACGCTTGGAGAAATCATGATGGAAACTGTTATTCTGCTGTTGCGGTGGATTTGACCCCTTGTTTGCTTCAGCCTATGCACCGGAAGTCTTCGGCCATCCGTGAGCGATAATGATCATGGACAGGGCTAGTCAGGCCGAGTTGGAGGAAGAGGAAGGAACGACGATTTGCCAAGGAACGATCAACATGGCCGTGATATCGTAGCAACCTCCACCTTAGCGATTTGTTTTTTCTAGACTCTCGACTTCGGTAGGTGAATGACCTAAGGTCAGTTGAACTGAACCTGTGGAATTGCAACCCAATCGAACTGAGCCGCTAGAACTAGGACGAGTACTGCGATTGAATCAATAAATCAAGGTTCCTTGCAGACTCCCGTAGATGTGAACAGGAACGCGATCCCACAGTTTCCCGACGTGCACGGAAGGATCATCCGGTTCCCGATTGTTTCCTTGATACATATTCGAATTCGATAGCCGTTGCTCGTGAGAACTTGAAACCTTGTGGATCCTGAAGAAGCCTTGAGCTTTAGCCTCCAGCCACTGTCCTTCCACCGAAGTCGCATCGCATGGCTCTCGACTTCCCCTGACACCGAGGTGCGCTGTCTGTTCGCAATAAATCCAAACGCCACCCGGAGCCGTTTGCTTCCGGGGTCAACCCCGGTTCGTTTCTCAGCGAGTACGCCAGTAGTGGGATTTGCACGGTTCTCACAGCGACAACCTTCCTCTTATAGCATTTGGTTACCAACAAGCTTGAATTATCCGTCTTCGCGACATCCTGTGCCATCCGCCTTTGTATAAGGAAGCACGCATTCGACACGGACATCTCGCTTTATTGAGACCGAACCCTTCGATCACTGGAACTCCTCACAATAATACGCGATAACCCGGATCTGCAAGGAGCGACAAGATTACGGCGATCGATATTTACGACTGAGCAACCCCGGTAGATTAGATACAGCTCTTGAATACGCCCAGTGTGGTATTCGCGCAGTAGAGCTTCAGTACATCTGATTCAGTTGGGTCAGTTCCGAAAGCGAACGCGCAATTATGGCTATGCAGAGTATCAAGTGTGAGTACAAAGTTTTACTGGCTACTGTCATCGGAGGTTTGAGAAGCTCTTGAGCGTAAAACAAACTATGTTGAGATTGTCGAGGAGTGGCGGAGCGAGCGTCAGGAGCCGCCACGGGGATTTGATAGGGCCACTTAGCTAAAGGAGAATTATTCCTCTTGAAATAGGTGTGGTGGTAGGAGATGGAGCGGTCGGCAAAGTGAGTTTAGCTCGCTCGACATTAGCGACGAAAGATCAGCTCCTAAAGTGTTCCATCCTGCCTGTCAGACATGCTTGCTTATCTCGTATACGACGAACGCTTTCCCTGGCGAGTGAGTAAAGCTGTGCTGCGTCTTCTGCAGTATTGACAGTTGACCATTTTTTTTTGCTTTTGGCAGATATGTACCCACTGTGTTTGATAACTACTCAGCGAATGTACTTGTGGACGGTAAACCCGTGTCACTGGGATTATGGGACACGGCTGGTCAGGAAGATTACGAGTAAGTAACATATGAACCACATCTTCCCAAGTAGCTCACAACAATTTAATTTCAAAATCAGTCGTCTGCGACCGCTATCTTATCCTCAGACGAACGTTTTCCTGGTCTGTTTCTCCATTGCAAGCCCACCAAGTTTCGAAAACGTGAAGACGAAGGTAAGTTCTTGAAATGGGCTGGTGGAGTGTAGCGGATACTAACCTCTCTGGCTTTGCATCCCGTAGTGGTACCCAGAGGTATCACACCACGCACCTGGTGTACCTATCATCCTAGTCGGAACCAAACTTGATTTGCGGGACGACCCCCTCACATTACAACGGTTGAAGGAGAGACGGTTTGCTCCTGTGACCTATGCTCAAGGATCTCAGATGGCTAAAGAAATTGGAGCTGTCAGGTACCTTGAGGTAAGTGCGGATGACGGTTTGGTCTCACAAGCGGTAGAGTTCAACACGGCCTTTCCTGTCAGGCCTCCTCGTTGACCCAGAAAGGTTTGAAAAACGTATTTGACGAAGCGATCAAGACCGTCCTTGCTCCAGCGGACAGGAGTGGAAGTGGCAACAGGAAGAAGAAGAAGAACTGTGTAATTCTATGAGGAAAGGTCCACGGAAATAGATTGAAGAAGGCTCTCAGATGTCAGGCATAAAAGGGGATGCAACAAGAAAAGGCGAGCTAAGGATAAGCCCTATATGTAAACTTGGATGTACAATACAATGATTCTCTAGAACGCCTGTTCGATAAACTTTTCACTCCGATCTGATCGCTTGCCGTTGCGAGTAAGGGCCTACTACTCTTCGGTAGATGCGGAAAAGGTAAGGCCGTCATGCAACGCCTGGCGAGGTTGCTCATGGTTTCGGACTGGCGGTGCGTCCATCTAGTCTTGATCCGAAACTTCATCATCAATGTCATTGGCTATCCTTTGCCAGCTGTTGACTGCGTATCTGATCACCCTCATGGCCAGTTTAGGCATGATCCTCTACATCTGTTGTTCTGCAGACTCGATTGTTCTAGACTCGGCTGTTCTGGTCGGTCCCGGTAAACCGATTATGCCCGCCCCAGATGTGTAGTGTCTCGGTCTCATCTTGTTGATAGCAGTAGTGTTCGTCTAATGTGACTGAGGTACACGTGGTACGCCCTCTCGCAAGTCATGTCGCTACAAACGACGATCGGATATAGCCATGCTTGGCCGATCAGATGAACGCAAAGTTGAGTTGCGAAGCCTTTCCCACGTTGCTTGATGTCACTTCCCTATCAAGGAAGGAAGGCCTGAGCCTCAGATGTAAAACGTGCTTCCAGGTGGACCGCGAACAGTCGAGAGACGCGGTCAATCGCGTTGACGCTTGCTTTGGGGCTTCGGTGATCCCCAATAGAAGAGGTGGGAGCGGGGAATTTGGTTTCGCTGATAAAGTAGGCAATAACCTTGCAATCGATAGGTGCAAGAACGCTATTTATGCGTCGTTGTTTTTCGAAAAATCGGTATAGACACCATCCTGCTAGAGCCAGAATTGAGATATAGCTGGCTTGCGTGATGGGCAATTTTGAAGATTTGGCGTATTTTAGCGTAATAGGGATGATGATGATTCTCAGAGGTATGATCCTGGTTATGTCGGAGAGGATTTCAAGCTGAACCGGGTGGCGTTTCATAGCGAGCGGCTAGACCCTCGCCCAACTCCATCAAAGAAGGTATATCATGCCGTTGCAGCGGCTCGAGCTTGTTCATCCCTCTCAATTCCCTTGACTTCTTCGACAGTATCCTTAAAGTTGAGCTTTGCGATCTCCTTCTCTAAATCCCCTCCCTCAGGTTTGGATTCCTCCTCGTTCTTCTCGCCATCTTCAGCTCCCTCTTCCTCAGCAGAATCGTAATCCTCGTAATCATCCTGTAGTCATCCGAAATTCAGCGTTCATCTTACTATGAGACCGCATGTTGGATTCATAAACTCACCCATTCATAGATCACTCTTATAATCAAACTACAGCTCGGGCACCTTGCTACCTCGTCTCCATCTCTGAGCTGACTTTTCGTGATCTCGAATCGATCACCACAAGGACAAGGGTAATGATATACACTAGCCTTGGCATCCCAGACGAAATCCTCGATCTCTATTTCGTCGTAGAACGTCTCACGAGCCATTTTGAAAACCTGGCAATGCAGCTGAGGTCGACGGTAGAGAGGAAAGATAGCAAGATGATGGCGGGTATGAGGTGCGAAATAAAACCTAGAATCCGACTTTGATTGAGGCGATACCAATCACGTGATTCGAAATCAGCCGGTCAAAGTCGTTGTTTGGTGCGTGCAGCTTAATCATCTCGATAGCTCTCAGTTCTACAATTGCTACATTCGTATCATTGTCATCACTTTCTTTTATTCGATTTCAATTGAATCTCTACTGCTTTCCAGGCTGGGCCCACTTGGGGGGCTCGTCCTTGCCCTCGTCCTCAAGCTTGTCACCCTCCTCCTTGGCTGATGAAAGGAACACGTAATCTATCAACGATATGATCTGGTTTGTGACAGAGAAGAACACTTACTCTTGTGAACAGACTTGGGGTCGTGCTCAGCAGGAGCGTAGACGGTGAAGCAGACCAAAGGCTCGTTGCCGGTGTTGATGAAGTTATGCTTGCTTCCCTGAGGAACGATAACCATATCGCCAGCGTTGATCTGCTTCTCTTCACCTGAGACGATGGCTTTGCACTGTCCTTGAGTAAAGATCAAGTGCTGGTCGACGTGGTGAACCTAGGCGGAAAAGGAACTTGTGAATTAGTCCATTGTCTAGAGGTCAACTAACTGGTGGTGAGCGACTTACTTCCTCGCCAATGTCTCCTCCGACAGGGATAGTCATCTCAACCAACTGAGACGATTCTCCAGTCCAAAGTACCCGACGGAACTCTTGGCTCTTGGCAGGGAACTCGGTGGTCATCTTGGGGAAGTAAACCATCTACACAGCCAGGAAACAATTCAGTATACACAGTGTTAGAATGCACGGTAAAAGGAACACCGACCTTTTTCTCGGGAGGGGACGACATCTTGTTCTGAGTAGCATAAGTTCGTGAAAGTGTTCGTAAAGCGCAAGATGGTCCAGCGACATAGTTATTTCGTAAAGGAGAGGCACGGGCGATAATGGTGGAGGGAGATGTCCGACGGAGACAAGGCGTTCGAGAGGTTAACGATGTCTTGCGGAGGGTTGCGATTGCTCTAGCGGAAGTGGATGCAGACATACTGGTTTCTATTGACTTGTGTTTGGTGATTGATTGGAAAGATTTGATGTCAAAGAAACCGATCAACTTGGCAAGAGGGGGTCGAAGTATATGAGTGCGATCGATTTTAGATAGCAGCTCCATCGCTTCGATCTGCGTACACGACGTCATCGAGAAGTGCGATTTACATCCGGTCAGGGGACCTAAAATTCGCCTAAACGTGTTTCAGGCAGTGAAGGAGGCTATTATATCACGTCACAAGGGGGAAGGAGTCTATACATAGTAGCTATAGCTTACTCTCTTGCTGAAGCTCAGGCTCTAGACGTAAGAATGGATCATAAAGGTTCGTCTACTTTTGTTCGCAACAATCAGCAATGATCGGTCTAGCTCCGGCAAGAAGCGGTGTTTCAGCAGAATGCTCCCGCCAATTCCATGTTGATCGGGTCCAAGTCAGCTTGAGTTTCAAGAGATGATATGCTTGCAGTAGAGAGGTCATCAGGACCATACGGAACCTCGAGAGAAGGGAGGGAATCGATTAAAGCTTGTTTTTCTCTGCTGATCTGCACCCGAGCAGGTGGGTGATGTGGATGCATGCTGGGCGTAATTCGGAAAGAAGAGGTCGAACTGCCGGTCTTGCGATGAGGACGTACATATCCGGAACCTCCTTTTGTGGAACTCGAGATCTGATAAGGATGGTACCTTGTTGTAACAGACTCTAACCCTTTTGGTTGAAGATGAGGTTGCAAGCCTTCGAGAGGGGTATCGAAAGAGAGTAGGCCTTGAGAGTTGAATGGAGCGAAATCTTCATCTTCCCCAAGATCGTTGATACTGAACAATTCATCACATTGTCCAGGGGAATCTTCGGAAGATGAACTGTATTCGTATCCCGTAGGGATTTTGGTGAATCGCAGGTGCGCGCTTTTGATATGTTTATTGAGGGTGATTCTACGGCAGAAGCTGCAACAGTCTTTAATTCAGAACAGTATTTGTATGCCATCATTCAAAGTAAACGACTCACCTCTTGCTGCATTCTTCCTCGGGACAAGGGTAAGGCCTATTGCCAATATGAATTTTGCGATGACGAGCAAGCGAGCTGGAATCTGCGAAGGCCTTGTAACAGATATCGCAGTGATGAGGTCGTTCCCCAGTGCTGTGACCAAACAAATCAGGGGATGGTCAAGGGTGGGGGGACGATATTACTCACTGTATTCTTATGTGGACTGTCAATGCTGACTTTTGGATGAAACGCTTGCCGCAAGTCACTAAGGGGCAAGCAAATGGGCTGTAAGGGGATCAGTTCTCATCGTATCATTATTAGGTCTTGTAAGATATATCTTACCGGTCATTGGTATGGATGCGTTCGTGTCGGATACAGTCGCTTTTTCTGGTGAATCTTTTGGTACAACAGATTTCGCCAGAGATCTGGCCCATCTGCACAAGCGCGTCACGATCAGGGTTCAAAGGATTGTATTTGCAGATAGCCGGTCTATCTTCCGCTGTCATATCATCATTTATTAGCTACGGGAAGACAATAGATTAGCAGCTGTTCATGAAAACACAGCCTTTCGTAGCAGGGGACTAGTACTCACATCTAGCACGTCCATATTAATCGGTTGTTGCGGACCGATACTGCCCAAACCACTGATAGGGGATGGATCTGTGCCTACCAATAGTGTTCCGCAATACCTGCTACCTAATTTTATATCTTTCTGGCTTGGCGCAACGAACGGCAAGGCGCGACGGGAGGGAACTTGTAAAGGTAAGGACGATCTCCAACTGGAAGGGTCACCCTGGGAGATGGGGGCCCACTGGTTGGATGATGTAACAAAGGAGGTCTTGGGGGCTGGCGCGATCCTGCGATACGTCGGCGGAGCGGGTGTGCTGAAAGTCTTTGGGAGATAACGTCTTGATTGCGATAGGACAGAAGGGAAGGTCGATTGAACGGCGGAGTGCTGGTTAGATTTGAGCAGATGCTGGACTGAACCGAGATCGGGCCAGTTTGATTTCGTCGTTCCGTTCGAAGAAGTGATTCGTGATCGAGGAAGCGTACTGACCAGCAGAGAGTCTTCGGTTCCGCGAGTCCACCAGGGATCGTATGAACTTGTGGTCACACCCCCTTGAGTGATACTAGAGCGAGCTATGGGAAGGGCTGGCGCAGTGAGGTTGATCGGTTGAGGTGGATATGGGGCATTGGATCCGTAGATTCCGTAATCCCAAGTCATGCCCTCTTCGGGCCATGCAAGTGTAGGCGTATATAGATTGTTGTTCATCATAGCTCTGTCCAAGCAACGGCTGATCAGTATCCCCTTTCTCCTTGATGCTGCATCCCCTGGAGGGGTGGATGGTGATCGACCTGTCGAAACACTCACTTAAGGAAGTACGGGTCAGACACGATCAGAAAGGATCCGATTGAAACCGATAGATGTTTGAAGTCGTGACGAGTAAAGGAGATCGTTGATCCTTTCGACGAGGAAGAATGACGGTTTGATTCAGGTTGGAATGCGCGTTTATTGGCCAGCTGGAGGGCATCGTCGTTAGTGGAATGGACAAGAGGTACATGTCCACACTCAAGATTGGACCTACCTCAGTCTCAAGGACGAGTTTATCTCGCTAGATGTTGAAGTTTGAAAGCGATTGGACGGACTGCGAGAAGCAACTTTGTATATAACAGTGTATAGCTTTGTAGGCAGTGTTGCATTCTTGATCTTCTTGAGAAGTTGTCATCGCGACCTAACGCCCCACGCCTGTCTATTCATATACTCCTGCTGCTACGCTGCTACCCAAGTCATGTTAAACTGCCGGACGTCCAGAAATGAAATACCGCCCGACTTGAATTACACGTGTTGAAGTCATCTTTGATCGTCAAAACGATTTTGAGCTCGGGCGACCAGGGGTAATTATTCGGCCTCAAGCGAGATCTGAGACAGGATTGATGGATGAAGATCGTCCATTATGCTCAAAGATGAGTGATTAGTAGTATAAAGGACCTTCTTATTGGAACCAGGTGTGACAGCCATCAGATCGAAACCGTTCTCTACGGAATCCGGTCACCAGAGAGAAGAACGGTCAATCACACAGCCCAATCCAACCAGCCTGTATTGGAGCAGCAGGCAGCGGATTACCTAGACATTGATGGAAAGTGGAACGGCCTGAACGTTGATGATCAGGGCGGCTCTCCTCGACTGATCGATCAGTCACGTTTGCCTCCGTGATCTCAAGTCAAACGGTTTCAACGCGAGGTTACTGCGGATCGATCACGAAACGGACATAGCCCGAGGCCGAACTCGGCTCATCCTAGTACATCATTGTTGTTCACGAGCGTAGAAGAACCAGGCGAAGTCAGGAATCGACGTTCTTTAAATCCCACCGAGGTAAATTGGGAGTCCTTTGAACTAGGTCGCGGATCCGTTTGACTAAATCCGGACATCGCCTCTCATATAAGGCCGAGAATGGGTTTTTCGTTAGGAATGATACTAATATACTAGATATACTAGAGTATAAAGTTAAAGTATACCCTTTGGGCCGCCAGAGTCTATATTCCCAACTATGTCTTATCCGGGAACCGGGAATCAGGCAATCCCGTCTCGCATGGAAGAAACCTGAATTACTATCACTGGCAAAAACCGAGAGCTTACAGCGGAAAATGAGACCCACCAAGACTGCATTTGAGGAAAATACGCCGGCTGGTAGCTCATGGCTCACCACCTTGTACTACCCCTGCGATTTGTTTGTATCAATACGTCATTTACGTCTACTTATCTAATTAGCTAAAGGTGTGTATAAAGGGATACGAAAGCTCGCCAGTATGATGCCGTCTTACCGTTGCGTGGGGGTTGGCAAGGCCTCCTTTGTAACAAGGAGAAGCTTCTGTTCTCCTGAAGATCAACGGCCTCTCCAGTCTTTAGCAGAGAGGATGTTATAAGCGAAGAGAAAGGGAACCTAGAACCTCGATATAAGCAAGACATAGATAAATCAGTGGAATTCCCAGGTTCGCAGAACCGCGATCTGGACGATTTCTTAGTCCTTCTGCTTGGACTAGACAACTGTCATCTTCTACAAGATGTCTGGGCCTACCAATCTCAGCTTTGTCCATAAGCTGCTGAACCAGACCCCTTTGATTCCGTGTGTGTTCGCTCTCGGTTGACATGTATCTGGGTAAGCTGACGGTCAACATATTGTTCATTTCGTGCTGGAACAGCAAAGGGGCTCCGTTTGATATGGCCAGCCATTCTAATACTAAAGAATTGTCGATCATCGAGGAAGGGTCGCCACCAAATTCGACGATGGCTCCAACGAGTATCAGCACAAGCCGGCTGTCAGGCACCGAGATTGTAAATTTGCTACGATCCGTCGAGCAAAATCAAGCTGAAACAGGTGTTGTTGATTAGATGAGTGCCTCTGGTTTTCTTGGCGAAGAGAAAGCTGGAGAGATCGGAGAGAAACAGCTCGTTATCGAGGACAAGCTTCAGATACGCACAAGCGCTCAAGATAAGATGGAGGGTTTGAAGATGCTTCGTACGTCAATCAGTCTTTTCTTGCTGCAGTGTGTGATTCAATGCTCAAGAATGAGTTTAGGTCATTGCATATCTCAAATCGAGAGACAGATGAACCGATCGATCAACCGAGAGATATCGAGTGCGCGAGCTGCGGGAACAGGCGATACCGTGGTACAACCCAAACTATCAGTCCCTAGCCGAGAGATGCTCGTTTTCGCTTGTCAGGTCCTACAAGGGCTGATGGGGTTTGATGACAAGGCTTTGATCTTGGCAGATAAAGTTGAACAATGGTTGCCGGTCGCAGCAGAATTGTTTGGTTAGTGCCGCACAAGAATAGATCGAGATTTCAGCCAGCTCAATCGTCGATGACACAGGTCGAGCACTCGGAGGGCTATTCAGAGGACTACTCGATCACAACTCTTCCTTACCAGAAAGCATATATGCGATGACCGTGATTGAGCTTTCGTAGGTGTCGAATGCCATTCCACAGACCTTCAGCTCAATACGAGTTTTACATATAGAAAGCATGTGCAAGCAGAATCTTCGCGACTACTTTGCGCCAGTTGTGTACCGGGAAGACCTCACGCCATGAACCTTGTGCAGCTCAAGTTATTGGCCATCCTGAAGATACACTTGGCCATGTGGAATAATGCTCGAGCCGCTGCAGAAGAGAAAGTGGAAGATGTGGTCTGGCCGATATCGGTTTCACTCCATACCTGTCAGGTAAGGTTGCCTTCAAGTATGGCCATATTATTACCGAGTCTAGGCTGAAGGGTTTTTTGGCTCAGATGAAATTGAGGCGCGCAGCAAATAGGATACTATCACAAGCTGTCCGCGCGCATGTCAACAACCAGGTCAGATCGGCTAGAGGAATCGAAGTCCTGACAGTGACAAGCTATGATGCCGCTATAGCTGGGCTTGCCGAAATGAGGGGCTCACCCGCAGGTACGGTCGAAGTCACATACTATCTGACCACGTTAGCTAGTCTCTGGCAGGATTCGACACTCGTAAGAATGCCAGCTCTTTTGACCATGAGCCTGCGCTGACCGTTGCCCCCGCGTTAGTCCCTCCGATACAAGCTGACTTCTGTGAGGAAGGAGTACTTTGATGTCAGAACTGCTTGGGAAGCAGCGAAAGAAATCATAGCAGACGTAGGATTGGATCACACCATTGAGAAAGAGTTTTGTGCTATGCTTCCGCTGCTCGCTGCCTCGGACCCAGAGGTGTTCGGTGAATACGCGCTGGAAGAAGCGATAGCGCTCCTGACACCAGCTAAGAGACCTGCCCAAGGTTAATCGTCCCAAAAATTCGGATTTAGAAAGGGTTGTTGATATATTTGATTTTGAGTAGCTCGCTACGTGCAGATACTTGGCTTGATTATCAAGGCTGTCGGAACTGGCGCACTAAAAGTAGCGCAACCAATGTTTCGATTTCTTCTGGCCAATGTCAAGAGAGGGATTCAGTGAGTGAACGCCAGGTTGACAATTGTTGTCATGAATAATCCAAGTCTCTTGACGAATAGATTAGACGCATGTTATATTGCAGCAAGAGATATACTCTTAGCTTTTGGACCTTGTGCTACAGATTTTTTCAGCCAGCTACTTGCTATCGCACAAAGTGGCAGCATAACGTACTCCAAACTTATGTTTGTCACTCAACTGCCCTCAGTGATACCAATGCTAGGCAGCAGTGTAGACCAATTGATGACGCATGAAGTAAGACGCATTATTCAGAGTAAGTAACAGCCGATTGCCAGGCGAGACAACGACTGACTAGGTAAACCCGCGCTTCAACAGTTGGTCCGCAAGTGCAGGTCAGTCAAATGGAGGTGAAGCGCTGCCCGCTTAGTAACTGATTTGCAGTATCCTAGCATTCCGATCAATGGAAAGCTCTACTCCGCGTTATTCCCACATACGCAGCGAGCTGTGAGTGGCAGAGTACCTGATCGTCAGAGGACGTTCCCTGATCTTGACCTAGCAGCTGTCGGAGATCTAACAGACCACGCTACCGAGCTTTTAGTTCAGGCTCTTTCTCCAGAAAGTTACATAGAGATAGTCGAAGAAGCTTTAGAGCAAATGCGTCACCCTATTCTGGCATGCGAGGAAAACGCGTCTGTGTTGGTCAATACCATATTGAGGCTCATTGAGAAGAGGCGCGGTAAGTCGATTCCCCCTTGGATATGGTCGATGCGTTTGAACCGACCATACCCCTATTTCATAGAGCCGAGGCTTTTGGAAATGTGTTTAGCCATCCTCTCAGAGCCAAAGCTTCGATTTGAGATGCAAGCGGTCACTCTCCCCCTGCTGTTACAACTAGGCACTTCCGATATCAGAACGCAAAGGGTAGTCGCATCATTGCTGACGATCCAAGCAGCAAGATTCCCATCTCTTATCGTGCCGATACTCCGCAAGTTTGTTAGAGCGACTCTCCTTGTGATAGACAGCGATTCGTCGAAAAGGTTTGTCTCGGCTGATGTGTATTTCGACTTTGATACGCTAATGCTGGTTGCTTAGCTCTACTACCACGATAGGTCTACTCGCCACAGTCTGTATCGTGATGTAAGCGGAATCTTGACTTCCTACAGATAGCGCTACGGAGAACCGCTGATCACCAAAGTCTGGCCTTCACTTCAGACCCTCTCTACCACTAGCGCTATCGGAACTCTATGCTCGACCTGTTATTGCAATCTTGTTAGAGCTCTTGCGGGGATTCCATGCAATAGGCCGCGAGGCTTCGACAGTTATCAATTCCCTAGCTAGTTTAGCTAAGCATTGCTCACATGTGTGGGAAACCTTAGATCTAAAGGATACCATCGCTGAACTCAGAAGACTATCGGAGGCGCCAGACAGTACGGGCGACTCCACTTTGGCGTTATCTTGTCTCGCGTCTTTGATGGCAATACCGCAGAGTCGGGATCTACAAGATACCGTTGTAGCGGATATCTTTAGTTCATTCATACTTCAAGACCAAGTGCAAGAAGCTGCGGTCAAGTGCAAGGTGATGGCGGTGATCGGTGCGGTGGGTACTGCCGACCGGAACCCTATCAAAGGTCGGGATCACAATGCCGCGCTGCGACGAGAAGATGGCAAGTCGATCAATTTACCGATGCGCTAAACATGGCTAAGAAGATCAGTACATTCGTAGGTATATATGACGCCAGGTTGAGGGCCAGAATTGCAACTGCTTATATCAGGGACAAGCGCGGAGCCGAATCACCGGATTATCAAGTAGCTGTCATAGCTGATAATTTGACTTCGATGTCAGAAGCCAGAAATTTCGGAGGCAAGATATCCGTGTGGACCACTTTACTCAAGCTGTGCCTAATGGTTCCTGACGAACGCTACGCGGAGAAGTTGCCCAATATATTAGAAGACATAATGCGGCAATACAAGGAGAACGAGAACAGTCGAATAGTTCGTATCCACCGGCCCAAGTTGTTGGTGCTGATTAGCCAAGCCATCCTGTTGAAACCAAAAGGATACAACTTGATCTGGCCTGAGCTGTACGATCGTATGTGTGCGATGGCTGAAGAAGATTCTCTCAAGTCTGCCGATGTTTCAGGTATACTACTAGTGATTCTTTCCGTAATCTCTAAGAACCGTAGCGACATCAAAAGTATAGCAAGGAAACTGCTTCCGCTGCTACTCAGGCTTCTGGCCACTCCTGGGCTGGATACGGCCTCTATCATCTTCAACTTGAAATTGATTGCAGTCTTTCAAAGCTACACCGACTCTTTAGTCAGCGCGATCGCCCAGAAGATTCTGGATTTGGAGATATCAGAAGCGATCAGCGAAGAGATTCTCCGACTGTTCGCGCATCTATCGGATTATATATCGTTGTTTGACGCAACCTTGCCCTTGGAGCAGATCTTAGCGAAGCCGGAGATAAGTGGTTTAGTTTCCGACGAAGCTATGAATTGCCGCGCGAGGGTAAGCGTAGTAGTGTATGATCGTGTTCGGCATTGGACTAAAACATGCTTACAGATACGCGGATCCATGGCTTTCTGCCCTCTTGTACCTCAGGAGCTGACATTTACCGATTATCCGGATCTACGGCCATACCAGGACATGCAATTCGCTAATTTAGCCTTGACGGAGTCCGACAAGGCCGATCAACCTTTCGTTGAGCATGTATGGAGTCTCGGTAATACCAAGGAACAATCCAACTGGGATCTCTGGGCCAGACGATTGGAGCATCACATCGTTAACGCGTGTCGTGTTGATATGCTTAAGGTTGTCTCGCATGTACGTAAACCAAACTTACAGCCCTGCAAGACCGGCGAAGCTAATACGATGTCATTCCAGTTAAGTCCCAGGACTCCTAGAGGTGTCCTCCACGCAGCATTTATCTCCTACTATACGATCTTGAGTGATGCGGAGAAGGTAAGCCGTTTGATTTGCTATAACTTCGCGCGTCATGTCATTCCAATCCCATATTGCCAGGCCATGGTTGGAAGAGCGATCGGAAACATCGTAACGTGCAAGGATGTCCCACCTTACCTCCGCGAGGACCTTTGGCTATCGATTCTTGAATTTACTCGAAAGTCTGGAAGAGTGCAAATATCGAGTGATATCCTCAGTGCGGCTCGTCGGAGTCTGTCATCTACAAATCGTCGTTTGACGGAGAGGGCCGATCCGATACTGGTCTGGTACGCTGAAATGGACGCCTATGATCACTTAGATGACCGTTCTATGTCGCTTCTGATCGAATCGAACCTTCGAGTGGGAGTTGGGTCAAACATCAAACAAGATGATGCTGCTTGGAGTTCTATGCTGCTTGCTCAGGATCATGGCGTTTGGCTCAAGTCAGACTGGTATGAAGCGCTAGGCCGCTGGAACGAAGCGATTGCGGCGAGCAAGTCCAGGAGGACAAGCGAGCTACAGAGCATCGAAACTCTGCTTACTTGTCACTACTCACTTACCAATTTCCCTGAAGTGCTTCGTCTAGCAGAAGCCTATTACCCCTCACTTTCGCAGTCGCAAAGAGCCAAGCTCAGTAATTGGTGCACAGTCTCGGCCTGGACTGTAGGCGACTACACAGCTATGGGAAAGTTTCTATCCTCTCAACCGAAAGGATCGTCGAGATTGTTATACAAGTAAGACATGAATGTTGCTCATCTGATTACGCGCTGATATAATCGTTGTCAGGGCTATCTTGGATACTCATCACAACAAGTTCGAGCAAGCCACTCTGCACATCGCCAAAGCACAAGCATCCGTGTATGATGAGTTGCAAGCAAGATCGGGTTACCATGATTTCTCAGCCAGAAACTACGTTAGTGCTATCGAAACCTTGAATAAGGCGCAGGTGAGCCATTGTGACGACGCGGGGTTGTACCGCTTAGTCGTTGAGCTTTAAACCCGTAGATGCTCGTAGAATTGGAAGAAGTGATCCGATGTGAGGGCTTTTCTCGACACTATTGCTATAACCCACTGAGCCACGGAGGTAGACAAACAATCTAATCATAGGCCAGAACTTCAAAAGGTATTGGCCGATACGTGGCAATCGCGGTAAGCAATCATAGGCTATTCCCAGCTTTCCTAGGCAAGCGTTGAGGTCCCAGCATTCAGATTGAAGGCGTCTCACGTCGACATCAACATGTTCCACAAGCGCTTGCTCTTGTGGTCTTTGGCAGCACCACCTCACAAATTACAAGACGGATGGATTTACTTGGCGAAGTTAGCTCACGAAAGAGGGTTGTCTGCCGGCAACCGAATCATGGCCACTTTGGGCCAAGACGATCAACCCGTTAGTCTCTCGCTTCTGGTACTCACATTGCCAGCTAAATTCTATACAGGGAGACAAAGTTTCATACACTCGTATAAGAATGGACTGGGACGCGGCAAGAACTTCCACGCAGAAACTAAAAGTTCTGAGAGAATTAGAAGAACACGCTTCAATTTTGTCCGCATTCTGTGGGTTTCCTACCGGTTCAATATGCTTCAGTCCAGACCAGACATTCCCACAGACAGACTTCACAAAGTAGGTACAATCCGGTCTAATCATCGGTAAAGTCCCGGCTGATAGCATCGTATCAGAGGGGGAACGCGTCTCCATCGCCGACGTTTATCACGCGCGCTCGCGCGTCTGGGACAGTGGACACAAGAGTACCAAAGCGATTGGGTTCAAGTGGGTTCCGATCGAATACAGAAGTATGCTTACTGATTCAGCCATGTTAACAGGATCACAAGGAAAGGGCTTTCGAATACTTGCGTTCCTCGGTACTGCTCGATCCCGGATGGTATGTCAAGGGAGCGAGAGCTGTTGACTGTATTTGCCGTTTACATGACAATGTCAGGTCTATCGCGATGGGGAAGCTGGCAGAGATGGCTCTCGACATTCAGCAGTATAAGCAGAGCCGCCAACCCAGGAATCAGCTGACTGAGGACATGGTACAACGCTACATCCTGCCAGCATGTTATGGTAAGAGCTTATCGACAAGTCTGGGGGAAATCCGGCTGAACTCTACGATGTAGCCCTATTTCAGGGGATACACCTTCAAACTGGACCGGAGCAAGCGGTAAAAGCGACGTTGCTGGCGGTTACCTTATGGTTTCGACACGGAGACCATCCGGAAGTGCTAAAGGCCGTCAAATCTCATCTACAAGAGACGCCATGTGCAACTTGGCTGTCCGCAATTCCTCAATTGATCGCTCGTCTGGGCGCCAGAGATCTGTCGCTGCGGGGTTCCTTGATCGAATTCCTTTTGAGGTTATCGAGTACCTTTGGCGATGCACTTATATGGCCGCTACTTACGGCCTCACAGACTCCGCGCTCGGTTCAGCAAAGTTCTGCCCTTACAATTATGCACCAAGTCGGTGCCTTGCCCCAGTACACTAAAATGGTGAAACAGGCTCAGGTTGTAGGAAAGGACTTAATACTGTCTGCTATAACACCTACTGAGCGGTGGAAGAACGCAATCGAAAAGGTAAAAGCAATCAACCAGATTCCTATTCCGCCGAGTCAGCTACTCACTCGCTATCTGTAGATGCTATACGTGGAAGGCCTTAGTGCTTCGTCATGGCTGGCCTTGAGTGAAGAATATGACACCTTGAAAGTGAGTATAGAAACATATACTGTATTGATTTTTCCCTACTAATACGACGTCACCCAACTTCCAGTCCCTCCAAAGCGAAGAAGAATACCTGTTCTATCAGCGCTTCGGGGATGCACTGCTTAGTGCTCGAAGCGAAGTCGAGCGCTATCTAGCCGGCGCCAAGTCTGCATTCTATAAAGCGTGCAGCGAGTATCAAGTGGTAAGTAGTCGATTGTGGTAGATTACCATCGTGAGTACTAACATGCCGTTACACCAAGGTATATCGCAAGCTGTACGGCTTGTTGGACACCTGGCGCAAGCCAAATTTCCAACTGAACCTCCGATTGATCGCGCCGCGTATAGCTGCTATGGAGGACAGCGAGCTCACGGTGCCTGGACAATTCGACTCGAAGAAATACCGTCATGAGCAGGAGTTTATCAGTCGGTTTGAACCTATGATTGATGTCCTTAACACCAAGCAGCTTCCGAGAAAGCTGACAATACACGGCAAGTCGAGCCAATGGACATTCTTACTCAAGGGAAACGAAGACCTCCGGCAAGACGAAAGGATTATGCAATTGATTGTCCTGACCAATAGTTTACTCAACCACAACAACGATGCTTACACTCGCCAGCTGTTTTTACAACCTTATAGTAAGTCGACTGGAGATCGATTCTAGACAAAGCTGACTGTTAGCATAGGCGTGATCCCGTTATCTCCTAATTCTGGACTTTGCCAATGGGTCCCGGATACGGAAACACTGATGTCCTTGGTAACAGCGGGGCGTACTAGAGCGAAAGGGCAACGGCTGATCGATCGAGAACTTGCTGCGATATTTGGAGTGAGCCAGGACAAACGCAATAAGGGGCTCGATTCTTGCTGATGTATCGTTGCCTACCAGATCGACCCGAAGGAAATGCAAAAAGGTGGTTTCGATTGTGATAAAGGTCAGCGGCAGCTTAAATTCAGGTTGATTGGATACTCATCTTTAAATGGTGTAGCCATGGCCAAACACGCGACATTATCGCTTGCTGAAAAGGTCGACCGTTATCGCAGCGCGCTTACCGTTTCGAGCCACAGTAAGCAAATTCGCTCTGAACATCTGGCAAGCTCTGAATAACTCGAACAACTCTTATTCATCAGCTGATCTCAAGGATCTCCTCTGGCGACGAAGTTCAAGCTCACAGACCTGGCTTTCCCGTCGAACCTGCTTCGCTCGGTCGATCGCAACCACATCGATGGTCGGCTACGTGATAGGTCTGGGTGATCGACATCCCGGAAACATCTTGATCGAGCAGACGAAGTTCAACGCTATCAGCATCGATTTCGGAGATGTCTTCGAGGCGGCGGCGGAGAGGACTGCTTTTGCGGAACATGTCCCTTTCCGTTTGACCCCTGAGATCACCAACGCTTTTGAGGCGAGTTCTGGTGCCATGCCGTTTCTTCTTCAACGTGGCAACCCAATTGATCGTTCACATTCGACAGTTCGCTGCGACTCACGGCGTTAAAGCTCCGGGAAGTCGGGGTCACTTCAAGACTTCCTCCGTGATTACTCTGTCCATCCTACGCCAACACACCGATACCCTGCTCGCCATGCTCGAAGCCTTCGCTTTAGATCCCTTATTGACATGGCAAGCAAAAGAAGTGGAGAATCCTGCCGGTGAGAGCCTCATTGCTTACTATTCAAAATCGCTCACATTACTAAACATGAGGATTCCATAGCGGAAGATACCTACGAAAAGAAGAAGGAACAGCTCGCTCCCCCGACCGCTCCCAAACCGATCGAGAAGAAACTAGAAGTAGAGCGCACGCGCCGCGAAAGGGAGAACGAAGTCATTGTCAACCTAGGCGGAAGCTTTATTGCTGCTGGAAGTCTCGCTGCTCCCAAACCCACTGCCGCGGGGGTGAGGTTGGATCGGATCGATGAAGTCGATTCGAGAAATTCTTCCTTGGAGGTGGATATGGGTCAATTGAACATTCAGAACAAGGGGAAATCACGAGCGGGTGGACGAGCGAGCCTGGAGACAGTCATCGAATCAGTGCAAAGTGGAGCATCAACGGCTTCCAACGAGGAATCTTATACATCTAAGAAGCTCGCTCATGTGATGACAAATGAGCGAGCAGTCAAAGTGTTGAATAGGATCGAGCAGAAGTTGGTAGGGAACGATATGCCCGGTGGAAAGCGTGGTGTCAAAGTGGAAGATCAAGTCCAATTCCTGATCGAGGAGGCGACTAGTCATGAAAATTTGTCACAGGGCTATCCGCTTGGATGGTTACCGACCTGGTGACCTCGCAGAATATAGTATTTTGTGAACCGCTTGATATATTGTTGTATTCTTGTATTCATATAACGCTTTGTACACATCGTGTTTATTATTACCGTTTATTGATACATCTCCGTTTCATTCGTTCCATCTTGAACTCGGCGTCATTTCTTATACGATCCTTCCGGTCTGCTTGTACTTCATCGCGGTGACGGTAGCGGTGACGATTGCTCCTACACCCAACATCTTGGCCCAATCCATTCCACCACCACCTCCGAACCCGTCGATTCCCTTCGAAGCCAACATGGCCTGACCGATGGCGACGGCGGTTTGGTTGTACAACATGGAGAGACCCATGGCAACGGGGGAGAACATGGAGACGAGGGGGAATCCGATGAGGGCGGACCACTTGACGGCGGTGGAGGGAGGTTGACGGGTGAAGAAACCGATAGAGGTGTTGTGAAGGAAACTGGAGCGCAAGGCGTGATCAGCGATCGTTCTTGAGGCAACATTCCACAACGAGCGAAACTCACTCAAGAACTCCGATTCCGGCAAAGGAGTAAGCAGTCAAGTTGGCCAACTTTTGTTGCCAAGTGTTAGGGTTCTTGGCCCTCCTGGCGTAGACCCAGTAGAGGGACTGGAGAGTGTTGACGATAACGAATAGATCGGCGAGTTGAAGTCGCTCGGCGTTCCACTACAATGTATCGGCGATTAATTCTCTGCTTGTGGATGACTCTGAAACAGGAGAGACTCACGAAGAATGGCCAAGTACCGATCATCAAGTTACCCAAAGTGAAGAAAGGAGCCAAATCCAAAGTGATCTGCTCGACCTTGCCACCAGTAGGGTAGAAGAGTTCCTTGATGTAAAGGAGCTCTACGATCTGCTGGGGACCGAACCAGGCTCCGATAGCGTAAGGACTATAGGACAGGGAGGTCAGGTTCAGAAACTTGTCCAAGCGCCATGTTAACTAAGAACTTACATGGGAGAGAAGGCACCAGGGTTACGGTCATTGACGACCTTCATGTCAGGGTTGCTAACCAAGATGGCATACTGCTGGGAGAGGAAGTCGTATGCCCAAGAAGCGGGGACGATGAACTTTGCGGTGGATAGAGAGACGCCCATGTTGATAGAAATTGTGTGTTGATAAAAAAGGTGGAGAACAGAGGTTGAGGGAAGTGGTCTGGGGAAGCTAGCGTATGCCAGAGTGTTATATAAAAGGTGCTAAGTAGTGTGTTGAGAGTAGGTCAGCTGGCTCAGCCGATCGAACGCATCAGCGTCAGAGCTCTTCTGCACGCCCAACGTCATCGCTCGTGCAACACAGACGAACCGGAATCGAGATCGAGATCTGACGTAAGCGCAGGACCACTCGGACAAAGTAAACAACGGGCATCGTCCACGGACATCGTCTACGGACAGATAGATCGTCTCCATGTCCACCTGGCAGATGAAGATGGTAACCGGATGATAACCGATTGTCGGGCTCGACTCGAAGTATTTATCAATTCTGATCGTTCTTGTCTCGCTCTCGAATTCTTGCGCTTAGCTTTCCTGGTCCTACATCACCCCTCCCATCTTACAGCCCTGGAGATATACACGCAAATCTCCCCACCATGGACGCCCACCTGATCAGGCTTCAACCGCATACCTTCCCCGCCCTGACCTCCTCGAGCAACAGCAACAACGATGCCTACCCCCTAGCAATGCCTTCTAACCCAAACTCCGCTCCCTCCTTTCCCGCAAAGAAACCTCTCTCTATCCTGACTTCTCTCGAGATCGAACCAATAGATCCTACTGTCTTTCGGAGTCAAAGCTTATGGACCCCTGCAGGCGCAAGAGGAGCGTTCGGAGGGCAGGTCATCGCTCAGGCGCTCAATGCTGCGGCTCAGACCGTAGGAGTTCCAGGGAAGGGTGGGGAATGGACCTTACATAGTCAACATGTGAGCCATCCCTCTGTCTACTACCGCTTCAAACACAAGCTTATAGAAGAACGGAACAGTGTTACTTCTTACTTGCGTAGGTTTCTCCCTGCACACAACAACCACGAGCTCGCTGTGCTGACCATTCAAATATCACAGCGTCAACTCCTCTGAGCCTGTCATATACAGGGTAGAAAAACTCCGGGATGGTCAGTATATCCTTCCTTTGGCCTGAATTCCCAACTGCTTGCTGAGCTGAATGGTATGAAATGACAGGTCGATCTTACGTGACAAGGTATGCCTCCTTCTTTTATGAACGTCATGCCTACGTATCAACTGAATCTTATATCTCATCATTTCAGACAAGTCACAGCAACTCAATCAGGGATCCCCGTATTCATCCTCTCCTGCAGCTTCACGCTCCCCTCCCCTGCCTCGGCACTGCAACCTTCTTTCCAGATCCCTATGCCCGTCAACGTCCCCACGCCAGAACAATGCGAGCTAGAAGAAGATAGATGGGCTCGGGTTCTGGATGAAAGATTGAAGAGCGGAAGGGAGGTTGAGGTGGGTGCGAAGAAGGGGTTGATGGCTTATATTCGGGTGAATTGCCCAGCCGTACGGTCTTTGTCAAGATGGATCGTTAACCACCTCGTTCTGTTTATCCTCTAGGAGAGGAAAGAATCCCCTATCGCACTCAAAGAAATCCCTCGTTCGAGTCTCATGCAATTTCCCCTCGCACCTAATGAAGAGGGTACCGAGCCCACCCTCTGTAAACCGAGGAAGATGCAAGTACACGAAAGGATGTTATGGATGAGAGCGAAGGATGCAGCCGTGCAGGGGGAAGGTGCTAATATGCAAAAGGTTCGTTCGGTCTGATATCAATAGAAGAAGCGCTAGTACTAATTTCGGTTTCTACCATGGCGAGCAGTGCATTTTGGCCTATATCTCGGACTTTCAGTTCATCGGGTCTGCTGCGCAGAGTGTCGGGTTGTCTCATACAAGTCAACCGAGATTAGGAATGCTTGTAAGTTCCCCTATCGGGTTCTAGACCCTCATTTCTTTTTCGCCATCCGAAGCTTGACTGCTAATGAAACTTGAACCACGACAGGCCTCATTGGACCACGTCGTTTACTGGTACTCGACTTCGTTCAAGACGACCGACTGGCTGCTACACGTCATCTCCGCACCGCGAACGGGTGAGGGTCGGGGAGTAGTCGAGGGTCGATTCTATACGCAGGACGGGGAATTGATCGCCGTGACGGTACAAGAGGGAGTCGTAAGAGCTGCCAAAATGGAGGGGAAAGCGAAGCTGTGAGATAAAGAGGATGTGCTAGGTATTGTTGCTTTTCTTGTTTTGTAGCATAGATGCTTTCAGGTCATGCATGTACACCAGGTTGCCTCGATCGAGATGACGCAGTTCTTAGAGATTCCTTTGGTGCGGAATTGCAAACGACGATCTGGCAGTGAACCGTTTCAGCTTTTGTTCTGTATGAGGAATTGGGACATGACAAGGGGATCTGCAGCAGATCTTCAAGCTGTAGATCCTAAGCGCGGAAGCAAAAACCAGTCCTGGCTACTCAGACTGCAGCTGATTGTGTGCTTCTTTGAACATTGACCACATTGACCACATCTCCTCTACCCTTCATACTACCTCGCCCTAGCAGTTTCAGTCGATACAAACCTCTCGGATCGTTATCCCATATAGTGGGAACAATTGGAAACTGTAGCGGCGACGAAGTTCCAAGGTCGCGAACACCGTCCGGACATTCACAATCCCTCGTCGAAACAAGTCCACAATCCGCTTTTGCTGCCTGCGATAGGAATTCGGTCATGGAATACGTCGAAGAAAACTATGTGGGTGATTCTATCTGGGTACACTCCACTGGCAGTCTGATTGAGCATCTGATTTTCTCTTTGACATTTGACTTCATTCCACTCATTCCTTCTATTCCCCTATCTAATCTAATCTTATCAACCTCAAAAGTTACCCACTGAAGAAGTCAAGATGGATGCCTACGATTCTTATGACGAACTGATGGAGGATAGTGATAGAGAAGATGGGGATTATGACCCATTGAATCAGGTTGGGTTCATGCCGGAGCAGGGATTGGTCAAGGGGGCTCTCAAGCCTTACCGTACGGCGCAGGTAGGTCTCGAAGGGTCCATCCTCCTTATGACTTCGTTGCTGAATAGCTCATCTGAACCAGTATTCCTGCAACGACATGAATCGTGAGTGTTTTTCCTCTCTTGACGATTCCGAGAACCCGTCGTATAGACCGTGTTTCGTGGTACGTTAGTCTTTGTTCAGCACGGCGACATCGAGCTCGAGGTGGAATACCAGGTGAGCAGGATTTCCGGTAGACTCAGCACTCTCGGTACTGATACAACAGATATCTCTCCGATAAGCGAGACGTCGTTTGGCCTGGTAAGTCACGGTCGAGAGAAACCGAGAGGTGGAAGCACTGACACCTTCTCTCAGAGAGCAGGCAGGAGGGCTTGATCGATTCTCTCTTCTTGAATTACTTCGTTCCTCCTGTTCTCGTACGTCGTGCCCCTACCTCCTCTGCAATAGCTTGTCCTTGCTAACTAATGCCACCCGACCCGCAGTTCGCGGTCAAGAATCTTCCGGATGGTACTCAAAAAAGGGTTTGCAGTAAGTTCAATCGACACGCAATGAGGCATCCATTAACATATCGCTTTGTCCCTTTTTAACCCTTCGTCATCTAATGCTTGTAGTGGACGGAAAGCAGAGATTAACGGCGGTTTCGAAATTCATGACTGGACAGGTGAGTTCCGGCTAACTGTAAACTTCTCGATGGCGTATGGCTTACATCGAACATTGTGCTTCAGATCTGTTGTAAGATTTAAGTGTATATTCAACGCTCCGGATTACCGCTAACAATCGGACCGACCGTAATCCTTCATCAGGGCGACCTCAGTAAGTCCCTACATTTGTAGAGGTTTAGCTCAGCCCTGATCTTCATTGCATCGTATTCGCAGGTCAGGAGAAGGAAAAGGGAAGAAGTTCTGGTTTGTCTTCGACCCGAAAGTCCACAAGGGACTCGAGTTACCCGATCGAGAGAAGCGAACTTTCATGATGAAGATGATGCAATGTGGTAAGGACCTTTGCTCATACAGTATAACTATGCCGAAGCTAACGGGATTCCTCAATCCATAGCGGAATTCGACGATCTGACCGAAGACTACGAACGAGAGATTTTCCGTAAGCGTTCTTGCGAGACAGGTCGATACCTTCGCTCATCCTTCCCCCTTTTCAGAGAGAGTTCAGCTAGGAATGGCTTTAACTGGAGCTGAGAAGCTACAAGCTATCTCAACCCCCTATTCGCATTTCATCAACGTGCTCCTAAAAAAACATGTGCAGGCAAAGGATGGTCTCTTGGAGTACTTCGACGATTGGAAGCAAGACAGAGGTCAGGCGTTCGGCAACATAGCCTTCATGCTGCATATGGTAGAGAGATATCCAGATCCAGCCACATCTGTTAGCCCCTCTGCCATGATGAAATGGTTGAGACGGGTCGATCCGGTGAGTTGATGCCGTATCTGTCTTGTCACGGCAGAAATTGACTCGTTTCTGTCGTTACAGGTCGAAGAGCATTTGCGAAAGAAAATGGATAGCGTACTGCTTACTTACTACGAGATCGTTGCGAAACACAAAGACGAGTCGATCGGTGCAGTAACCAATCGTGTGGCTCCAATCGGTAAGTGTCCAAGCTTTTCTAGTCGGAGTCGAGCTAGTCTAATATTCCTTCATACGGTAGAATTCTCTTTTATTGGCCTAGTGATCTTTGCTCTTCAACCTTGCTACCCTCTTCAGGACATAGCCAGGTTCATTGGAGACATGAGGAAACATGTGCGGGAAAAAGAAGTCAACATTCGATCGAATAATCAAATTACTGGCATTCTCTATGCTTGGCTCGCAAACATTCCAAAGAAGCGTATGCGAGAGGTTAACCAGGATGAACAACCAATGTCAAAGAGGGCTCGTCAAGATCGAGCTGACGGTGACTATGTAGGATCTGGAGTTGCCCCCGACGCTCGCAAGGCTCGCGGTACTCGAACTCGCCCGAATGAGGAATAGTAGCTTGTCTCATTTACGTCCCGGTTTCGATTTGTGATTGTAACGCCTGTACAAATCCGAACATCCATTTTGTATCAATGAACAGCAATTTCGACAACGAGAAACAGTCTATCCCTTGATAGATAGATGCCCGTCCGATATCCCCAACGAACATGACAAAAAACGATCACTTGGACGTGAGTTACCTGAACAGCGATTCTACTACCGGACGAAGAAAGAAAGGGACCGAATCGTTTCCGCATAGAATCACTTTAGCACGATCCGCTACCTCTCACAATAATGGCTATTCATCTGGACTATCATCCAGACCGACGTTTCCCACCTTTCTGTCTTCTCGTTCTACCCGGAGATCGTCTCGCACCGAAAGCACCATCTTCGACTTGCCAGAGAATTCTACGCTGGCAGATTCGGAACGGTTAAGCTTCAGCGTTACAAGCCCTATAGATGTCCCATTTCCTAAGCTATCACGAAAAGGCACCTATTCTTCTTTACCTTCTTCGCCGACCGGAGCTGTTCATTTAGAGACACACAGCCGTCCCACCGCTCTCGATCAATCGCCCCAGGACTTTGCCAGCCTGACTCTTGGGATCGATATCAGATCGAACGATGTGCTCGCCGAAGCGATACGAAGGATAGCGTCAAGACGAGGCTCTCTTGCGTCCTTGCAATCTACCACCGACGATCGTCTGAGAACCTCTTCGTTACCTACTGAGGACGCCCTGCTTGACTCTCAGACCGGGTACCTTGACCCATCTGCAGAATACAACGACGTTACACAGGCAAATCCGGAAGATGTAGGAGACAACGATAGCGTCGATGCGGCTGAGGAGGATTTGGCATCGCCTGGTCTACACATCGTAGAGATCGCAGAAGACTCTGATGAGAATGAGTTATACGAGGACGCCTACGTATCCCAAGATAACTCTGCGTTGGACGGCTCCTTCCTACTCAGTAGCGATAGCCCGAAGGAAGAAGTGGAGCTGGCCCCGCAAAGAATGTCATGGTACGATGTCCTGAAAGAAGCGGTGGTCGAAGAGGAGCAACACGCTCTAGAGATTCAAGGGAAATGGTAAGTTACTTTTACGATGGTCGAAGTATCAAAGCGTTAAACGAGTTGAATTTTGTGATGAAGGGAACGGATAGCAAATTTCTTGGCTATCCCGGCAGCTATCGAAAAAGCAAGCCGTTCGTGCCTTCAAAGCAAGGTCAATCATCGCTGATGTCGGCTTGCAGGTTACCTTATTTGGTGCATTACTATGCTTGGACAGCTTCCTTTACTATTTCACGATACTACCTATACGAACTATCCTCGCTATAGTATCGACCATCCGCAAATCTTTCCTATCTCGTCGTTTGTGGTGCGTCGTATGTGATTCAGTAGACAACCAGCAGCGATCATTGACACATCGAACAGTTCGCCAGGCGTACCTCATCTGCAGTCCATGTTGAAGATGGCTCTCTTAGTCATCCCCACGGTTGTTCTGCTGTCTACGACCGATGCGAGTAAAATGTATCATGGGGTTCGAGGCCAAGATACAATCAAGCTTTATGTTATCTTCAACGCCTTGGAGGTAAGTTTAATCTGTGAATATGCGCAACCTTTTCCGGAAGTTAACACATATAAGTAGATTGCCGATAAGCTTTGTAGTGCTTTTGGTCAAGACATTCTTGACACCTTGTTCGCTGCGGAAACACTAGGCGGCAGGCCGTCTCCACAACCGATCAAGTTCAAGAACGAGAGGGAATCAAAGCAAGAAAGAGCTAGACAACGACGAGAACGAGCTCGTCCGTTCTTCTTTTTCGTACTTGCTCTGGCTTACGTCCGTGAGTAATTTGCCGCGGAGTGGTCTGAATGGGGACTAACTTTCGAATGAACCTCTCAGATGTGCATGCCTTGGTATATTTCTACCAGCTTGTATCGCTGAATGTCGCGGTTAATTCATATGATAACGCACTTCTGACTCTGCTGGTCAGTAACCAGTTCGTCGAGATCAAAGGGTGTAAGTCATACTCGTGAGATCGATTACTCATACAACTCGCTGACGGTCTTAGTATTAATTGTACAGCGGTCTTCAAAAAGTTTGAGAAGGAAAATCTTTTCCAAATCATGTGCGCCGGTAAGCCGAAACCCTGGTATCAAAGATATCGTTTCACATGCTTAAAATGTCTTTCGTCTGTTTCCTCCAGATATTGTCGAGCGATTCTCTCTATCCCTCATGCTTTCGCTCATCGCTGGCCGAAACCTGATCGAGATCATGGGATCGGACATCTCGTTCTATCCTAGAAGCTTCTTCAAGGACAAAGGAGTTTTGCGAACCATCTTATCGGTATGTGGGCCCAACTTGTGATTCTGACTGGCGACTAACTTTCTCGTTTCTGCCGAAACGTCCAGCCAGTGCTCGCGGTCATACTTTCCGAAATGATCGTGGATTGGATGAAACATGGCTTCATTACCAAATTCAATCATGTCAAGACTACTATTTATGGTCGTTACATGGATGTGCTGTGCAAGGACGTGATGCTTGCCGGGACAGTACCGACCCAGGTATCGAGACGCAGGTCGTCGCGATCGAAAGTGAGCATTTTTCTTCTTCGAGAGCTCGATGTAAACTCTTATTGACCATCCAAACCAACTGACAGCGGCAAGCATTGTTGACAGATAGATCTACCCTAGTAACGCGACGGCTAGGATTCGCAGCACTTCCACTCGCCTGCCTTGTAATTCGTATAACGGCGCAAGCGTTCGGGATGATCTTATCTACAGCAACACAATCTGTCCTCGAGAGCGCCAATCGGTCTACTTCCGCGAGCTCTTTTGAGCGATGGTGGAGACCTGTTGCTACGGGTCTGGTATTCTTCATCGGTTGGACTTGGTAAGACTATCCTATATGATTTATGATTTCCTTTCCACGTCTCAAAGCTTATGATCGGTCATTTTCAGCTTGTTGGCACTGAAAAGCATATTGGGACTTAACCTGCTTGCTTTTGCGTATGGAAGGCAGCAAGGTATGGACGCACGGGAAGAGGCCGATCGAGCGAATGATTTCGGTCGAAAGCCTATTGGAGACAGTAAGGAAGAGCAGGTGAATCTCCATTGATCCATTCGCATGTGTATATGGCACTAAGGCTTCATTCTGGCAGCTCTATGCCGATCAGGTCAAGGGCTATCTGTCGAAGAAGGATGACAATATGCCCGCGCTTGATACCCATCGACGCGATGACCCGACTGGTAAAGGAACCAGTAAACCTAAATGGCGGTTGGAAGAGGTGGAACGGTGGTCTATGATCAAACGGATATTTTGAGGGTCTGTAACTTGCAGAGTTGTAACATTCCTACTAGAACTGTCAGCGTATACAACGGGAATGAACGAGTTTGTCGCTGACAAATCAGCTTCCGATAGCTGTATCGGATGTAAATACGGGTATGACACATGACGTCAGATCGGATTCGCTAATGATTAGCGTTGAACGTTGAATGCGTCAACCCATTTCTCGCTATTCTCAAAAGGATTCTTTACTTTCTGAACGAACCATACACTCTCACTCCAGCATATCGTTCTCACAACTACGCCAAGAAGACTACAATCAAGATGTTCCGCCAGGCAGCTCGTCCATTCGCTCGTCAACCCTTGTCTACTCTCGCTTTAAGCAGAGCGTTTTCCAACATCAAGGCCCCTGCTGCTCGACCTCAAGCTCAAGCAATCCTCGATGCTCGATCCAAGCCTCAGATGTCGCTCGCTCTTGTACAGAATGGATTGCTCAAGAGGCAGTTCGTCACTAGCGAGAAGAGGGCAGACAAGCAGGCAGAGCAGCAGGAAAAGGCTATTGAGCGCCAATCTTCTGTCGATTTCCAGCACACGACCTCCGGTGCAAGAGAAGAGGTGCGTGACTCAGCCATATAAGAAGGATGATATTTTGACAGATGGGGATGCATCTATATAGGTCCAGAACGTAGTCAAGGATTTCGCCGAGATCATCGCTGGTCGATCCCCACAAGCTGCTGCAGCGGGAGCTAGGGAGTCTCCTCACGCCTCCACCCCCATGGCCGATGACTTCGTACGCATTGGCAAGATCGTTCGAACCTTGCAGCGGTCTGAAATTCATTTCTTCTCTTGATCTTAGATGTCTGTGACGAGGAATTTGGCTCAGCAGATTCCCAAGCATATCTTCAACTTCGGTGCCTTGGGTACTGTTCCTTATCTCGGTACCGCTTTGGGAACAATCTTCCTCGCTCGTGAAGCCAACATTGCCGGAGCTGGTACGCCATGATCCTATATCGGCTTATGCCACATGGCGGATTATCACTAAGACTTTTTTTTCAAAATCGATAGGCAAGGACACCTTGACTGGAATTGACCTTGAGACCGCCCTGTCTGCTTTGCACCACCTCGAGACTGTACAGATCACGTATGGAGCCATCATTCTGTCCTTCTTGGGAGCCCTTCATTGGGGTATGGAGTTCGTCGGGTTCGGAGGGTCTCAAGGTTATAAGCGATTGGCTTTGGGGGTTGTACCCGTTCTTGCTGCTTGGCCCACCACTTTCTTGACCCACGGAGTCTCTTTAGGTTAGTAATGAGTTGTCGTGCTCAAAGCTGATCGCTTAGATTTATGCAATTTCTTTCCCCGCATACAGCTATTCAGTGGGCCGGATTTACTGGAATGTGGTTGCTTGATCAGAGGGCAAGCTCTTTGGGCTGGAGTGAGTCAGATCGCAATCAACAATCACAATCGCGATACTAAGCTTTCTGCCACAGCTCCCAACTGGTACTCCACTTACCGGTTCTACCTTTCCATCATCGTTGGGTTCAGTATCATTGCTACCTTATCCGGTACCTCCTATTACGGAGCTGGATCTGGTGCTGCCCGAACTTCTATCCCTGGGAAGGGGGACGTCACTAGTGCAAAGGTCTCCAGCTCAAAGCGTCTTGAGAAGGTTTCCGCCAAGAATCACCCCTCCGTCGCTGGAAAGCAGGAAGGAAAGGTCGGAGGTGATGTAATCGCTGAGGATCTGGTTGCTCAAGAGAGTGGAGAAGGTTTCGTCAAGCTCAGGAACAAGGAGAAGGAGGCTGAGCAAGCCGAGAAAGAGGAGGAGGAGAAGCGCGAGAAGGCAAGTTATGGAGCTCCACCTGATCTGTTTCAAATTTGCTTATACCAGCTTTGACTCTCTTCAGGCTGAGAAGCAGGATACTAAAGAGATCGACCAAGCCGCCTCGTCTCCTCCTGGATTCAAGAGTGAGACTAAGGGGAGGGTCAACAGCAACGACCAGTCCCAGCCAGAGCGAGGGGGCAGCCGAGGTGATGATGGTGAAGCTGGAAAGGAGGGTATCTAGATAGGAAAGCGGAGAGGAAAACGTAGAAGAATAATGATTCGCCAAGACCGCGAAATCAGTGATGTAGCAAACAAACGAATCGAGAATCAATGTGAATGAATATACATCATGATGCAATGAGAAAGCATTGGGTGTCAATCTAGCTAGTACAACGAATCGCGATATCACCATCAATCGCAATAGCGAATTTGAGCTCGTTCGGATGAAAAGCTAGACAAGCTGTGTCTCCTTGCCTTATATGGCCTGGTAAAGAAAGTATCGAGGTCTGAACAGGGTAAGGAAATGCCAAGCGCGAGACGGATAGTTCAGGTTGAATACCCGGTGGATGAACAGACAACCTATGTAATCACGGATTAGTGATCAAGCGGACGGGGCACGGATATATCGGGACTCACTGAGCGAATAAAGATACCGAATCCATTGCAGTGGCTGCAATTGTGATGCCTGACTGCCTGTAACCATGGTCTCGGGTGCTCGATATGGGTTCAGTCGGCACACGTAGATCCCACATATCGATACTTCCATCAACGCTGAAGGACATTGGGCTATCAGCATATGAGCAGGAGAACGTTTGTGTATTATATAACTCACTCGGTTGAAACAATCTCTTGACTCATTGTGATGTGACAGGACAAAGTATCAGCAGGCCTTTCTGGCTTCCAGGAAACCACTGGAGACTGAGAATTTTGCCTCAGATCGAACAAATCGAGCGCTCCATCGTGATAGCCACCGGCAAGCAGGAAGCCCTGTTCCTTCTCATAGTCTAGGCAGGTGAGATTCGCCTGTCGGTTTATATTCAATTTCCTGACACGCTTTGCTTCGCGCAGATCCCACAGCCCGATAGTATCCTGCCGGTTTGAAATGGCAAGCTGCCTGCGGGAATCGCACCAGGTATCAACCACGTTATATCCAGCTTGTCTCGGCACTTGAAACAAAAGACTAGTTTGTTTCTCCTGTTCAGCAGCGGTAGCGTTTCTTTGAAGTCGTACCACTCCCTCAGTCGAGATTTGCAAGATTGTGTCTAGATCATGCTGTTCATTCAAGAACAAGGTTCGTTTTAAGCTACCCCACCGATCGGCCAGCTTCGAAACCGCCTGGAAAGGCTCCTCGCCATCATCAACTTTGTGAAATCTGTAAAGCTTAGTCTCCATTGAGCCATGGACCTTTAAATGGATAACGATTTACATACACGGTGCAGTGAGCTTCCGATATCGCAAGCAGACGCTCGCAAGAGTGAAATCTATTTGGATAAGAGCAGAAAATCAGATTGCACCCAATACAATCCATCGAAACGATAAATGCCAACCCACTGGAGTGCTTGGACTACTGCTTTACCCTTGATGACAGCCTGAACGTGCGACCAAGGCCTGTCCGCGCGGCTTTCTGATTCCATAGTCGCATGTCTCGCTCGTCGCGCTTTCTGCGACGCGGGAGACGTGAGCCTGATGGGCTTTGTCGTTGCCCACTTCAGATCGCACAGCGGTATCCAGGTCAGTATCTTGGGTAGCATTTTGTATGTTACGTGTACTCACGATGAGTCTAGGTAGATGAAAATACCGCTCAGATTTCTTTCGCCAGTCAAGAGCCTTCTTAGCTAGATCGATAGTAATAACAATGTCAAGCTTTGTGGGATCCGCCTGCTCGTGAACAATATCCCTGAGTGCGATCAGAAGTTGAGGATATTGTGGTCCAGGCAGCGCGACAATTTGATTTGTATCATGTGCCCGTATAGTCCCGCTAGATGATGACATGTATTCTCCGCGTTCGAGATTGTACATGTACAGGTCGATAATGTTGCCAAGGCTATCGATGCTTTTGCTTAATAATGGTAGTATCTTTCCTAAAGGGCTTTCGCAGGCTAGAGTGCTTGCCTTCTGGAGGATACTACTAGCTAGAGACCGGATCCCGTGGTCCGGGTCGCGCGCAAGACGAGTCATCGCATTGCAAAGGGCTTCGAGAGCGGCTAGACGTTCCACAGTGATTTCAGGCTGGGTACAGCCGTCGCAACAGTGGAGACAGCCTTGCAAGAGCAATTCACACTCTCGTTGAAGTTCTGATTCAGCGTCACTCTTGACCTTTGTCGCAGCGTAACACCATGGAGAGAGCGTAAGCCACGATGGACGTTTCCGATAAATCTCTTCAAGGCAAACCAATAGTGTCTGTCGCACCATGATCGATGCATCCAAAGAAGCTGTCGCCAGGACACGTGCAGTAGCTCGTAGAATCATCCGACGGAACGCTGTAGCGGCTCGAACATAGGCTTCTGACCGAAAGCATTGCCATAGAGCATAAACAGCAGACACCCTTGCCTGCTCCGAGATATTTGCTGCTCTCTCTACTAATAAATCGAGAATTCGTTCCAGTAAATTCATCTCTGCATTACCTGTAAAGTTCCATATCGAAGCTAGCAACAGCAAGCTCCATTGTTGAACAAGGTCGTCTTTATGCTGCATGCCTTGAAGAATCAGCTTCAGCCAAGCGCCTTCTTTAGGCATATTCTGACTGAATCCCGGTAGATCAGGAACGAGCGACATCATGTAGAGAATACCTGCTGTGATATCAGGTGGCAGTCCCGACCCGCCGTCAGTTGGCTCAAGTTCGCGTTGGAGTAGTGCTGTGAACGCGGCAATTGTGGTAGTACCGGTAGAGGGATTGTATTGCAGAAGCAACGGGTGCCCTTGTTCCGGTAGCATGCATAGCCTTTGGAAGATGAAGGCGACTTGGACAGCCTCATCATCGTGTTTCCAGCTAAGCATTCGAGAACGTAGCTGGTCGATACCGCATGCGAAGCTCCATTCGACCGGGGCGCGCCCTCCAATGTCTAAGTATCTCTAAGGCGCAAGCGACTGATTAATAACGAGCAAAGAAAACGGATGAGTGCACTCACGACGAGTAGGGTCAGAGCTAACAAACGATAGGATCCGCCGGCAGCAGCAAAGAAGATCATCGGCAGTGTATCAGCGCACAGCTTGGCGGCTTTCTTGCGCCCGTCGTCAGATTCGCATGATTCCGCAAACAACGTGAGCTGGGCGGAGAACGCCAATAGCTGTTCTGCCAGTAGTTTCGGTTGCCGATAGACATGCGGATGGCCGGGTAGCGCTTCAGCAAGAGGAAATTGACACAGAAAATCGTCCACAGTCGTGTCCCAAACCTGCCATAGTGGATGAAGATGAGTAGAAGGTAAGACTGGATAGCTGGTAGGGGTGCAGTCGTACTGCCGTAACACCCTCTGACTGCAACGAACATATGAATCAGTCATCATTACCCAATTCAAATTGACTTGGAAATGCCTCACGCAAGTATGAACCCTCGAGCCAGGCCAGCCAGACCAGAATTACTCCTGAATAGCTTTCGGAATTCAGCAAGCGGATACGACTGGAAAGCGATAGTTTCCAATACTGCTAGCAGTAGCCAGTTCATGTCTCCTAAAGGAGAGTTTCTATCATTCAGTTGACCGGGTATTCTAAGGAGCATTTCAGGATTGACCCGCGGACAAGCTGAGACCATAGTCTTCGTCATTCGCATGTCGTTTGCTAAATAGTGGTGTCGCAGAGCCATGTGTAAAGGCGAGAGCATGCATGATGTGAAAACGTCCCTGTGCCCAGCTTTCAACATCAATCCGAACTGATCTCGCTTGAGCAGGGAGTTATCTCACCTTGGTAGCCCTTCAGCCGTGGGCAATATCTGTTTGTGGGCAGAGGCGCCAAAATGCACGTCATGTAACAAGTGCGTTCGCCTTCGGCGTCTTTCGACAATATGCCCGATTCCCAGCTCCGTCTCATGGTCTCTCCTTTTTGCATGTTCTACCGCAGTGTCTATCACCTTGCCGGCGTTGTCGCAGTCCCAAAGGTATATCATTCCTCTGAAACCGTCCATGAGACAAGCGGTCTAGGAAGCTGATTGTACGATGTATGGTGCTTACGGCGATGCAGCCTCCATGATATGCGAGACGAACACCGGGTTATACGTCGTAGGAGTTGTCGGAAAATCAGTATCGTAGACCCATATCTCACCTTGCTCAGTAGGCGCCTGCAACGAAACGATCAGTACCGATATGATCAATACTCACAGCGGATCAGCCCTTACCAAAGTACCGTGCTGAGCGAACATCGGTCGAAGATCAGACAGGCGATAATAACGGAAAGTCGCTCCAAAAGCTCACATCATTATAGAGGAATAACATCTGTTGATCGTTGCTCTCACGCCTGGCTTTGGTCACTGCGTTGATCAACGTGTCTGATTTTGGATCTGGTAACTGAGTATACTTTTTGATCAGCTGAATTATTTCTCGGAACTCTGACGCATCACATACCGCCATTATCGATATCTTCTGAAGATGGTCGACGTTGTCAATGAGGTTGCTCATGATTTTCCGCATGCTACGCTCATGATGTCTCGTAAAAGGGTCAAAGAAAGCTTCTTCGGTTTTGGTGCGAAGTCCTTGCGGCGTCCCTAGATTAAGACAGACTGCAAGCACTGCATGACTAAGCTTCAGATTCATAGCACCTGTGCGTCAAAAGAAGGTTGAGCAGAGGAAGCTAGAGATGACGGCGATCGCTTACCAGAGGCTTGCCAATCCTCTTCCGATTCGTTCCCACTAACGTGGTCATCATCAGTCTGGCGATCGTAAAGCCAGCCCGGGTCTAGTCCATCCGCATTGCGTTGCTCTCGCCGCCATCGCAACTGATCGGGGATTTCTAGCTCTGTAAATGACATTAGAATGGATTGAGCCTGAAGCATTTTGCACATATGTGAGCTGGTGAACTCAAGATGGTCTCTTATCAATGAGACCGTGCCAGATCCCTTTGTCGAGGCTTTGCTATCGAACAAAGGAATGTCGAAACGGGGAACTGATCTCGTTAGGGTAGTTTACAGCTTCGTTTCAAGGGTGTGGTAATAACGCATTGAGCTATAAAGGGGCTACAGCGGTCCATCCAGCTGAAAGTGTAGATAGCGTGGGTTCGGTATATATTTACAATTATTTGGCCTGGGCGTATCTATCGAAAGTCTGCGTAGCACGAGTATCAGAGTCAAGTCGACAGCTGCACTTTTTCTGACTTACATTCGCTTTCGCATATTGCGTGTAGCCTAAAACACCAGCCGTCTGAGTCGCATCCTTACCCTTGGATGCACCTATACCCGCCTTTTCTGCAAAGAGTAGAGTCTCGACCGGTGCTTTACGACCTTCACCGCCTAGCCCGAGTCCGGATCCCTCTGTCCAGCCCATCTTCTTCAATAATTGATTACCTTTATTAGTATGGTCCTCTCCGGGAGCAGGCCCTGGGACGGGTGGTGGCGGAGGCGGCGTAGGTGCGCGGGCGAATTTGCGCGCAGGAGCGGTACGGACCTCCTCTGGAAGAGGCATTGAAGGCTGATTAAACACTTGTCTACGTTCCGCCGCCCTGTCTCGATAAGAGGGGCCTGCAGGAACCTCTATTGTTGCAGCCGGACGTGCGATGGAAGCGTATCGTCCTTTACCGGCCTCGCAAATTGCCGGGTCTGCCAGATTTTTCTGCAGATCGGCGAATTTCACGCATGGGTAGTGGCGAGCGATGAGAAAAGACAGCAGATTAGTCAAAACTGCGCTTTAGTAATTACACAATACTCCTCTCAGAGGTGGTGCAATCAGATGGGTAACGAAATCGATGCGAGCCTTGTGAAGTTCCGAAGCGTTGCAATGCCTTCCGAGTATATCCAGAGACTTGAACTGCCGCTGGCAGAGTAAACAAGCCATCTTTGCGACGTCCCTGTAATCGAAATCTTCAGGTCCCGGGGAGACTGAGGGAGAAGGTGCCTGGAAATCGATTGATTCGGGAATCAAGTCAATACTAGCGGGTGGGAGGGTATGTCGTTTTTGACACAGGAAAAGAAATGTACGCTTGCGCTTGCCACAGTACGTCTGAATCCGACTGGTGTTGCATTCACACCAGCATTACTGATTGTATTGCCGGAAGCTTTCGCTTGGTTTTGAGCTAGGTCTGCTTTCAGTTCGCCTTGTCGCGTCTGCCACTTGGATATATTAGATGCCATCTGTAAAAGGGTCGAATCGCAGATTAGCATTCATCATGCATGGAAACGTACCGCTGTAGTAGTCAGCTTACCTTTTTATGCGACCCCAGCGCAGGTACGACATGCTTGCTCCGGCCTGGATAGCCTATCGTAACGCAACGAGTAACTATCTACACGAATCTCATTCAATTTCGGACGTGCTCACTCTTGGAGGGGAGAGCCGTCAATTCATCATCATCTTCCGTCTCGCCAAGTACATTAGCCGGTGATCCTGTAGCAAATAGAGGGGGATTGAATGAGTGCGGTGAGCTTGCATGTACTGGCATTGTGTATCAAAGCCTACCGCTTATCGCTATTGCGTTTGCTATCGGCGCGCCGTTCACTGATAAAGGAACCATAACATCCTCCCTCTCCTTCTTCTTTGTAAAGCCGGCTTTGAGGGGCTGCAGCTTGATCCCACCTGCACTTCGATCTAGAAGAGCTGGAGCAGCGGTCTCCGCTATCTCCTTTTTCCCTCGGCTCCGAGCCATAGCATCTTCATTGGGGACGATCAGGCTCTGTAGGTACGACTTGAGATTCTCTTCCAGATCCCCGCCAACCTTGATCTCGCTAGCTCCCAACCAATCATCACGGTGTTTGACCCAGTTCGTAGTATTCCCAAGTCCTCCGGTGGAAGTCCCATGGATCAGCCAGTTTGTCTGAGCGGGAGGTTTTCCTTCTTCGCCAGCCTCAACAAATGCCTCAGGATTAGCGAACGAGCAAGCCACTGGTCGGCTTCTGACAACGAATCCGACCGGCTGTGCAATTCGGGATAACAAGTGAGCAAGTAAGGCCGAAGCTAGTTCCGTTGAAGCAAGCTCGACAAAGGCAAGACCACATGAACTTTTGCTATTTCGATGCCTAATCAATACCACCCGCATGATTGCTGGTCTCCCGTCCATGATCGGAGCCTTAGATGCTACACTCGAAGCTCCAGCAAGACGGACGATTTCGGCTCCGAGTCGATCACGTAGGTCCTCTTGGGAAGTCTCAGAGTCCAGTCCTCGGATGAAGAGGACTCGGTTTCCGTTCCCGGGAGGGCCGATATCGCGCACACCGTCGTTTCTGCCTCGCTCATAATCCCTAGAGCTGGACGAGTTTCCAGCTGAGAAATCGATCTTCAGAGACATCGGCAAGCAACCTGGACATAGGGGCGGTACCTGCAGGTGAGGTCCGCTAGAATATCAGCAGGATAAGCATCAGCCATATGCGAACTTGCGTCTGATCGAGATAGCTTACTATTTGTAGACAAATTCGCTTGCACTGGCGACACTCGCGAACAACGCAAATCCAAAGCCTCTTGATTGCCCTGTCGTCCTGTCTCTGACAATGGTGAAAGAGTCTAGAGCAAGATTGAATGGTTCCGCTCGGAAATATGTCAATATCTGTCCATTAGGTACTTGATCAGCGTCTCGCTCCAACGTTGAGAAACGGACATTCATGTGCAGGTACTCACGATCTCCTCCTCGAGATTCAAGTCGAGGCCTAGGAAAATCACGTCTCTCGCTGGTTCTGAAGGAGGTCTTCCATGATCATGTGCACCCTCCGTCTCTCCTCCTTGATAGGATGCTTCATATCCAGCTGGTTGGGCTTGCGAGTACTGGTGTTGAGCGTAGGGGTTCGGTCCTGTGGCGCTCAAGAGATGCTGATTGGATTGAGGAGGTCCTCCATATCCATATGATTGCTAAAGTGGATGTTATCAGCTCCTTTCAAGACGAACCTGTGTTGTAAAATTCACCAACCTCAAACTCAGCAATATCATGCTCTCTTTCCCATCTTGGTTCAGCTTGTGCAAGAGGTTTGCTTGCAGTTTCCGAAAACATATCACTCGTCATGCCCGCAACAGGAGTTTCCTTACGCGTTGGTCTCTCCGCTATATGAGGAAATTCGAAAGTCGAATGAAGATATTGGCGGACCACTGATCACAGGTGTGACTTACGCTGGTATGCATCGTGATCGTACTTCCGAGGGGCTGGAATCCTTTCTTCATCTTCATACGGGTCGATAGGCTTCTGAGCGGATCTCATGGGACTTCGGCTTCGAGATGATCTCCTGTACCGTGCATCTTGAGGCACTTCCCGTCCGTCTCTTGCGGCGTATCGTTCGTCAACGTAGGAGCCTCTTGAGGGAATACCTCGGTCGTGATACCGGTCACGGTCATCGTACCGGTTAACTCTTCGAAAGTCGTCAGGGCTTCTTGAACGTCTGGGGCGAGCAAAACCCGGTTTCACAGGTCTACTTGGTAAGCCAGACATCTTCCGGTATATCGCAAGATCGGACTCTAAACGGTGAATGCCTGATGAACAGGAGACAACCAGTCAAGCTGGCCAGGCATGCCAGGCAAGATAGGAGTCAAGTAAATAGGTCAAGATATCGGCTTTCAGTGGTTGATAACAGCAATGATTTCACACAATCACACGTGTCATTTTCTGTAATCCATTGTGGGAACGATGGCTTTTTGATCGCGTCATCACAGGAACCATATTCCGACTGTCCACATCATCAACGTTCCCGCCCAATTCATACATTACAAGCACAGGCATCAGGTATGCTCTTCCTCACTCGGTTTCTCCTGATTGTATCAATTCTACAATCCATAACTCTCGCTATCCCAATGTCTTCTTCACTACAATTCTTGGTCGGATCAGAGGGTAGCTACGTGTACACCTTCTCCTTCAACCCCTCTACAAAGTCGCTCGAGCAAGTCGCCAAATCGGGAAACTTTACCACTCCATCCTGGGTAGAACCCAGTCAGAATGCCGCTTTGAAAGGCAAAGTCTTCTATGCTGCAAGTGAAGAGGGTGGAAAGATTCTTAGTTTAGAGCTTCAGTCTGACGGTACCCTTACCGAGACCGGTTCTGCACCAACCGGTGGCAGCCCTGCTCATGGTTAGTAATTTTGAGAATTGATATCGATTCCAAGCTGACTCAATCCACGTGCCTTTTCAGTGCATGCTTTGAAGGATGGATCTGGTGTTGTTGCCACTAACGTGAGCCCCATCAGCTGTTAGCATCAATTTCAAGTTCGCTGAATGTGGGTTTTACGTTCTGTAGTACTTGGGAGGTTCTGCTGTCTTCATCCCCGTTGATAACTCCACTGGAGCTATCGCTGTGCAAGCGTCTACAATTCAATCAGTCCTTTCCAACGTGACCACCAACGTTGGGTCCGTCTCCCCTATATTGAAGTTCACTTCTCCCTACTCGAATAAAGGTCCTAATCAAGAGAGGCAGGATGCTAGTCACCCTCACCAGTGTATCGAAGGATCTGTAAGCTGACCCTTTGGTCTTCATCGCGCGAGAAGGCAACCTGACTAATGTGTCAAAATCAGAACGGGAACTTGTACGTACCGGATCTCGGATCGGACAGGATCTGGCAGTTGAAGCGTAAAGGCGAGAACGAGTTGGAAATTACTGGAGCTGCAGATGGTCGATCAGGTGTCGGTCCCCGTCACGCTGCTTTGCATTCTAACGGTATGTCATGCGTCCTCCGCTCATACGACTACGACTGACGGTATTTAAATTCCCTCACAGGCAAATACCTCTACTTGATCACTGAGCTTGCTCATGAGGTTTTCATCTACCCTGTCCCATTTGGCGGAGCCGATGTTACTGCCCTCTACCCTGAAGGACCGACCATCACGCCGTCTCAGATTCCTGTCGAGCTGAAACCCGAAATGACTGCCGGAGAGATCATCCTTCACCCTGTCAATGACCGAGTGCTTTACATCTCGAACCGAGGACAGGTCGATTTGAACGAAAAGAGCGGACAAGATGCCAAGGGAGATGCCGTTGCCATTGTTACCCTCAACGAAGCTGGTGATCAGATCGAGAACGTCGACATCGTTCCTACGGACATAAACTTCATCCGTGGTATGAAGATCACCTCGGACGGAAAGTATCTGGGTTTGGTAGGACAGAAGGACGGAAAGGTTGCTGTTTACGAGACCGGAGGAAAGTACGGAGAGAAGATTGAATTGGTTGCCAAAGTTGATGCTGGCTTGAACCAGCCTACCGATGTTACCTGGATTTAGATGCAAATCCCAAAGTTTAGACAAAGTCGACGATGTATCAAACTTTGAGACCATGAAGCAATGAAATCAGTGTTCCAACATAGCCTCCTGAAAACCAGCTGAGCCATGTTGCAATTGCCACTTGCCACTTACCTGGAGAGGCCCCTTGTGGCTCGACTATGCGCATACATACACGTCGCTTCCATCATTATTCGCTGACTCAGCCATTACGGTTCCGCGGCGCTGATAGATCAGTTGTTGCCATTTCGATCTTACTTTATCGCTTTCTCGAATTTCTCGAATATTGATAGACCCTACACGATTTCTTCTCCTTAATTCGTACTGAGGGACCCAATAAGCGTATCTGAGTGAAGGAATAATTTCGACTCCGAGGATCAAACAAAATGGTGAGCCCTCGACGCAAGCCTTATGTACTCGGTCACGAAACTGACCAACACATTCACATAGTCCAAACATCATCCCGGTAAGATCAACAAATACTGATGCAGCGTGGAATCCAGCTGAATCGATTCCCTGTTACGATTTTTCCTACAAATTCATAGATCTAATCATGTGCCGCCGACAGCCAGGAATAGGTTCGTCCGGCTGATAACTAGCTCGAATACATTATGTAACTCACTGACATGAATTCCTGTACTTTCAAATTGTATAGCTATTGGCCGAATGTGCGAAAAATGTGATGGAAAATGGTGAGTCCATAGTGTGTATATCTCATGGTGACCTCTCCCCGCTGACTTCGCATACATGACTCTTGCCCATCATTCAGCCCTATATGTGACTCTTATGTGCGGCCTATGACTTTGGTACGGATATGTGACGATTGCAGTTGTGAGTCAATGTTGAGACCATAGTAGTTGAACTTGGAAACGTCGCTGACAATGATGTTTTGCTTGACTCGCGCCTCTGGTGTGATCAGTCGGATCATATGCTGGAAGGTGCATCGTGTGTGGTTCCCACGGAATCTCCAACGCCTATTACTGCACAGAATGTACTAGACTGGAGAAAGACAGGGACGGCTGCCCGAAGATTGTTAACCTTGGAGCGAGTCGAACGGATGCGCACTACGAGAGGCAAAAACTTGGGTACTTGGTTGTTTTTGATTTATTTGCGATAAGATCGCTGATTTTCCCTTCCTTCCATCACATAGGTTCAAGAAGGGCTAGCGTTTTGTGATATCGGTCGGGATCTGGCAGTCGAGATTTCGACTATGTACCATGGATTGTATCGCTCATATTATATTATGCAGCACGGGCAGCTCTGGCGATGGTGCCCAGCAAAGCTCCTTTCGACGGAGCGTTGTATTTTGTTCGAGACACTCCGTCTTCAATCCGTCAGCCGGGGTGAGCTGTTTGTCGCCCACCTCATACTTCTGCCATTGTTTCAGGATGTCTATCCTTCCGGCAGTCTGATAACTGCCCCAACCTTGTCAACGTCACATAGTCCTCTGATACTTAGGGATGTTCATTCTCGACCGGGTCCTTCCAACGGTCAACGGAGAATCACCAGTAGTGACCAAAGATCACGGCTCTTAGGCATTGCGTGCGCGTCGCCTCCAAGAGGGATCTGCGATCGATGGCCATGAATATGTTGAAGTCGCAAAGTTACGGCGATTATCGTGCGTCCATGTTCCTTCTGACCATCTCGACGATCCGAACTTGCGCATTGGACGAACGGACTCTGTACCATTCAACAGTGATACCCAGACATAATTTAGAGATTGAATTGGTCCCATGTTGCAAAGAGCTCTTCGAGTAAGTGCCTGTATCGAAGGCGTTGCGATTCGTCATTAACCTCTCATCCTCATGTGCTTCTTACTCAGGCGCCATCCTCGAGATCCATCTATGTCGGAACCAGGTACCTTTCCTCGAGAACGCTACCCTTCAGGGTTGGAATGGCATCGAAACGACCTCAAGGCTTTACGCCTCGCCACTTTTCCCTATTCTCACGATCTGCTGAGCAAAACACTTCGAATCAGAGCAAATTAGCCGCACTGGAGAGCGATGCAAACGCTAGTCCTGACGATTCTGATCGACAATTAGAGCTGTTTCAGGCACTTCTTGATGGTGGTGCGGAGCAGGCGATTGTAGCGAGATGGGATGCCGGTCTAGAAGCAGTCAGTATTGGCTGATGAAACGATGAAGGGTGGATGCTTAGCGTTACTAAAATTTACCTCCATTTTCGCTAGAATCCCATGCAACCTCTGGTACACTCAAGCGAGGCTTTCGATATCTACCTGTTAGCATTAGCACGAACAGGACAGACCAAGCAGATTCCCGAAGCAGTTCGCAAGCGAGATGCAGTTTTAGCAGGGCAACCGATTGCTACCTCCACTGAGGGTTCTGCTACTGATTCGTCAGCCCCTTCAACTCCAGCAATGACACCTCTCCAAGCTCGTCTGGCTTCCCTCCCTGGCTTCCGATCAAGAACTACAACGCAAAAGACTGCTGGAACCATAGCCGCTACTTCTTTGGCTGAGCTTGGTCAACCGGCTAAGCCTGTGCATGTAGTCTTGGAGGAGTCACGAGGGTTTTCCGCTGCGAGAGTGGCCAAAACTTTAGGTGTGAATGCTTTATACATCTTCTGTGCGTGGTGCTATGTTGTGCTTGCCGCGTCTAGGGAGCTGATGGGATGAAAATCAGGTTTCCTGACATTGGCTTCACTAATCCTGGAAAACACGGGTCTGTTGAAAGCTGGAAGCCAACCGACGGAATTTGACCCAGAAAAGGGAGAGATCGTACGATTCGATGACGTTTTGGGATGCGATGAAGCCAAAGATGTGAGCAATCGCGATCGTTTCTAGTCAATCTCTCTCCACTAATCTTCGTCCCATTCCCCAGGAAGTAAGAAACGTTACATATCCAAACAGGACCTTAAAAGCTGATCCTATCTATATCAGCTACAAGAGGTTGTCGAGTTTTTACGAAATCCAGAGAGATTCTCCAATCTTGGAGGAAAGCTACCGAAGGGTGTCCTTTTGACTGGACCGCCTGGAACCGGAAAGACCAGGCTTGCTAGGGCTGTCGCGGGAGAAGCTGGAGTGGTATGCTCAACGTTGGTTAAGCAATACTTTATCCTCTTATTAATCAGGCAATAATTGTTCCCATAGCCTTTCTTTTACGCTTCTGGATCATCATTCGACCAGATGTATGTTGGAGTGGGAGCTGCTCGGGTTCGCGAACTGTTTACTGCTGCTCGCAAAAAGTCTCCTGCCATCATCTTCATTGATGAGATCGATGCGATCGGATCTCGACGGTCTGCAAAAGATCAGGTCAGGCCTTTCTGACCTTGCTCATAGTGACTACACTGACTTCGCACTCCGCTGAGCAGCATTACATGAAACAAACTTTAAATCAGCTCTTGGTAGAACTAGATGGGTTCCAGGATGCTGAAGGTGTGATTGTTATTGGGTATGTAGAAAGGACAACTTGCGTTTCCTGGACTGCAGGCTGACTTTATCCGGCAGAGCGACCAACTTTCCTCAGAGTCTTGACAACGCTTTGACTCGACCTGGACGATTTGATCGCCATGTAACGGTACCTCTGCCTGATATGCGGGGCAGAACGGCGATTCTGAGGCACTACATGAATGAGGTTGAATTTGACTCAGAAGTAGATCCAACAATCATTGCTCGAGGATGTCCTGGGTATGTACCAGGAAGTCAGTGGACCTTGCGACGTTTCTAATGCCATGCCACTCAACTCTATCAGCATGTCAGGAGCAGATCTGAGTAACCTGGTCAACCAAGTAAGAATGGTCTCGACTTAGATAATCAGGTTCCTTGGATTTAATGGCCCTTGCACGCAGGCAGCCATTAGGGCCTCTCGAGAAGGCTCGACCCATGTGAAACTTCCGGTAAGAAAATTTATATATTAGGCTACGTTACTCTCGCTGACGACTCTTTAACTTCTCGAAGCACTTCGAATGGGCTAAAGGTTTGTGCTTCCGGGATAGCATTTGCCCGATCAACTGGATGCTCATCGGTATTCTATAGACCGAATTTTGATGGGAGCCGAGAGACGAAGTCATTATGTTACTCCAGAAAACAAATTGATGACAGCTTATCACGAAGCTGGTCACGCCTTAACTGGATTGAAGACGACTGGAGCAATGCCTCTTCATAAAGTGTGAGTCGTCACGCCCGGTCTACCTGTTGAAGACTGACAACAAATCATCACTGCAGAACAATCATGCCTCGAGGTCGGGCTTTGGGTTTAACGATGAGTTTGCCGGAGGACGATCAGGACAGCATGACCCGAAAACAAATGAACGCATCTATCGATGTCGCGCTGGGTGGTCGAGCGGCCGAAGAAATCATCTATGGGTTGGATGAAACTACTTCAGGGTGTTCTTCCGACTTGGAGCGGGCCACCGATGTAGCGACCAGGATGGTCAGAGTAAGCAAAATGTTGTCCGATCCGCCTGCGTCGCATCGCTTATCGTCAGTCTTGTCTTGCCAGAACTACGGATTTAGCCCGAAGGTCGGATTGGTCGCGCACGGTGATGATGATCTCCAATATCTAAGCGGAGCAAAGAAGGACGAAATCGAATCCGAGATTCGACGTTTCGTCGAGGAGGGTTGGACACGAGTACAGACGCTGATACACGAGAACAAAGACGATTTGCATAAGGTAGGTTGATCAAATTGCCAAACGTCGGGAACACTTCTCACTGACTATCACTATGCATCTGTAGTTGGCCAAAGCTCTAGTCAAATACGAAACTTTGGACCGAGAGGAGGTGAAGAAGGTCTTACGCGGAGAGAAGTTGGATCGTCTAGATACCTTGGGGCCAAAGCTGACGTCCCAAGTTGACGAGCCGCTTCCTTTGCAAACTTTACGGTGATTGTCATACGCTTGACAGTGAAACCTCGGTTGTATCCTTCAAGAACTGCTCACACAGACTGCTTAAAGGCTGTTCATTGATTATATGCATGGCTGGAATGGCTACAACGTTGTTTTGCGTTTCGTATGGTATGATCGTAAGAGTCGTAATGTGTTGCATGAATATGCAACTAGCGTGGCTTAGTCAGATTGGCGAGGAACTCTCGATGCTCGTTTTGAGCTCGTGGTAGACCTGCTAAGCTTCGCTCGACATTGAAGATTCGAGTGTCCTGGCTACTTGTGTACTGCTTATCCTTTTCCCATTGGGCATCCAGGACCGCTCGCAGCACGTCAAATCTCTTCTCAGTGGTGGCCTTCAACTCCGCAACTACTGTTTTATATCCCCTTTCCATCTCATCCAACTTCGCTATGATGGCAGCCATGTCTCCTTTGGCAGATAGCTCAACCGTCTCTATGCGATCGTTCGCAGCTTTCAAGGTTTCTTGCATGGTCCGTATCGACTCCTGAAGGCCATCGCGTTCGCGCTTCCGGGCGGCCCTCTCGAGCTTGAGCTGCTTCTCCACGTCTGTCCGTGCTTCCTGTTCCTTGACCAGATCCTCTATGATATCTCCAACCAACCCTTCGACGATGCTAATAGCGTCTTCCACCCCAGAGATCCTTCCATCTCTTTCTGCAAGTCGCTGTACAGCACGTCGCTTCTTCTCTTCATCGATGACGGGCGTCGTAGGAGCCGGGGATGGAGCGGGCTTCGCCAAGAGACGTCTGAACAGGTCCGGTAGCTTGTTCAAAAAGACTTCATGTTTCACATATTTCGTCTCGATTTCCTGCAACCTTGTCTCCAGCACCTTATATAGTCGATCGTCCCTCTCGCCAATCGAGACTGGATCCGAATCGGGCTTGAAAGCTTGTAGGAACTGCATCAAGGTGTCGATATAGGCTTTAAGATTTTTCCCTCTCGCATTTCTAGCGGCCTGTACTTCCGCTGTCTTAAGTTGGACCCGAGCCTCGTGCTGGGCTAGGAGACCTTTGTCTGTAGGTCGAACCGATTCGATAAATTCCAAATCCTCGATGAGCTTGTTCATCTTTTCCGTGCTCTTGGTCAGGTGTAAGAAATCGCTATCAGGATGTTCAAATTTGAGTCGCGCAGAGGGCAAAACGGTATATACGGACACTCACCGAGCATGCAATCTTGCAGCTTGTTCCAATACGGATTGTCTCTTCTCCTTGTTTTCCTCCATTGAAGAGGATCTGGACTTTGATACTGCAGCAGTGTCTCGTTCGGTAGATTTGTTGGTGGATTCGACATCCATCAGACCAAGATCGTTGCTAGGTGTAGATTGCATGGTGGGTCGAGGTAAGGTAGCGGGGGGCGGAAGGATACCTGAAGGTGAAGGAAGAGATTCTTTTCCAGGTACATCATCTCCGTTGACTTTTGTTTTCTCAAGCTGCGCGTGCGGTCCAGGCAAAGCCTTGTATGCGGGCTTGGGCGTTGTTGTTGCCGATCCTGTTCCAAAGCCACCGTCCAACTTCGACCTTTTATGCGCAGCATCCACAGACGCTGTCCTGGTCCTCTTTCTGGGCGAGTTGGATGTCTCTCTCAACTCGTTCAAGTGAGGTGGGGGCGATCTCTGAAAATTGTCCAGCCGGTCGCGGGGTTTAGGGGGAGGAAAGCTGGTCTGCGAAGACTCTCGAGACCAACTCGATGGCTGTGGCGGTCTGCCGATTTCCCCATAAGCTGTCCTACTTCCTGACATCTTCGAACGCTGTGCCCACCCGATAAATTTAGCTGTGGCCGTAGACATTGTAGTATCTGTTAGCGACAGCCGGGCGGTTTTCGATATTGGTAATTTACTAACCGTTTACAGTGCCCTTGAAACCTCCCAACCGGGACTTATAAAGCTGTTTTGACACCCCTTTGAATGATATAGCCTGTGGGTGTCTCTTGGTTCTAGAAAGGGACGGGTCTCGAAGATATAAAGGGCACTTTCCCTTTGTTGATACGAGCTCGGTAAGTAGGACATCGTCCCGTATCTGAAAACGAATATGCGCTCCGATGTTATTGATGTCAGTCAACGAGTCCGTAGGTAGATTCTCAAAGGGTCAGATCTCCGTACGACCTGCCAACTTCCGACTTCCGACATCTTCATCTGTCTCTCCAAAAGCATGTCACTAAAAATATTCCTTCGTAGTCCCGATACGTTTGGGGAACGTCGGTTCGACTCGGAGACCACGATCGAGACGCTCAAGGTGGGTATCCCTTCAAACGAGAAGGCCAGGAATCTAACGGTTGAATCAGTTTGATAGTACAAATTAGAGACTATCACTGGGATCCCATCCACTTACCAGAAATTGGCTCTTTACCACGATGTCGAGAGTGCAGAAGCTTTGGGAAGCCCTATCAGTCTAATGGAAGATGGGTCCAAAACCTTGCGAGATTATGGTGTCCAGGAATGGCAGTGTATAGATGTAGGTCTAAAATCTTATAGCCTTCTAGTTTCTGCCCGTTCACAAACTTAAGCCCTCCGTCCTCACTAGGTAGCAAATACGGATCCATCGGCTCGAGCGGGTGGAGACTATACGGACGTTTCTCAAGTCGAGAAATTCGAACTGACACAAGAGGAATACGAAAAACGGACTGGTCAGTTTAGTATTTTTCTACTGAAGAGATCGCTTGTGCCCACTGAAACGTCGTTCCTGCTCTCATAGATACGGTCTTACAAGATCTCAAATCCCGTTCATTAGGTCGCTTCGCACCTACAGCCTCGTCGATCCCGTCGACTGCGGTAGAACATGTTCGTAAACCTGATCAGGTAGTCGGCGCGAGATGTATACTTCTGTCCGAAACTGCACCTCATGTCACGGAGACTACAGACAGACGGGGAAGGATCGCGTTTGTCGGACCGACTGCATTTGGCGACGGAGTTGGAGAATGGATTGGAGTCGAGCTAGATGAGCCGACTGGGAAGAACAATGGAACGTGAGCCAAGATCAAGCTATCTTGAATAAAGTTCGATGCTGATGTACCCCAATCGGTAGCGTTGCGGGAACGACATACTTTGCCTGTGCGCCTGCAAGAGGGATATTCGTCCGACCTGAAAGAGTACAGGTAGGTAACTACCCAGAGATAGATGAATTTGCAGATATGGTGGACTCGGAGGACGAGTTGTAGCTTATATTTCGGTCGTATCGCAACAATCTATGTGTATAGTTCCTCACATGATGATGATATCAAGCAAAATTCATCATCAGTTAGCATGAAGTTAGGCACCTGGTCATGAAGTCACTCGACCAATCTTTGTTAACGCTACTACTCAAGTAATGATGCGACTAAGCGTACGGCGACCCGACTAAGTCTTGAGCGGTGATGATTTTATTTGCACGCATATCCCTTTGATTGTCACTTCCTTGACTGTCGAAACTCCTACAAAATCATTCTGCCTTCACGATCTTGATTGTCCGCGTATCTAAGAACTGCTATCGAAGTCTTATACCCACTCCTTGACCATTTACCCTCTGCCTGCTACATGGTACCATTTATTGTCGTGTTTGCGGCAATCCGAGCATCTGAAACACCAAGGTGGATATACCCGATTAGCAAAGCATTACCTAACCGTCGCATGTCCTTGGTCTCTGTTCTTTATCTATTGATATGTCGGAACAGTCACCGACTACGGCAGGTGTGCTATTATCACAAGAAACCAGTCGCCTCGATGCAAGGTTTCAATAAATACTATCCCCCAGACTATGATTCGAGGCAGACCTCGTCCTTGAACAGCTACCGGGGCGTCCACGCTTTGGGAGTACGAGCGAAAGATATCGACAAGGGAATTCTAGTCGTCCGGTCAGTTCTAAAGCCTTTTTCATGAGATGGATGGATTATCAGGATCTTAACTTTTGCTTGATGGTATCATCTTTTGGGTCAACAGGTTCGAGCTTCCCTTTAATATATGGTGCGGACATTGCAATGCAAGTCGATTGGCGTTACTCTTACCGTTCCCGGACGTCGACTGATTGTCCTCTTTCTGCCAATCGATCTAGTCACATCTAGGTGCAGGAGTACGATATAATGCCCAGAAGCGCAAGGTTGGAGCATACTATACGACGCCAATCTACGCATTTCGATGTAAATGTCATTTATGTTCAGGATGGTTTGAGATCAGGACGGATCCCAAGGTGAGTTTATCGACATCTCATCGTCAAGCATTTCTATTGATTTCCTTGACCTATTATTTGACAAAAGAACGCTAAATATGTTGTTGAGGAGGGTGCTCGTGAGCAGATACAGGATTGGAATCCGGAGGAGAATGGGGGTTACGCCGTGCATGGTGAGTTCCACTGCTTTGGCCAGGTTCAAGTCATCTTCGACTGGATTATTCTGATCTTGCATCATAACCCATCTAGAAACGGATAAACCGTCAGCAGCAGATCCACCTGCCGATGCTCTTGCTCAGATAGAAAAGACGACTCAACAAAAGTCCGTCATGCAGACGGCTTCCGAGCGCTTGGAATCTTTGGAGGCACTATCATACCGCCAAACTTCCGATCCTTATAGCGTATCTCAGCACCTTAGAGCTCACTTACGGAAGGAAAGGAAAGATGAGAAGAAACAGTTGGCGAGCGATGAGGCCACGCGGAGCAGATTGGGACTTGGGATGACGTTATTACCGCCAGATGCAGAGGAAGGCAAATCTGAATGGGCTCTGTCATCCTCAAACAAGCCGAAGTCGGGTTCGAAAACTTCCGGTAAACGACCTCTTGGAGAAACCCTCATCAAGAACACGGCCAGGCGGTATAATCCTTTTGAAAACGCGAACGTTAGGTCTCCGAAACTTGGCAGGGGCAAGACGTCCATAAAGTTTCAAGCAGTACCGTCTAACACTGTTCCTCGATCGCTCAATACGGCTACCGAGTCCGCTTTACGGATAGCAACGGATACTGGAACGGGATCTGGAAAGGTAAAGGTTGACAATGCCCTTAGTATCCTGGCGGGATATGGTAGTGAGGACGAATAAGAGAATTAGATCAAGAGCCGCCTATGCGGGAGACGATGACTTTACTACTGTATTGACAACCTTCAATTTAACTGTATCCACATAATCATGATACCCCCAACGCTAGAGCAGTCGAGAACGCACCGCGGATTGATCGATCGCCGATGAGCGATTTATGACGTGTTCACGGATCGCATTCCTCGATCTCGAAGATCTCGAACGAGGAACGAGGCTCAAACCATTCGGAAATCAGAAATCCAGAAACGCATCGAACCTAGCAACTCTGCTCTGCACACTCGTTACTTACTCAAAGTAACCTCAACCTTGTAGAAAGTACAAACAACAATGCCTGTTGAAAAAGGATCCAAGACTGTCAAGCTTTCTCTGCCTTCCGTAAGTCTCCAGCCGTGATACGTTCACATCCGGCTTGAGCTAATCATCCTGACCTTGTCGAAAATCAGGGAGAGACTGCTGAAATATAGTAAGCCAGCCAGATATGGATTTCAACCAATGATATCAGCCTGACCCTTTTCGTTCTGCTTTAAGCTACTATGGAGCTTCGGTCACTTCGTGGGTCGCCGGGGGAAAAGAGCGCCTTTTCTTGAGCGACAAGGCTGCTCTTGATGGGTCTAAAGCTGTAAGGTGTCCTCCGTTCATGGTACAGTATAAGACCCTGATTATGAACCCGGCCCCTCTATGCAGATCCGAGGAGGTATTCCTATCTGCTGGGTAAGGAGCACGAACGTCCCTTGCTTGGATAGCCTGGAGCTTATTATCTTACCCCTCTTAGCCCAACTTTGGTCCCCCTCCCAAGACCGATGATGAAAACTTGCAGTACCATGCTAAACTTGCTCAACATGGATTCGCACGTAACCATAACTGGGTAAGTTGAATCGTCGCAGATACCAGAATATAGCATTCTTGGACTTATCTTGGATGTCATAGACCTTGGACAGTGTTGTCATGGATCGCCCCGAAGGAGTATCAGTCCGATTCAGTGAGCTACGACGAGTAAATGCAAGCTCGACTATCAATTGAATCTAATTCCCTCCTTCCGCAGCTCTTGACCCCACTCCAGCAATCATCGCTCAGTTCCCTTACGCCTTCCACCTTGGCTATGTTGTTACCTTGACCAAGCACGAGCTCTCAACCGATTTGCACGTTGTCAACCCGTCTTCTAAGGATTCCCTCATGGCTGCCGCTCAGACCGTCTCTGATGCGATCACCTCTGCCCTTCCCACGAGTGTAACCGGTGGTGCTGCTACCAAGGACAATGCCCTCAGGTTCCAAGCTCTTCTTCACACCTACTTGAAGGTTGAGGACTCTAGCAAGGTCAAGGTACAGGGTCTTAGGAAGGGATTAAATTACGTTGACAAGGTCAAGGGCGGAAGCAAGGAGACTTGGGAAGGTGGTGATCTCGTCTTCGACGGCGAAGTCGATAGGTAAGTCCAGCTGAGTTGGGTTGCAGCGTCCAAGTTCTGAAACCTAAAACCATTCACAGGGTCTACTTTGCTAAAGGCAAGGACGATATCATCCTTATTGATGGAGATGATAAGCTCACTGTTCACAGCGTCGAGATGCCTGAGTAAGTTTGCATGACTCGAAGACGCTTGCAGCTGCGCACTGACGCCATCTCGGCCTGCTGTTAGTTGCACTACTTGGAATCCTAGTACTGGAGCTTCCAAGATAGTTGATATGGAAGAAGGTGGAGAGAAGCGATACGTCTGTATCGAGCCGGGCCGAGTCGACGGCTTCACCACCTTGCAGCCGGGAGAGGAATTGTTGTTGCAGCAGGTTTTGAAGATCTAAGCGTTTGTCAAACTAAAGTCGCCGGCACCATATTTTGAGACAATGAATATATGAACTTGACCCTCCCCTTGCCTGAAGAGCCTTATGCAGAAGTAGCTTGATTGTCTAGCCTTACGGGACACAATGGTTCGGCATTACTATCATTACAATGTGCGCATATGCAGCAGGATCACGCGCATTTCCAGGTGTGAGCTTATTCCAGACGCTAGAACAGAGGTTGCATCATGGTAACTGCTTGGTCTTTGTCGAAACAACCCACCCACTGTACAACCGGATTTCATTCACACACCACTATGAACGGCCTCTCTGATCTCGACCTCGTAGCTCAAGCCATGGCAACTACCACCCGAACCCCTTCTCATGACGGTGAACTTACCTCCCAGACCACTCATGCTTCAGCTTCTACGGTACCCAACGATCTCGATCTGCCGAGAGACAACGGAAACACTTCGGGCCTTCCGGAAGACATCGAAAGATCACTTGCCAGTCTATCCGAAGGAGATAAGGCTGCACTAGGGCCGCTTTTGCAGATGCTCCTTCAAGGAGAGGACTCGAACGGATCAGAAGGCCTGGAGGACTTGTTGAAGCAATTCGACGCCGCAGATGACGTAGCAGATAGATTGGAAGGAAAGCTGGATTCCCTTTTGGAGGGACTCAAGGGAGTGGAGGGATCCTTGGAGGACGTCGCACAGTCAGGTTCTGGATCAGCACCATCGAAGCCTGATACGATGGCAGGAGAAGCGAAGGAGGCCTTTGGGAATGTAGCCGATGCGAAGCAGGAGGAGTGAAGGACAGACGTTTGTTGAGGAGAATATCCTCCCAAGTCGACGTCTTTGTATTACAATTGATATCATCGTTACTCCGCCTGCATTCACCTGGACTGCCCCGATCGTGACGAATCTTGTTCAACTTCCCGCCGAATGGATCCGCGAGCGACATAGATAGACATCCAACCTTGAAGTTCTCTTGTTCACTCGAGCACATCCAGAACCTTCCGTCCAGCATCTCTGCTTATCTTTTAGAATCTTTGACATACTATGGGTCAGGGATCATCGTCAGGCGGCCTAGCCATGCCAGATGTAGCTCTACATGTTCTTCGGGTCGCCGAATTCTCTCCTGGAGCTCAAGCTGGATTAGAAGCCTTCTTCGACTACCTAATCGGCGTGGAATTGATCAAGGAGGAGAAGGAAGAGATCGCACTGAGTCTAGATCCTGAGGAACTAGGACGGGTACTCGAAGAAAACGAAGGAAGGGAGATTGGTCTACGGGTTTACAATGCGAAGACTCAACGGACACGATGTAAGTAATCGATAACGTACCCTATTCTGAATCGCCGCATCCGCTGGATGCCGCCATACTGATTGTATCTTGTTGATATGTATAGACGTAACCCTCACTCCATCACGATCGTGGCTGAACGAGTCGGACAAAACGGTCTTAGGACCCTCGTTATTGGGCTTGTCGATGCGTCTTTGCGATCCAGTAGAAGCATTGGGTCAAGTGTGGCACATATTGGAGGTTCTCGAAGGTAGCCCCGCAGAAGTAAGTCGTTATACCGCCAGATGAACGGGGACTTTGTTCGAACCTAACGAATCCATGATACCACCACTTCCTGGAATAGAGTGCCGGTACGTTTCCGCTGCGCTGTTCGAAGCCAAGCCGAACTCACAGAACATGAATTCGTTCGATAGGTCTCGTTCCTTACGGTGATTATATTCTTGGTTACACCGAAGGCCCTTTACATACAGAGTCCGACTTTTATGACCTGGTCGAACATGTTAGTGATGGGATTCGCTATCATTCATCCCCGTGCTAAACAGTTACATCGCTTCAGCACATCGATCGACCGTTAAGACTATTCGTATATTCTTCAGATCTGGAGTGAGTGATATGACGCTAAACTATGTTGGCTTATCAGGCACTGATCGATATACCGTCTCATAGCAATATACGAGAAATCGTATTAGTTCCCAATCGGCAATGGGGGGGGGAAGGGATCTTAGGTGCCGGAGTCGGATATGGTCTGTTGCATAGAATCAGGAGGCCCGATGTACAATGAATATCATCTCATACAAGTCCGCAGGCCGCATACTAAATCTAACACATATTTGCACGATCGAGACAATAGACCGAAGCGCAAAACGAGAAACAAGACGTTGAACCGGCTCAGTAGGTCGAAGTGGCCACCTAGGCGGGGTTCGAGTGCCGTTGCGAGATGGTTCTCCTGTTGCTGCCGTCCAAAACGATACATTGTAAGATTGTGAGTAACAAATGTATCGCAAAGGAAGCTGTTGACGATGTCGAACGGTATGAGCTGTCCAATCTTTCAGATAGAAGCACAAGTTCTCACCTTGTCCCAGATATCAATTTACAATTCGATATCATGGCGAGGCGAACAACGGAGAAGGAAGGTAATGACAGCCTATGGAAGCTATTGAGACGAACAACTGATAAGCGCTTCGCGTATTGGATGGAGGCACAAGAACTCACCTTGTAGGCTTCGCAAAAGGCCAGCAGAAATCCGTCCGTTTATAGTGCATCTGCGGTACACTGTGGTAGGGTTGTTGTTGGTGGGTGGTGCATCTGCGGTGCACCGTGGGTGGGTTGTTGTTGGTAGGCCTTGCAAGAGCCCTCAGATATATATTTAAAGTGCGTCTGGTCGCACTAGACCCCTAAAGAGCCCTCGAACCAATTTTAAGTGCGTCCGCATTACACTAGACCCCGCAAGGGCCCTCGAACCAATTTAAAGTGCGTTCGCGCTACACTGTTCCCCGACCTCCTCCTCCTTCCCCCTCCCCTTGTCGTTCCCGATCGTCGCCAGTCCGCCTCCCCTTGTCGTTCCCGATCGTCGCCAGTCCGCCTCCCCTTGTCGTTCCCGATCGTCGCCAGTCCGCCGATCACCTCCCCCTCCCCCTTGCTCTGCTAACCGTTCCCGATCACCGACCACTTCCTCTTTTTTTGTTATTGTTGTTTTGTGATTTTTTTGTTGTTTTATCGATCGTCGCCAGTCTGCCAATCACCTCCCCTCCCCCCCTTGCTCTCCTAACCGTTCCCGATCACCGACCACTTCTTCTTTTTTTTGTTGTTGTTTTATGATTTTTTTGTTGTTTTATGTCCCCATTGGATGACCCCGGGCTCATGGGTCCTTGACCGGATCCCGCTGCGGATCCCGCTGCTGGTATCGTGGTGGATCCACGACCTTGGCCGGTTCCCGCTGAGAACGAGGACCCTCAACCTTCACCGGTTCCCGCTGAGAACGAGGCACGGAACGAGGCACGGCAGTGACTGGTTCCCGCTGCGAACGCAGAGCCTCGACCTTGACCGGTTCCCGCTGAGGACGAGGCACGGCCTTGACTGGTTCCCGCTGCGAACGAAGAGCCTCGACCTTTACCGGTTCCCGCTCAGAACGAGGCACGGAACGAGAGACGACCTTGACCGGTTCCTGAGCACGTGGCACGACCGAGTGACGACGAGTACAAGGTTCCGGGGCGTAGATGACGACCTCACACTGGTGACGGTCGTGGCGCATCTTCAACAGCCGAAGCTGCTCCTTTTGCAACAGTCGAATCTGCTCGTGACGGTCGTGGCGCATCTTCAACAGCCGAATCTGCTCCTTTTGGCAACGAATCTGCTCCTTCTGCAGACGGATGGTGCCCCGTTGCAGAAGAAAGAGGCGACAGGTGACAACAACAACAATGAAAGCCAGGCAGAAAGAACAAAACCAGCCGTTGTTGTTGAGAGCCTTGAAGGCGTCGACCAGAGCAGAGAAGGGAGCAGCAGGGACCGGGGCAAGGGCAGGGACGAGGCCAGACTGAGGGTACCGAGGGCCTGGTGGATAGGGTTGGGGACATTCTGGAGCGGGGTCCCCGTACATCCTCTGGTGAAACCAAGCCTCCGACCCATAGTGCGTCCATTGCCACACCAGGAGAGGACACGGGAAGTCGAGCTCCGAGACCTGAAGATTTTAGTCAACTCTATCGATTCAGTGATTTATTGTCGATGTCTTAAATGACTATTTGACTGACCGAGACCGAGTGCGAGACCGAGGCCAAGACCGAGTCCAAGACCGAGACCGAGTGTACCTGTTGACCAATACCAAAGAACATGGCTAACCCGGCCATGAGGGTGACCAGGTATATGGTCAACAGTTGGCAACAGGTCGCCACACGCATCTGAGTTGAAAGAGAAGCGGGTATCAGCGACGGTACTACGAGTAAGAGGAAGAGGAGGGAAAGACGTACGATCAACGAGTTGAGACCGAAGGTGATGTATATCCTTCCTAAAAAAAATAGGATAGAGGTCTGTTGAGTTGAAAGAGAAGCGGTATCAGCGACGGTACTACGAGTAAGAGGAAGAGGAAGGAGAAGACGTACGATCAACGAGTTGAAGACCGAAGGTGATGTATATCCTTCCTAAAAAAATAGGATAGCGGTCTGAGTTGAAAGAGAAGCGGGTATCAGCGACGGTACTACGGAGTATGAGTATGCTGACGAGGAAGGAGAAGACGTACGATCAACGAGTTGAAGACCGAAGGTGATGTGATCTTTCCTAAAAGGATAGGGCAAGATGTAGTAGACTAGTCTACGTTGAGAGAAAAGTTATGATCAGTAACGGTGCTATAATGTTTTTCGATATTTGTTGTTTGTTGTGATGATTGATTTGATCGATAGCGAGCGATACACAGAACACGGGCTGGGGAGCGGGAAGCACAACAAAAGCAGGTACTCACTACGTAGGTAACGTCCGTTGCTTTATTGCTTTAGAGGATGTTGAAGGTTGTTGTTGTTGTTGTTGTTGAAGGTGGTTATCTTTGCGATGAAGAAGAAGAGTGAAGGTTGTGAGGAAGGGGAGAACGAGAAAAACCGTCCAGCATTTATACTATTCCAGAGGAGGGGCCGCTAGATGGAGAGATGCCTGCGCTTCTGCTTGGATGGAGAGGAAGAGGAGGGGGTAGCGGCGGAGGGAGAGGGGGAGGAGGGAGTAACGGCGGAGGGAGAGGGGGAGGAGGGTATGCAGTCAGCGTTATGCATTTCGACTTGTAGTTGGGGGTATGACGAACCTTTCAAGCTCTCATTCCGTTCCCAGATATGGTATCCATCTCATCTCCCGCCGCTTGCATCCCCTGACCGTCGAGGGTGCTTCACATTCGAGTAGATCCGTGTGTGTGTGTGTGAGTGAGTGTGATGTTATCCACGAACGATAATTCAAGAGCGAGTTGTCGATGTCTTTAGAACGTGAACGACGAGAGATTACGAGTTGCTCGAGAAGATGGCGAAAGAGAACCGATCGAGTGACTGAAGAGTCTTATACCTTTTCCCTTTTGCTCCACAGAGATCTCGACCAAAGGATCCAAAGGGGGTTCTTTCCATTCCTGTGCTCTCGTGCCTCTTTCCATAGAATCAGACGATTCCGCGAACCAGGCGCGGGAGGAGAGGAACGTTGGAATGTTCGACGGTGTCTCCCCACAAATCGATGAAGCACGAGCGCATCGCCGTCGAGGCAGGAAACACAGCAGGATGACCGACCTTCATAGCGAAAGCGCTCGGACCTCGAATATCGCAACTCCTTTGAGCTGACTTGTCTCAGCCGAGATTGATGGAAAACCTCTTTTGCGCGAAAGGACGTCGATGCTCGAGATGAAGAGAAGTCTACTTTCGGTCAATGAAACTCCCCGACCCGATCGAAAGTCTGTGCATTCACTGTGTGAATATGTTATATACCCCGGACCCCTTTAGAAATTGAAGAATTGAGCCATCTGCGAGTTGCGAGACCGCGAGACCATTCCAGCTCAAGCGTCGATACGGATCCTTCTCCTCCTTGAATCTCCCACTCGAGCGCTTTATGGGTACGTCAAAGCGGACAAGTCTGCTTGATAAGTCATGGAAGAGACGAGATCACGGACAAGCGGAATTGTAAGCATTCGACACTTCAACGTTGCGGACGGCTTCTGGTGCCAGATCGATATCCTACACGGCTGATGTTCAGATAAGCGCGTTCCTCGCTCATTGATTCGAGATGTACCAGAAGCAAGAGGTCCACTTCTGAAGCCTGAACGGATTGCCAAGGACCGGTAGTGAGTCCTCTAGAAGCACCACCTTCGATGATGGCCAGGTTGCTAACTCTTATCCTTTTCTCGAGGTTGACATCTTCCATCCACAAGCATCGCTCCGATTAATGGTTCAGAAACCCGTTTGACTCCGTCAACGTACTCCAGCGAAAGCATCCTTTCCACCAGAACACCGTCACTAAGATTGGTCCACATGAGATCGGAGCTTGTAGTAAGACCATCTCCTTATGTCGACCGTAAACACCTCGAACTGATTGGGTTTCCTTCCGTTGTGTATTTACGCACATTCTTGCATGACAGTACGTCTCACTACAGCACTCGTCCGGTACCGATAGTCCTCATGACTGACAGATGGTTATTCCTTGCAGGTCTTTTTCAATAAATCACTGTGGTCCTGTGATGCTCAAGCCTGCCGGAGCGATCCGGCTTTCCTCGACATTCTCGTGTCCTCCCGACGTGCTCGTTCAACATGCATTCATCCGCGAACGATCTCGCATCGAGACACATAAAACCATACGGGGCCAGGAAGGGGTATGAGTCGGACGAAGATTGGGCTGGTGAGAAATGATGCTAGGTTGCTGATTTCGGCCGCAAGTCATTTGCCCAACTGGTTGGGGAATTGAACTGCCCTGATCGGGGTTCAGCATCCTGCCTCGTCCCTCCGCCAAGAGTGAGTATTCATGGATGCACGCCCTCATCCCCCTCGACCTCCTGATGTAGCATCACAAGCTGATCTCCACACGCGTCGTTTTCCAAAACTCTGACCAGAAAATTATGGTTAAAGTTCCCCTTGATGCGAAGCGCGCTTTCCACTCCACTCGACTTGCTTCGACAATTTGACCCGCGATGGTACACCTGGAGAACCGAAGCACCGGATGAGAAGGACGAGGTTGAAGAGGGCTGACGAAGGCGGTTTCCCTCTTCGGCGTAAGACATGCAGCGGCCTACCTAAGATTGAGAGAGCGAGTAGTGAGTAGTGAGTAGTAATCTTGCACACAGAATCACAAGATTCCCCCGAAGGTTCGTCTCGGACAACACGACTCACAAGCGCTCTCCAAAAGAGGAGAGCGCTCGGACAGCAGAAACACGACTCGCAAGCGCTCCCCAAAAGAGGGAAGCGCTCGGACAGCAGAAATAATATATGTTGAGTAATCATGGTTGGGTACAAGGATGTGCGATATCGTCCTCTGTGTACGAATGAAGCGATCTATCATGCAACCAGTGAGCATCAGCCGTGTTCACAAGCGAGTTATCTTCCTCTCAGGCTCCTGTACTCACTACGAAAGCGGCACACTACTAAGGTCCCGGCTACGCTTCTCCCCTGGAACAAAGCCGATTGAGGAGGAACTCGAATTCGAAAGCTTCCAGGTTCACCAGAGATGATGAAGTAACAACTCAGGAGAGAGAGACCGTCTACCGTTCTATCGAAAACTGGATCGTCGTCTGTCTCTTGACAGCAGGCAAGCTCTGTTTGCCCAACGGCACCAGGAACATACTCTTTCAGCCTTGACAAGTCTACTGGAAGGATCTGGAGGGCGGTCCAGAGCAATAGTAGTACTATGGTAGCCGATACGGCGCGGATTGTCATTTGCTAACAAGGAGAAGGCCAGCCCTTCGGATACGGTATGTCGCTTCTACACCCCGATCGACCAAAGCCAGTCGATTGAATTTGAAAATTAATTGGCGTATCCTCCATGAGACAGTATTCATCCTGCACAATTTCAGGATCGAGCTATTGCGAGCAAGACCAAAAGTCTGGTCCACCCAAGTCACTGGGGTCACGTGAGCGAGTAATTGCGTAATAATCTGGCCAAATATTTGGCCAAATTATCACGCAATATTAGCTAAGCAAAACTCGGATCCGATTGATACTCTTGAGGTGTCGTGGTGTCGTTGGCGGTACTCTCAAAAATAGACGAGGAACTGGAGTTCTAGCAAAACGTCTTGCCGCTTTGGTGAGTCGCCTCGTCCAGCTACACCTTGGTTTGACAAACGGCTTCTGGACAGTGTAGCGGCGATCTTGAGGGACGAGCGGAAGGGCGGTGAGCCGTTGCCGGAAGTCGAGCGAAAAGCTTGGGCAAGCTGAAATAGTAATTCGACGAGGGAAGTCAAGGGGGATCCGGAAGAGGTGTGATGCATGGTGTGCAGAGGGGCGTGGCCGTCGAAAGACGAGGATGCGTATGTGAGGGCATTTGCGATAAGAGGCTTCCCGCGTTGTGGGACAGTTGTGCCAGCGCCAGCAGGATAGGGCAATGCTTGGTGTCGAAGGATTGCAAGGAGCCCTTAGACGATATCTGTGCAGCACCAAGGCGACACTGAATCGGTACAGTCTGCTTCGCTGTTCAACAATGAACATGAACTTGCGGCTGGCCAGCCAATGGCCTGCGGCCTCGCGTTCGGAACATCGATTTCACGTGATTCCCACTCAGGCTTCACGCTGTTTCGAAGCTAGAGGCAGAATAAGACGCATGCAGTAGTGTATGAGACCTTACAATAAGCTTGGAGATTGGAAATTACCCAATTTATGAGGTATTGCGTCGCCGTAGTGAAGCACATATATCGATATTACTATAACTTTGCATTCTATTATACTGCGGCGAGCTGATCTCTCGTCAAGATGTGGTCTCCGCGCTTCGCACGCCATCCGTTTGTGATGTCGAGAACCTCCTTGTCCCACAGCCATCTGTTTTCTTTCATCCAATGCTCGTTCACCTCCCAACTTCTGTGATCCAACGTATCCTCTGTTGCCATAAAATCCATTAAGCCATCGACCAGGATATCCAATGCTGGGCAATAGCAGCTCACCTCCAGGGACAGAAAATCCGGTGAACATGTTGCGGAAGACCTCTACAATATCATATTTACCTGCCATAGAAAGACTGTCTCAGTAAAAGCCATACACCCAAGAAAGCCTTGCTAACCTCGCATAAGGATGAGCTTATCCCTAAGCGAAGGGAAAATTACACCATCGATAAGGTGTTCTAACAGCATGAAGATCAGCAACTGTGATCTGTAGCGTGAAGAAAACATTGTGCTCACCGTGCGGTATGCTTCGTTGTATATAAGTGGGTCGAAGAGAGGGAGGAAGGACATATGCATGGTTGGCCCGATAACTACAGTGGCAGAAGGGAAGAATCAGTCAGAGGATCGGAACATCGAAGAAGAATATACGCACTTGGTCAAGTGATAGGCAATCAACTGCATCGCCTCCTTCTGCCTGCCTTCTGCAACCTCAATCACCTGATTCACGGTCGCTTCGAGGCGTTCCCTCGCTTGATCTCCGACCTCATCCGATCTTGACCGCCCAGCGTCCCTATCGTCTTCCTCGTAAGATCTGGAACCAGAACCGTATGGATCGTGAATGCTTTGAAGGTTTTCATGACCCATATCGCTATACCGGATGGGCGGTATGCCTTCTGGCTGGCGAGCGGCTTCAGGTCTCATCCCATTGTCAGACATATCTTCCGGTCTCGACCTCTTGTAGCGATCTCCCTGGCCGGACGATTGTCCTTGAGCTTCGTCGAACATGCGTTTCCGACTGGGTCCGGCTAGCGGTGTGTCCTCCCTTGACATAGGTCCGACGATATCATCGAATGCGGTTTCCTTCTGATGATGTCGGTTTCCGTCGGAGCCGTTCTTTTCCCTAGCGATACGCAAGGCGTCCATGGCTTCATGTGCTGGTGCAGTTTCCGGTCGATTCATGAAGGAGTCTAAGCTGTCCATCGTCAAGCCCAAGCGAGGAAGACAGGTAGCTAAACCTTCTCCGATGAAACCTGATAGGTCTTTGACGAGCTTCCGTAGTTGAGCACTAGGGAAGTCGTTGTAAATATGATTCGGCAAGATTGGGACGAGATGGGCTTACTTTTCGGTCAACAAGTTTTTGACTAGCAAACTCATCGCTTCTTGACGTTCATCGCGATCACCCGAGAGCAATTCTACTCTGGCTTGAAGATCCTTGATCTAGTACCAAAATGACGGTTATATTTCAATTCGGAAGGAATACCTGATAGTACGACTAACTTGTTGCTAAGTAGATGATGTGATGTCAGGAATTTGCGAACAATTGACGGGATACTGCCATACTCACTTGTCGCCGTAACCTGAACTCCCTCTGTGCTTGTCTATTCTGATCTCTTCGTGCTATCAGTGTAGGACGATGAGTATCTGAGTCCATGATACTTTGCAGGTGCTCCTACCTTGAGCAGAACTAGTTATTGTGATATCGAAAATCAATACCGACTTGATGCGATATGCAAAAGTGAACGGAATGGCACTCACACATCTACGGTACTACCCTTTCCCCCCTTCTTCGATTTCGCAACCGTTGGTTCCGGGCTTGCATCCTCCCTCTCGTCTAGATCAGAGCCCAGAGCATCGTGTGCTGGTTGTTTGCTGCGGTCCTGTAGCCGTATACCGTTTTAGTCATGTAGATTGATAGATCAACATTTTGACGGTCGATAGAAGCACCGAAGGGAAGTCTATTTGTCAGGATTGATAGGTCATCGTTAGCCAAGGAAAACCTGAACTTACCCCCATTGACAAGTCCTGCTTGCTCCGCTTTGATCGTGACAAAAGCTTGTATCGAAAAGCACGTCAAGTTATAACGATCCAAGGCTCAATTCCTGAAAGCGGGCATGTAGAAAATGAACCACGATTGGATACTGAAGTAACCGTCAAATGCGAGGTACAAGTGCGGCTTTCCACATTTCCAACCGCGGCAGCGCGGACAGATTGTGTGACCAACCCGGAATGACTAAACAGACAATATCGCACTACCCGACCCAAAGATCCTTACCCTCTGCTTCTAGGCTGTACCTATTCCTAATCTGTCCCAAGCCAGCCTGCCCCGCTCTTGTTCAACTATGTCATCCACTCCTAATCCAGCCAACCCGGCAGACTTGAACAAGACCGCCGTGGAAAAGCTGAAAGCAGCCATCTTGGCAAAACGGAAAGCGGATGAAGCTCTTGTGAGTTTTACCTCGCACCTGGTTGTTGGACGAATAGCTATTGAACCACKATTCTTTCAATCGATTCTAGGCATTGATAGAGCAATCTATCGCAGCTTATGAAGGAAGTTACCTAGCAGAGACTTCTGCTTCGGGGAACATCATCAAGGTTCGTTCAGGTGTCTCGCCCATCCAGAACCTCACACCTGAACACCTCGCTGCTTATTCCATAGGGTTTCGAGAACTACCTAAAACCGACTCCTACTCAAGTCCAAAGAAGGAACCAACCCGTGATCCACGAGGAGGACCGATTGTTTAGCGGGAGCAGTATGACGTATGAGACTGTGAGTCTGCCTTTCCTAAGCTCCTTGACTCGTACTCAATGCTCATGGCGACCTCGATAGTCTATACAATTATTACAAGACAAAGCGGATCAAAAGCAACAGTCCGTATCCTACCATACTATTGTCGTAGAAACTTGCACTGATATTCTCTCTCAATCTGCCTGATAGACGATTGGAAGCGAGACAACAACAGATCGAAGCTCAATCGGCCGGTAGCGATGCCCCCTCCAAAAAACGAGATCAAAGCTCCCGAGCATGATCCCCCATACTCCTCTTCCATTCTTTCTCTTGAATAACACGTTAACGTTGTATAACGCCGCCCATCGGTCTGGATTGTACTTGTAAATGTTTAATGTTATGGCGACAATTTCCCAAAATACAGAATGATGCTCAGGTTACAATAGCTGGTGACAACTCGTCAGGGTAGTCCAGACCTGCTTGATGGCTGTGTGAGAAAAGGTGGTACAGTGTGTAGGTGACATCTACATGATGCAGAAGTGTTGTCCAAATATGTTGACATGGGGGTCCGCTCGAGTGCGGGAATCCATGTGGGCGGGGGTGTTGTTGATCGGAGAAAAAGCGATATAGCGATCCAGGACAGATGACAGTGATGTCGTAGCCTCTTGCCGTCATTTAAGCTGGCATAACGCCTTGTAATCCAGTCATCCGACATCAGGTACTCCTCTCTGAAACCCCAGCGATCTCCCTCCTAAGCATCTCTAACTCCTCCTTCGCTTTGACATCCGATTCCTCCGCCTTCAGCAACTCGGCTTCTCGTGCTTGTCGCTCGTCCTTCCTCTGGTCCCAATGCCATACGGTGAGCTCTCGAAGAGTGTGACCGGCAGGGGGTCGGGAACGGGGGTTGTTTTCGTGGAGGTGGTAGGCTAGTCCGCCTAAGAGAATGACATGTATGACTAAGCGGGTAATCGTGAGTACAGGATCAGTGAGACTTGCCAGTGAACAGTCCGAGCATCTTGTCAGAATATCGTCCTAAGAGGTAAGCGCTGGGCATGGTGACTGGTAGTTTGTAGTAGATTTGAGGGTGATTTCGAGCTTCGAGAGTCGCGGTTTGATCTGTAGATCGAGTCGAAAGGAGTGTGAGGTCGGTCAGGTGAACGATGTAGCTGGTGGTCGAAGGATTGAGCAAGAGATCTGGAACGACGCTAGCTCTAGCTCGATGTTGTCATCTGTAACCATTTGTCATTTGCATATCAGGTCGATTCCCCTCGTTTTGCTTCCGGTGCAGGCAGTTGGGCAGATAAATAACACGATGATCGCGGAGATCAGCTCCGCCTTATTTTGATTCAGTTGCGGTTCAATGACATCCCTTTGTCTCGTATATCGACTACACCAGCTACCACTCCATCATGGACACCATCCACCCTTCGACTCGTTCGATCCTCCAGGCAGACTCCATCGGCTAGCGTTCTCCTCCTGTCGCAATGTCCAAGCTACTACAGTCTTACTCGGCATACCTCACTCGTCGTCCTTATCAAGGAAACATCGTCACCGCTATCGTACGTGCGTTCCTTTGAATGCCTTCTCGCACATCCTTTTTGTAGCTCACTTCGGACCTCTTAACCCTTGCCTATTCTATGCTCTGAATCACCGTTATTCTGATCGATCGCTGCGACTCCACAGGGTCTCTTTGGTATCGGTGATGCTTTGGCGCAGAAGATTGAGGGACAGGAGAAGTACGACTTTGCACGAACTGCGTGAGTACATAGTCGACGCGCTCGGTGTAAGACTACCAAGTCAATCTACTTTGCGTTCGTTTCATCCAGCCGACTATGTGTTTGGGGAGGAGCCATGTAAGCATTCCTCAACTCGCCTTGCTCCACAACCCCTTGACTCTTCTTATATACCGTACCGTCAAACAGCTTCGCTCCGATCGTAGGGACAATGTGGTTCCCTCTCCTGAACCGAGTCAACTTCTCTTCCAAACCTGCCACCGCCATAGCTCGTGCGTCATTGGATCAATTCGTCGCTGCACCTTTGGTGTTAGGAGGGTTCTTTGCGTTTGCGGGGATGTTGGAGGGGAAGAGCGTTGATCAGGTCAAGGAGAAGGTTGAGAGCGTGAGTTTCGTTTGGGATGCTTGTCTGCGCTGTGCTGAAGAGCTGATGAAGAAATGATGGCTTTCGGTTCGGGTAGTCCTGGTTGCCTACTTTGAAGACCAATTGGTAGGTCGCCGCAGCTACTTCGCGCGCTATTCTCAATGCACCAGTCTGACTAACCACGACTGGTAAATCCTCTAGGGCTGTCTGGCTTCCATTCCAAGCTCTTAACATGGTAAGCATGATATCGCTAATATCGAGGCTCAGACCCTGATAAGGCTTCTGTCCATGCTCTTGTGGTTGACCTGATTTAGAGTGTGAGTTACGCTTTACATAAACTTCGCGTTCTCGACCACAACTGAAAACTGATCGCATCTACCGTTCTCTATAGATCGTCCCGGTTACTTACCGATTCCCCGCTTCTCTCTGTATGAGTATCCCCTGGAACATCTACCGTACGCCTGCCTTTCCCACAGCATGCCGCAGAGTCGTCAACTCACCCCCATTCCTACGAACATAGTGTCCATGCAAAACGCCAAGTCTGGTGGCGTAAAGGATTTGGTAGAGAAGGTAGAGAACAAGAAGGCTCAGCCTAACTTGGGCTACGAGTAGGTATCGTTCAGCGTACCAGGTGGACTTGGAACGAGGATCTGACAATGCAGGACCGTTTGACTATGTGCATGAGTTGTTATACTTTTCATGACGGGGATTTGGTTTTGCGGATTGAATGGCTTGAAGTGACGTTGATGATAACGATGCATGGAAATATTGCTATTACCAAGACCACAAGTTTCCCGGTCACCAGGAATCACAACGTAGGCAGGAGGGTAAGATATCAAACAACCGCATGAATTCGAAACGATATAGTAGAGGCGGCAGAGAACGTTCAAGGAAACAAAGGGATCATCATTATACGTGTTTCGATACAGTTGTGAGTCGGTTCGTTAAGTCTAGCATCATCGAATCAAGAAATGGTCGTGATCATGGGGCATGGGTGTTAAGTGAAGGCTGTTGTCGATGAGAAAGGCGAGGGATCAGTTACGGTCCAAGGTCGATCATAATCAAGAGCAGACTAACCAGAAAGATCAAGCGATCTCATGCCTATACCCTAGCCCTTCGGCTCTTTCCCCAACTGATTGTCTTCCTGTTCCTTCCGGCCTTTCCACAAGTGATGAGCTTGACGAAGAAGTACCAGATGGCGAGGATGACGTTGGCGATGGCACTGACGATCGTCGTGATGACCTAAGGGAGAGGAGGCGAGAACTAGCGATGAGCGCGGGTACGATGCAAAAACAAGGAATGGGCGAGGACGTACGTTGACAATGGCCATGAGGACGGCGTTGATTCCTCGAGCGATGGAAGAGATGATGTTACCCATTGTGATTGAGATTAGCTTGTTTGACTGTCGAAGGACGAAGCTGATCAGGATGGTAAACACAAGAGGGCCAGAAAACAACCAGGACTTACTTTATATGGGGCTTTGGTTATAGATAGCTGAGCTTAGTTGGGAGTTGCGAGATTGCTTGGTTGTTGGAATGAAATTTGACGAGGTGGATTGAGACAAAGGCGACTGAGCGACTGAACCTGTCGAGCCTATATACTGTTTGGCATCAAACTATCGCCACGAAAATTATACGGCTGAGCATTGTGCGCTACGTCATGATAAAGATGTACCCCTAGTTACTCCGACGTCATTGTTGATGTCTTCCTTTCACCGCTCTCCTCGCCTCCCTTGGCTCCGTGATACGGATCCTCGCCTCTCTTGTTGTTGTTCCATGAGATCTGAAACGTAGATCACATGCACAATCAAAGCTTCCATGTCGTCATTTCGTTGCGTCACATGTCCTTTCGCGCGCGAACCATCGTTCTTGGCGAGCGCTGTGTCGCTACGAAACGCACCGCTTCGGGACCTTCCAGCTTCTAGACGGTTGGCGTTGTGATTCGCAGTAGTTTTAGCGTCTAAGGTTCTAGTTGGTAGCTTGGTAGGTTGTCTTGACTCTAGGCTTTCCCTCGTCTTGTCCTGTGAAAATTTGAATTTGATGGGACAGTGATATTCACAGAAAAGGCGGGCACGTCGCCTAGGGTAAGCGAGCGAACCCATACTGCCTTTTTTGGCAACGTTCCGACTTGCATCTCGCAGCAATTCCACAACCTGGAAATGGCCGGACATCTCCCTTTTCTCCGTCTGATGATCCGATTGAGAGCTTTGCAAGTTTAGAAGTTTAGGATACACACGACGGACATCGGTACGATTTGTTATCTAGGACTGGGTCGATAAATAAATACCTGCAAATCATGCGTTCTCGTTGTCGCGGAGGAGTCCGAATCAAGGCTCTCGGCCGGCTGGACAATCGCTCAACTGCCAGCTACCAATTGACTTCCATTCATACCAGGATAGTACCTAACAGACCTTGTCAAACATCACTGGTAGACCTGTAAAACACAAAAGACTCACAACATGTCTAGCTCCATCCCTCAAGACCAACTGAAATCTCTGCTTGTAGCTAGTGCTGAGGGTGAGTCTCGTCATCGCGATGAAAGTGTCTTTACTGACTGTGCCCCCTTTCTCCCAACAGCCAAAGAAGTCGCTTATGCTCCTTACTCTAACTTTAGGTTGGTGTGATAGGACCGTCTCTCCTCCACTGACGAAGCTGAGGTTTTCCACCCCATTAGAGTCGGTGCAGCTCTTCTTGCGGAAGATGGAACTCTGATCAAGGGGTGCAACATCGAGAATGCGAGTTACGGTACGCCCGTGTCGCTGACCTCGATCTGTGCAATCGCAGTATACTGATTTAGCCTTCCTTTGCGACTCTCAGGTGCAGGCATCTGTGCTGAACGTACAGCTCTAGTTAAAGCGGTCGTGAGTCTTTCGATGATGCTGCTAAACGAGACTGAACCTGATCTGATGCATTTAACAGAGCGATGGACACAAAAAGTTCAAAGCCATCTCTGTATCATCCGATGTGGACTCCCCTACCGTTTCTCCATGCGGAATCTGTCGACAATTTATCAGAGAATTCTGCGCCCTGTCTACGCCGGTATACATGATCGGTTCAACCTACACCGCATTGGAGGAGAAGGATGTCGTTGAATTGGCCAAGGAGGGCAAGCTCGTGAAGATGTTGACTCTCGAGGAGCTATTGCCTATGAGCTTTGGACCCGAGTTCCTAGGCAAATAATCAGCGAGTTTTACCTGTACGAGCGCGAATACGATAATAACGATCAAGATGAGGCCGGAGGGCTGCAACGGTGTTTTGGGTTGACGTTATCTGGATCAAGAAGGAAGGAAAGACTGGAGTAGTAATGATCATGCGTACACGTATACAACGATATATCTGTTCTATTCTGGGTCATCTAAAGTTCTTGAGGAATCTCCAACTGCTGTCGTATCTGCGTCTTGATCGTCTTCTCAAATAACGGATAGTCATCCCTGAACACCTTGCAACACTACAAAACGACACCCCGCATCATGTTTAGCAAAGCCTCGTCGACGACAAATCAGATGAAAGCTGACTCACCTGGATATTGGCTCCACTTTCGATATTAGGCTCGGCTAACATACTCAGCACACTCATCAAGACGCTCCGTACTCCTTGAACAGGGGACCATCTCTCAGAAGCACTTTCATATTGAAGCGGATCGTCTCCTGGGGTGTGCAATATCGATATGCAGACTTCGCCATTGGCGTAAACTATCAAGAAGACGTGGACTTCTGATCAGCTTGCCATGATTTTTCGAGATTACTTGAAATTGGTTACATACCGTTTGGGTGATAGAGAGGAGGATCAAAAGTCATTTTGAAAGGGTTCAATGGGTAGTCTTTTGGCTGTAAACATTTGGAAGAAGATCAACGTCGGGTTCAGTAATTAGAATAGAAAGTCAGTAGATGAAGGACTTACGAAAACCAACTTCGCACAGAAAACTCCGCCTTCCTGTAAGGGATCGTCAGAGCCTTTTATAGTAATAATCGCGGAGATATAACAGGTCGCACTCACGTACGGAGTACCTTCCGGGCCAACAACCAACGCTTCCCACTGGAAAAAGTCTTCTTCGCTCAAAGGTCCTGCTACAAACATCATCTCCTCTGGTGACTCTTTATTGAGATCCTTGTACTCCTTGACAAGTCTAGAACGGGACCTTTTAGTAATCTGATCTGGTGACACAATGATAGAGCTTACCTTCGGACGGCGGTGGATGATTGTGATCGGGCGGTATTTTTATTGCTCATGATACCAGAGGATCTGTGATCAGTTTCCAGAATAGTCCAGAATTAAGGAAGCCAGACAACTGGAGATAGAGATATGCGAAACATCCTGATCTGATTCTTGATGTCCCGGCTATGCGACCGATTGTGCGCGTCGCCCTGAGATTACTCACGATATCAGGAATTGAGGAATATGCTGAACCAAATGGTAATCTCAGAGATCTCAGGATCTACAAATACAGCAGATAGGGTCTAGTATCATAGTGCAACCCGCCTATCAGTGACTGAGAGAAGACCAGAAATATCTAACAGGATGTCAGCTAAAAGTTTCGGTAAAGAGGAATGGAATCGATTCTGGCTTCTCAAAAGGATTACTGATAGTATCTCTCGGTAGTTTTCGTTACTGGTAACGCCAACAAACTCAAGGAGGTCAAAGCGATTCTTGCAGCGGGAACAAGTGGAATCGAAGTAACGAATCAGGGCGTCGATCGTGAGTCAGCAAAGTTACGAATGCACTTGCTCGGAGGTAATGACATGTTTCATGTCAGTTCCGGAGATTCAAGGCTCTACTCAAGAAGTAGCTACTTTCAAGTGCAAGGCTGCCGCGAAGGAGGTGAGCAAACTTCCGGATGCCCTGCTCCCATCGTTAACGGTCCTTCTTCGGCATATAGATAGGCGCAGCTGTAGTCACGGAAGATACTGCATTGTGCTTTGAGGCGTTGAATGACCTGCCGGGACCTTACATCAAGGACTTTTTGGGAAAGCTTGGACACGAAGGTGGGCAACGTGCTGGAAGTTTAGGAGATCTTCTGGGCTGACGCAGAATGGTCAACCCATAGGCCTTAGCACTCTTCTTCAAGGATTTCCCAACAAACGAGCTTATGCTCTTTGTACATTCGGGTATGCGGTCCCCTCTTCTACCGGCGGGGAACCCGAAGTCAAGCTATTCGAGGGGAAAACCTATGGGAAAATTGTTGAGCCAAGAGGTCCTCGAAACTTCGGCTGGGATTGCTGTTTCGAACCAGAGGAGGGCGGTGGGAAAACGTAAGTCCAATCGAAGGACATAATCGAACACAATCAGGACTCTGATGTAAAATACCAATTCTTTAGGTATGCGGAGATGCGAGGAGAGGATAAGAACAAGATTTCTCATCGATACCGTGCTTTGGAGCTCCTTAAGGATCACTTGGTAGAACAGAAGTAATAGATGATATGCATCAAACCAATCGCAATGAGAATGATCAGGCGGCTTCCTCCTACGACTGGTCAGTCGACTACAACCTGCGGTAGCTTTCAAGAGAGTTTGTTATTGCTTCTTGACAAGGCCAGGCAGGTGAAAACCCGCTGCGGATAAGTTTAGTTATCAGCACTACGGGGTTGACGATGTTTCCGAACGCAGCGGACAACATACCTTGGAGGCGATCGTTACATATGCCGCAGTGATCTCGAGTACAAAGGTAGATCCACCTGATATCATTCGATTTATTGTAATGCAGAACCGTCAACGACTATTGTCTTTTTTAAGCTTGGGACACCAAGTTCCCCGGTGCGTATCGATATCACTGTATCGTTATGCGCTTTCCAACCTGGTTCTTCCGTATGTCACGTCTATCGTTACTGATCTGGTGTGATTTCAATTCCAACAGCAGCTGGGCTGCTCTTTGAAGGTTACAGCTAAACAGATCGCGCAAGGCAAGAAGATTACGCAATGTAGATGTTGAACTTTTGTGTATTTTGTGAGGCGAGACGTTTGTTTACTTTGTCTGTCGAGCAAGACCAGATCAAAACGGCTTCATCACTACTACTACACTACTACCGTATACCTCGATTCTACCTTTCTTCACTGTCCCCTTCCATTCAACGTTAAACAACAATCGAACTTCCACTCAACAACGCTGTTCAGCCCACTTAGCCCACTCAGCCCACTTAGCCCACTCAGCCCACTTAGCCTACTCAGCACACTTAGCCCACTCCGATACTTGATCGCATCACTATCGCACATTCGCACATCATCCCCGTTCCATCAACAAGCAACAACCATTACGACGACAAGAACAACAACAGCATCGACAACCAGCCAATATTCCAGAGACCTCCACAAACTTGCTCCGTTCACATCAATATTAAACTTTAACAAACTTCTTTCATCATGAGAACCTCCATCTACGTGTTCTGCGCTTTCGCCCTTTTCGCCGCCACTGCCTTGGCAGCCAATACTTCTGTCTTCCTTGACCCTAACGAGTCTAACGACGCTAACAAACCTATCGAAACCATTGACGCCATCTGTATCAACGAAGTTCGCAGCATCATCAATACTCTGGCGGAGGAATCGAGAGTTACGAAGCTATCTACTCATACGTCAGTTTGAACCAAAATAACCTACCAATCCTTGTTTTTAATGGTTGTTTTTGTGATAGCCATATTCCCTGCCCCCTCGATAATCCCTCCTTCTTCTCATCCACTATTTACTATCACCTGCTCATTGGTACTCTGTGGATGTCGTCCATCTTGTGGCAATCATTTCTCCACGCGCGCTATACTCGCGCGCAAAACAACAACAACAATACCATCATCAATAGCCATAACGATATTCTTGAGGGCAACATCGAGATCAAACCGATCCCTACACTACCAAAGAATAAGCTTGTCGGCTTGGATATCGATGTCTTTGGACCTGTTCTGAAAAAGGCTGCGACTACTAGCTTGCAGAAGCCGCGTTATCCTGTCGTCCCTTCTCCGACCGGCTTAGCCGCCGGTAACGACAGCGCCCTCCTCGCCATTAGAAGACTCCGAGAGGATAACGATATCGATGTCTTTGGACCTGTTCTTAAAAAGGCTGCGAATACTGGCTCGGAGAAGCCGCACTATCCTGCCGCCCCTTCTCCGACCGGCTTATCCGCCAGTGACGCGGATGTCCTCCTTGTATTTGGAGGACTAGGAGAGGAGAATGAGCAGCTCGACCGTTCTGATTCGGAACTACCATTGCTCTCTTCGCGATACGGAGTTTTCTGCGCCGGTGAACAGGACAACAACGAATACAGTGATGACAGCGAGGACCTCCAGTCAACTCCGTCTATACGGTCCAGCACCAAGCTGGAGCCTATCCAAGAGGAGGACGAGGCTGGATTCGAAAGCGATAACAGTTACGACGAGTGGGAGACGGAGCAAGGTACAGAGATAGACACTGAATCCGACACGACGTCGCATCGTTCACCGCTCGAGAACGGTAACATGGAGGGAGAAGGGAGCGATGACGTAGAGAGCGCTGCAAGGGAAGCGAGCGAGGAAGAGAAGAGCTTTGGAACGTCCGCAAACAACATCTGCTCGAAGCCTGTACTGGACCTGTTTACGCCATTGATCGACCTTGTACTCGTACCGGCTCGACGCGCCTACCACCTACCTGCACCTGCCATCAATACAGCCTACACTCAGGCCAGATACCAGGACCTCCTCATTCGAGCTTCCTGTGATGCTTCAGTCCCTCTCCCAGCTCCATATTGGGTCAAGAGGATGTTGCAACAGAGGCAACCTGTGTCAATGGAGGATTGGAGCGGATGGATCGACAACCCCCTCCAGACTCCTCGTATCAAGGAAGCACAACCACAAGTCGAACATGGCAACTGTCAGGAGTCTATCGGCAACTTACACACCGAATTTGAAGCTCTGACTCTCAATATATAATTCCTTTGTATTGTTTCTCTGTCTTGTTTTGTTTTATTCTCTCTTCCGTCCATACATTATAACTACAACAAGTGAATCGGCGTCCTCTTCCCTTTCAGTTCGTTACCAGGGTTTATCTGCCACGCTTAGATCTTATTTGTTATCTGACTTGGCTGGCGAACGGGATGGTCTGGGGCCGGAGCGTAGATGGTGACTTCTCGGGTTAGCCTATGATTGAAAGAGGAATGGACCGATGTCAAACGATACGATGTGATATACTACATGATTAAGAGTGTTACAGGTGCCTTTCTAGAGTAAGATCGCTCATGCATCAACGTCGTGACTCTTTCCGTTTCCATCAAGCGAGACGATGGTAATAGCATATCCCTCATTCTCTTTCCAGTCGGGTTCGCATCTCTTCTCGATACAGGAAGGGATGTCGTAGAGGTTGATCTTGGAAAGTTGAGTCCGCCCTTTTGCCTCGGCCGTGTGCAAGAGAGAGATCTGATAGCTATCGATTTGTTTCACGCTGAACAAACGAGTTCGAATGGTTCGAACGTGAAGATCCTGCATGAACACAACGTCATCGTTAATGACCGCCTGAGAGCGATTAAGTCCTCAACAAGACTTACGGAATCTGCTTGTACAAGAGAAATGAACTCTTGCATATCATTCGGTGTGATCCGAATGGTCATGCAACCGCTTTCATCCGCAAGCAAGGGCTAAATCGAGGACCTTATAAGCTTCGCCTAACCTGGTGACTCGTCCGCTCGAAGTCCCACTCACCCGGACTTTGTAAGCCACAACATCTCCCTTCCAGGTGACGGTACGAAGAGGGACGAAAGATACGTAAGGAAGAGTTGCCTAAAGAATTATAATCAAGACAATAAATTCGACACGTCAGTGCCTAGCGATCGCGCCTGATTCGCAATCTCACTAACGCGGTTATCACGAAGCAAAGCTTTGAACTCTTCTAACTGGTAAGCGTAGAGACTCTTGTTGAACATTATGACAGGTATGTTTCGAGGTATAGTTGATGTTGGGTGCTGGCTACGATCGCAAAGGTAGGTGTGTGATGATGTAAGTGAACTGTGTGAAGAGTATCTCGTTCAATGTTCGAGCTCATAGATATAAAACCTGTCAGATTATATAGTCCTCCAGGGCCCCCAGTCTTGGATCCTAGCCCCGTGGTTCCCGTATTATCCGAAAGCCACATCACGAGACGAAGCACCAAAGTGGAAGGCAAAAGGGAACCGTCTGCCATGTCGTAGCCTCGCCTAAACTTCTCCTCCGCGGAAGCAGCCGCCTTCTAGCGCGTTTTCCCCTCACTCGCCCTTTCCGGGGGAAGGGGAGACTCCACCGATGATCCTTCCTTTGTGAACATCCATGACTTCTATACGTCGGACTGCACAAACTGTTTGAGGTGACTATTGATAGGGCGTGATGGTTCGGTATTCGTTCTTTCCATTGATCTCTCGGCCGACATGGCTGTCGCCATTTGAGACTGGAAAGAAGAGGACCGCGACCGTGTTTGCGCGCGAGCACAATGAAGTCGAACGACTCCTTTGTCCTTGTACACCCCACATATGCCCTCACAACACATAGCACTGCCACGTACCTGGAAGCTCTGGAAGGTGGTGTGGGGATGCTCCAGATACAATACGAAGAAGAACATAGGGAAACAACGGTTTCACGCGGATCAGTCTCATCTTCTCACGTGCGTTCCAAAGTGAAACACGCCCGCTCCGAAACGCGCTTCCGCTGTGGAACAGAGACATATGATCCCATACAATCGAGCCCTCATCGAGGGGTCTTAGACACTGTTACAGATTTCTCCTTATGACCGACTTTCTAAAGCTGTCTCAATCCATAAACAAAGGCTCCAATTCCCGCCAAGTGAGCACCGATGATCGCTGGAAGCGAGAGCAGCGTGAATGTCAGCGTGCGATCGAAAAGTCTCGGATCAAACGGAATGAAGACTCACGACCCTTCATCGATGGGAAGTCGGAAATAGCTGCAACGGGATCGGGTAGACCCATCATGTTACAGAAGATGTGGCTTGCGATCGAAGGCAAGATTGAATCTGTCAATGAAATATAAGCCCTCTCCCAATCTCGAAGGTAACAACGAGAGTCGTAACTCACCGGTCTTCACAAACAAATAAGCAGCATACCAACCGAACAAAGTGGTGTATGTGAATTGGAAACCTTTATCAACGCAGTTCAATCATCAGCATCGTTCTTCTTGATCGAAAGATCGATGTAGACGAACCAGCAGAAACCGAAGCCTGCAACAACGATTGCCTAGTCTTCCCTCCCTTCTTGTATACCTCGTAAGCGTGATGCGCGTGCGCTACAATCAACCCATTCAATCAGCTTTCGCAACAAACATCACAGCACAAGAAACCTTACCAAGACCGAACCAAAGAGGAGTGACAAAAGTCAAGAACTTCCAATGAGATCGTTTGTTATAGTCTGCGAGCATGTAGGTGACTATGAGGCATGAGCGGAAGACGATCTCCTCGGTTATCGGGCCCTATGAAGACACACAAGGAAACCGCGATTCAGGTCAGCTTGACCAACCTCGATCGGACCAATGAGCAGCTTGGCGTACAGCAATATAATTCCTCATCTCGATCCATCTTCGCTTCTCAACCAAATCCGAGACCTCCTCAAAAGTGACCTTCCTACCGCCCCTGACCAACCTCTTCAGCCCTTCCGGTACGCAGAGCGCCAAGGCATCCATCAGACCTCCTTCCTTGATAGAAAAAAGTGATCGGCCGTACTTCTGGCCAGGTAGGGAACGATCCAAGCTCTGAACGAAGAGAGGTCCGAGGAAGAGGGCAGGAGCTAATGAGTAGGGGAGAAGCGGGCGGAGGGATTTGAGTTGAAGAGAGGTGGGAAGGGAAGTGAAGAAGTTTTTGATGGTGGTTGGAGAGGGAATGATGGTTTTTAGCGTTTCGACGGATGGTAGAGGGTAGTTTGGAAGGGGTGGTAAAGAGTTGGGTAGGCCGAGGTAGCGGAGAGTCATCTTTGTCTATGACAACAAAGAAGACGTGAATCAGAGTGAATACTAGATATGTATCAGGAGATACATTACTTACCGAAGCTTTGAGATCCTTCACATCTCCCCTGTAATAGATTATCGCACCGACAGCCGCACATCCACCTAGAGTAGCCAAACTGACAGCCCTAATCCTGCTCTTGATCACCTTAGGATCATCTCTGTCGAGCTCATTTGCACTCTCCGTCTCGATCAAGTCAGGCAGTGGTGTTTCACCATTCTTGCTGCCGGTATAAGAAGCTTTCGTGGCGTTCTGCCTCAAGAGAGATAGACGGGAGATGTACAGTCCGCCGACATAAGCTGTCGTGAGAGATAAGGCTACAGCGTGTGCCTCGTTAGGAGATAGCAGCGGAGAAGAAGCGAGTATGCGCTCCATGTCTCCAGCTGAAGAATTTGCCTATTTGAGCTTTGTATCGTGGTGCTTTACGTCGATATTTATGACTGTAACTGAAAAGTGAGCATCCAGAATGGACAAAAGGTCAACAATAGGTCAAGCTATTGCTCATCGATCGGATCGTAAGCCGACGGACATGGTACCGTTTTATCAAGAACGTGGATGTCCGTGACAAGGCATCAATGGACGATGTCCGCGACTCGCCTCGGACTAAAACGGATGATCCAATCGAATCCTCAACATTCAACACATCAGCTTACTCCCTCGACCAGACTTTCTCGCTTCTCTGCCTCCTCACCTAATCTCTTCAATCGGCTCTCTCTGAAAAAATGTCTGCCCTCCGATTCAAGAACCCTCCCGTGAGTCTCCGCCCGAAATCCAGAATTCCGTTAAACAGGACTGATTCGTAAACTTCTGCATAACAGCGATTGGGCCACATCACCCCTGAGTTCGTCAACCCCGTAACTTGCAAACTGAACCCACAACTGATGACATTACATCCGTATGATTGTTAATCGAATAGGAAGCTCAAGAAGTTCCAGCCTACTTTGGTCTTCTGGGGAGCCGGTGCCGCCGGAGCTGTCGCCCTCTTCCTCTCCTCCGTACCCATCTTCAAGGTCAGTCCCTCATCCCTTGTTCGAATCTCGAATCGGCGAGATCACAGAACTGATCTGATTCGATTGTTAATAGCACGATATTCTGCACAAGGTCCCCCTCGTCAACCTCTACTTCCGAGGTACGCTGCCCTTTCATACTCCATTACTTCCACTCACACCGACCGAATCTTTTCCGTGCCACTTCCTTTTGATAGACACCACCCCCGACTCTGACAAGCCATTCTAAACACCTCGCTCACGATCGATCAGAAGAGAATGGGTTGTTTGGATGGATAGACGTTGTAGGGATATGAACGATATGCATCGGATGAGGATCCTTGCTCCAGGCTTTTAGCAGCGCAGTCGGTCAGACGGGAGGATCAAGAACCAGGTTCACTGAGTTCGACCCCAGTTGAGAGCCCGACTTGTTGGAATACCCCTGCGGTGACCTATCCACACCGAACCAAATCAAGCGGGTATTAGTGTTACATCCAAGCGACACCATCTCATTCGCGCTATCATCAGATTTGCCGACAAGGATGCAGAGCTGAAGAACTCGATGGCTTGCGACTGGACTATTTTCACTTGCAGACAGCGGCCAAATCTACGAGCGATCCGCCCCTTTTCTGTTTCCGATCTTTGAATACCCCGAGGTCTTAACCAGGAACCTCAAGGTAACAGTCTTCTCTCGCCCTACTAGGTTCGCTGTGATTCGTAATTCCTGGTCTTTTGGGTGCGCGTTCGAAGAGGCGTATATCACTGAGCGATCTGCGTTGTCGTTGGGGTTTCAGCTCTGTGGCGCCACTCCGGATCATATCCTGTCCTCGCTCTTTCTTCGACCAGACTTCGCTTCCTCCATCAGGGGGTAGTTATGGTAGAATTTCTCCTTCCGTTAGACAGGCTAGCGGTGCATGCAGATCATGCGCTACATATACGAGTCTCTGTACCAGTTCGCAGATCGTTAATAACGTGGTCCAAACAAGACTGATATCGTTCCTAACGCAGAGCTATATATCGTAGACGGTTTGTTGTTTGTTATCATCTTTTCGTCCTTGCATACGGTGCCAAGGACCAGACATCGAAATTGATGGCCCTGCCTAGAACTGTCCACAAGGAACGATCTTTTTGGTCGGACTCGGCTACCAGCTACGGTTCAGACACAGTTTAATCCTACTCCATCCTCTAACAAATTGATCGATATGGAGAAGCTGAATCCTCACCGGAGGATGGTGGATTGCTACTAAAACGGCGACATGAGACTAGTAGAGAGGGTTGGAGCCATCGGGTCGTTATCATCCTGAGTTCTCACCAAGTCGTACTCTTTGCCGAAAGTACCAAAAGAGATTGAACCGATCCGCCAAATTTAAGGCACACCAGAACCGAGCGGATTAAATCAGATGTATTGTCTTGCATGTTCATATACATCTTCCCCGTCTCTTCTCCTTATTCATACATCCCGCTAGTGCGTACTCCCACCGCTCAGGCGTCTTCGAACCTCGTTACTGGCTGACGTGCTCGGTCGGGAACTGATGACATGTCATCGTAAGTGAAATCAGACCCGTGTGTTGTAAGGAGCAATGGAGGTTGGGTTCGGTATGAAATGAGTCCGGAGAAGAGGGGCCATATTGAGTCGAAAGATATAAACGATTGCAGTTGTGATAAGAGTTCGAGTTATTGTTTGAAATGGATTCAAGGTAGAATTGCAATCAAGGAAACGAAATGATCGAGGATTTCAGTTCCATATATGTCTTTCGTGGAAGCAGGTAATGTATAAAACGTGGAACATACGGGGGAAGGTAGTAGGAATTCTGTCGGCGGGTTTCCATCCCATGGATTTTCGGATAGGAGGAACAGTCATAGCCATAAGAGGTCCTGATAGGAAAGTTCGCCCATTCAGCTCAGATTCTCGGAGAGTAGAAATAATCTGTTGTAGCTGAAGCTCACCAACAGATCCCAATCCGAGAGACCAGAAGATGACGGGCTGCTCGTGAGCCATTCGTTGCTGACGGATTGCAGAGCTATATTAGCTTGATCAACTAGAAATAGTTCTTCGTCTCCATGCTTACGAGGTATCGGTATACACCAGACATTTTGAAGATCGATTTTCGTTGAGGGTGATAGGCGATCTAGATGCTAGACTTTGAGGGACATTGACGGATTGAGGACATCTTGATAGGATACGGGTAAGGGAACGAACGGACATCATTTGGGATTCATCACCTCGCGGATTTATCGTGATGTCCGCTCCCACCACTTCATCAACAACCCGCGGAAATAGTTGAAGCTTCTTCTATCTCGATGAAATACCCAAGCGATGCACTACGAAGTCAGACAAAGAACCGACACCAGTAATATGAAGGAGCCATCTGATTGGAATATAGTGAGTAGCTCAGAGTCAATACAAATGGGTGGTCTTGACGCTGCCCTTCGCAGAATCTTAAAGGCTATACCCCAGCACCGCTGACAAGCAAGACCGACAAGCAGTAAGTCTGGATCGATTGAAGAGCAGGGGGTCCGGCGTTTCTGATTTTAAGCTCTGCATAGATATGAGCTGACGCTCGTTCACAGTAGCGAACTGAGCCCGTTGCGGAGACGAGAAATCTCCGAAATCTACTGGGCAAATATGACTAATTTGTGAGTCTCCCATGGTCACTCCTGAGAGGCTCTGTCTCACCGTCCGAGCGAGTAGAGTAGAGTGACAGGGACGACTCTTTTCTCTCCTTCGAAAGAGAAGGACGAAGAGCTATTCGACGAGGAACAATGGTACCTGCTTGTGAAAAGTGGTTCTACAGCGGTTCAATGCGAAATCCCGCCAGAGGTAGCGCCTTCCCTTCTGGAGGCATACGCTGGATTGAGAATCATCGAAGAGGATACCACAAAATCTATGAATTCTGGATACGATGAGGATAAGATTCCAGTTATCTACATGTGTGTCAAGCAGGACGCACTCAGGTTGGTCGAATGCTGATCGCTTCGAAACTTGTCTTACACCTCAGCTATGAAATGCAAGTATCCTCACGCGCACAAGGAGCGGGACTAGGTAGAAGCCTAATGAATGAAGTCGAGCTCTTAACTCAAAGAGCAGGGCTGACAAAGATCGTTCTCACCTGCTTGAAAGGTAAGCCGTCTCTCTCCGTCGAATTGACTTCGGTTGTTGACAAAAGATGACGCACAGGAAACGTTCAGGGTCTACGGTTCTACCAGAAGTTTGGGTATGTCCGTATTAGTATCGCCGTATAAGATGACTGTCTGATCTTGAGCATGACCTTAAAGCTACGCCCCAGATGAGATCGATCCTACCTATTCTTACCGCGTCTCGCTGCAAAAACGATTACTTCGCTCAAGAGGCAAAAAGGCCACCAAGGCTAGCTTGACAGTGAATGAAATTGACAAAGCTTGGATGGATGGAGATACTGAGGGAAACGATACGGCAGACTACCGGATCTTGAGTAAGGAGGTCAAGCAAGCTTGATGCTAGTATAAACGCCGAGGAAATTCTCTTCCGCGTAGTATCTACCACACATCACCGTATCTTGTTACTTTGTACAATCCCATTGCAGATATACAACCTTATCACTTGCAAGCTTGTTTTATACCATACGCGATCGATACGACGATGTTCGCTCCAACAAGATATCCGATGTAGTGAGACCATGGCCAGCAACCTTGAGCATTTTGTCTACGAAAAATAGGATCTCGAGATCAGCGATACCTTTCTCGGACAGAATCCAGTATCTGTATAAACCCGACTTACTCTTCACCCTAGTCGAGTATAAAAACTCCGCAACCACCTCACCTTCTCTCATCATTCCCCCCGTGCCGCCCATCATGACCTGCCCGGCAAAGGCCGGATTGACTCCGGGACCCTGAACGGTAGCTCCTCCACCAGCAGCGAGTGCGTCTCTCCAATGCCTCCCTGCTCTCTCTGCCAAGACCTTTCGAGCGAGGTCGAGGTCCGCCAAGATGGGTATGAAGGGTTCGGTGTCCGATAACACGCTGGGTGTAGGGGAAGGGGAGGACCGGGTGTTTCGGTAGGTTATGGCAAGGGATGTTCCAGCAGGGAGAGGTTTTCGATTCGATCGACGTAGAGTGGGAAGGGAATCAGAAGGGTTGACGGATCCATCTTCATCCTTGATCTCCCCCGCTTCGCCCTCGTTTACGGCTAGATCTTTCCCGTCTTGCCCCTCGATCGTATCCACCTGCATCTCCACCTCCCCGGCTCCTTCCCGTCCTTCTTGCTCATGCTCCTTCTTCTCCCGCTTCCTCCGTTTGTCCTCCTCCTTCGCCATGATGATGCTCTCCTCGATGGCAGCAGCGATACTGGCAGCTGCCGTCGAACGTCTCTTAGCCATCCGGCCTTCCCTATCCATCGGCGAGGAGACTTGGTGAGGAGCTCTGGTTGGGTTTGACGGGCGCGCGGGGGGAGGGTACATGTGAGGAAGAGGACCGGGGAGCATTGTCATGATTGGTTCAGGTTCATCTATGAACAACATCCGGGCTATAGGGAATCCGAGTCAGATACCGCAATGACGATCGGACAACCAAATAGACTCACGGTCTGTCGATTTGACGTTGATATCCCAAACGGAATGTATACTGCCATGGCCGAATTTAGGTAAGGCGTTGTTCCTCTCTAGATATTCTGCAACGGTTTCGTCGTCAAAGGCAGTAAAGTCCAACTAGCAAATAGAAAGCGAGGGAACAAGAGAGAGTAGAACAATGTCAGAAACGGACTGCCATACAATGAGATGTGAGAAGCAAACTGACTTGTGGATGGATGTCTTCCGGATTCACTCCAGCTCCAGGCCCAACCATCAATCCGTTCCGCATATCGTCACTCCCGATATGTCCTTGAACCACATTCGATCCCTGTCCTACCCCCGGCTGAGTTCCTCTTCTCGAACTAGTCTCCGCTTCCGCTAGAGCGCTATCTTTTCGTCTCTTCGTTCCTCTTCGGGAGGAACTGGCAGAAGCTAGACCATTGGGATCTACCTGCTGGTCGTAGGGTTGGGGAGGATTGGGGTCGTAGGAAGATTGAGAAGGGTCTGTGAAGCCTGGATGCCGGAATTCGGCTAGGGATGGACGGTGTGATCTGCGGGACGAGTCTGTCGGGTCCATGTATGATTGATGATGATTGTGTGAGCTATTTGGCGGTAGTTGTTGTTGCATCGTGTGGGGATGTAGGAATTGTCGATAGTGGAAGCTGCGATGTCGAACGAGAATAGGTTGAACGTCTAATCTACCAAACACCTTGCTCATTTGCATCCGCCACTAGCAGTTGTCAACACGCACTCACCACATGTCCAGGTAGAAGCGCAAAACGGTCATTACGTAACGCTCAACCGAGTGTAAGCGCACATTCACGGCTCTCGACCTCATTCTCAGATCGTTGTTGCTCTCAAAGTTCCAAATTCCATGACTCCTATTTCAATCTCGAACACTCAAACACTCATCAGACAGCTCATATAACTACTCCACACCTCATCGAGTAGAGGGACATCTGATCTGGAAGATACATGTGCTGAACCCTGATAGCAACAACACCTTCAACAATGACATCAGTCGTGTTGAGCGAGGATGTTTGGTTGACGTTCGTATTCTCCTTTCTCCTCGACTTATGTATTAGTATTGCTATAACACTCATTCTTCCATTTCATTTTTGATAGCTCCTTGCAAGAACTTCAAAAATCCATTCAAGATCCTAAATACCGAAGAGATCTTACTTCTACCACCCTCTCCCTCTTACTTCGTTCTCATCTAGACCACCTGAAAGATCCATTCCAACCCTTTCCCTCACCCTCTGCCGCATCCAAGCACAAAGTACAAAACGGAGGTCGAATAGGGATTCCAGGGAGCAAGGATGATTCAGGAAAAATCATCGAGGTCGAGGTGAAGGAGGGGGAAAAGGGGTTCGCCCTGGATCTCAGCGAGAGACTGGGAATCGATGAAGTCGAAGCCCTGATCATGGTCATCAAGTTCAACCGGGAAGAATCCAATTTCACTATCGGGAATGAATCTTCTTCCGGCTCCCGCAAACCAACAACGAACGGGATTACGACAGAAGCTACCTTGAACCAGCTAACACGATATTATCAATCCGAATGCCTCGCTCTCTCTCAACTCGTCACTACCATCATCTTCCGTGCAGCCGGTACGATCAATCACGACCCGATGGAGGACCTGATCAATGAACAAGACACCCAGACGGTCATGCCCATCGGAACGAAAGCCAAGAAACTCGATTTCCTCGCAGAAGAGGTATTAGGGCAATTGGTCGGTTCCATCGGGAATGATCTGGTTCAGTGGTTGTTCTCTGCTTTCGCTAGAGCGGCACATCAGGCGGTCCATTACAAACATGGAAAGGAGATGGCAAAGACCTGGGCACTGCATTATTTGAAATTACAAGTTGCCTTTCTGGAAGCCTTGTTCCAGGCCGTTTTCTGGGGAATGGCTAGGATGAACGCAGATACCGCTGTAGGATTGATTCAGGGGATCTTTGGATCCACTTTCGGTAGCCAACAAGCGAATGCGAGGTTTGTAGAGAGTCAGAATTTGGTCGAGGCTGGGTATTGGTTGGAGAAGATCGAAACGCTACTCGGGTTGCTCGCTCTAGAAACACTAGGATTATCGGGGATCTCTAGAGGAAATCTCGTCCCTATCGATCTTTGGGATCAGAGAGATTCCACACCGAAATCGGAACAAGTCATGACTCAGAGCAAAGAAGCCATCGCCATCATCCACGAAACGATCGGTACCGCAACTCAAGAGACTCTGAATCGAAACCCATTCCCCCTCGTCCTCCTCGCCTGGTCATTTATCCTCTCCCGAATACATCCCGAAGCCCTTCCTCAAAACCAAGTGGGCGAGGTGGATTCGTATACCGGGGAGATGGCTACTCCTGTATGGCAGACCGTGGCATCCATAGCGCTTGCGGGGGAGAACAAGTTGTTTCCCAAATGGCAGGCGATCTTGAAGGGGAGAGGCTTTTGGAAGGACGAGACGGGGGAGGTAGGGGACGACTATGTGGTTAGTTATAAGGATACGATGAATTGTGAGTCCATCAAGATCGCTGCTGGCGAAAGGATATTATACTGAATGATCTTTCGTTCTAACGTCATTCGATAGGTCTGATGGTCGGTTTGAGTACCGCCATTCGACCGTCTGCCATTCAAGAATACACCCAGCTCGCGGGAGTCTTTACCTCGTTGTATGGTGAGGGTTCGGCAGATGCTGTATCCTCTGTTTGTGGCGACTTTTGGAGAAACTCGGCAAGCGATGGACGAAGGGAGGTCTTGGAAAGTGCCGCTTTCCCCTTGTTCCCTACCACTCTAGTTGAACTCTTGGCAGCGCTTAGTGGAGCGGGAACTGGACCGGCCGTTTCTCCTGACAGTCTGGAGATCTCTGGACCGGACGCTGCTAGACCGCCGTTTGATTACTTCGTTGATCTGAATGAGATCACGCTCTTGTTCAAGGAACCTAGTGATAGTTACACAAGGGAGCTGAAGGGTCAAACGGTCTTCATCACGCTTAGCAAGGATTTAGCCTTACCGAGTGGTCAGGTCCTTCCTGCCAAATCTCAAGGAACGCTTGTCAGCCGATCAGGGGAAGATACGATGGCCGTCAAGTGGTCTGTGGAGCTGTCTGGATGGCTGCTGTTGATCTCATTGATGACTTCGGCAGTACAGGCTGGTGGCGACCCTTCAGCTAACCCTTGGTCTCGATTTGTCGATACTTCCGATATGGCCGGGATCGTAGCGGCTGGCTTGAGATTCATTCACAACATCTTGTCGCTCGACCCTGAGTTGGCCAGCCAGCTCGTACAATCGGAAGATCTTTCAGCTTCGTTGTCAAGGGCAGCCAAGTCTGGTCAAGCCGATTTGCTGGCGATCGCTTTTACGCTTCTCGATCGATCCTTCGTCAACAGGTTAGATGGATCTTGGAGAGAAGCAGTCTCCCTAGCAATGTCCATCATCACCGTGCTCTTGCCCCGATTACCGCAACGAATATGGTCCGAGCTGAGATCTAGCGGGTTCTTTGCTTTCCCTCGACAAGATGACATGACAATCAAGATGATTATCGATCGGGACTTGCAAACGGGAGAATACAGCTCCACTATTCACGCGCTCAATCTTATCCTGAAGCTGGCCCAGCACGTACAGCTAGGACAGTTCCAAATCGATCCCCAAGTCGTCCATAACCGCTCGAATACCCTTGCGAATACCATCCGCTTCCTCCATCAAAACGTTTGGTCTCGATATAGGACGTGGAGCTATACCAAAATCGGCCAAAAGGCCCAGATCGCGTCGACCCTGTTCAAGATTTATACATCCGTCCTACAAAACCCTACCGCATCCATCCAAAACAGCCAATTCCCTCTCCATACGCTCAACTCTGCTGTTATGCAGAGCATCGTGTACACCTCTTCCGACTTTGATTTGCGGCCGTTGCTCGACGTTATCCATTCTCCTCTACACGGAAGTGTCGGCAGTAAGAGCTTGCCTGTCGATCGCCTTCGCCTTGAACAATCTTTGTGTGCCGCTCTTCAGCTTGCATACCAAATCGTCGTTGCGGGGCAAGGTCTGCAAAACGATATGGGCTTGTTATCCATTATCGCCAATCGTACGGCTGAAAGCGGAGGGAGCGACCAAACGCATGTCATCGAAGCGATCTTTGAAATCGCCGTATCGCCATATCTCGACGATGAAACCGCGATGGCTGCTTTGCGGCTGCTGCATATCCTGATCATACAGTCCAGCTCTACCGAATCGACGTTCAGCTTGATGTCTTGTTTGGGCTCTCCTCATATCACCAGCGCTCGTTTGGTAGATCTACTTGCGAAAGGGGCGAGATCTCCAGAGGTCCAGGATGCTGCGTGGCAAGTCGTCCGAGTGATGGCAGAGAATCAACCTGCCCTCGCCCGATTCTGTTTGAAGGTTGACAAAGAAGACAAGGTTGAGAGATCCACAGCACTCAACGTAGCTATCGCTTCAATCTTAGCTTGGGATCAGCCAGTTTCGCACGACTCCAGGCTGCTCAACCGGTCTATCGGCCTTTTACAAGACCTCTATAGCTTCCACTCTGACTTGGTTGTCGCATTAGGTATCGCCGAAGATGAAGCTCTATGGACTGCCGTACGAAATCTTGCAATGGAACTGCAATTGAAACCGAAGTCCATCGATAATCAAATGCTTGCCAGTGGGGAAGAACGAGACTTGGACTCGCTGGATGCCTACATTCAGCACTGCTATCGTAGAGGCGCGAAAGCTATTGCCATCCGGTTACTACAGACTATCTTGGACAAATCCTTGACGTCTCAGACGCAGGACCGAGCGGATGCGAAGAGCGCTCTGAAATTACTCAGCTCCGGCGAGGAATTTGCCAGATTCCTGGCCGACTCGACTTCCAGCGCTTTCGATCCCGTTCTACGATCACAACAAGCAGCTCTGATCCAGACTGTCTTACCAGCGGAGCAGATCGCGTACCTTCAAAGCCCTTCGCCGAGATCGGTGCGACGTTACGGAGATCAATATTTATTTGGTAAGTGACGTAGTGATCGTTTGTAGTGATCGTTTATCAAAGTTTTTGCTGACCTATTATATCCGCAGACACGAACGTTCTCGAAAGCATATTTGATTTAAGCCCACTGGAAAACATTGCATTGGTCACTTGCTTTCGTATGATTAGTGTTAACGAGTCTGCTACTGCCACGGACGCCGATGTTGCAGCTTCAGCTGCTTTGCTAGCCCAATCTACCATTGATTTCGCTCACGAAATTGATGTTGCTGCTACTGCAGCTTCTGCCTTCTGCGCTTACATCGCCCCTGTCTCAGAAGAGAGCCGAGAGGGAGAGTTTGCGGTGAAACTCCAGATGGAACGGTACCAACTCATGCAAACTTTGATGGAAACGACGTGGGTTGCAGGCTGGCGGCCCGATGAAGTTTGGATCAGGAAGACGATCCAACCTTTATCATGCTTGCTGAATTCCGCGTCGTTCCCTCTGAACGAACCATTTGCCTCGCACACAATTCCAGCGTATTATCGACCTCTGATCAACGTTCTTACGATATACATCCGGTATACACGAGTATTAGAAAGCTCGAAGAATCTGAACTTCGAGCTTGAAGACTTGTGGCAATCGGTCGTACCTGCTATAGTGCAACTCCTGGACGACATACTGACCGCCGTCCAAGCCAATGCAAATGAGCTGTATATCAATGACTTGGATCACGTAGTCTCCGTTATTGGCGGATTAGCGTCTACCGGAATCGGTAAAGAACTATGCTTCCAGCACCTGGAGCACCGCGGATTAGTATTACGAAGCTGCGAAATGCTGTCGTTGACAAACATCATGGACTCGAGTGTTCTCAAGAGTCTGACTCGTTTGCATTGGGCACTGTCGCAATCGATTGCTGGAGCTGAGAAATTGTCGTCTCACGGAGTCCTCCGTGGCTATGCTGGCACCGTACTACTACAGAACCTCTCGATTCGCCCGCAGGCGATTCAGGAGCAACTGAACTCTGAAGTAATATGGACGACCATGCTTTCAGTCGCAAGGAGTCTCCTTCGCAAACTTCCCCATACCGTCGAATATGTCTCGACAGAGATACTTCCTTTCGTTGACACTATGCATCGACGGATTCAAACAGCTTTGGCTTGGAATCTTGAAACCGAATCTTTATTGGTACAGCTGGCGGAGGTACACTCGATCCTTGAGATCCTCTTACACATTGCGCGTGAAGTCGAAGTCGATCTCGCACTCTCAAAGCAGTTGTTGCATCGATACTGCCAACCTGTGTTAGCATTCCTTCTGAACGCTACCTCTGCTCTTGCTCGACCCAAGGTCATCAAGACCAAGGTTGCGCAAAAATTGGCGATTAACGGAGAGGACGTTGACATGGTGGAGACCGATACCTCCAATGCCACATCAGCTGCGTATGACAGCGTCATACAGGCTCTCTTGATCACGTCGTTCTCTTCCGTGACTTTGTTATCTGAATGGATGTCTATATCGACGATATTCAGCAGGAGTTCTAGTGGATTCGTTAACAGTCCGACTAGACTGCCTTCAGTGAGTCTTGTGTATTTCATAATTCTGATACGTGAACTAAGCGGGATCTGCGTGAAGGTATCAACGCATATGACAGCCTCGCGTATTCTGGTGGAATACGCAAATTGCCTCATGGAAATAGACATCCAGCTGATATCCCAGTTAGATACACGTCGATCTATCCTACCAGAATTCACTGCAAGCTGGCCCGCTGTTTCTGAAGAGAAGATTGACATCGTTCGAAACCAAGCGCTGGAAACGACTCTTTTGGTCGCCAGTGTTCAAACTGCTGGTGTATATCTTGCTGATAAGGCGAGTGAATCCGGCGAGAAGCAGGAGAATGAGAAGGGTCTTCTCTCGAAAGGGAGCGTATCAAAAAAGAAGAACCTTGATAGGCGGCAAGGGAAGCAAGATCTTCGGGTAAGCGCTCATTTCGACCTTCAGAATAGCTCAATACTGATAAAGCGATCATCATGAAAAGGATGTCGTGGATTGCGTAAAACGTTTCCGTGACGACGAAGCATTGACCGCGATCTGTACCGTCTGCTACATCTACCTCGAAACGCGCTGCGGGAACCTTTCCGACATATGAAACCGACACGACCGACTATGGATGATATGGAATATAACAAGAGAATCATGTGTGTATGTAAACCCTAACCACCACGGAGGCTCTACTTCTTCGCTGGGGCTGGTGCTGTGCCGTTTGCGGCCGCTAGTTCTGCTGCGGCTTGTTTGGCCTGTTTTGAGATCAATAGTATCGTTGTAGCAAACATAAATCATTGACGTGACATTGTGTGGATCGCAAAGCGGAATACAGGACAACAATGATCAGATTCTCATAACATATGAGGAGGATTGAGAACTATTGACTTACAGCGATTCTAAGGAGAGCGGAGGAACAAGGAGATTTGAATCAGCACAACCGGACAGGATGAGGAGTCCTCCTAGATAACGACGCCAGCATCGAAAAGGTCCGATTTAGGGCTGATTTTTGACTCACTTGGCTTTCAAGGCGTTAGCTTGTCTGAGCGGAGAAGGTCAGCAGCAGGACAAGATATATTCGAGAGATGTCGACTTACTCTTCTAACCGCTTCTTGGGGTCACCAGTCTGCTTCTTCTTCGCACCGTCCTTTCTATAGAACGCGAACATGATCAGCCTGTCGTCCTGCCGATTCCTAGCTCGTCCGTCCGTGCTCTTGGCTGGCTGGAGCTGCTATAGCGAGAGTCACTTACGCCTTCTCGTTCTTTTCCCTTGCCTTATCCCTCTGGTTACCACCTGCTCTCCGACAATCAGCTCGTTTCGCATAGCCACAGAAGGGCAAGTCCACTTACGAGCCATGACTGCTTTATTCTATGCTGAGAGGGTATATGTAGATGCTGATGGAGCAGTTCTATTACAGATAATCAAGTCGATGTTGTGCTGCTATTGACTTTGTCGAGGTCGCGTTCTGAACCACGCGGAGATCGACCGAAATTATTCGGACTAGAGAATCAGGCTGGGGGTGGGACTGGGTGAGCAGGCAGGTCTAAGAATGACGAGCTCATTCTTGTATTCTATTCTCGCCCTCTTGTCGATATCGTATAAACTTCATATCTATCTTAATCAATATGTCTGGACGTCAAGGTGAGCAATCTGTTTCGACGCTTCCTGTTGAGATCGGGAATTAACTCGATCTGTTCTTGTATCATAGGAGGTAAAGTCAGTATCGAGTATCAGATTGTATCGCCAGGCTACCACTCACAAGATGCTTTTCATGTTGACAGTTGAAGCCCCTCAAGGCAGCTAAGAAGGAGAAGGTGTAAGTCTCCCTATGGGTCTGTTACCAATCGCAAGTGTGATTGACCATTCTGAAACGTTATAATTTTCCAGCGAGCTCGACGATGTGAGCCTCCTAGACTCGACATCGCTTTTCACGGTCGCTCATTCGTTATCTTTTGTTTCGTACAGGATGATCTCGCTTTCAAGGAGAGGCAGAAGAAGGAAGCTGCCGAGCTTAAGGCTGCCGCTGTTAAGGCCGGACAGAAGGGACCATTGAGTGGAGGTGGAATCAAGAAGTAAGTGCCGAGCTTGAATGATGCGGTTCGACCACTATCGAGATCGAGGGGTGGCTTATACAAATATCTCTCTCCACAGGTCTGGAAAGAAGTAAATCAGGCGTTACTTCTGACCCTCGTTTCTTATTTCGGGAATGCTTGTATTTGGGAGAGCGCGATGGCATGGGAATTTCTTCGCCTTTGAAATGGTTGAAAGCTTTGGTCGAAGACGTACCACTCTCACATGATACGGGATAGGCTTTTGCGAACTCGAACTGGGATTGGCAGCTGATCCGCTTTGTTTGTTGCCATGATCGCATGCGAACTCGATAACTTTGCGGCAGACTCGCTGCAAGCGATGAGGCCTCGATCTTCGATCAATTAAGGCTGTCGCTTGATCTGCCACGATTTGTGCGTGGATCTTCACGACATTGTGAAGATGATTCAGTCCCCAACGCTCGGATCGATTGCCGTGGATCTTAGCGGGAACTGTTGGGAATTTATTGCGAACAAACCTCGCGACGAACGGTAAAGCCGCTTCAATCCCGGTTGCTGCTACTTCGTCACATTCTTCAAGAATTTGACTTGGTCTGACTGGCCTTCCTGGACGAGTATTGCTACGGTCCGCAGGGAGTCATAAAAGCATGGTGAGAAGCACAATACGGGATTCACGCCCAATCAATTAGCGTTCTGCGTCCAGTCAATCCCGAATGGGTGCGCTTCCTCGAATACAGTGTTCACATTCCAGCCCTTTTCTAACCCTTTCCGAGAAGCAAGAGGAGAATAGAATCAGCGGTGCATCTCGGCAGGTTTGTTACAGGCTTACCACTAGCGGTATATCTGATGGAAATCCAGGAACATAAGCAGTTTACAACATGTCCGTGTTTCATGCATAAGGATATGCATTCTCGACGTTGTTTACGAAGTGACTTCCCTTTCAACGTTCAGCCTAAGCTATCCCATTCCTTGATCACCGTTTCATTTAGAAGTATACGCAATGCAAGTTGTCTGTGCAGCCTTGCCCAGCTCTACAAAGCCTCCCATCACAAGGATCCACCCTCTCCACAGTGAAAGAGATCTCGATGTCAGCTGCTGTCCAACCGAGGCTACAGGAATTGCTTGATCAACTCCGTTACAAAGCGGGGTCCGACGAAGTAAGCTCCTCGACACAGGTCGTTCACCTCGTATCGATTTGACGAACTCCTTGCAGTACGAAAAGTTCGAGTTCTCACCGCTGGAAGATCTCGATCTGATTATTGAAAGCGCTGCTTCTCACTTAGGCAGAATAAGCCATGAGAGTGCGGAGGAGTTGGTCGAAAGTCTGGCAGGGAGGGCGAGTCCACGAGAACTACTCCTTGCGACCGGCGAGCAACTGGAGAAAGCTCGCAACGATATTGGAGAACTTTATCTCGATGACGAGGATAGAGATGCAGTAACCGCAGGACACAAAGGGAACATAGCGGATGAAGCGGAGGCTACGGAAGATGCCAAGGAATTCATGACGAAAGCGGTCTTGTCGAGGACCTCTTTAGCGTTGTCTGCAATGGAGCAAGGTTAGTCCAGTATATCACGGAAGATTATCACTTGCGGCTGAACTGCTTGGCATTGCCTTAGTACTGCCGAGATTGATAACCAAGAAAGGTCCTACGCAAACGCTTGAACCGATCTTAGAGATGCTGAACGAGATCACGGATCAATTCAACTATGCCAGTCAAAGCGGGGTACATCTATCTTCCGGGGATACCCAGCAATATTTGCTCTCTGTCTCATCCTTTTGCAGCGCTGCGTGGACATGGTATACAGACCAAACGAAACAATCGTCTCACGATCATTCAGAACTATTCTCCAATCCATTATTGAAAGCCATCTTGCTATTTCATGGAAACCTCCAGAAGGATGTACTAGATCGATGGTATACTTCAAATTATCCAAGCGCCATGAGCAAGTACAGAAAAGGCACTCACATACAAACTGAGAAAATAGCGAGCGAAAAACAACGATTGGAGGGTACGTTACAACTGCTGAAAGTGAGTCAACCAAACCCTGTCGCTTCGGTTCTCCACTCATGCAACATACATTTCAGAGCTCCGTGGACCGACTGGGATTATCGAACCCCAACCTTTTATCAAATATCATTGTGTCTCCATCTGGTTTCCTTCCCCATGTATCCCTTTTCCTCCTGATCGCATCGCCACGAGATCTTCCTGGTGCCCTCGAGCAAGATATCAGATCGACAGGTGTGACAGCAAGTGAAGTACTGGATCGATCGATGCCCGTTCTTGGTTCCGCCTTTCAGGGGATGGCTGTAGATTCCGCAGCTATATGGGTATGGGAACTGGTACGATTTATCGAGAAGGAAGAAGAAAACGTGGACGAAATGACGGCTCAGATGCTAGTTGAGGTGAGATTACTCCCACCTCTTGAACAGATGTCACGATCGAATCAAAGCTGACTGAATACCTTACTAGCTTATCATGCCTATAATGGTGAATGACCCATCTGACGTCACTCGATTTGCTCTTCATCGGCTAGTAGCGGCATTGATCAATCTGGTAGAGTCTCCTCTCGACCAGGTCATGATGTACGAACAGGTAAGTACAGAGAACGAGTCTCATCGCGTTCTTTGCTGATCGTATTGCTATAGTTGGTCTCCCCTACGAATCCGTTCGAGGAGGTCAGATTGAGCGGAATGGCTTTGCTAAGAGAAGCCGTGGTATCAGCTAAGAGCAAGGTAAGTACCGTCAAGCAGACCATTCCCTGCATCTCACATTCTGAACCGATTCCCCATTTCCTACATCGCAACACTCAATAGCAAGACAGCGCGAAAGTTCTGAATACGCATTTCACCGCACATCTTGCGCCTATTCTATTCGAACTTCCCGAATCTGAACCTGCAATCAAGACGGTCGACATTAAGGATCTCGTAGAATCGATGCATCCAGCTTGGTTGATCGAGACATTGAACTTATTATTCACGGTCATGCCGGAAGGAAAGCAGTACGTCGGAGATTTGGGAGGGGTCAAGCGCTGGGTTAAGGAGATCGAAGGATTGGTTGCGAAATGGGAGAAAGAAACACAAGGCAAGTCGCGGATGCTTTTTTTCTGAGTCTTTGCATCGTTCTCACTCAACTGCTTCTAACACAGCTGTAGAGGCAAGTCCGCATGAGAAAATGGAACTTGAGATGCCACTTTTCGCGATTGGACAAGCCCTTTCGAGGGCGAAATCAGCGATTGAGGCCTAGATTGTAGATGACCTATCACGATTCATTATACCCTTGAACCATTTTGCACGGAGTGGCTTGCCATTCTACCATGTATGTGAATTACTTGATACCTAATAACCCTTACAGAACCGACTCATCTAGTCTAACAAGAAAGAACGCAACCCGATTCCACCCGTTGCGCCATCCTAACCGATCAGCTTCTTCAAGAACATCCCAAACATGTCTTCTCCTCTCCATCCGATCAATTCAAGGAACACCCTGATGGCCAAGAGCATTGCCACTGCGATAAGACCCCTAGCTCTCCAGTCCAACCCATGAACCTTCTTGACCTCTCGCTCTTGAATTTTAGTGAGCTTGGCTCCGAGCTTGCTCTCCTTGTCTTGAGTGGCAGCAGAATGAGCGTACTCGGCATGCTCGCTGTGAGGTTTACGTTGATGAGCTGTAGTCGTGGAAGCTGCAGCAGTGTGAGGAGCCACAGAAGCAGGAGATGAAGGAGGGTTGAGGAGGGAGAAGATCTTGGTCGACAGGTGGAAGGACGTAATGGCTTCTTGTACCAAGCGAGCTGTACCGTTACATTCCCTCGTCAGTAGCCCATTAATCAGTAGACTACTTCGAATCAGTACTCACCCTTCAGCGCCTCATCGTCCCCGACATTCCCATCCATACAATCCCTGAACCAATTCTTGATCCCTTCCACCTTTTTCTTCCTCTCAAACAGCGTCTCTCCTTCTCCGTCTTTGCTCTTGACCAAGCTCACTCCTCCCGCACCCGATTCATCGAGATCGAATTCGTAGAAAGCTGTTCCTCCTGCGGGAGGAGGTGGAAGGGAATAAACCCTTCTGATCTTGGAAGCGACGAGTTGTCCACCTGATAGATCTCCTAGATACCTGACGTATGTGTGAGCGAGGAGTAGTCCGGGATCGGACCTGGAGAGTCCGCTCAGATGGGAAGTGAAATTCTTGAGGTCTTCAGGAGGGTTGGTTAGGATCTCGGCAACAAAGGGTGGAGTAGGGAATGGAGCGATCAGGTTGGTCTTGTTATCCTCGGTCTCGGTGATGTTCAGGTAGGCGAGGTAAAAGGTGATATCCTGTGCAAGTCCGTAAGAACGACGCAGCATTTTTCCCTTCCCCTTCCCATCCTTCCACAAGGCCTCCAGAGCTTCGTATGCACCGTTCTTGATGGTAGCGTTAGCATATCGACTTGCACCTCCGGCGTTGAAATGCGCATCCAATTCGTCCTCCATGACTCGATACACGGACCAGAGGATGGTCAAGTATCGAACATACTCGCTGAGATCCAGAGTACCAGTAGCTAAAGCGATAGCTCCTGCTGAGTGTTCTGCATTGGTATGAGCCAATTTGGTACCGGATTTCAAGAGGGTCGAGAGGGGAAGAGACAGGTCGAGGGAAGAAAGGTTGGCGGCAGGAGCTAGGCTTGGAGTATGACCTTTGAGTTCTACGAGTTCAGGAGGCAGGACTATAGAAGGCGTAGTGACACCTGAAGTGGGGAAGGAGGAGGTTTGATGGGAAAGGAATGGCTGCGGATAGATGATGTTTGTTAGGTATTTTTCCAGGTCCTGCAGAGGCTCGTCAATGCTCACTCTCTGGGTCATTTTCGCCTGTGATTTATATATTCTTTGAGTTGTAGGACGGTAAGGTGTTGGATATAGTGAATACAACCAGGTTCTAGACGATTCAACGTTGTCGGGCGATACAGATCAAGCGAAATTGATGTGGCGATGGTGTTATTGCTTGTTGCTTGGCTAATCTGATAACGCGCCATCGGCCGAGCACAAATATAAGTTTGACCTCGTATACATACAACCATCCTATCCTACATCTCAGGGATCTATACTACCCAATCAACCCTTCCCAGTCCAACGTCTTCCCCGTCCAACCTTTCTCTCCATCGCTGCCGAGCTGCATCAACAACCCCCTCTCCTGAACGATCTTCAACTCCCTCATCCTCATCCTCCTTGCCTTCCTACTAGGTTCTGGTAATCGCGCCTTCTTCCCTGCCGGCGTAGGTGGACGGGAATCCAACTCATCGTCCGAGGGGATACAAGATTCCTCCTCTTCTTTCCCATCTTCCTTGATCTTCTTCTCTTCCAGAGTAAACAGGTGCGTTTGGAGTAAAACCTGTTGCACGCCAAGAAGAGCGAGAGCGACTGCCCTCTCCAACCCTTCCCCACCTTCCTTCTCGCTTTTATAATGCCCCAGGACGAGCGCACTGAACAAATCTCCAACCCCACTGTAATACCCCTGCACGGTCGGAAGAGCATACCCAATCGTCTTCATCTCCACCTCTTTCCCGAGGATCCCGGCGTTGATATTGGTAGAAGCGAAACAGACCAATACCGTCGGTTCTTCCTTCCCGCCCGTCCCCACGGATTCCCCTTCGGTATGAAAGACTTTGATCCCGCTGGAAAGCTTCTCCCTGAATCCTTCGGCTTCGTCATCCACCGATCCTTGTCTACTCAGAGCGGGTCGTTTGCCGTGCAGGACGTCTTTAGGAAGAGGAGGAAGGAGGTCGGTATAGCTTTTAGGAGGAGTGGGGAGGTCTAGTTTCTTGATGAGAGAGAGAGGGAGGGGAATGGAGCTGATGACTACATGAGGGACGTTGTAAGGTGGAGAATGAAGGATCTTTAGGGCTTTGTGAAGGGCGTCGAGGGAATTGATTTTCGTCTCCGATAACAGTCTATTGGATTGCGTCACGTTTGGGTTGAAATCAATCACGAGAGAAAGACCATATCAGTTCAAGTTATCCATACACCTATTCTCCGAATGACCACGCCCACTCACTCGGCTTCAAACTGATTAGGCGTGATAATACTAGCCTGATGCAACATGCCCCTGTATATGGGAACCACATCTTCCGCTACATAAAGACCTTTCCCGATATCGCCCATAACAGCTGATACCGGCAGTCGTAACAGTATCAGCAAAACCCTACCACCACCGAGTTGGTGAGGACAACTGACGATCTAACAGATAAAGCAACTGCTCCCCGTTCTGTTTCGCCGTCATCCGGAGTTTCTCGATATTCTGCCCGACCACTTGAAGAGCTTCTGCGCCGGGTATATAACCTGTTCAGATTCAGAAAACCGTTTTCAGATCACTGATTAGCATTGATGATGTCGCTGAGAAGGTCTTACCGGTCAAACATCTAGACCAACGGCATAATCCGTTCGTTACCAATCCACTGAAGACCAACTCCAGTTGTTCTGGAGTCGTTTTATGACCGTTTGTATGTCCATAGCCTGATATCAGACGAACAGAATGGACGAACGGATGGATGTCGTTCAGATTCAGAGTGTTCGCGATAAGGATCATCATTAGAGGTTACGGACCGGTGTGATTACTGAACTGAACGGTATTGATGACGTCCACATCGTAGCCTAAGAGTTGGAGAGGAAAGGTGGCTGCTCTATTACCTTTTTTGCGGTTGGCAGTTGGCAGATTTGAGAAATATCAGATGATTATCGATTTCGACGGATTGGACGGGAAGCATGCATGACTCACCGACGTAGCCGGAGACGACATGGCTTTGCACGAGGAGTAGCCTGGATTCGTCCAAGAAAGCGTTAGGGGGCATCGTTGGCACTACTGCAGGGTATAGGGGTGGTATATAGAGAGTGGATGGTGGCAGGTAGAAGCAGTTGAAGAAGTGAACATATGCGAAAGCGATAAAGATGATGAATCTTGAATCTCGGCGGATCCAATTCAGGTCGATAACTGATAATCAAGCGACCGGACCTCCATCGATATCGACAGGCTCCCTTCCTCTCTCAGCGACATAGAACCTACGCCCCGTACTACTCGACCCTGGCTACATGTCCTTCGTCAACCAGCTAAGAGCGTATGCTCCTTTAGCCAGGCGATCTACCATAGTCACCCTCCAAGTGAGTGCCGTCTCAAACCTCTACCTCTCACCCGACTAAATCACCACAACTCGTAGCTCCTCACGACTCTTCATCTGATAAGCACCGACCTCCTCGAGATCAGACTATGTGCTGGGTTCTCAATGCTCCCTACCTTGTCCCATACGGGCGATTTCGTCCTAATCTCACCCATCCCTCTTCATTTCCACACCTCCGCCGCACAACGAAACGGACTACCCCCAAGTGCGACAGAATCCTGGGGGATCAAGCGAGGGGACGTGGTCATTGCTACCTCCCCTACCGATCCAGGGAAGACGGTGTGTAAGAGAATAGTAGGCATGGAGGGGGATATAATCGAAGTAGATCCTTCCCGCACGAGTGAACGGGATAGACGGAAGAGAGAAGAGGAAGAGGGGGAACACGATCCGAACGAAGGTAAACGATGGGAAGAGATAGATGCCGATCATCGACGACGTCTTTCTCTTGAAAAACAAGCACAAGCGAATCGGACGGAGGATGGGGAACCGCTCGTCCCCGTTTTCCCACAGACGGGGAGATTGGGGAGGAATAACGATCACGTCCGGATCCCTAAAGGATACATCTGGCTGGCTGGTGATAATCTCAGCAATTCGACGGATTCGAGAGCTTATGGCCCTGTACCACTTGCCATGCTCAAGGGCAAGGTTCTAGCCAGAGTGAGTCCCTGGAACGTACAACATGGTGGAACTGCGATATTCAAAGGCTTCGCGATTTCTAGGTGTGGCCTAATCCGAAATGGATCTCCTCTCAAACGCCAATGAGAGAAATAGCAGAAACGTCATGATCATCAGCAAGCTCTCCACCTTCAGACCACCTTGATTCTCCCGTTGTAGATTCGTTTGTAGCATATCATCCAGCATACTAGCATATCGAGACTTCACCATCAATAATGCCGCTCAATCGTGATCGTCGGTCAGGACCGATCAAAAGTCGTTCATCTCGTCTACGAAACCAACGTTCACTCTGATCATACCCCTCGCTCACTCCATCTCTCACTATCATCCCCTGATCCTACTGACCCTACCATGAACACCTCGGACGAATCCAAACTGTTTCAATCTGACGCCCAGCTGGCTCAAAAGGAAGCTCAAGCTAGGAAAGCCGTATTGACTAAACAAATCGGTGATCCTATCGAACTGGGAAGTCGAGCGATCCGCCTTCGAGTCAGGGAACAGGACGCTTGGGTCGCAGAGAGCGGTTGGATCGTCAGGAGAGTCTGTTTAAAGGTACTTCGTTCGGCTGTTTTGAATGAACGGGATCACTGCTGATCGAAGTCATTGACGATAGACTGGCAAGACGAAGAGGATCTATAAGGGACATCAGGGTCCATGTACCTCTTTGGACTTCTGGGATGTACCCATCTCTCCTGCTGGATCTTCTACCGGTACAAAGACCGCCGTGATGTTCACTGGATCTTGGGATAAGACGATTAAAGCGTGGAACGTAGAGGTGAAGCTTTCCCCCGTCCCGTCATTTGAGCAATTCGCTGAGCATTCAGCATTCTCGACCGAAATGGCTACAACAGACCGGAGAGTTATTGTGCACCACCCTAGCACATAAAGATTTCGTCAAATCCATCCTGGTTATCCCTCATTTACAAATCCTCATCTCCGGTTCATCGGACAAGACCATCTCTCTCTGGTCATTATCCTCCCTCTTCTCCTCGCTCGCCTCGGGCTCCCCCTGCGAACCGCTCAAACGTCTAGGATTACCTTTGACGAGTCATACCAGGCCTGTGGATTCCTTCGCACTCGGTCAGCCTGAAGGAGGCTCGTACGGATCTCAAGCGACGTTTTATTCGGGAGATTCCTTAGGGTCCATCAAGTCCTGGTCCATCTCCCGTTCCAAGGATCCTTCAACGGGTCAGTTCACGGAAGACGATGTGAAAGTGGAAGAAGGATTGGGATTCGGGGGTCACCACACTAGTATAACACAATTAGTCCTGGACGGGAATAACGGCTTGATCTCGTCTTCCGTGGACTCTCAAGTCATCTATCATCCCCTACCCCTGAGCACTCCAACAAGTCTGAAATCCAGTTCATCCGATAAGAAGATCAATCCCAAATTAGGACTTCCTATTCCTCAACCACTTTACCCCGAATCTACTTCCGTCAGATCGTTACTCCTCTTACCCCTATCCTTCCACACCTCGCCGTTGCTACTGACAGGAGCTTCCGACGAAGATATCAGGGTACATGATATTTCTTCTACCCTGGATTACTGTTCTCGGAATTACAACGCTCAAGATCTTCAGGGAGGAAATGGGCGGGGTCAAGAATTGTCCAGGATCAAGGGTCACTGGGCTGATGTGATGGCGATGGATATCTGGATCAAGGAGGTTGAGGGAGGCAAGAGGGATCCTTGGGTGGTCACGGCTGGATTAGATCAGACCATTAGACGGTGGAGCATGCAGGGTGAGTTTCGGATTCAAAAAGGGTCGTACAGCTGAACTGAACCGCAAAACCGGTATAGATGTGCTGCATCCTCCACCTATACCCGAGGAGGAACAAAAGATCTTGGAAGAGAACCCGATGACCGAGGACGAGGAAAGGGAGCTAGCAGAGCTCATGGGAAGCGATGATGAGTGAACGAGACTTGTACGGCATAGCGCCCAATCAACATAGCAATCAATGCGATATGACATGCATCAATCAAAACCCATCAAACCGTTCTCATCGTAAAAGAATCAAAGGTAGACAGCGTTTACTTCTCGTAAACCCAGTTGTAGGCGGCAGAGGTGTACTTGTTGAGACCCTCAGGGAACCAGAGGGAGATCTCCTTCTGGGCGTTCTCGACGGTGTCAGATCCGTGGCCTATAACAAAATAGCTCAGAGTCAGTGCCTGCCCCGTAAGAGATCGCTAACAGGCATTCAATACTCACAGACGTTTCGGCCGACCTCCAAAGCGAAGGCACCCCTGATGGAACCGGGGTCGGACTTGAGGGGGTCGGTGGCACCGAGCATGACACGGCCGGTCCTATAAGCGAAAAGCACCGATGTCAGTCAGAGTCAGGAGAGAGGAAGAGGTGCAAAGAAAATAACACACTTGACGGCGTCACGTCCCTCCCAAACCATACCGACAACGGGGCCGGAGTTCATGTAACTAATGCAATAGATGAAAATTAGCTTTATGACGAAACGTTTGCTTCAGAGCGAGAAAGACTGACGAGATGAGACCGGGGAAGAAGGCCTTGCTGGACAAGTCAGCGTAGTGCTTCTCGAGGTGCTCCTTTCCGGGAGTGGCCATCTTCAAGCCGACGAGCTGTAAAGACAGATGATTGTCAGCCTTGATTCCAATGGGAAACTACAAGTTTACGTCCGGACTAACCTTGTAACCCCTCTTCTCGAAACGAGAGATGATGTCACCAACGAGTCCTCGCTGGACACCGTCGGGCTGAAGAACAAATCATTCGAGCGACATGGAGTCAGTCGACTGTCTTGTGAGTCCTACAAATGATGTCGGCTCACCTTGACCATGATGTAGGTTTGTTCGGTAGACATTTTGATTGGTTTTTTCTGATGAAGAGAGCGATGGGGATCAGTGATCCGCGCAGCTAATCGATACTGAACAATTACTGACGAGGTTTCTATTGATAGTAAGATCCTTGAGGGAAAGAGAGAATCAAAGTCGACAATGTAGAAATGACCATTTGCTGATTGACTTTTGGAATGGAGCGGAACGTGTCAATGCGCTTGATAGGATGACAGGCTCGCGCTTCTGCTTGACACCACCATGTTTCGTTGAGGGCAAGTGAAACGTAGAGTTATGAAACACGGGTATTTACCGATAAAGACACTTACTGACAGGTTGGCCAAGGTAATCACTCATCTTGATGCAAAACATCCCTCTATAATGAGGGCATCATATCGAACTAGAAATTATCGAAGAGGTGGGTTCATTTGCCGTCCTGTTACCAGGTACAGAGACTCGCAGGAAGCTATTAATCCGGAAAGTTTCCGTAGTCGCTGAAACGTCTCGGATCATTTGCTGAGCGGTGTACACGTCCCTGGGGACATAGTGGTACGTGATGGTTGAGGAACGGATTGAGGATGATTGGATCGTGACGGCCAAGCAGAAAAGATAGGTCGTTGCCGTGTTTTAACGGAGGCTGCGTACAGTGTAGGAAATTGTTGATGCACTATACAAAGGAGCAGCAAGTGGGGTCGTGGAAGGTTTGTTATGCGCAACGTGTCTAATCGAGGAGATGAGAGGACGCCGTGGTAAGTTGCATTTTAATGTCCATCCTGGTATAGCAATGCATCACGAGAAGCGCGACACCTCGACCCGAACCCTTCCCTCGCTCTGCGCGCTCAAGCCACTCGTTCCCTATCGATCTTCCCCTCGACCTCGTTGATCTTCCTCTCCACCCCGTCCAACTGCCTGACGAGCTGTTCGACGTTGATCGCCCCCTTGCCTCCCTGTTGATCACTCACGGTCCCCTGAGGTCCGTACCGGGCCCTCATCCTCTCCTCCCACGCGGTGAGATCGTTTGTCAGCTCGGATCGTTGTTTGAGGAGGATATCGAGGTATTCCTCGTTGGTTATCTTCCGAATGGGCGATAGGGAATGTAACAGGTTGGAGAGTTTCGTCGTCAATGGTAGTTTCGTGTTCTGCTCTTCGATCCCAGGTGCGATAGAAGGGTTCGAAACGGCAGGAGGCGGGTTGGAAGAAGAAGCCATCGGAGCTTCTTGTCGAGCGGCCAACATCTTCAACCTCGTCACTCCGACGTTATTGATAGCGTATTGGATCGACGTGGTGATCAATGCAGAAGTGACGAAAGCCGCTGGGAAAGTCTTCTTCCCTCCTGTAGAACGTACCACCTTGAGCTCTCCTCGCTGTGTCGTACTAAATCATGGCATACGGACTCACGGAACATCGTACTGATCCCACCTCCCGTCAAACCACCTGCCAACCCGGAATCCAAAAGTCTATCGTTCCTGATCAAGCTCATCGTCTTGCCCTGCCTTCCCGTCGTTCCTTCCAGATCTGAATCTGAACCCAAACCCGAGCCCGAGTCCGAGGCCGTATTCCCAACAGCCAACGCCTCTCTCCGTAATCGATAAGATTCCCAAGGGACGAGCACGAGTAAGAGGGGGGAGACGACGTATTCCCTGACCGCTACCCTACGCAATCGATCTCGATCAATCCCCATCCCCTCATTCCCTATCGTCCCTCAGGAGATGAGAACCGGAGACTTACCGAAAAAAGTCAACCCGCCGACGGTCCCGTTCAATCCCATGTTCATCCCCAAGAGGATCGGGTTCTGCGCTCGGATGGCGCCTATCGTCAGGCCCGTGAGGGACCCGAGTCCACCCAGGATGAGAGTGGATTTGGCCACTATTAATGGAGAGTCGGGATCTATCGTCTGCATGGTTGTTCGGGTCTGAGCCGGAGAGTGGGGGGATGAGGTCGGGGAAAGGGGAAGAAGCAGTAGTTGGAGGATGAGTCGAGAAGCGAGTCGAGTCGAGGGGGAGGCGGACATGAGACATTGTCAACAATGTCATGTCCGTTCGTCTGGTGCTTGAATGACGATCAGCTGTTTGGAGTTATGAAATCCATCCATCCCTTTCGATCTCGACTGATCATCCTTCAATCCAGCGACTGAAACTACAACCCACGGCTCACGACCCACCTCGCACCTCGCACGTCTCCTGGTGTAGAAACCCTCGAAGCGCCCGACTCGACGCACGATGGCAGAGAAACAGATCTCCCTGACGGACCTGAATTCGGGTCAGTTGCAGGAGGTGAAGCGACAACTAGAAGAGGCGAGTTCCGAGCCCGATCCTACCCCCCGACTCTCACTGATCCCTGCTCTTTCGCCCCCTGGAACGTGTAGGAGATCGACCACCTGACCTCGTCCTACGCCTCGTTGAAATCCGCCCAGGCAAAGTACAAGTCGTGCATGACGGACGTGGAGGGGATGAACGTGGAGAGTCGGGGGAAACGGATCTTGGTCCCTCTCACTTCGAGCCTGTATGCGCCCGGTAGGATCACGGATCCGGAACATATGGTGGTTGATATCGGGACGGGGTATTATGTGAAAAAGGTGCGTCGGAAGTCGAGCGTTCGAGCGTTCGAGGTGGGTCTCGTGAAGGAGAGCTGAACATTCGTCTGCATTCTATCTTGCGTGTACCCCCTCCCTATCTCAACAACCGACCTGCCCTGTACTCCCGCGAACCACCGCGCTCAGACCCGGAAAGAGACGATCAACCTCTACTCATCCAAACAAAAGTTCGTGGCGGACAACCTGGACAAGCTTCAAGTGACGATCGAGAGGAAACAGGACAACCTGTCGAGTTGTCTGGGGATCCTGCAGGTCAAGCTGGGTCAGGAGCAGGGGCAGCAGCAGGCGTAGGGCAGCAGTCAGAGTGCGACGTGAGCAGAGTGCGACGTGTGCAGAGTGTGAACGGGGGTGGTTGTAACATGAACTCGAAATGGATATTCGTTATGAGCGATGGGTGGGTACGTACTGGATGCGGCGCCCAGGGCGTGAACGTGCCTTTCTGTGCCTGGGAGTGGGCAGTGACAGTTGTTGCGCGGTGAGAGCAGCAGCTGAGCGTGTGCCTGGGCGTTGGTTTCGGTGTGGAAAGTGGTTTCTACGTGATATTCGTCGTTCAGACCGAATGAAACAGGTCAGCGAAGTGCAGCGAGTGCTCCTGCGATACCTCTCACACCTGCCACTCATTACATCCTGACAGCCAGTAGCCACCTACCACCACCTGCCCACAATGCACGACTAGCGACTAGCCAACCTCCCACTCGACAACACCCCGCTACACCACCTCGCATCCCACGCTCACACACTCTCACACTCGGATTCCTTCTCTCGGCCTGCCTTCTTTCCATCTCACAACCAAAACTCACGCAACGTTCCGGACATTAAGAAAGCTTCCCCCCCCCGTGTTAGAACGCAGAACTCGCAAACGGCCAGGTATCTGATATCAGATACAAACACACAGAGTGACCACCATCTAGCCAGGTTCTACGTATCCTCGTGCTTCACACCTCGTCTACAATACCACCAACACCACCATCCGCATGCCTCCCCCCACTCCCATGGACCACGCCCAGTACATGCTAGGACACCGGATCGATAGAGGTCGACTACAACTCGTCTCCGTCCTCGGCCTGGGAGCTTATGGTGTGGTTTACGAAGCCGTCGATCTGGCCTACAACGGTGGGGTCGGGCCTTGGGGTGCTTCCGCTTCTTCCTCTACGACCTCTACAGCTTCCTCCTCCTCTTCGTCGGGACCTCCAACGACCCGTCGAAGATTCGCCGTAAAGACCCTCCCCAAAGCCTCCCTCGACTCTCGGCAGAGACAATTCCAACGGAGAGAGATCGCACTCCACCAACTCGCCAGCGCTCATAAGAACGTGGTCACCATGCACAGGATGATCGAGGAGGGAGAGTTCGTGTTCGTCATCATGGATTTATGTGGGGATGGCGATCTCTTCAGTCTGATCACGGATAAGAAGATTGTGCGTTTCATATCCGTCTTTGCTCGGTTCCGCTTATCACTTTAGGGGACTGATGGGGAATTCTTGCTCTCTGCGCCTCGACAGTACCAAGGGAAAGACGATCTCATCCGTCGAATCTTCCTCCAACTGATAGACGCCCTCAGCTACATCCATTCCCTAGGGATCCATCACCGCGATCTCAAACCGGAAAACATCCTGACCACCGACCGGGGCGCCAACGTATATCTGGGCGATTTCGGGTTGGCCACTACCGAGAAGACGAGTTCGGATTCAGGTTGTGGGAGTACGTTTTACATGTCGCCTGGTAAGTCCCAGTCGCAGTCGCTGTCGCAGTCGCAGTCGCAGTCTAGTTTGGTCACCGCCGCCAGAACGTATCTCACTGACCTCCCCCGATTCCCTCGCTCGACAGAATGCCACGGAGATCCATCGAACCCGAACAGCCCCCCGAAACCGTACTCGACGAGACAGAACGATACCTGGTCCCTAGGCGTGATCCTCGTGAACCTCATCACGGGTCGAAACCCATGGCGTCAGGCGGACGTCACGGACGATACCTACCGAGCGTTTCTAGCGGACCCGACCGTCTTACAGACCATCTTGCCGATAAGTGACGAGGCTTGGGGGTGTTTGAGAAGGGTGTTCGTCCCTGAAGAGCAGAGGATCGGGTTGAGAGAATTGAGAGGGATGATTCGGGGGGTGAAGAGGTTTTCAGTCAGCCCGTCCTCACCACCACCGCCACCACCACTCTCCGTTCTCGCGCGACCATCATCGACCATTCAACAACCGGCGGATCGACCGTTCTCGACGTATCAACCGTGGAATCATCTCCCCTCCCCCTCACCTTGCCCCTTCCCCTCACCAGTCTACCCAAACACCTCGTTCCTCTCCTTGGGGAACGAACACGACCTCCCTAATCATCTCCCACCGCTCGTCGCTCAGACTTCTAGTTCGAGCGACGACGATCCCGCCTTCCCCCTGACTCCGGAGGCTTGGTCCCCGTTCACCGGGACAGGTACGGGTCATGCGTTTCAAGTGGGGTTGAATTCGGCTTACGCATCGGGGTCGGGGTCGGGGCTGAATGGCACTGGGACTGGGACTGAAAGCGGGAGAGGGAGGAGGTTCGAGGAGTATTCCCCCCGAGGACAAGGCGTGGTCTATGCGCCCATCTCCAACACTTCGACGACGACGACGAGAAAAGAAGAAAGGTTCTACTCGCCATGGCCGACGAGGGAACATCAGATCCACGGATTCACGCCCGCCCCGAGCGCGTTGACGACCAAGACTCGGTTAGAATCGTTCCAATACACCACGATCCCTTCCAGCAAGAGGGACAGGGATCCGTTGTTACAACAACCCCAACAACTTCCTTGTGATCCCCACGAAGAGGGCCCCGTTCCGTCTCGTTTCCGACCGGGGACTCAGCGATATTATACCCATACCCATGCGAGGGAGGCGATCCCGCATTCCGCTATAGAGGGGTATTTCAATGTATGACAAATGACCGACAAGAGGATCAGGAGGAGGAGGACGTGAGGAGGACCGAGTTGTATCATACCCGCGCCTGCTGGGTGCCCGGCATCACATCATGTATAGTATAAAGCCGTCTAAGGCATCGAGTTGTATTCGTAGCGGGACGTCATTTCGTAGGGGTATATCTCATCGCCTCGTTCATTCAGTACATCGTCTCGTCGAGCAGGGAAACGGTCATGGTTGGATTTGAGATTTGATAAACTTGCTTATCTCCTCGAGGTATTTCGCCTTGATGTCGGCCGGCATGTTCTCTATAGTCAAGTAACATGACGTCGATCGTCGCATTTCCTATAGATCAGGAAAGTTCGGACACTCACTCAACGCCCAATCTTCCGTATGGTCTTGGATCTTGTCAAAGTTCAACGGATCCTGGCTGTTCGCTTTCTCTAAAGGTCGTTCGCTTGTCAGTCCGGATCATAGCTCATTCGCGACGAGGGAACGGACCTTTCGCTTGATGTCTCATATAATCAATCCAAGCTCTATCGTTCAGGTCGGAATGCATTTGCCTCTGAATACTGGGTGAAACAGGGCAGGGTGCGGTACGTTAGCATGCCGAGCAGGTGCATGACCACCGCGCTTACCGAGTCCATTCTCCCGCTTGGACCATCCTGTCCTGTAACCGCCAACGTAGTTCCTCTATTGGGGATTGAGTGGACATGGCGATGTATAAGAAGCAGAAGCAACAACGGGCCAGGCGTAGGCGGTAGGTGGACGAGATGCGAGGGAGTCGATGATATCGCTCGACGGTATAGAAGAGCTCAAATCAACCTGACATCTTTCGAATTCGAGGATAATCGCAATCTAATCTCGAACAGCTCGCACATATTCTCATTGCAATATCCTCGATCCTCACTTCATCCTCCCTGGCTCTCTGATCCTTCACCCTCTTCCAACCACAATGCAGGTGGATCCGCTCCTGCTGGCATCTGTTCCTCCTCAACCGGCCGAATCGGAATCTATACATCCATCACTTTTACGTTTGGCCGACACCATTCAACCTGCTAGCAGTTCTTATATCATCAGCCAGGTGGGTACATGTACGTCCCTCACTTGGAACATGAAGCTGACCGCTAAGCGAGATACAGCTCAAAGCAGACCCAGCCTTAGCATCTAGCTATCGAAGAGGACTAGCTCGTCGTTTGAAACGAGACCAGTACCTCTATCCCGCATCCCATTTCCTCCCGCGTTCGGACAAGCAAAATCGCAAGAACGACCGAGATGAGGGCGAGTTCACTGCCTCAGATGAAGAGGATATGAGAAAAGAAGAGCAAGAACGACAAAGGGGCGAGGAAGAGTTCCGAGAGTTCCTATTGAATGGTGCGGAAGAGGGCGCTCGTTCCCGTAAGTCGTCGTGCGAGGTCTGAATCGATTCGATGCGAATTAAAGGTTCGACTTTGCGTCTCGAATCTAGTCTTTCCTGTGCTACTATCAACATTGATGCGGATTCCTGCACCTTTACCGCCTATAAGATCAGGGCAGGGGGAGATGGACAACGAATGGGTCGATTCAGAGGAAGAAGAGCCCGCCTCACAAACAAGCCTGGAAGAATCGGCGCCGATGACTGGAGACGAACCGCTTGAGACTGAGAATGAGAATGAAAGGCCTTGCGAATGGGTCAGAGTCTTGCTACAGGGAGAAAAGGGGAGACCACGCAAGATCAGAAAGAGGCGAACAGGCATACAGTCGTGTCCAACGGTAGAGCAAGGTTTCAGAGAAGGTATTACTGCTGATGCCACGATGCAGCAAGCCGAGGAAATGGTTCAAGAAATCAACACGGAAGAGATAGGTATGCCCTTGATCACCGATCCGACGGAAATCCATCCGTTCCTCTTCCCCATCATCCCTTCCCCCATCGCCAGTACGAGCACCCTTCCTGCCCTTCCCGCTCTTCCTACTCCTGCTGCCTCTTCTCCCGTTCCCAGAAAGGCTCGAGGTCGACCTCCAGGTGTTCAGAACAAGACCCACGTTTCACCTTCGCAGATCAAGGAGAACCGACGTCTCGCTCAAAAGGCGAGGCGAGAAAAGGCGAGGGAAGAAGCAAAGAGGGAGGAGGAGATGATGCGGGAATTGCAGCCTGGTTGGACTCGACCGGGAAGACGAGTCGGAAGACCGAGGAAGAACAAAGGGATCGGAATGGGAATGGGGGTAGTGCCGGAACTGGATCAGATGCATCATCATCAACAAGTACAGCATTTGCAAGAACATCCACACGTTACGACGGAGGAAGAGCATCATCCACACGATCCTCATGATCCCGCCATCGTCACTGCTGCTGGACTGGAAGAGCTTGGGATGGGGATGTTGGATATGGAGAACGTGTTTGGTCCCGGAGGCGGTTACGGGGGAGATGATAGCTACGCTTATACGTTCGATGCGATCGAGCGGGCCCACGCCGCTGTCAGAGAGGAGGAAGAAAGGAGAGGCGCTGTATAGCTGTAGGCGGTAGGAATTATATGGGAGTTGTTGGGTCGGGAGAGCAGGTTGTAACGGCGCCTTCGTTGGTCAAGTCAGTATCGCGCTACTAAACTGTCGTCCGGGTCGCTATGTCGTTGCGTATAAATCATGAAAATCGTCTTTTACCTCCAAACTTGCATTTATCCCCCGTCTCCCTTATATCATCACCTTGACCATGTCTTCCTCATCCTCACCCATCCAGTGTTCCATCCTCGGAGCGGGTCTATCCCTGCAAGCCTTCCACTACCCATTCATCGCAACCTACCCTCAGCTCTTCAACCTCCACTCGGTCTTGGAGCGTTCTTACAAGGACGGCGGGGAATCCAAAGCTCGAGCGTTCACCGGACTGAAAGATCTGAAGATCGTCAACAATCTGAAGGATGTTGTAGAGGATGAAAAGGTCGAATTGGTCATTGTTTCGGTTCCCAACACTTTGCACTACCAGTATGCCAAGGAGTGTTTGGAAGCTGGAAAGCACGGTATGTCATTCTCCGTAAAGTTACAACCTACAATCCCCCTAATTCTGAGCTCCCTACTGTTGATTCGTATGTAGTCCTTATGGAGAAACCTCTCACCGAAACCTCGGCTCAATCGGAAGAACTGATCGAGATTGCAAAGAAGAACAACCTCATCTTGGCTCCCTTCCAGAACCGAAGGTGGGATTCCGATTTCCTTGCCGTCCAAGATCTCTTGCGTGAGAAAAAGGTAAGCCTTGTCAAACATGAAACACTTCATCCATTGCGATCACTGCTGAACCTAATCATTGTTCACAGCTTGGACAATTGACGGAATTCAAATCCGAATTCAACCGATTCCGACCTCAGCCCGTGCCTAACACTTGGAAAGAGACTCCAGGTGGTTTGAACGATGCGATCTACAACTTGGGATCGCACTTGATTGATCAGGCTTTGGTCTTGTTCGGAAAGCCGGAGAGGGTCGGAGGGTGGTGTTACAACTTGAGAGCTCCAGAGGGGATGGACGATTCGGTTAGTCCAGGTTTTCGTTGCCAAGCAATTGTGGATCGTTGTTGACAACGTTACTACTATCATAGTTCCTACTCCACCTATACTACCCTACCTCTCACCCTCACTCTAAACCTTACCCATTCCTCGTGACTCTCCAAGCAAGTATCATCTCCGCCGGTTCCAAGCAGATCCGATACAGTATTAAGGGTAACAAAGGACTGTACACCAAGTACGGCCTCGATCCTCAAGAGGCTGTTTTGAGAAAAGTCGATTGGACCCAGGGCAAGGGAGAGGATGTCTCTCCTGTTGGCAAGGAAGGATGGGGTAAAGAAGGCGAAGGCGAGGAGGGAGTCTTGGAAATCGTTCAGGACGATGGATCTTGGAAGAGTACCAGGTGAGCATGCAATGGCACTTCGTACACGAATCGATTTCTGACAATCTTATTTGTCGTCTGGCTTTGTGAACAGCTACCCATCCCCTGCTGGATCGTACCAAACCTTGTACCAGTCTCTTCACGAAGCCATCCGTAACAAGAACCGAGACGCTCTCAAGGTCAAGCCCGAAGAGGCTTGTGAGGTTATCAAGGTGATCGAGTTGGGTATCAGGGCGAGCAAGGAGGGCAAGGTCCTGAACTACGAATAGAAACGAGGCCAAACTTGAGGCGCGTCGATTTTGTGATCGGGGATCGTGGATCCGCGAGATTTAGAAATTATGAAATGAAATGAACTGAATTCAGAGATTCACACTCGATCTCCTTGATCTCCTTCGATCCTGACTTCCGCTGAATAACTCGTCAAGAATTTGAGCAGTAGCATTCTAGTTCCAGCATGAATCCCACAATTCGCTTGCCTCTTCGCCTCCGTCCTGTCAGCTTACAGCCACTACGAGCATACTCGTCATCTTCCCCCTCGACACCTCCACCACCACCACCACAATCGAAAACAATCTCCACGCCATCCGAATACTGCTCCGATCTGGTTCAACGACTAGACCCCGATGCATGGCTTACTGCTCAGTTCTGGCCTTCTTCCCGAGTGAAAGTCAAGACCGGAGAAGATGTTGCAATTAGAGAAATGTGGTTGGCTTGGAGAGCTTTCAACGTGAGTCATCTGCGAGAAGCACGAATAACGGGAGGGGAGGACATGACTGACGGATGTGCGCTTCAAAAACAAGCTGGAATTACATCAAGTCCAGGTCAATGTGAAACAGCCGACCATCGCTTTGATGAGGTATCAGTTCTGGCGAGACGCCTTGAAGGGGATTTGGGAGGTGAGCTTGTACGTTGGGAGAAGAGGTTCAGAAATACTGAGCGGTCCTTTTTTTCATATAGGATAAACCTCCTAATCATCCTGTAGCTCAAATGCTGCACCAAACCAAACTCGCAAGGCCTGTGCAGAGGTATTACCTCAAACAACTCATTGACGTTCGAGTGAGTCTGTATACAAAGAGATACTGTGAAAGACCATGCCTAAACCGGTTTCACTTGCAACTTGCAGGCGAATTCCCTTTCCTCATCGAGCTCTCAACCAACCTTACAAGCACTCCTGGACCACCAAGCGCCTCTCCAAAACGCTCTCCTTCTCGGTCCCCTTCCTCTTCTTCTTCCACCAACTCACCCTGCAACATCATCCACATCCCATACCCTCACTCACCTCTCTTCTCTGCTTACGACCACCTCCCTCCTCCGTTCCTTGCCATTGAACATAAGTAACCGGAAATTCACCCTCCCTAGCGAACTTGCAGTGAAACACAAGGTGGTAGAGGAAGAGGTCTTCCGATCAGGAGGAGAAGCGAAGGGTCTGAAGGACGCTTGTTTCGAAGTGGGGACGAGGGGGATGGATGAACTTATCACGGCTAGAAGTCATCTGAAGGAGAGCGGAGGCAAGATCGTGCCGAAGGAAGTCATACCGCTATTCTTAGCTGCCGTGAGTGCTTTCATCACGCAAATTCCGACATATGGATCCTCATTCATCGGTTTCTCACCTTGGTTCGGTACGTGTGTGTAGATCCCAGCAGAGAGGTATCTAAAACGACTAGAAGCGGTGGACTTTGATCCGTTCCACCCAGACCTGCAGAAGGCGGACTGGAAACTCGCCCCAAGTATCTGGTGGACTGCATGGAATGGCAGATTGTAATCGTGATCTTACTTGATCACAATACAACATTCGAAGCTTCTCGCATTTTTCGTTCGCGCAAGTGGACAACGTGAAACCGTCGGACACCTCGTCTTCTAGATCGAAGCCGATTGTGCATACCTCAATCAGTCACATCAGTTACCAGTACCTACCGAAATCCTAATCCCATGCCAAAAGGGATGGGACAAGCGCAACCTTTACTGTCAGCGTGATTGGATGACGGTCGAAGCGGTCGCTATTTTTCAAGATTACACAGAAGAGGAAGCGTCGTAGGCTCCTGACATCTCTTTCAGTCTTGCGTTATTCAGAAGCGCAGCAATCTCTAAGGCGCAATGTGTGGTTGCTACCCCAAATATGATCCACAACCTTTAGTATCAATGCTGGCACTATTACACAGCTTGAATTTGTGGTCAGAACGGTATCCTCTATACACCGTCCTCATCGATTTCTACTTGGATTCTGTAGTGGCCAAGGACAAGAAACTAGCCGTAGTAAGCTTTATCAAACAACTAAACTACGGTGTGTCAGTATCCACAGGCGTTGGAGCAAGATCCGTGCAAGTCCATAACTTAGACCAAAGGCACCGGACGGTATCGACATGGGTCAAGGACGTGCTCGTTTCATAGAGGATTTCCTGACTTCGATCTATGTCACTGACATAGAGTAACTCTCGGTGAGACCGATGTATAGCCGAGATTCCATATCTTTCTCCAGAAGGACATCTTTACATCGTCTGGTGATCGTCTAGCATGCATTTTGGAGAGCGAACAACACGCGGTGTAAGTGAAATTCGACATTACAACTTGCAACCTCAGAGTTCCTTGCCTTCAGCAAAGAAAGTAGCCTCAGTCAAGTAGTGCTGAGAAGACACGACGGTGTTTGTCTGTACGTTAGGTGGTGACATCGAATGTGCCATCCAGCTGCAGCTGAGAGCCTCCACTCGTTCATCTCGCCTATACCAAAACGTGACGTCAGCCAAAAGGTCTTATCGCATATTTTTATGTGTTTTCTCGGAATGGTCGACATGGTTCGGGATACTCATCTCCTCGACGGCCTCGACCTAATCGCCTTGATAGCGTGATAGCATAGTCCTTAACTGTACCGGACGCTTCCTCGAACCTCACACAGATCATATCGATACAAAATGGCAGCTCAACACAAACATATTATCAACATCCTATCGACCAAGCTCATCCCTCCCCTTTCCTCCAAACTCCACAAGGGTCAGGCGGGAAGAATTGGTGTCTTGGGTGGATCAGGAGAGTGAGTTCCGTTCCGGGACGAGTTTAGGTGAAGGGGATCAACTCAAACACGATCCTCTCAGTTACACTGGAGCCCCATTCTTCTCTTCCATGGGATCACTTCGATTCGTACGTTATACTCACGCAAGTCACATCCCAATCTCTAACTGGAATCTATCATTTGCATTCAGGGTGCGGATCTAGCACACGTTATCTGTGAACCTCAAGCGGGAGCGGTCATCAAGACTTATTCTCCTGGTAAGCTTCAGCTTCAAGTTGCCGGTCGTAATAAGAAATTTACACAGCGGTCGTTGTGCGTAGACTTGATTGTCCATGGGATCCTGGATCCCGCCAACAGTATTGAAGACATCAAGAAAGAGATGAAAGGCATTTTCGAACGACTCGTAGGTCTGACACCGTTCCACTCTCTTACAAGCTCTCCGCTGACCTCTCTACGTATGTCTCGACAGCACGTCTTGATTATTGGACCAGGATTAGGTCGAACGGAGCATACCCAGAACTGTGCTAGGGCAGCGTTCGAGTTGGCCAAGGAGACCGATATGGGTGTGGTGGTGGACGCGGACGGTTTGTTCTTGGTCGCCGTAAGTCTATCTGTCTAGAAGATATCATAATGTGTACCAGGCTGATTCAATTGAGGTATACCAGAACGATCCTTCGGTCATCATGGAATGGCCTGGTACGCCTCGAGTCGTGTTGACCCCGAATATCATGGAATTCAAGCGTCTTTGTGACAAGATGGTAAGAAATTTTATGCCTGATTAATCTTGATGGCAAGCCAATCGTCTTACGATGTCATAGAACATCGACTCAAAAGGTGATCCCGACACGCTATGCCCTCAACTAGCCCGTGCGCTACAAAACACCACCATCCTCCAAAAGGGATCAAACGACATCATTTCTAACGGACTTGAGCTCCCTTCCGCCTTGATCGCCGACGATGACGAGGATTCTTCCCGCTCAAAGAACAAGAAGAAGGAGATCTTGAAGAACACCGTCAAGGGAGGGTTGAAGAGATGTGGTGGACAAGGAGATATTCTTAGTGGAAGTGTGGGAGTGCTTTTGGCTTGGGGGTCCGAGTGGGTTAATGGAACCTTCGAGTAGGTTTTACTGCGGAATCTTAGCTGGCTCCCAGCAAGGACTGATACGTTCAATTCCTGCCGCCAGAATCGCCGGCCACCCACCTCCTTCGAAGGAAAGCGGAATCGCTCCTCATCTTGCCCTCCTTGCAGCATACGGAGCATCCACTTTCAATCGAACGTGTTCCCGTAGGACTTTCGAGAAGCATGGCCGAAGCATGCAAACTCAGGACATGTTGCCCCTTATTGCTGAAGTATTCGTGGAGGTGTTTGGCGGAGAGGAAGTCAGATCCGATGAGGCTGCCGAGTATTTTCAGGAAGGAGGAGTCGAGTACATCCAATAGGCTAAATGCCAGATTGTAGATGGACTCTTGAAAGGTGAAAAAAGTGTAGCCAGTTTGCGAATAGATTTCATGTTTAGTGACTTTCTCGCTCTTGCTGGACGCGTGACGAATCCTAGAATCTCGTCGTCAGCAGCCACGTCTCGCCAAGTTATCGACATCGTACTTTCTGTCTCGCTCATATGTACAGTCGTATCGATCAGCTGTAACGTCTGCAACGTCACGATAGACCGCCATGCAGGCTCTAGATATTCCCCTGACGACCGTCTCTACAAACCCATCGACAAACGCAGGCTCTTCAAGTTCAAGGACAAATCCATCCCCCCTCGCTCCTGTGGTCTCGTCAACAGGATTCAGCTATCCAACTATCTGGTCTTTTCCCCCTTTCTTCACGTTCGTTCGAGCCTCCCTGCGTATGGATATGGGTAGATAGCTGATCGTTGTTTGCCTTGTTGGATCTCGTTTCATGCAAATCGATAGTCTACAACCTAATCCTCAAACGTTTGCACATCAATTAACACTATGGAACGCTCTAGTACTACAATATAGTAAACATCACCGGGTCTTTTCTCTGGATCTGTCGGCGGATCTGGCAGGAATGGGGGACGTGTTCGAGAATAAGGCGCTTCATCGTAGGCCCCTTTTGCATTGAATCGTCAGCGGTTGGAGGTGTATTGGAAAGGCTGATCTTTTGGATATCGATCTAGGGAAACTAAGCCCGGCTTCTATCAGGCAGCTGATAACATATATGGAGAAAGAAGGTTCGTCCGCATCGCCTTCACGACCACTCTTCCCCGTCACTTACCCTTTACTTGTATGTCATCAATGTAGGAACTGTCTCCCCCGAACCGCCAAAGCAACAATCGGCATACCTTGTATATTGGCGTAAACCTGAGGAATGGGGTGGAATCATCTACGACTGGGTTAGCCATCTCTCATCTTTATACAATATAGTATGGATCGGACAGAGACTGATTGACACGGTGCATCGTAGATCACTGAGAATGGAATGACTGGAAGTGTCATGACCTTTTACGAACTGGTTGAGGGCGATATGGCCCATCTTACTGGTACGTCCTTGACAACACAACCTCGATCATCTCGGTTTAAACCTCATCGCTCATTTGCCTTGGTTTACGCTTGTTCACAAATAGAGTTCTATGAACTACCTGCGCCTTTACTCCGAAGAGCCCTTGATACGCTTGTCAAGAAAGGAAAGGCTCAGGTGATCAAGGGAGAAGCGGAAGGTGTAAAGTTCTTTTAGGTGGATAATAAGGAAGAAGACTCATTCTTGGCAACTCAACGACAATGACGAAAATGGCGAGCATATGAAGAATCGGGCTTCAAGAAGGAGACCTCAACGACATCACGCAAATACACGCTCTGCAGACAGGAGCACGATGCCTATAGGCTGAACCTTAGCATACTTCACCACCCACTAAGCCCCCAGTTATGGCTCCACTCGGTGTGGCTTGGCAGCTAATCGTCGGCGCTCTTAGCGAGACCGATGGGGCGACGCGTATCTGAGCGCTCGCTATCTGCGCAAGATGAGATTCAGGTACATGAGACCATGTTGACCTTCAGGCCCGAGGGAGCGAATTGGTTGGCTCGTTCGAGTGAATGGTGATGGTGAGGGTGATGTCGATGATGGTAGAGATCAGAGGTAGTAGGGCAGGAGCATGATGCGGGTGTGCTTGAACAGAAAGCTGTGTGAACATGCTGTGACGGTTGTAACTGCGTGATAGCCCTATAATAATGAAATCGGTTGAATTCGCTTCCGAGCATTCGAGCGCTTTGAACCTTGAACGTTCACCTCGAGGTCCTTTCTTTATTGTCTGAAAGGAATCACCATCATTTGCTATACACACAACACCAGACTATATACCTCGTCCACCGTCGTTACCTTTCTCTCTCTCACACTCGCTACCCTCACCTTCCTCGCACTCTCGACCGTTCTCACCCGCACCTTCCCTGTGCATCGCGACCCCGCAGCTCTCGGCAGCTCCAAACCAAAAGATGGACCTCGACTTCGATGATCTATCCGAATTAGACATTCCCATCTCAGATGCTCATCTCTCGCACCTATCATCACCTTCCCCGGCTCTAGATCGGGTGGGTCGATCGAGCGTATCCGCAACCGCGTCTGGAATGGGAATGGGAGATGGGAAGAAATCGGCCGGTGGAGCGACGTCGTCCGGAATGAATAAGCAAGCTGGGACGGGAGAAGATATGGGTTTGATGGATTGGCAGGATGTCTCTATGGAGGATGATATGGGTAGGTCATCCTTGTTTATCGAACGTTCGCGATCGGTTTGCTGATTTTTACATCATCATGATCATACAATCGCTTCAAACTATATCATACCCCTGCTCTGAAACCAACTTTTTGTGAAACTTCGTAGACTTTGAATTCTCTTCAACTTTCCCTTCGTCGACTCCGATCATTCCCAACCAATCACTTTCCCCTTCGACTCCTCGTGTGGAATTGAGCAAGATCGATACCTCTCGTTCTCATCCTCACGAGTTGGATCAAGAAATCAGTCGACCTGCCATGGATGATGGCCTTGACACCCCTTTGACTGCTCGACCGATCGGATCAAGAGATCACTCGTTTGCTAACTTTCAAGCACCCCATACCCCTCGAGCCGATTTCAACCCGGGTTCTACCGGAATGGAATACGGTTTACACTCCTTTGGCGGTCAAATGCCTTCGCACCCTGCTCACAGTACCGATGGGTTCTCCTTGAACTCGTTTGGAATGGGTATGAACGGAGGTTTATCGATGAGCATGATCAATCCACCCAAACTACCCTTGCCTGTTTATCCTGGAGCGACTCAGATTCAGATCAATCAGCAACTTCATCAGCAGCAGCTCCAGCAACAGCAACAGACCATCGCTGCCTCCGCTTTATGGCCCGGCTCAGCATCGCTCCCTAACCTGGCTGGTTTGGGTCTAGGAATCTCTCCACCTTCTGTCCGGTCTCTTGGTCTCCCAGGCGGAAAGAGGCCAAAGAAAAGGGCCAGAACGGATAAGGGGGATTCAGACGAAGAGGACACCCAGGATATGGAGTCAGGGCAAAAGGATACGGGAGCAGGTGACGACAGCGACGCTGATTCTGAACTTGGAGAGGTCGATGGTGACAGGGATGGGTTGGGAATGATGGGGATGAGCATGAGTATGGATCGCACCGGCGGGCTCGTTGACCCTGCTACTATGGGGGCATTCTCCTCTTCTACCGTAGAAGTCAAGACGGAGCAAGACGGCCAGGACAAGACTGCCGGTTCTTCCTCCTCTTCTTCAGCAAAATCGGGCCCTTCATCGAGCGGTAAACCTAACGGTTCTACTCCTGCGGGAGGCAATAAGAAGAAAAAGATTCCTCCTCCCGGAGGGTTCAAACCTTGGAACACTTCGCCTTCTTCTTCTCATCTTCCTTCCGGTTCGGCTTGTATTAATCCGGTCACCGGGGAAGTCGAGTTGCCCCCTATGGACAATCTCACCAAGGAGGAGATAAGGAAGGTCAAAAATCGGGCATCCGCTCAGCGTAGTAGGACACGCAAGGGAGAGCTCTTGGGTGGTTTGATGGACGAAGTCAACAGGCTGAGGGAGAGGTTGAGGGACGTCACTAACGGGGCGGAAGGAGGGGATGGGGATGATGCTTCCATGGGCGCAGAAGAGTTTTTGAGGAAGACACATGCGGCTAGGAGCGCTAGGGGTGGAAGCGTTGTCTCGTCTAATGACGGTGGATCTTGTTCGGGCACGACCAACGCCAATGTAGGAACCGGATCCACTTTGGGCGGAGCCAAGGACGAGGAAAAGGAAGGAATGAAGATGTTGATTGAGCGGTTGAGAGCGGAGGTAGAGAATGAGAAAAAGGTCAGGCAGGCTGCGGAAATGGAAGCCTGGACTTGGAGGCAAAAGCACGAACAGCTCATCAGTTCGATCGCACTCGGAGCGAATGGAAATACTATTCACCCTGGGCTTGTGTCTTCTGATTCATCTGTTCATTCTCCAGGCGTCAGTCTGGTCGGCTCGGATAAGGAGACTCTTGCGGACAGTCTGCGTGCGATGGACGATATTGAGGAAGACGAACTGGTTGAACTCTCGGCTGCGACCCCTAACATAGCCTCTATCCCTTTGGAGCACATTGACGCCGCTAGCTTGACACAGGATGAGCAACGGAAGGAACTGATCCAGGCTGTTACAAGAAAAAGAGAAAGAGCCGTTGTCAAAGGATCCCAGCGCGACAGCAAGGGGGTCCTAATGATGGTGAGTTTTTGAGGTTGTATTTTGGTACAACGAGACCGTTACTGATGGCGTATCTTCAACTCCAGGTCGTCCTCTTCTCGTTCGCGTTGTTCTCCATTCCTCCTCATTTGCGCACGCCTGGATTCAACACATCTACAGCTTTCCATATGAGCGCCAACAGTAACGCGGAAACGGCCGCATTGTTCGAAAAACTATTGCCTTACGATGCCACTAAGTCGTCCAGCAATGACATGGATACTGATGACCAGGACAAGCACGAGGCTCTTCTGGCTATCGCCGATGCTGCTGCCAAGGGAATTGAAGATGGCCAGCGACGTCAGCCTATGAAGGGAAAGAAGAGCCTTTCGTTCACCCTTCTCAGACCTATCGACGAGGAGCGTGCAGCCGAGTTTGAGTCGGCCGGTAGCGAACCCTCTTCAGCTGATCACACTGCTAGTGGCAACGTCGAAGACGTGCTTGAGAAATGGTTGGGTCTCAGTCTTTTCGACAATGGATCAACTACACCTTCGGAAGCCAAGCCGGCTCTTGATCGAAACGTTCCTGGCGGATGGGTCGTGGTCAATTCTAGTATCAGCGAGGACGACGATACCCCTCTAGTCGATGACAAGCGATTCGCCAAGGCGTCTTCTTCGCGCTCGTCGACCGCCTCCCCAATAACTCAAGGCTTCAAGTCTCTGACCGCTTGGGACGGTACGCCTATCGAGTCTATGCAGCTCGACGAGGACGTCTTGTCCGTCTCCCATCACAGAGCCGATTTGTCGTCTCGCAATGGATTGACCATGCCTTTCGCTCCTGACAAGCGAGTCCAGCCTGATGGACCAAGTCCTACCTTGGCTCCGGAGTTCCAGGAAGATCCTTTGGCTGATGAGCAACGCGCTCAAAGAGCAGCCTCTGTACCTTCTTCGATCGAAGATTCCGCAACGAAGACGAGGTCTTCCACCGGGATTTCGAGCCGCCGTCAATCGCTCTCGGTACTCGGTAATGGCCACACACCTTCTCGTACTGTTGGAGGGAATGAAACGCCTTCTAGAATCAGGTCCATGCCTTCCAGTGCTTTAATGGCTCTGGACGAATCTGTCAACGAGAGATATATGAAGTTGGAGTTGGAGGTAGACTTCGAAGTTGAATTGACGTGCAAGGGAGTTCGCAGGAAAAGAGCAGATCGACAACACGGAGAAGATGCAGAAGACCAGGGACGAACTGATGGGATCAGTCTAGTCGGGAAGGACGAAGTTGGACGTTTGTTGAGTTCAGGGTTAACGTTGGGCAAGGAAGGAAGTTTCTTGAGTCTTGGGATCTAGTTGGGTCGAGGGGTTTGTGGCCTTTTTGCACGTCTTCTTTTTTTTTGGAAATTCGCCTCGGCATATTATACCCGACACAAAAGCAGACGTAGAATCACGAAACAACGACAACACGAATATCAGGGAAAAAACGGCTGGCCGACAAAAATTGACAGTCGTGCGGGACTAGATATCCTGTCACTTCTGTTTAACGAAACTTTCTATCTTTTCTTTTCTCAGTCAAGGCTAGTCAAAATAGTATAGATTAGATGTCCTTGTGTAAAAGTCCTAATAGACATGAAGCGTGGATATATGGATATGTATTAATCGAAAGCTAGTAACAAGGCTCGGCAACGCCATGACGCAACGCTATACTGGCTCGAAAATCATCTGTCTAACGCCTGGCGGGTGCTCCTCCGCCCATTCCGCCGCCTCCGAACAGGGATCCCATCAGATTCATCAAATCTGGACCACCTCCAGTCCTGGGAGGAGGGATCTTGAAAGTGTTAGTCGAGATGTGCAAAATCGCCTGCAACGCGTTGCGACGGATTTAGCGGCCAAGGGTCGTGCCAGCCAGATAGAGCTACTCACCTCTGACACTGGTCCCGAACTAATGATCTTCTCCTGTCCTTTATATCGTCTGCACAAGCTTTCCCAGTCTTTAGGTATACCTCCCGTCGTTCCTCTTGCCTGGACGCCTGAGACACCTTCCGCCGGAGCCCGCTGAGCAGTCAAGATGACTAATTGAAGCCAATTCAAGGTCGATGATATGGTAACGGGTACCTCAGCAGGACTAGAATCCTTCGATGGTAGCGTGAGGTTGGAGGTTACGAAGGACGAATCGGAGGAGGACAAGAGGTTGATGAATTTGGAGAGGAAAGCACGAGCAGGTTGGATTGCCGGTGGGGTCAATGAGATGAGTCTGAGTGTGACGAAAGGTATCCGAAAATGAGTTTGTTCGGGTTTTCCATGAGGGTATGTACGTATCACTCACGGTATTACCACTCGACAGGCATATGGAGCAGGATCATCGCGGCCCTTTCCGCACCTGTGAGGTAATATGATTGAGTTCCCGTTTTTTCTCAGACTCATGAGGTCGAAGAGATTACCATTCGTATGCCATTTCGGCCAGAGTTACAGCAGCATCACGCTTGCAAGAAGAGATCAGGTGATGCTCCGCAGCGATAAATTGTCGATCTACAAGCAGCTCCTGGTCAGATGGCTACTAGGTGTTACATGCCGGGTTGTTGCATACCTTTGTAGTATAGTTCACCGATGTACTTGTGGAGATCAGAGTCTCCAGTGGGACACTCTCCAAACTCCATCGACCATCTAATCAGGTTTACGATCAGCTTGGAGTACCGCAATGTGGTATTTTTGAAACCTACCTAATGGATAAATCTGCTAGCTTCTTCCTCCATGCACCTTCCGATGTCATCAGAGCCAACAGTTGAGTGATTCGAGCTAGAATATCGATTGACCTCAATTTTAGGTCAGATTTGAGGAATATGAACCAGCTGTACCTCTGCTTTCCGTATCAACGGCTATCTCTGCTGTTTTGTATACTTCGACCATGTAACATCCTAAATCCGTTCCACTTCCCCATTCTTTCACCTTCATCAATTCCTTGGCAGAGACGAACAGAACATGGATTGCCTCTTGCTTGTGTCCAGAATGAACTAGTCGAGCGGCAGTCGTTCGAGCCTTTTGATGAGCGGAATAAGCGTCTGGAGGAGTCGCTTCCAGGTAGCGGACGATAGGAGGTAGCAGTCTAGCAGGATCAGTGGGAAGGGTACGGGGCGGCATGATGAGCTACAATTTTGTTCAGTCAGAGTCTATCGGAAGAACGGAAAAGGATGGCTATGGTTAATGTACATATCCGAGCTGTCCGTACTACTGATTAGATGACGAACCATGCGCTTCCAGCGCGACGCTTGTGAGCCTCCGAGCTGCGTCTACACTAGTACTAGGCCTAACCTACGACTAAGACGAACACATTTCTGATCAACCTCCAAGCCATGTAAATATTTAGAATCAGGCCATGTAGCACGATGTCTTCGTTCGACTCTTGACGACCACTTCATGTTATCTTGGAGCTCGTTTCAATAATAAGAGGTCAGGCAGCACAAATACATGGCAAGATGGAAAGAACGACGATCTACTGCAGCGTCTTTGGAGGGGGAATTAGCTGTGGCGGAGATCAGCTGAGAGGTGGGTCGTCGTTCTGCGAATTGCATGATAAGGCCTTGCTCGGTTTGAGAGAAACGCCTTGACGAGGAGTATAAGATGCGAACATTTGTCAGATCCGGTGTCATATGCTCAACCCTATCTATCATTCAATACGGACTTTTTCCCAGTTGTGGAAGGTTCATCACAGTACCTATTGATAGGTTCCTACTTTCTGCTTGATTTCTAGCCAAGATCACATGATCTTCAACCCAAGGATCGGTCAAACCGGATCAAGAAAGGTCCAAATCTAGGTTCATCGAAAAAGTCAACAGACTTTCGCAGCTATGTGTACCTTTCAATGACACTTAGGCCTTTGACCTCAGTATCGGCCACGAACTACCACCAAATGATACCGATTCGGCGAACGAACGCAACGCAATTGGGCTAGATCATAAGGGAATGCTAGATGAAGAACATTTGATGTGACGGTATTTCATCTGGCTTTCCAAATGAACGACATCTGGCCTTGTGAAGAGGACTCGTGTTCCGCATACAAAGCGTATGCACACGGCAGCCGTCTATTTGGAACCTCGAAAAGGTCCATCGTGCTCATATGAAATCACTTGGAAAGGTCAAATATCGACAGCCGGAAACAATCGCTCCTCGTCGAGGATATTTACTATGCTGCGCCAGCTGTACCAAGCGATTTTTTATTTTTTCCAACCTGGAAATGATCGGTAAGATACTTCTCCAGATGACTTTTCACATCGTATTCGTGTTATTCAGAAGCGCAGCAATCCCTAAGGCGCAATGTGTGGTTGCTACCCCAAATATGATCCACAACCTTTAGTATCAATGCTGGCACTATTACACAGCTTGAATTTGTGGTCAGAACGGTATCCTCTATACACCGTCCTCATCGATTTCTACTTGGATTCTGTAGTGGCCAAGGACAAGAAACTAGCCGTAGTAAGCTTTATCAAACAACTAAACTACGGTGTGTCAGTATCCACAGGCGTTGGAGCAAGATCCGTGCAAGTCCATAACTTAGACCAAAGGCACCGGACGGTATCGACATGGGTCAAGGACGTTTTGAAATCAGGGGACCTAGACTGCATCATCTGCGGGGCAAAGGTGGTCAAACAGTTGGAACAACTAGGTAAGCGTGGTCATGATTATAGCAGGGCCATGCATGTACTAAAGGCGACAAAAAGGGTGTCAGCCCATCTCTGAGCTTGCAATACGTTCATAGGGTGCAAAAATAAATATTTAGGTTGTTTCCAACCCATTTCTGTTATCCAGCGTGTCATCCTTATGCAGGGGCCATGCTAATCTTCTCTGTATCGTTCCAATTTTATCGTAGTGCACACCGAAGTGGCATACTGTACCGACTACAACCGCTCCTGTTAGTAACAAACGGCGCGTCTATCGTCTTTTGAGGCACATGCGCGCCCCGGCGAGAGCGCATATGCGCTCTCACGGCGGGCTTGTCCTGAATCCGGACCGATCTTGAGCAAGTTGCGGCATCTTCACCTTTCATACCAATACCGAACGAAACAGCCCTTTTTCTGCGAGAACCTGCTAGACTACTCCCCCTGACTCGCTCTATCACCCTCACGAGGTCTGGCGACCTCGCTCAGCATCTCACGCTGGCCGTTACCATGTCGACCCAATCCCTCGCCTCGCGGCTCTCACTACCGTGAGACCCTCTCGACTCGCTCTTGCTTGCACTTTCCTAATGACCGGCTTCTCCCAGAGCCTTCCTACAACGAGCTCTGACAACAGAAGGCTTCCGAACCCTCTCCGATTTCGACCAGATCACTTCCGAAGAATTGGCACAAGGTGAAACTCATCGAACTCTTCACTTCCCGACTGCGCTCGCTCACGCTCCCGCATGCAGACCTCGATATCGCCCACGACGTGGCTGAAGACATCCTTCGACAAGTCGAAGCATGCAAGGGTGAGTATAACATCACCTGGCTTCAGATATGGACCTAAAAAACGCTACTCGTCGCAGCCGGACCTTCATCGCAGATCCCGCTGAAAAAGGCACCTCGCACATGGTCCTCAGGCAGCACCGCAGTCGACGAGCTCTTTCGCCCTCTCGCACACACAACGTCGAGCGCTCCTTCTAGTGCTGTTTCACCCGCCCTTCGGCCGGGCGACTCTGGAATTTCTGGCGACCGACATTTCGGCCTGAGACCGGGTGACATCGCTGAAATTGCAGGCCCACCCGGTTCAGGCAAGACGAGTCTTCTCGTGACGACCGTCATCAACGCGAGGTTGGACGATTTGGACTCGCACGTTTTGGTGGTGGGTGAGAGTGCCCGTGCGTGTTCCACCTTCTGGCCAAGAATCTCACGACTTTCCGCACTTAGACACGGAAGGTGGGATAACCCCGTCAAGGCTTAAAGAGGCGTTCTTGCGATGCACATCACCACACACGCCGCACGAGCTCCTCCACGGAGTACACCTCGTCCGAGCCACGACACAGACGCAATTCCTGGCCTTCTGGCACACGCTCGACATCTGGCTGACCCGGCATCCAGAGGCAAGTATCTCTTGTCGGGAATCGCAACCACCAGCAACCTGACCCTGTACCTCGCAGACCCGACTCGTGGTCGTCGACACCTTGTCATTTCACTTCCGCCAACCTGGCAACGACTTGGCTCACAAACGTCGCTCGATGGAACTGCAAGTCGATTTTAATTTACGTGCCCCCCGACACAGCTGACTTGCCCGCGTACACAGAATCAGACAGACCGTGGCTAAAGCGTCTACAAAACACTCTTGCGCGATCCTCATCGCCGATCAGATGGCTACGAAACTCTTGACAGCGGAAAACAAACCCGCCAACTTTGACACTGGCGATCGAGCCGTTCTCATGCCACAACTCGGTGACGCTTGGCAACCACCACGAACTGCCAAACTTGTCATCTTCAAAGCCGGTCGAGGTTATGGCGAGAGGTGAGTATAACAACTCTATACGCTGGGATGCACATCACTAATCCTTCCACCGCAGATACGCCTACGTCGCTAGACGACCGGGAGAGACTGAAGACCGACCGTGGGCCGCTTTCAACATCGATGTGAGCAGCCATCGCGTCGAGACGACCAATTCGCCAATGACATCTTTCACGCACAGGATCACGGACTGCTATGCGATCGGATTCTCGAATAGTTGTACCCATAGTAATTTAAAAGCACTCATAATACGCTCTGCCCATGCTGCCCATCTGCCATGCATGACCAAGGGATAATTACGATTTCTCGACATTGCGCGACTGTGCGTCGACGAGTCTCAGGCCAGGCTCAATCGATCGGGATGGACCGACTTGCCACAGACATCTCCTCGTTCATGTGCTTATTCATCACACACCCGGCCATGCCTCAGGTCACTACATACCTCACCGTATTCTTCCTCGCCACAAGCTTCTTCTTGTTGACTCCCGCCTCCAACGAGTACATGTTCCGATTGAAACAATTCCTGGCACCTTTCACGACTTCTGCAAGCACCATGGCCCATACCAAAACTCCTCCCGCTCCTACCGTACCCACCGCCATCAAGAGCCGTGAGAACCTGACTCCCAGTGAAGGAGGTGAGACTGCAGCCCTTTTGACGTCCATGGAATGCATCTAATCTGCCTTGAGATCGCAGTGGAAACTGCCGTCTTTGCAAGTGGATGCTTCGTAAGTGCAGAGATTTCGATCTTGCCTTGAGCTAGACATCCTGACTCTCGTGTCATCTACAGTGGGGAACCGAACACCTTTTCAAGCAGTACTACTCTCATCTTCCTAAATTCTCCGCCGTCTCCGGTTACACCGGTGGCCAGGACTCTGGCAAGGCCCCTAGTGAGTATCTATCTTGCCATCATCGATCGCATGCCTTGCTAATTCGCCCAACGCAAAGCCTACCGTGAAGTCTGCTCCGGTACCACTGGCCACGCCGAGGCTGTCAAGGTCACTTACCACGCCGGTTCCGTCGGATACGGAGAACTGGTAGAGTTCTTCTACAGGACGCACGATTCCAGCACCATCGATCGTCAGGGACCAGACAGGGGAAGCCGTGAGTATTCGACGGACTACAAGGCCAGAACCTTGAACTGACCTTTTCTCGAACAGAATACCGTTCGGCCATCTTCTACACCACCCCCGAGCAAAAAGAAGTCGCCGACAAGGTCACTGCCGAGGTTCAGGAGCAGCAGTACGTCAAACGCGCTGCAAACGAATACGACTCTTACTCATGCAATTCTCACTACTCAGCGTCAAGGGTAAGCCCATCGTGACTCAGATTGCACCTCTGGGCAAGTGGTACGACGGCGAAGATTACCACCAGAACTACCTGTTCGACAACCCGAGTGGATACCAGTGTCCCACTCATCGATTGTACTGGTAGACGACTTCCAAATGGTTGTACATGTAAATATGCGAATGATATAAATTCCACGTTCCTGTACACGTGCTATGATTACTGCCATCTTCGCCCGCTCAATCCACCTCGATAACATCATCTTCTATGGGCACAGGCTCACGTGGACCCGCAGCGGCAGCTGGGACGGGAGTGCTAAGTTTAGGTTGAGGAGTGGTAGCGTTTGGTATGTTTGAGTCTATGTGCATCGCTTTCAGTCACGACACACGGCAAGACCAGGACACGACGACTCACTGGAAGTCTGTTCCGTCTTACTGGGAAAGACTGCAGCCATAATCTGAGGGACCCACGCTTTGACGAGGTCCTCTGCAGTAGCTACGACCCGCTTGCAGATCACTGACCAGGCTGCGACGCTGATTGAACCTAGATACGTATGCGAATGTCAGGCGACAACATACTGCCACGTAGACCACCCATACATACCCCTGGGACCACCTCCAAAGCTCAGCAACCACCCAATGACACCCGGTGCCCAACCATAAGGCATCCAAAACACGGGTTGACGACGGTAATACCAGCAGATGACGAGCTGAAATCCCGAGGTGAAGATATAAATGACAGTAGAGAATAGCTTGTTGAATCCCGATCGTTGCGACGTGACAGAGGTATCTATGAATCGAATCAAATTAGCGAACCAGTCGTTCTACTAGCTGTACCAGACTCACTAATTTTTGTCAACTCGTCCATACCTCTATCCAACTTTCTTCGCAACTTTGCCCACTTTGCAAACTGGTCCTGCGAGCTCGTCGCATTGAGTTCTGCCTTCGTGGTCAGAATATCCTTTTTCAGAGCTCTTTGTTTCGTGTATGACGAGCTCAAGAAAAGGTATTGATAACCAGAGAAGGCCTACGATACCACACGGTTAGTCCGCATTCACCGTTCCCATCGACCAGGTGCAGCTTACCAGCTCGACCAACACGGATTTGCCTATCCAGGAAACCACGTTGGTACTGAATATCACCAGTAGGATAAGTAATGCCAACTCCATGACGATGGTTGTATTTATTTGCTTCCAGAACGAACTGGATATCGAGATTATTGCTAGAGAACACATGTTTGAACCTTGATCGAACGCTGGCAGCTCCGGACTTTCGATACTCGGCGGCCGGTTTTCGCGTAGATTCTGGATCATCTACGGCTCAACCAATTCGACTCCATCTCTGACGACTATCCTCTTGGCCTCTTGACCCGCTCTGCCAACCATGCAGACGCAACCTAACATCCCCAAACTCAAAATCAAGCTCAAGGCGAACCCCTCGTCTGAAGATGTCCCCCAGGCTGACGTCCCGCTCACGCCTGAACAGGAACAAGCCAAACAGAGGGAAATGATGGAGAGCAAGTTGTTGGAAACCATCGACACCTTGTGGCAGATCGAACTTAGAGCAGGAGACGTCGCAGAAGGTCAGGAGGAGTTCTTGGTTGATGACCTGTAAGTGCCTGATGTATGCTACCGCATCTCGCTCTGCTGACCTGTTCTCATACACTACTAGGCAAACTCTCGTTGCCAGCTACAAAGACATGTCTGAGCTGGCTAGCCAGATGACTGAAAGCGTACACTACAGTGCAGTACAGTCAGTCGAAATGGTAGCAATCTAGGCAAAGAACCTCTTCTGATGCTCTCAACTCCCTCAGACAGGTTGATGCTGACATGAACCCCCACAAGCACACTCGAGATCTGCTAGGTAGTGCTCTTAGGGCAAATCAGCTCGGTAACGCTCGTATTAAGGCATATGAAGTGAGTCTTGTCGGTGGATAAGTGGGCCAGCCAATGTTGATCTTCCAAACACATGATGTTCAGTCATACCATGACACCCTTGCCGACGTCATAGGTCAAGCGTTTCCTGATCTAACCAGCGTTCTTCAGCCAATCAATAAACCAGGCCCTCTCCCTACCACCACGCAAGCAACTGACCAGGGCCAGGAAGCACAAGAGAAGAAATCTGAGCAGGTCAAGGCAGAGATGGAAGACGTCAAGATGGATGTTCAGGGCTGAGAGGGAGTTCGCTTGACGACACGATCTCACTCCCATCCTGGGAAGAAAGCGGTGGTTTAGAAGCCGGGCATCTTCGACAGCATTCTCCGCGAGTCAGGCTTTGAGACTAGTTCGCATGAAAGCAATCTCAGCGTTTCGCATCAGTACAACGGGACCCTCCATCGACACTGCTCGAGGCCTTACTGACTGTTCCCTTGCTCGGAAGGGGCTGTTCTACGTGGCACAGTGCCGGAGGATTATCAAGCCTAGACAACACTGGACGATTTCCTATCACTGGAGCAAGTTGCGCACGATAACCAGCACTCGATAAGGGGTCCTTTTCTCTCTTGAGTGCACAAGATAGATGAAGCTATCGCTTGAACGAGCCTTGTGCAAACTATCTGCATTCGTATATTTAATACATTTCAATGTCGCGATTTCAGTTGAACAATCTTTCAACGATACATGTTCCCGTCGCTTTCCTTCGTGCTTCATGGTTGTTAGAGATTTCTAGAAACCGAGTGATGGCTCAGCAAGGTCGATGAATGAGCACGCCGCATCTCAGCTTACAAGCAGTCTTTCCCAAGTCTCCCCTCTTATCACTACCGTCGCTATCGAACTCCTGCTGACCAACACTCGCACTGGCTTCTCCCTTGGTGGGGTCGGGAGGGGTGATCTTATCGCCCTTGCCAAGACCTAGATCCTGCTTGCCGGATGCGGCGTCAGGAGAACCTTTGTATCCGGGAGCACTCTCTGCGAATCCGGGAGGAGGTTCGTTTCCGTTGGAGATGCTGTCGGGCTTCTTCTCGGGAGTGTCCATGGTAGGGGTGGGCACTTTACCGGCACCTTTAAAGGCGGAAGAGGTGGAGCTGAAAGCCGCTACACGGGTAGGCCGGATCGAACGGAGTTGGGTACGGAAGAGCATGGACATTTCGTTTGATATATTGTGAATGAAAGTGTTTGGAAATGAGACAGCGACCTTCCAATGCATTGCGCCGGGTCGGGCTGCTTATATACGTTCGAGCTCCATCCGATCGATTCAGCTGTCGTCATCACCGATGACCGTGATCACGTGATCGCAGTGTTATGGGATGATGACAGTAAGCGAAGCGCTGCTGGGGAGACGGGATGTCGGATCATGCAGATGATACAGGTGGAAATCGAAGATTCGATGGTTACATATATCAGAACGAGAGTAGTATAGGATGGTGATAATGTGGGATGTATTTGACGCTGAGCGCGGTGTGTTTTCGAGCTGACAACGGGTGGTTGTCAACGTGCGTCCAGATGTACACTTTGATGTTGGCTTACCGGATAGACGACGTTCTCAGGCTCCTACGACCAACTTGGCGATCCCGTTGTATATCGATTGCAAAGGAAGATTTCCATTGTTGTTATCCACGGCATAGTTGTTGCAGAGGCTGTTCTTGAACAGCTGAAACTTGATTTTGTCCTCGGCAACTCCAAGTTGGGGTCCGGCTTTAGCGAGACGAGCCAGTACTAGAGGCTTAAGGTCCTCCAAGGCTCTGTCAAAGTCCAAGGTGTATACACCCGCCGTCGATGTAAGTCGTGTGTCCTTCCGGATAGCTTGTATCATGTTCTCGTTGATCTTTGGATATTTATCGAGCAGAGGAATCAATCGAGCCATGAAGATCTATCGTTTGGTCGATTTGTGTGTTATCGAGCGAGATCCTATCGAATCATCTGGAACACCAACCTTCGGTCTCTCCAGAAAAACGACTTAGTATGATTCTTCTTGGGCATCATCATCAGAAGGCGTGTCTCCGCCAAGTCGGCCTGCGGCACATCCCGATCAGTCTCTTGGAGGACTAGAAGAGCTCCGAACTGAATTGCGGCATGCTCCACAGAATTGCTATCGCACATCTTTTGTGATGGCATCAGTGCCGTCATATAGAACTGTACAGGGAGAGACTGCTACCTTTGGCTGGTAAGACTTGAAAAAGATCGCTGCGGATTTGGCTTGTATGCTATGGGATCTTTGATGGATGCTTGTGTAGATGACGTAGGAAGTCAGTGTACTTTCAGGGTTTTCGAAGCAGTCCGTCCTGATATACGAAGGTGCTCTATCGATGCCTATCTTGCTCAGCGTGGCGATTTGCTTCGTTTCAACCCGAGTACCCTGGGACCCTCATTTTCAACGAATTTTCACCTTTCGAACGACATGGCACAGTGGCGTTCCCCTCAAAACTCGAAAAGTGTGCCAAAGGTAGGTGATTTGAAGGAAGGTGAGACCGTCGCAATTGGAACGATACGGACTTGTGTTTATTCTCGTTTGCTGGCGCTTCGGGAGGTTGTTTGCTCACAAAGCTTGAAAGCGGCGCGTACGGGGAGTAAAAATCACGCGTTTCATCGTCCTCGTCAATTTTCCGTGAGAGCAAGATCCGGGTATCATACATCTCCGGCTGATGTCCGATGTTTGACTCACTTTGTGACTACAAAACTCAGATACCTTTGATCTTTGTCATGTTGTAAAGCTTCTAAAGCTTCTCTAAGCTGTGTAAGTCCTGTGATCATTCCAGTCACGTCGACACAGCTTGTCCGTTAGACGCAGTATATCACCAGTCGCTCAATCATTCTTTTCGAGTCAAGAATCTTCAACAGAAGCGTCAGCATAATTCGTTCTATCGATGAAACTACACCAGCCTAAGCCCACGACATCGTAAAGTATATAGCATGCCCCCACGTACTAGCTTCCAGATCACGGAACCCTGACCGCTCTCTAACGCTTTGTCACACAGCTCAACCTGCGCAGTCCGCTTCGACAATGCAATACATGGACATCGCCAAAGGTCTAGGTATCGAGAAAATCATCGATGATTACTGGTAAGGTGTCCGATCTCCGCTATCCTAGTTGTAATCATTCCTGACGTGGTGTGTCGCTTCCTATCATCGTAGGGATACCCCAGTTCCCCGCAAAGACTTGGCCGAGACAATCGTTCTGACTCAGCAGTCGAAGGTCTTGCATAGAGAAGAAGAAGTCAGTGGTTCTACGACCATGGTGCAACACGCTCGGTACACTGAACTCCGTCTCGTGTTCCTTCACAGTTTTGGACAGATCACATTGTGTTCGTCAGGAGGATGTTGCCGATCGCAAGGGCATATCAGAAAGAGGTCAAGAATCTGATTGGTATGTGCGCCCTTGTCTCCGATCCTTCGATAATTGGGCCTCATGCGATGCGTTCTCTAGCAAAGGAAACCCGTTCTAATGGCCGAGAAGAAGCGTTGAAAGTCAAAGGTGCTCTGGGACTTTCATGGACCGAGATGGCGCGATTACCTGAACTAAGAGATGCCTGCAGGACGACTCTCATATCGAAGACTGGATATCTATCTCCATCTTCCTTGAATGAGAAGCGATTTGTATAATTACTGGTGGACTATTATGCCCCAGAGAAAAATCCAGAGCTTCCTCTTCAATCTCTCTACTACGCATTATTGTACTTAGTTCACCAGCGCGAGACGAGAGTCGAGGCGTCTTGTGATCTGTTCGACTAATTGGTTATTGTACGTTGTGATGTCCCATCTAAGCCTCATCGCTAGATCGTATTCCTGCCTGAATTTCATCGCTGAATTGTAGCAACGGATCAAAGTATAGCGGCGCATGTCGATATCCCATCCGTCCGCAGCACATGCACGGCGAATGCACAAAGTTCACCCACACTACCACTGAATCTCTTGAGATTCTCTCATCGCGAAACTTCTAAGCACGTGCTACCCAGTTTTCATTATGCCATCGTCAGTGACTTGAGATACTGACGACCTGACTTCGATCTCGATTCGCGCTTGCGCAGCGACCGCGCCATCGTCCCCATGGCTGAGCCCTTTAATTGGAAGCCTATCCTGCTTGGAAAGATGGTTTATTGTTTGCAAATGGAAGTAGTGCTACGATCGGAAAGGATTGACGAATACGCTCCGTTCTCTTGTCAAAAAAGCTCAACAAAATGCATGCTGTATATACATCTCATCATGCGGTTTGAGTTTCACGACTCCCAGATTGATTATCGCGCTTGGGGTGACCAATCCATGACAAGAACCGAGGAGTCTGATCAACTCGTAGAGCGCCAAAGCGAACATCAGTTGGCATGCATGTCATGGATACGTGCAGCGACGCCGTGCGACGGGTAATACACATCGAGATCTCATATTCCAGGTCATCCTGTCGATTTGACGACAGATGCGTGGGACCTCTGTTTTATCCCACTTTGTGTCGAAACAAGCACCTCGAACCAGAGCTACTTCTTGCTCTACCATCAGGGTTGCATATCAAACCGAGAGGCGTCATAAGTGCATCTCATCACATATTGCCCCTCAAACAATAGCGTCGCTGCCATATTCGCGGCTAGTCTGTCTTCAGGTATCACGAATTGAATATACGGGTGTGCTGCATATCGTGTCTACACATCAAGAGTTCCCCTAACGGCCAGACGACCGAGGGTGCATTCTCATCCTCTTCTGCCCATGCCCATTCATCCGACTTTTTCGTTGTATCGGCGAGCGAGGTCGCCATCTTTTCCAGTGTCCCGGAGTGAGCATGGCCGCTTAATCTAGCCTGTTGGTCTATAGCTCGTTGCAGGGGATGAAGAAGAAGTTGCGTAGATGCATAAGGACCAATGAGGTTGAGTCGTACTGCTGACGAGAGGATAGCTCTGACATGCAGGTAGAGATGAAGGTGTACAGCTCGATCTATTCATGCGGTATCGTTATTTAGCATTCCGCTCAGAGACATGGATGAGTTTACTCACCGAGAGAAAGTCCCATCGCTCGCGTCAAAAGGCCCCAGCAAACAGGTAGATGCCCGTGAGCCTCCCCCCGTCGGATCCGCAGTTTAAAAGTATTGATTGTTGTCTTATAATCGAGCATACTGTCCTCCTGCTGAGAGCCAACATCCAGATTAGGCATAATGGGCACAGAGAACCCCTTTGTCAATAGTGTCAACAAAGCTACTCCTTGTGCGGTAGATGACCTGCGTGTGACATGGTTCAGAGTCATCGCCTCGTACATTTCGTCCAACCGTATCAGCTCTTCGATGCTTCCCTTCTCTAGTCCTGCCCAAGCATCTCTGACAAAGCCCAAGGTACTGGAAGCATAGTTGGTGACGCTTCGCTCTGCGAATCTCACGACCGCTTCCTGAGGGGTGAGGTGCTGTGATGTCGAATTGGAAGACAGGAATCCATGTTTAGAATACGACTCTAGCCCTGATGATGCGACGAAGCCTCCTGTAGGTAGGTTCGAATCCAGGAGAATATATAGTAGATGTCTTTCCTTTTCTATTTGATCGTTCATGCTTGTAAAGATCCATGTGTCGACCTCGACTGTCGACGAGGATGTCTTGGTTATCATTATTACCATCGGGTGTTCTTGACTGTTCTGTTTATGAAGTGGATGGCTTATTACACGTGATTGCCTTCTCAAACGATTTATGATAAGCGTTTTTCTGCCATTCATAAGAAATTCGAATCTGCCTCGTAGCTCGTAACAGCTCTCGACTGAGTTTCCAACGAACAAATCCACATCACAAGTTGCCGGGCTGCTTAGCTGTACAATCGTGAGTCTCAAATCCCAAGCTCTTGCCTTCCCCCTTCTCTACCGCTTGCGGCTCCTCGGAGATGATATCTTCCAACTACACCCAGCTCGGGGAATAAACATTATTCTAGACCCTTTCAACTCGCTCTGCGTCTTCTCTCGTTCGTTTTGGACGAGGGATAATGGGACCTTTTTGATCTTCGGAAAGATTAGGAACTATAGTGGACGAGGGGGAAGGGTCGCTACCGCGCTTTGAGGGATACATTTATTTGTCATAGTTACACTGAGAGGAACTCGCCTTAGACCTTTCCTTGATTTCGAAGCTACGTTGGAGATAGTTTCGAGTGCTGATCACAGTGCCTTTTCAACGATCTAGATCCGGATCCATACCCTCCAAAGGAACAGTTCGAATTCATGCCTTTTCCCACAATCAGACGACTTGCTGGTCGTCCAGCTACTCATCCTTCAGAGGTACCTGTACAAGCCGCAGAATTAGCACCACCAAGATCTCAAGAGCAAGCCGACAAGTATTTTAGACGAGTAACAAAGGAGAATGTTCCACCTAGTCGCCTGATTCGATGGTTAGGAGTTGGAGGATGGGTAGTTGGCGGAGGTGAGTTTGACGCGATACCTATTCCGCCTGTGGCTTCAAGCGTTTCTTCGTGCTTGCTATCGCTATCATTCTCCTCTTGTCGAACAGTAGAATTAGATCGTGTATGCTCATACATACCTTGTTTGCTTGTCTTGTATATCATTTCCGATACAAATTCAATGTTGTTTCATGACGCTCGTCCGCTCAGTCGCCTGCACATACATGGTTCTCTATGCTGATTTCGGTGACAGAGAACATGTCTTTTCACCAGTGAGCCAGTACCTTAGAGAGTTCTCGATGCCTACTGATCTTGGTTGATCGAGAGCAGGTTCGACGGCAGTTCCATGCTTACACCTCATCCATCTTCAACTTGTCGGCATCTGAGCGATCGAGTATAGGTCTGCCGTTCGAGCAGCCACTTAGAAAACCGGTCGATACGATAGGCAGCGAACCGTCATCGAAAATCAACACTGTTGAGAACAACCGATCGAATGGACCGCTTAGCGGAGAAGGATCGATACGTGGAAGATTCGTTTGATGCATTGTTGAGTTGTACGAGCATTTGTATTGAAACATGACGATACCTGCAGACTTTCCTTATCAACTCAAAACGTGAACGAGTTTGCAATGAAGGTAGAAGATCATATAGCATAAATTCTTTATTACAATATCGAATGTCAATCCGTTGGTTTCTCCTAAATCCTCATGGTCCCATAGGAACTTGCAACGTCGCCTGAAGATGGCGCTGCTGTAGGCAAGGATATGAAATAACGGAAGCCCAGTTTAGACTCTTCCCACCCCCGCTCTCCGGCCAGCTCTCCATCAACCAGTCCGAAAACCAGGAGAAGAGCCGACCGAAAGGCGAGAGAGATACGGAAGAGGGGGTCTGATCGAGGGAGAGGCCGTAAAGACTCGTAACCCGTCGACAGGAAATATACGTCAATCGATAGCGTTGATTCGAACTCCAGTGAAGAAGGCGGTTTAATTGCGGACGCTTCCAGTCTGTCGAGTGTGCGTCATACTTGTCAAAGACTCGTACGACGCTCGGGCCCATGAAGAAACAAAATCCAACGAGGAAATGATGATCCAAGTTGCGGAATTGATCTGGTTATATATTCCTGGAAAGTTTGCGAAGCGCGAAGATTGGTCACGTGAAAGATTACGAGCTCAGAACGCATAGACGCCTCTCTAGACAACTGCGTCAAGTAGTAATTATGATACCTCCTGGTGGTCCTAGAGTCTCACTAAATCGCTAAACAAGCTTGTCTTATCAATATCAGCTCGGACACTACCATATATCAAGATGTCTACGGGAAGGTTTCTTTTCAACTCTCGGGTCTCAAGCATTGCTCGATCGAGCACGGCTAGCTTGCTGCAAAGCGGCTCGAGATCGGCTTCTACCGTACCTAACGTACCCTTAGTTGGGAAGGGCATAAATCAGAGTAATCGTAAGTCAGAATGTACGCACCTAAGCCTTCACAGATCAGTAATGCAGTTTCGATCGCTACGCAGGTGCCGAAGCTCAGCTTCGACGATTCTGGAAGACCGTTGGTATTCAACCGGTACCATCCTCCTCATCTCCAACATCATACCTTATCACGCTCGATGGCCGATCACTAAAAACACCTTCCGGCAAGAAGCTTGAAATACCTGCGCAGAAGAAAGTAGCAGCTATGATGATTGCAAACGAATGGGAGAACCAAAAGGAAGTTATGAAGGTTTCGGGATTGCCAATGGTATGTATCCGTTCTTTCGGGGTTGCCAGGCGGACGCAACTCTAATCCAGCTCATCTCCTGCATCAATTTTCATCAGACGTCTATTGCATCTCGAGCACTGGATGGTCTTTCAGATCCCGAGACAAAGCAAGGCGTTATCGATGAACTCCTTCGTTACCTGGACACAGACACCACTTGGTAGGTACACTCCGCTACTACGCTTTGATCACTTGTCCTCACTAACGAGCATGCTCATGAGAAGTTTCCCAGAGGACCATCCTTCAACACTTGTGAGCTTGCAAGAGAAGAATTGGGTGCCGTTGCACCAGTATTTTGAAAAGGTTCACGGAATCAAGATCAAGTCTTACGAGAATCTCGTCCTGGGAGGTGGCCAGAAGTTTAGGCAGGACCAAAATACGAGGGACGTACTGAGACGGGTGGTGGAAAGTTGGGACGCATGGCAAATCGCGGGTATGTCGCCATCTTTCGCCTTATCACGTTGTCCATCGCCTGACCATCTATGCTCTACAGGACTTGAACGGGCGACTTATGCTACCAAGTCCTTCTTGACCGCATTTGCCTTAGTTGCTGGGCAATCGACTGCAGATGTTGCTGCTCAAGCTGCTATGGTCGAAGTTCAAAGCCAGATTGACTTGTGGGGAGAGGTAGAGGATTGTGAGTTATCTTTCACTTGCTTCGCCCAGTCGCTACATCGGTCACTGATATGGATGATATTTCCAGCTCATGATGTTGATCATCAGGAGATCAGGCGGCAGTTGGGCAGTGTTAGTTGTATCCTGATCAATAATTAATCCCCCGCATAGAGTCGATTGTAAAGCGCATATGCAATTTATTTCCAGAAGTTGAGATTTCGTTCTCGTTTATCGAAAATATCAAGGTAGCGTTTGTACTATTAGTGCGGTCGACAGCAGGGCTACAGATATCTTCAGCTTCCACCTGATAGCTTATCGAGAATACATTATAAAGTGCAAAAATCAATATGTCTATCGCAGGAATCAACCCGGAAGATTTGGGGAACATGGGCGAGATTGAGGCCCAGTTTGCGGTGAAGACGGTGGAGCATTTGGAGGTATGATGATCGCTTGGACGACGACAGCAACAGCTAAAGAGGCTATCATCTCTTCAAAATGGTATGATCATTCAGGCCTATCAGAAGATCCTATTCAACATCCGACCGTCCACCTTGAAGCTGACAAAGTGAGCCTACTCTGCTATGCAGAGTCGGATCGTATCAATTCGTCATTTAACTAATGTTATAACCGCTTGTCTCTATCAGAGTGGACGATCAACTATTCGATGACTTGAATGAAACTTTCCCTGAACTCAAGACTGCCGAGTCTCTTATCAAGCTGAACGAGAACGAGATGAAGAGCGCTAAAGGAAAGGAGCGATGGAGGAACTTCATCATGAAGGTCAGCCTCTCGTGCTGTGGTACAGCTTCTTTCATAGTCACTGATGTAGAGATCCTGGTCTTGTCCTCTAATCACAGTACGAAAAACTTGTTCCCGATTACAATTTCGGGACCATCCTTAGAGGGGACGCTCACCGAGAATATGACGAGGACAACTCCATCTTGGTCACCAGAGTACAATTTTACGCTATCGAGGTGGGAGCAACTCGAAACCGTATTGATGCGATATCTCGTTGATCCAGTTTTGCTTTCGGTAGATCGCTCGAAACAGGCACGGCGTCAATGACCGCCGTAAGTCGTCTCATCTCCTTGCCCAGTCTCTCACGTTGATATTTACTCCACCTGTTTTGCCCCAGTCTACGAGCAGTACCAAGCTCAAAAGAATAAGGCATGACTGTCGTCGGATCGTGGCAACCGAATGTAGCATGTTTTTCACTTAATATATCGAATTTTACCTTACTGCAACGCTCAGATACATGAGTCGCTCGATCCTTTCCAAGGCTTTCCGCAAACCCACAACCAGAGGATAGCCTTGTGTAATATCGTTCCTTTCCCTTCTGAGTCGCAGGCAGAGACTGATCTCCGGCAATTCCCTCATGAATGCTTTATTGCTTGAATGAGAGAAATACAACAAAGAAGGTCGTCCATTATCGTGATGTTCATGCTTGCATTCATCAACTGCTTTTTTAACAAGGCCTTGATTGAAAAGCACATGACGTTGAAAAGTGGCAAATTCCGATGGTGGAACGTGTGGGAAATATGCCCTTTTATTCGCAGCAGATATCGTGAGAATGGTGTTCCGTGGGGAACATAGCATGATGGGGGTGAACATGCTCAGACCAATGTTCCTCTTCATTCTAGAGTTGCCTTGTTGATCTAAAACAGACAGAACTCTGGGCTTGCGAGGATTGATGGTCTTGATGGTTGTGGAATGTGCCGCATTCAAGATGACTAGAAATCTTCCAAGTGAGTCGGATCCTGTTATCAGAATGACGTGGCAGGGAATTACGCCGGCCGATCGGTGACCCTGAGTCCTCGAGGATTGATAATTTCTAACTTTCCGTTTCCTATTCGATCTTTAGTAGATCTGATAGACTCATAGCGTTCACATTTATCCATAATGTTCTCTCGCTCCAACAATCTGTTGCGAACAAGTCTCCGAGTGTCGGCTGGTCGCCCCTCAACTCGATATCTTTCCTCTAGCTCTTCGTTACTCAACTCAACGAGCAATGCAAGTCAATCGACTTTCGATGCCGAACAAGCTCGAGATCAGGGCGAGCAGAAGATCTATGATAAGCTCAAGCACAAGTTCACTCCAAAGACTCTTGATGTAATGGATGTTAGCGGTGAGTTGTGATCGGATGTATCGGCGACCTACGAAATTCATCTGACAGAGCTTATCTAAGGCGGATGTGGGTCTTTCTATGCCATTCACATTTCCTCTCCACTCTTCAAGGGGCTAACGACGATTAAGCAACATCGATTGGTGAACGAATGTTTGAAGGAGGAAGTCAAGGATATCCATGGTCTACAAGTATGTATGAAGATTTGCAAGCGGTGTACAGAACTGATTTTAAACGTTTCTCAGTTGAAGACTGTTCCTGAGGAGTAGGAGTGGACGCACATTCGGAAGATCATTGGTATAGACCGACCAACCTAACCTTGTACAATATGCACCTACAATCAATACAGAACAGATTTTCAAGTCCTTTTGCCCTAAGAAGGCCCTGTTTTCCAAGAGCGGCTCTCCGAATATCAATTTAAAGGATACAGTATGTCTCTGTGACCCCGCCACCAATCGGTAGTCAATGTCACTCACGATTGAGCGGTTGTGACCATGGTTTTCAAAAATCCGATCCCAACGCTCCCCCTTACGCTGGCTTCGCTTACACCGGCATCTCATGCTCATCCACCTCGTCTTCCTCCTCTTCTCCAGCTTCCTGAGCGTCCTGCTCATTAGGCAGTGTAAAAACTCCGGAGAATGTAGTGGTAAATGGTGCTTGAGGACAAGCCAGTGGACCGGAGTAGACGCAGGGCTAGCTCATGTCGCCGGGAGCAAAGTTGGTTCCGGGAGACAATGATCGTCACGCATCGCAATCAACTTAGATCGTAGACAACAACGTTCAATCGCAATCAATCTCTATCGTAAAGCTTAGAGGTTTATCATCTTAGCATGGACAATAATTTAAAGATACATAACCTAACAACAAGCTATATCACTCATGAAACGGGCCCGTCACACCTGAACACCGGTTTCTCCATAGCTCTGGAAAGCTCTCGGGGAACTGCCATTGCTTACTTGCCTTCTCCAGGCAAACCTACCCGATCGAAACGAAAAGCCCGATGGTCAGAGGTCGAGCTAGCTTGTGAAAAGTTAGGTAAAGATCGGGAACCGAAGTCAGCAGGTTGTGCAGAAAAGGCCGCTCTGCTGAGCAGCAACGGGCTGACGACCCATCGCACAGCTGATGCCAGAGTGTTCTATAAAAGGGCAAGTTATCTTTTGTCGTCTTCTGTATCGTGAAGATAAGATTTCCTGATGGAAGATGAGATAGACCAACGATGGAACGTCTACTGTGCTCGTGCTACCTAAAATGAACCTAGATCGGCACCTCTCGGACCTCGCAGATGATCTTTTGATCTCGGATTTGATGATACCTGGAACGCATGATAGTCTGGCGTTACATGGGTGTAAGGCAACGATCACATCAGCCGAATACAGAAGCATACTGAGCTGAATCGATCGATCATTACAGGGCCAATCTCACAATGCCAAGAAGCTGGCTGCACTTTCGGTACTCAGCTAGAAGAAGGTATTCGATTCTTCGACATCCGCCTCGGTCTTCGCAAAGGGGTGTTGCTGGCGTTCCATGGCCCTTGGCCCCAGATAACCCCGTTTAGGACGATGCTGGAAGAGGTCTCTGCATTTCTGGACGCCAATCCGAGGGAAACCTTGATCATGTGTATTCAACAAGAAGCACCTCTGACGCCTGGGTTTTCGAGGACGGTGAGGGAAGACATGCAGCAATACATCGATAGAGGACAGTGGTTCTTAGAGCCTCGAGTCCCTAAGCTGAGGGAGGTGAGGGGAAAAGGAATCCTGATGAGTCGGTTTGGAGGCGGCTCTGGTCCAGATGGCTCTGGCCCTTGGGAGGTGGACGTAGACCCATGGAATAAGGAAATCAAGATGGGATGGAAACCTACTCGATGGCCAGACTCTGTGATTGATGGATTCACATGGGAGATTGGAGAGACCGAAGTCAGAACGCAGGACTGGTAAGTCTGCTTGAGAGCTTGCGTAGATCACGACAGCAGTCCGTTGATGGTACATCTACAACACAGGTACGACATCTATGGCGTCTTCAATATTCCAGCAAAGACCAGCCTGGTAGGCAATACTACCGCTCATCCATGCGGTCATACCTAATCATACTGTCCGTTCCAGATAACCGACCACTTGAAATCCGGATCTCATCTTCCATCTTCAGCCAGCCTTACACTCTCCTTCACCTCCGCTTCATCTCTCCCTTTCGCATTGCCTCCCTTTGTAGCCAACGGTTTCGGGTGGCCCAAAGTCGGTCTCGGCTGGAGAGGTGTCAATGAGAACTTGAAATATTGGCTGCTCGATCGGCTAGAATCGATAGCAGAGGACAGGAAAGCGGGCCGGGATGGATTGGATCACCAGTTGAGGGGGATCCTACCGATGGATTTCTATCGAAAGGCAGGGTTGGTTGATGTGATCATCGCGTTCAACACGTTTTTATGATACAAGAGGGGGTTCGCGCGACCTCGCTTAGGATTTCGTGATTGATTTGTTTCGAAATAGACGACCACTGATTTCCATGAGGATGTCTTACCACTTGAAACGCGATCGAAAGCATGTTGGATGACGAATAGGGGTAGCATCACTGATAAAACGGCTGATTCTCCTTGACAATCAGCCGTTTTGACCTCACGCGATGTGTGTTGTTCAGACGTCTATGGTCTATGGTATCGATTAGAATCTGCATGAGCCCACTTGGCACGCTTGTGTTAGTAGCGAACTGATGGGAAACGTGTGACCAGCGGGACACTTTTCTCAGATGAGCATTATATATAGATCTATAGACTCGATACTAATGGCAAGGAATAGTAAGTGAGCTCATACTTGAACACTTTGACTAGTCAATAAACACTAGACACTCGTTGCGACCATTGTCACGATTTCCCTCCGTCCACATTGATCCCACTTGTGAGACCTCACATGACCGCAAGGCGACCTACATCCTTCCGTCACCATTTCATTTAAAACCATCCTCCGGTGCTGGGAACTAAGCAGCCGAACTAAACTCAACCTTGTTGTTATCGTTGAACGACTTTCTACTTTTGCGCCTTTTGCCCTGGCGATATCCGACATCACAACAAACAAACACGCGAGGACGGTGACCGACTGCGCCCTGGGCAGACCATACCTTCCCATCCGATCCGCTCACTCCCCACGGCAAGCACGGAGAATAAAGTGGGGGAGGCTTGTCAGCACAGGGCTCGATCGTGAGCTTTGAACCAGTCAATCAACGTGCGTGGCTGCCTCCGGTGTGGTGTTGTACCTCGGTAACGAAACCTCGACAGAGATACCGCATGCACGGAAGAAGACCAGGATATCCCGAGTCTTGAAATCAGGGTAAGTCGCCCTATTTCTGTTTGCATGTGTACCAGTGCTTTCGGAATTGTGCGAAGGGCTGGGGAAGACGAACGAGATTTGTTTGGAGACAATCAAAGTAGCATTGACACTGATGATTACACTTTGGCATCATATAGTAAAAATCGTTGATCGGGAACTCACTCCCCATAAGTGACTGTCACGGCTGTATCTGACTGTTGCTCGCCATGGATCAGCGATGGAAGATGAATCAGCCGAATCAACACTCTGCGATGGAACGGCCCATCAGAGCCCACAATCAGTCAGCCGTTGATCGGCATGCTCGACGCAGATCAGTTCCATCTCATCATCAAGCTCCAGCTGATGATCCTCGGCATCCTTTGAAACGTCCTACCGCTTCAATCGATAACACTCCAAAATCTGTTCGATCCGGTCAACGCAAGATTGAGCAAGTCTTTTTCCCTCCATTCGAGGAGGCTTCGGAAGGAGAGCCGAGCATAACAGGCGAAAAAAAGGAAGAAGGATGGGCGAAATGGTTTGCAACAGCTAACACCGACCCCATCGCGACCAACCATCAACAAGGTTCTACCCGACAAAGATCTTCATCCCCTATCCGTCGATCAGAGGTCACTCCTGTTCGATGGAGGCATCATCGGCGTACTCAGTCATCCCTTGATACCGTCACCTATAAGGAAGAGGCAGTATTGAGGCCGAGTGGAATTAGCCTGTCTCAACTCGAGATTGATCCTGCATCCTCATCATCAGTTCAACCTGCAGATGACATCCCTAAGCGACAACCAGCAACGATATCGCCCCTAACAAGAAGAGCGAGACGGGTTCTGGGAGAAAGCAACGTGAACAACATGGTTTCCCCGACAGAAGAGTGTTCGGGGGGTCATGGATTAGTAGAAGCCATCAGGTTGAAGCGGTTATTGAGGGAGGACGTCGAAAGCAAGTCGAGCAAAAATAACGAGGTCCCAGCTCGTATGGTAAGTCTATCTCCTTTGTGGCGAGCATCTCAATTTCTAATTGGTAAACTATTCATCGCTACAGTCATTGCACAGATCCACATCCTTGCCTATCAGCAGACACAAACGGAAAGCTGTTCCGAACGAAAACGAGCTAAGCAGTAAACGCTATCCGACCCCTACCTTGCGTGTACGGACGTGTCCACCTTCTCCTCCTGCGACCGAAGTTGAATGCGGAAAAGTCAAGAATCGACCCCCGCCTCTACGCAACCTACCTCCCCCATCTTGGTCCTCTCCCGGTCCATCCCCTCCCTTGACTTCCCTCGCTACACCTTTTTCAACGGATATGTTCGTTATGCCGTTTCCCAATCCGGTCGCGACCTTGACACCTGGGCTTTTGTCGCCCAACTATACTCCACCACATTCTCCTCGACATTATCAGCCTCGCAGCGTCCCCATAACTCCGCGATCAGATCCCATGGATGATGAAGACTGGGTTCAACCAACGCAACCTCGCATCAGGAGACGATCGAGTCTGCAGAGTTTCGAAAGCACTACGGAGACAATTAGGCCGTGGCATGTCGGCGTGGAATTGACGCCCAAACCGAGCCGAGCACAGCTAAATGCGGCCTATATGGATCCTCTTCAATCTGGACCTGCTGTGCCAAGTCAAGGGGTCTCCTCGAAGAGCCTCGGTTTGCAATTGGAGACGTTGGCTGCCGACTGGGATATCGAATCTGATGAAGAACGAGGCCGCCTGCAACAACTATCAGGACAGCGAGGCAGGTCACGACGACCTGATCGTGCAGCTCTCAGAGAGAATGCAAGAAGAATCCGTATGAAGGTGGAAGGAAGAGATATTTCCGAACAGAGACCCCGGAGATCTGTCGCTCGTCAGCACAGCGATGTAAACACTAGATGATTATACCCCAATTTATGTATACTATACAAGTATCGGCTGGTTGCAGAGCGTGGTTGCGTACAGTTCGAGATGCCGAGATCGTTAAGTTCGTGAAGGGTACAGGTATAGGCGGTCGGGAACATTCTCATTCCAACTTCTCCAAGTAGTCCAGGCGGTCCTGTTGCTTTGTTGATCAGCCTTTGCGTTCGGGCTAGAATCCTAGCCTACACTTACTAATACGACGTTTTTGCTCGTTTCCTCAACTTCTCCTGCAAGGAAGACTTCATCCAGGATCGCGTAAACCTTGAGCCAAGCACAAAGAGTGAGCCTTCAAAGCAGGAATAAGGTTTTCATAATCCTTACCTTGTAGAAGGAGAATACCAAATCCAGCTCGCAAACGTTCTGGAAGAATGCATCTATTATCACAAAAGCGTGAAACCTGAATCAACTGAGATACTTGTGAAAGTGGTGACGATCACGAGCTTACCAAGCACTTCTACAAAGAGGTGAATAGCCTCAAGGTATGCTAACTCGTTGTCATTGCTGTCCACGCAGACACAGAAGAAGAGTCCAGCATATCTTCGGTAGATGATTTTGTCGTTACGGAACTGAGATGCAGCCATCAGCTGAGACGCTAGGACGATGGAAGGAATAGATTGAACTCACCTCCACGAAATTCGACTGATACTTCTGATCTCGAGGTGCAACTAGTCTGTGTACTTCACCTCTCAGGCGTACCTGAAGAGAAACAGGACTTTGATTATCGTGGTCGTTGAGACTTTCGTTGGACAGACTGACCTTCTCATCGTCATCGTACGGAGCATACCACTTTGACAATCTCGTCTTCCCTTGCCGGTTCTGTCGTCATGCCTCAGAGTTAGAGCAAAGTCTCGACAAACAACCAAATTCATGCGTACCTGTACTAGGATGAATTTGATCATCGCTTATTATCGTTGTACGGATAAATTGAATGGTAAGGTGAAGTCAGCGGATTGAGCAGGTGGCAGGTCGTGGTAGATGTTGCGATATGAGGTCGCTGCTCTCGGTCGGTGATGGATATGATGGTACGCCGAGCGGAACGCGTTCCCGGCTGCCGCAATTATCTAAACACTGCATATGACTGTCACATCACTACCGGCTACCAGCTACCAAATGGTCTTTGAGGATGCCGTGCTTTAGACCCGATGTGATAAGGGCTGATTCGGCCCAAGGACTGTATGGTATGCCATGCAATATGTATAATGCGGACCGAGAGACAAAGAATGCGAATACAAATCGGAGGGCGTCCCAAGCCATGACATGCGCTACCAAAAGAGATTCCGGAAATGCGGAGAGAGTACAGTCGATGCAAAGAGAAGCCATGCAAACATCAGATGTCTATGGCAAAGGTTGGATGGCAAAGTGAGTGGGTGGGATCCTTGGCAAGAGTCGATTTTGACATACCGTTAAATTGATACCGGAATCGCTACACAAGTAAACCCAAACCCAAAATCCAAGCCCATCTCCCAAATCTTTCTAATCCTCCTCCAAGAACCTGAGCTTTCCCTTCCCTCTTCCTCTCTCGTTCATCATGACCACCACATCCACCTTGTCTTTTGCTGCTCGAGCAGTCTCGCTCGACATTCCACCTTCCTCTTTCCGACTTTCCGCTTGATTGGCGACTTTGTGAAATCCTCCCGTTTCTGGCCGTACAGGACACGGAAAGGCGACGATGAGGACAGAGCCAAGAAAGGTTGCGGTGAAGAGAGTCTGCAGGAAGGATCGGTGAGAGGGATTGAAATATGTTTTGAGGAGAGGAGGCATCGTATATAGTGATCAGGTCAATGCTAGAGTTGTAAGAAGCAGATGTAGTTAAGCTAACGAAGAGACCATTTGCAAAGTCTCTTCAAGGTATCTCACGTTGTATTGTATGGTCGATGTGTCACTGCCGATCTTTTGGTGTTTTGAGCTCTTCTTTTTCGAAGCAATCCGGAGCGTTGATTCCAGTTCCGAGGGGATATCTTCCTATAATAGCCTCCCACTCCTGGTAGTATACAGTTTCGTTTTACGAAGGGTTGAGGTTCAGACTGAGACAGGGTCGTGTTGGTTGTGACAATCGGGGCGAGCTGATAGGCGATCTAGATTATTGATTTCCACCTTACTCCATTCGCCCGGGAAACAGGACGGACTTAAGCTCACGATCGATGTCCGTGTTCAATTAGTGATTACGCATACACGAAGTCACTGGATAGGCTCAAGCAGGGTGAGCTGTTTCCAACATGAGCATCCTCCCATTCTTGCTGGTTTAGCAACAAGTGATCAGCCACAAAACACATACGAGAAACCTTGATCATGGGTCGCATGCCTCACGTCTACCTCGTCCGTCACGGTGGGTGCGGTCTTCCTGTACCGGAGATGAGAGCGACCTAAAGAAACTGATTCACGGACCATAGGTCAGACGGAGTGGTCTATCAACGGTACGGATCGAATCAAGATTGTTATTTGGTGTCATAATAGCTGAAGAAACCTCTCTGTCTCACTCAGGTCGTCACGTGCGTCAACAGCCAGAAGAAGGTGCATCTTGTCGAAGCTGACCAGGCTGTTTGCTTGCAACAGACTGGAACCAGTGATATTCCCCTTACTGCCGAAGGGGTTGAGACTATGAAGCGCACTGCCTCGATTGCTGTTCCTGGTATGTTTGACTCGATATACTACCTGTGTGATGTTGGCCCTTCGCTTATGATCGGGCTACCAGACGTCATCAACCCTAAGAACGTGGCTCATGTGTTCGTCTCTCCTCGACAACGAGCTCAGAAGACTGCCGAACTCGTTCGTGTTCTATACATCCTTGGATTTGAAGTATTACTGAATTCATTGTTTCGGTACCGTAGCTCTTTTCGGCATCTTCCGCCGATCTGCCCAAGTTCGAGACCGATCCCAGCATAGCCGAATGGGATTACGGCGCTTACGAAGGACTCAAGACCCATGAAATCAAGCAGAAGAAGGCTGACTGGTGGATCTGGACTGACGGATGTCCTCCCAGCGAGAAGGAAGGTGGACCCAAGGGAGAGAGCGTAAAAGAGATGGAAGAGAGGGTAGATGGCGTTATCGCAAAGATCAAGGCTTGTCATAAAGAGGTCAGTTTGGTTTCCGAGACAAAGGAGGGGGAGCGGAGCTCATCCTTGTAAGATCGTTTTAGAGTTACGACAAGGATGAGGATGCGAAAGATATCGTTGTTGTTTCCCACGGACACTTTTCGAGGTGTTTCATCGTTCGTTGGTGCGGATGGCCTCTTGAGACCGGGTAAGTCTTCGATATCAGGATGACGAACAGCAAGCAACTCGCGCTCATCGCCCTTCTCTCAAACAGATATCATATATCCTCCGATGCGGGAGCTCTGGCCATTTTGGGTTATCAACACAACAACCTGGAAGAGCCAAGCTTGATCGCGTTGAACTGGTTCTCCCAGGATCGTTCGTGATCTTGGCATGAGGTGATGGAAACGCATAGCATCGTTGTATCGAGTTGACAAGAAGAGAATTCGTGCATGCTACATGATCATTCAGGTTCGCCGTCACGTCCCGTTCGAGGAGGACGGAGGAGGATGTCCAGACTTTGAGATGGGGACCATCCTGCACGCGCCATTCATCGTCACTTGCCTTCGAATCTGTGACGGTGTTGATAGATTCCATCTCTCACACCAGGCGGAACATCTTTGGATGGACAAGGTTTATCGATGTCCGCAGGGCACGATCATATCAAGTGTTGAACCAGTCCAACAAGATGAAGCGACGTCCTCCTCGGTCCTCGGCCTAGCGGGTGGGATGATGACATTCCGGATGAGCCACCACAACCGGCCATGGACCTCAGCAAAGATCTGCATTTCCATGTGGCTGATATCGATGGTCGTCCTCCACTGCTCCCAACTATCAAACCTCCATCTCAAATCTATCCGTCTCAGGATATGCAAGACCCTCCTTTCAGAGTCTTTGAGCAAGTGATCAAGGCTGACGTTACCACGCACTTGAAGAGGTTCAACGCCACGGCAGAGCTCTCCATGGCATCCTCCATAGCCGCATATGTAACGTACCACATCAATCTGTCAGGGTATCGAACCAAACCCAAGAAGGAATTCCGATTTGGCAAAACACAGTATCACCAGAGTCTTCGTATCGTTGGCCATTCCTTGAGGGTCTTTCAAACAGAACTGGAAGCTGCCGAGAAAGGTTTGTCCTCCACCATTGTCAAGACGCTATCACGACTACTGGCGATGTCGTTCCATTCAACACACCATTCAGCGTACCTGCTCTTATGGAATAGGTGGTTGGACAAGGCTTATGAACCTCTGCAGGTAGAAGTCCACCACATCATCTACCATGTGGGTCAACACGCTCAAGCAGCCTTGATCGCAAGTGGGATCCCAGCGCGATCATATTAGGTGTTGAACCAGTCCGACAAGATCAAGGACGACACGTTGAAGTACAATGTCCTTTTGGAAGAGACTGGCAGTGACAGGGTGAACGTCAGAGCAGGAATAGGTGGCGCCAATACCAGTTTGTGGCTCTCCAGCTTGATCAGCAAGGAAGAAACGATAAGGGTCGGGGATTGGGCGCTTGGGTATGACACTGAGTGGATGCCTCCAGGCAGTCGTCCTCCCGTTAGAACGATCTGTATTGAACAGCCATGTTTCATCAGTCTGAAAATGGATGAAACGCCTGGATCCATTCAACGTGCCTTCATGGGCCAGCCTCGACACATCAGCTTGTCTGTAGGAAACAAAACAAGTAGAGGCGTATTGCGGTTGGATCCTAGCAGAAATAAGTGGCACCAATACCAGTCTATGGCCTCTAAGCTTGACCAGCAAGGAAGAGACAATAGGAGGTATACCCTTCCCAAAACGACAGATAACAAACTCTATCGTCGACTTGGCGACTTGCTCATTAGAATTAATGATTCACCAATCTCGACCAGCGATTTGAAGGTGCGGTCAAGCTATGCCTGTGCTTCTTGAACTTGGTATAGATACAGTTTATGGGAAGATGATACAACCATTATAAATAATCTCTAAGGGTCAAACCAACCCAGTATCAGTCGACATGGATCAGACATTGTGCAGTGCGGAGAAGCGAAGAATGACTGACCTTTTTCACCTGTGAACTCGTCCTCGTCCCCTCTAGACCTCCTTCAAGAACCCCTGCACGATCAACCTCTCCACATCCGATCTCTTGACCATGTACCTCTGTCCGCGTCTGAATTCCACCTGACCCGATTCGGTATAGACCACTCCGCAATCCTTTACGACCTGTACGTCCACGTAGAGTTCCCCGGGAGGTGTCGAGATGGAGGATGAGAGGTCAAGAACGTCCAAGTATGGGGATTTGTAATTGAGAATCAAGTCGTTGTACGAACGTAGGAAATCCAGTTCGTGAGGTGAGATCCTCGATCGAAGATCGACCGTCCCTTCCGTCCCGTTCCCCATCGTCCCCGTATTACCCGTGGACGCATTGCCTTCGTCCAGAGAAGAAGCTCCCATATCGCTCGCCAACAGGTGAGCTAGTCCTCCTCCGGCAGCCCAATACATCTCTTTCAACCCCTCGACCCGTCCGAGATGGTACCCCATCAAACACCTCTTATTCCTCCTCGCTGCGAGATGCTGCACGGTCAGAGCGCATACCAGTCCCTGATCCGCTTGGAGTTGTTCGCGGGTATGAGAAGAGGTGATCTGTTGGATGGAGCTGTCCAGCTGACGTGTTTCCAAGGCGACTTGGCGGATGAGGGGGTCGTTGTATTTGGGTAGAGTTGAAGTGAGGGCGGCACGACGTGATTCTTGGATGAGCTGGAGGGCGTCGTCTGCGTACATCTCGGCGGTGGGCCTGAAGAGGTAGTGGACACGGAGATATTAGTGAGGATGTGGAGGATGCAAGGGAGCGTTCTTGACTAAATAGTAACTCTGCATATTTCTCTCATAACGATCACAATGACGATCACTCTCCAAAAAGTACACAAAAAAACACGCGTTCAACCATATTCTACGGCCCTAAATATCCAGAAAACCAAGAAAATCCATATAATTCGGCAGGAAGAAACTGAAACCGGTATAGTCCGATCGATTGTAGCGCGCGCAGAGTCGAGCGAGACCTTTCGATATGGGATGTCGACGTCCGATCAGAGGTGAAGCTGTCGAAAGCGGTACGTAGGATCGAAGGCCCGGGGTGGGCAGAAGCGGGCGAGCAGGGTGTCCAAAGCCGTATACCGTATGACGCTGCGAGACGAGGACGAACGCTCTCGAACGCTCTTGAGCAAGGTGTAATGAGTTTGACGTTTGATTCATCTGGTCGGACCCTAAGTACCGCGGACGAGATCCACCGCTAGCTCCGCATGAGAACGGACGCAAGAATCCCTAGCAGGCCTGACCTTGTCCTTGTTTGCCTTGACGGCGGACGTCTTGGGCTTGGGTGGGATGGGGGAGAACGAGGGGCTCCAGTAATGAGCCAAACCGGAGGGGGATTCGTAGATGACCGGGTAGAACGGTTCCATCGGCTGAGCTTGACAGGCTCGTTGGACCTGGGGCTTGGGTTGAGGTGCGGGTTTGGTCGATTTGGATCGGTTGGAGGTGAAGAACGATCGGAACTTGGATTGAGCCGGCGCTGCAGTAGTAGTAATAGCAGCGGAAATGGCGTATTTAGGAGGACTGGGAGAGACGTCCGGAATGACGGGTAATCCCACAACTATTAAATGAAAACGGTCAGTCCACTCACTCGTTTCCACCCGAAGCGAAGGAAACTGAAACTCACAACCGATCGTACCGCTCAACTCGGCGAGCGCGGCTTCGTAATCCTTCCCCTTCTTCTCCTCCTTCTGCTCGAGCTGGGCTTGTTTCTTGTCGGCGGACAAGATGAAACCGTTGGAGGTGTAAGTGGGAACGGGATCGAGCGATTGGAAGGAAGACCGGGTGGTCGTCTGAGACAGAGCGGAGGTCTGAGTGGACATTGTCGAGTTGTTTGAGTTGGTTGGGTTGGAAGGGGTAGAGATGAGTATGGTAAAGCTGAAGTGTACGTATGTGCGTGTGTGGCAAGAACTGAATCGTCTATACAATCCACACCTTCCTGACCTATGTGCTATGTTATATATACATTTCCTCGGGACTCTCGATCGCTGAATCATCCCGCTGAGCCGCTGTAGCACCTGACCGAACCCCCTTTCTCTCTCGCTTCCGGGTTCCCTTTGTCGAATCATCTGATCTGACGCGGACATGACTTGTGCTGCTGAGCAACGTTCGTTCGAGCAGGTCGAGTCAGCTTTCCACGTCGACGCCAGAAAGTGAAGCGAGTGTGTGACATGGCTAAAAGCGGAAATCCCCCCTTCGAAGTGTGAGAGAATCGCGGTCACGGCTGCGGAACCGGAAAGTGTTTCGAATGATTGGACACGTACACTCGGATCCGAGCGAGGGGGTTCGCTTCCGTCCGATGCGTTATCGCGATCACGCCTATGCGATTTGGGATTTGGTAGAGAGGATGAAACGAGGAAATCAGGTTTCCAGGTTCACAAGCGACAACCCGCAACTCGTACAACTCGACACCTCGCCCTCTCACACACTCGATCTGTTAGGATGGCGTCAGCGGCCATCACTGCACTCACTTGGAAACGTTTCACGGCGACGGCGATCGCTTCGACAACCAAATCGTCATCCACTTCTCAGCTTTTCATTCCAAAAACACTTTCGCACCGACGAAACATCGCATCATCTTCCCTTTCTTATCAACGACAGCAGACACACTCGTCCTCGTCCATTCCTAAACCTGCACCTGCATCTGCCCCTACACCTGCGTCATCCTCCACACCCTCCTCCGCGTCCCCGTTGGCAGACCTCACAGCCGAACCTACCGAAACTCAACTCCCCATCCTCCCTCGTCCTCTCGGTCAGAAAGAACCCCCAACAACCGCTCAGAAGACATGGCAAGAAAAGAAAGAAGAGATGCTCGATAGGGGCAAGAGGTTGGAGAAACGTAAAGCCCTGTACGTCTCGTTTCAATCATTCCGCTCTATCCCTCCTGACGAACTTATATGATTGACTTCTACCCGAACGGACAGAGTGAAAGAAGCGACTCAGGGATATTTCCATGATTTCCACGAGACGAGAAGAGCAGGTGGACACGGTGGTAAAACCTGGATAGGTCCGCCCGTCTTGATCCGGGAAGACGTGAGTCCCCATCTCGTCTCATCCCGTTTCCAACCTACCCTGACCCCCCCCATTCCTCGTCTCCGACCCGAATAGAAATCGCTATACTTTCCCGAGATCTCCGGGACCAACCTCTTCCGTTCGAAGACCCATACGACGACGCTCTTGAAGGACAAGATCAGTATCCTCGTCGTCCTCGGCGCCAGGATCAGTGAGGAACACGCAGCGAGTTTCGTACAGGACGTATTAGATGATTGGGAGGGTGACGATGGGTTTCAATACGTTCAGGTAGGCCGTTCATGAACAGGTGACTGGAACGAAGGGGTTGATCATGCGACGAAATTGTAGATCAACCATCAACCCAACCCTTTGAAATCGCTACTCTTGACGTTGTTCATATCGAGTTTAAAAAGGACGATGAAGGAGGAACGATGGAATTCCTACATGATCGCAGGGGGAGAATGGGGTGGAGTAAGTCACCCTCATCCATCCCATCTGAAACGTCGTTCCTAACACTGTGGTCCCCTGACCATAGCTCAAGGAACCTCTAGCGATCACGAACAAACACGTCGGGTACGTCTACTTGGTGGATGGGAACGGCAAGATCAGATGGGCCGGATGTGGGTATGCCACGCCTGAAGAAAAGGAAGCCCTCCGACGAGGAGTCGCGGTGCTCTTGGGAAGAGTCAAAGAGGGAAGAACAACAGGTTGATTCGATCGGGGTGCATGAGGTGTCGTCACTCGTTACAAATTCGTTAACAGAGCAGGGTCCATAGATGTGTACACGTTACTTTCTTCATGCACGAGGAACCCTTCTCGATTCCAACAGCTTTTGCATCGCTCGTTCTTCTTCACCTTGCATCACGATCGTCACGACTTTACCCTTGCCGTCCTTCTCCTGGTCCTGATCGTGACTCGATCGACTCAATCGACCCATTCGTCCGGCCCAATGCTGATAGTCCCTCTCCCTCTCGGCCCACATACCGGCCGTACTTGGCCCTCGTTTGGATCCCACCCCGAGTCCTCCCAAGATATACACAGTCCTGACGTTGGGAATGTCGATCCCTCTGATATGACTCCGAGGTAAGATGAGCAGTCTTCCTTCCTTGGCCTCGTCCACGCCTTCGTCAAGGTCCTTTCCGAGATCAGCTGCAGTTTCCTTTGAATCCACGTCCAGCGAGACAGAAGGACAATCGAGTTCAGCCAATTGAGCTTGTAGTCGAGGGATACTCGTGCCTGATGGAGGCAGTACCAGGCTTTCTCCTCCTGAAGAACCGCTTTCCGTAGACGTAGCCCAGTCGAGTGCAAGCGCTTCGAGAAGAAGAGGATGCACATCGCCCTTTCCTTCGTCAAACGCTATCGGCGAATCGGGATCGACCGCTGAGGGGACAGACCGGATTTCTTCAGGTTCAGAATCGTTCATATCCCTAGCCTTGCCAGTCAGAGGGTCGACGACGAGACACACATGATCCACTTCCCCTCGAGAAGCTTGTTGCGCGTCCTCTCCTCTTACCGTGTTCCCCTCACCGGTAGTCTGATCCCCCGTGTTCTTCGTAAAATCCAAAACTAAACCACCTTCACTAGCAGGACGAGCCCATCCTTCCATAGTGACCCAGGCTCGAACCCGAGAATTCAAAGTCGCCGACGTCCACACCGTCTGAACCCGCTTATTCCTCGCTTGCCGCTCATCACCTTCTCCCGATCGGCCGGGCAACAGGGTCCGAAGCAATTTTACCCCCATTGGTACATGCTTGCCCCATCGATCTTCCTGGACTCCTCTTGCATTGCGACGTGGTTTGTCGAATCGGCCTGGAAGTGGGCTTAAAACGTCGTCTGGCTCGTCGACCATCACCATTTCTAGAGATCTCGCAAGGCTGGCGCTGCTAAGCCAATTATCAGAGATCGGTTGTTTCGTGATTGTAGAGGCTGCATCTAAAGGTTTAGTGCTGTCCGGATTGATTCTTGCCCAAAGGGCGCTCGGAGTTGATAAAACTATTCTGGGAATCTGCTCAATCCGTTCGGCGTTATCCCGGTCATTAGGGAAAATCGTCCGGATGATCTCTTGCCCCTCTTTAGCGACAAGCGAAGGGGGAAGAAACTCCTTTAGCCAAGTTTCTACTTGATGTAAAAGTGTAGCGTTCGGCAAAAGAACCAGTACTTGCGGGCCTTTGGCAGAAGATACGGCTCGAGATCGGTTCGGCTTGAGAATATGGCTGATTGCGAGCAACACCAAGGCTAACGTTCTATTTTAAAAGAAAGAGGAGGATCACATTGACTCACTGTTAGCTGCTGTGTCTTGAAGCAGTAGTGAAAGTTTCGGATGTTTGGACTTACTTGCCACGGCCGGTATAGTCCTTGAGGAAAACGTCTCTATCCCCTCGTATGACGGCACTCAGCAAAGAAGCTTGAGCTTTTGTTGGAGAAGGAAATTCTGCCTCTTGTAGAAGTCTTTCCAAGTGTGGAGGAACTCCTGATGCCTATTCGAGTGGAGAATAACTGTGTTCAGCGCCAATGTTATGGGTGCAGCTTATAGTCTCCATACTAACCTTCCAGGTTGTAGGGACGTTGACAGGCGTAGGCTGTGTTTCTGTAACCTTCTCATACTTCTTCTGATATGGAGGCACTCCGACTGGTGCTCTCATTCTGAAACCTGGATTCTGTTGCAAATCATTCCGACGAGGACGGGGCGCCAATCCAACATATCCCGAAGCTGCACGCCTAGCTGAACGGGCGAGAGGTTCCCGGGACCTTCCACCCAGAAGCAGAAAGGATTGCAGGGAGTTCATGTTGGGCCTGAGAGCGTGTACAACGAAGTGTTGCTTCATATGAGCAGACCGATGAGGAGCAATCTGATCATCACTGAAATGATCGAACCATGAGTAATAACTTCAAAACACATATCCAATTTGAGCTTCACTATGCAAGGTACAACAGAAAACATGGTACATGGGTAATACAAGGGTACAACGATTAATCAAGATTGTGTTTTCACTTGTGTGCCCCCTGCTGAAGCAAGCTCATATGCTGCAACAAGCAGAAGTTGGCCGAATAAGTCAATTAAAGCGGAGTGTATTGGCAAGGTGTAAGAGCTGAACAAACATTGACGTGTAAGTATTTAGTTTGAATTTCGAACAGAGTAAGATCTTACTCTGGGTCCAATCCTCTGTTCCAGAAATACATGGTAATGGCATGCGCTGCCATCACAGATACTGCGGTCTAGAAACGAACTTCCAGGATCAGACTCTTGCCTATTGAGTATAGTTGCCATTCCGAAGCTTACCGTTATAGTATACACGGTTAGGAACCAAACCAACAGACCCATAGCGATCTGTGTCCAGCCCGTAAGTGCCAAGAATGCCAAGAAAAACGCTTGTACAGGCCAGGCAGCGATGAACAGAGTCACGCCTGAGCCGAAATTACTGAGTCGGGGTGCGCTTTGCACTGCCTGATCGACGAGATGTCCTTCGCGAGCATGCTTGTCCGCATGTAGCTCGGTTGACAACCGCGAAGCACTGCGATAAAAATCATCAGTTTCCTGATTAGAGGTTTCCAGCACAACGGATTTACTAGATGGCTCCGATACTGCCGCTGATACCCGTCATCGTTACCCCTAACAAGGCGAACCCATTGTATTTGGAGACACTGCTTTCCAGCACGACTCCAGTTCCGCAAGAAATCAACATGGCAGCAATCTACGTATCGCACGCCTTTCAGTGAGTAGAGCGACGACCAGAGCCACAAGGACAGGCTTACCAGTGGCCACCAAGCACCTTCCTCTTCTTCTTCCGCTTCTTTGACTCTCTTAGATCCATGCGAATGCTTGGGTAGCCGGCAATACCATCGGACTGCCAGTGTTACAACTACCATGATGAGAGTTGCAATGAAAGGTATAGGCGTAGACAAGCCATAGACTAGAGCGCTTCCTACCAAGGCCAGGATGAAAAGGGTAAGGAAGTCACCGAGACATGCAGCTAGCGGGGAAGCGATGTTGTCTGTGTGCATTGGTTCACTAAGCTTCTATTCTTGAACAACAAGCCTTACGAGATCAACTCACCTGGATCTATCCCGAACCATCGACAGACGACAACTAGCCAGCTCATAAAGTTACCCAGGACCAAAGAACTCAGTCCAGCTGTTAACATTCCAGCACTCAGAATGAGCATGAGTTGACTAAATCCCGGTTTGGTGTAGCCTTCCGTAATATCCTCGTCTCCCGGTGCAGCCTCAGGCGAAGCCACTCGGTGCTTCATAGCATAACCAAGAGAGAATGAAAGCACGCCTGCTAAGGCCGAGACGGCTAAGGCTTGGTACTGCAGGAAAAGCAAGGAATACGTGATTATGAATTTCCGACGTAATGGGGTGTCTAAACGGCCTTCATTTGCCTGTCAATGGGTAACAGGCGGATCAGACATCGTATCATATTGAATTCAGAGATTGTGACATACCGAAGTTCCCAGCTTTGCTCCCAAGCACATTTCCAAGTTCCCCTTCAGATTTTGCAGCGCCGGAACGGCAATGAAAAGCTCATCGCACTTGATAAATACGGTCCATACGGCCAAATGATCAAGAAGTTGGCCGGTGAATATAAGTCCGATGAGGGAGACAATTAGTGACGGGACTGATTGTACAAGCAGTGAGATTGCTGCTTGAATGGTCGATGATGGGGATGTCGTCTTTATTATAGGGAAATCCTCTTGTATGTCTAAGGAATGCGATAGTTGAGGTGGATAGCTCGCATTGCTGGCAACACTTCTAAGTGACTCTTTGGATTTGTAGGTAGACAGGTGTCGCAGTGGCTCCAAGTGATTTAATGAGACATCCTCGAGGGTACCATTTCTATTTAGGTCATCGTTGTGATGACCGCCTATATCAGGGTCGGGCTCCTCACCGATTATCGATTCTTCCCGTTTGCTGTTATTGACCGCATAATCAAACTCTTTGATCCGTTGGTAGGGCTCCTCTACACAATCTTCCTGTTCTATGAAAGCTTGTATAGCTTGAACTTTCTTGCGATGACCTGATTTGTAGTATTCATCGTCTCTCCGAACGATCGGTGACATGCGGTATACCGGCTATTCAACAGAATGACAGCGTTTGAACTGTTCTAAGTGATATGAGTTGCTGCCTCTGGCACAAGTGACGGTGTCTAGAATCTGGTGTGACTGGGTCCTGATATATGGGATGCTTATGTTATGACAATCACGAGGAGGCTGATTTGAGATCTCTTTCCGGAAGATAAGTGGCCCCGCGTTCGGAGATTTCGGTTCAAACGTCAAGTTCGCAAAAATATCTCAAGGCAATCCGAATGAGACGCTTTTCCTATAGCCTGAGGATGGTTACTCAAAAGGCATATATGATCTATTGTAAGACCTCATTGATCGGCGGGTGACGAGACGATCGACCTCGAAAATCAGTAATTTTCTGCTGACGATCGGCTTGAAGTTCAATAAAACTGGAAGATTATGGTATACCGTATACCGATTAAACGGCCTCCCGTCTTGTATAACGACTACATCCCCTTTATGCATCGTCGCCCCCTCCGAACTCAATCCCCCCATCCTCTTGTTCACTTTGCCCCTCTTCCGGTTCCTCACTATCTCCCCGTTCCTCCCTAGCTATCCGCTTCTTCTCTCTCAACTCCTTGTTTCGCTTTTCCATCTTAGCCAGAATCTTTTCTGCTTTATTGAACATTCCACCTGTTGGAGTTCCACAAGCGTAACACTTGGGAGTTTTGGCGAATCGAGTGATCGCACAGCTGCAAAATCAAGTGTGCTCAATTTAATTCTTGCACCCATTTTGAGCAAGACGGAAGAACTTACTTCATACAGAAATAATGCCCGCATTTGGTCACTACTGGTTCCGTGAACGGTTTTCGACAGATCAGACAGCCAAACGGAATCTCCTCTTCTTCCTCCTCCGCTTCACCGGGAGCTTCATGACGTCCGGTTACTGGATTGACAGCCAGCTTATCGAGTTGCCATCCAGCCAGATAATCTCCACGATCATGCAAGAATTTGCACGAATCTCCATAACCACAGAATCCAGTCTCTATTCCCGTCATGCATCATGTTGTCAGCTTAGATCAGCTTTGGGCATGCGGACATTGTGGTTACTCACCCTTATAGTCTTTACATACATCCGGTTGGTAGTCCATGACGGTAATACTTCGGATATTGGCGCTAGCTTTTTGTGGTCCAGCCTTCAACTTGCTACTCATTTGAGCCATCCTCTCGTCTTTCTTGATGAAATCGGTATAGCCCCCTGATTTACCGAGATACTGATTGTTTGTCGTAATGATATTTCCATCCTCATCTATTCTTGGCCTTTTGGTGGCCTTTTCCGAAGATCCAGAAGCATCGTTGTTCAAATCCCATTCCGAAGACCTGGTGGCCAATTCATCTCCCCCTAATATGAAGGACTCGTCCGCTTTGTATTGTTCATCTATTTCTCGCTCTCGCTTTCTAGCTTCTCGAATACGCTTCGTGCCTTGTAATAATGGATTGAGAGCCGTTCTTTGCTCAGGTCTGATTACTGATGATTCGATGATGGTCTCAGCTGTAGGATCAGGTGAAGGTGTTCGTTTGCGGGAAGCTTGAGGTCGTGATTTTCGTTTAAAGGTGAATGGTACTTTTGGTGTCGATGAGGACGAGGAAGGGTCTACGGTTTCTGACATTTTGGTTCGCTAGAATCGTCTGTTATTCGATCGTAAGTTTAACGGAGCAAGAGACGGTTGATCAGGACAAGAACGTATTATAACATCCAGAGCTTCCAGAGTCGACTATACTCAGGTGGATTGCTCAGCGCGGAAGCTAATTTGTCACGAAGCGTTGAAAATGGGTATAATCTTCGTCATACATGCAAGAGTACAAGAGTAGTGCAGTAGCTGTAGGGTATATCCAAGTCCGATTGATGCTGTACAGTCGCAAGGCCCGCTACATCTCGGGATGCTGTTCCTCGCCGCTTGGATCAGCGATCAGAAGCATCATCTCCGACTCTGACAAATCCAGATCGTGAGTCTTCTTCACGTGTCGTTGTAAATCGTAAACCCGTCCGAATCGATGCTTGCATTTCTCGCCTTCCACTTCCGCCGATGCACAAGGACATGCTAAAGCCTTCTTGGCCATTTTCTGAAGAGTATGCATGCCCGTTAGAATGCTTCCTTCTGAAGGGGGTTCTTCCTCTTTTGTAGCCAGGAATTTGGGGAGAGCAGGTTCAGGACTGGTATCATCTCGATGACGAAGAGCTATATGTCTTTGTAGCAGATGCTTATGACCGTACGATCTTTCGCACTGAACTTGAGGACAGACGAATGGTCTCAACCCCAAGTGCGCAGTGGAATGATGTACAGCAAGCGCTTGTCTCTGATCAAGAACGATACATCAGTCCACATGTTCTCTCGCACGAGGATGTACCACATACTAACCCGTTTGAACTTTTTATCGCATCCCTCTTCCTCGCATGTGAAATCCTTCCCAACATCACTCTCGGATCTTTTCAACCTTTTCGAGGGTGTCCTTTCCGGAGTCGCAGTCTGGCTAGGAACACTGGTCCTCCTCCTCTTCCGCCCTCTTGTGAGTGGCTCGATCGCTACGAGCTCCTCTTCCTTTTCCATTTCCCTAGACGATTTTGGTTCGACAAGACTATCACCGTGTTCTGCGTGGATGATCATATGTTCTCGAAGGTTCTTGTTGCTCTTGAATACCCGTCCCTATAATCAGACTGCCTGTCAGTCGAGTATTTGCTAGAGGATTTCGAGCTTGACTCACATGGCACATCTCATAAGGACAAGTAGGGGGATGAGCCTCTTTGAGATGAGCTTGAAAATCGCTCCATCGAGAAAAGTTTGGGTACTCCCCCTGATCAGCCTCATGATCAGGGTGCGTACAGATATAACGCTTTTCTGTAATCACCCATAAGGACATACCCATAAGCCACGAGCTAATTTCTTCTCGATCACTAGCGAAGACTCACCCTGATGAACCTTTCCATGCACCTTCAGCCTTTGCAACGTATCAAACGCCCAATCACACCCCTCCACCTCGCACTTGAACGGTTTGAACACCTTGCCTCCCGACTCGGTAGTTGATTCTGATAGTCGTTCTGGGTGGACTCTGACTACGTGGGTTCGGAGTTGGGTGTGTTTGTGATAAGTTTCGGAGCAGTAGGGGCACTGCAACAAGGTTACGAAATTAATAGGTAGGAGATAAGAGAAACAGAGGAGTGGAAAACTTACAGTCCATGATTTAGGCGCCTTGCTCTTTTCCTTTTCTTTCTTGATTTGATCTTCATGACTCTTGACATGTACGTTCAATTTGTCTTTGGTCCAGAATGACTTCCCGCAGACCTCCTGGTTGGTGATCTTATCTCGTCGACTCGTGTGATCGACATTCGATTCACTAGCACTCGAGGCATACTTTTCAGTGGCAAGGATGAATTCACATCGGAAAGGTTTGTCTTCTTCGGCCGTTTCGGATGGATGAGCGGATTGCTGATGCCTCTTCAAATGGTCTGCACGGGTAAACGCTCTCGTACATTCCGAGCAGTTATGGGGACGCTATGGAACAGACTCAACTGATTAGTAAGAGAACGAACGTGCGAATAAGAGCCCTCTTGATCGACTGACCTCGCTTGAATGAGACAGGAGATGTTCCTTCAACTTTGCTGGCTTGGCGTATTTCTTTACGCAGCCTGGCTCGGGGCATTCGAGGGTTTTTGGCCGCCTTTTCTTTTGAGATCCACCAGCCACGACCTCACCATTGGTTGACATTGGAGCGGTATAATGCTGGAGTTCATGGTCGTCCAGCAGTAGCAGAGACCTCGCAGATTAGAAAGGTTTGAAGTGTATTTGTAAAATGTTGAGACATTTTCTTCCGACTTTCGCGTTTTGGATATTCATAATCAGCTCAGCGACCGATAACGACACTGGGTGGCGGGTGGCGGTAGCGAGAAAGCCTGACAGACAAGACGTACAAGGCGCTACGAGGCAAAGAGAGCTGTACGCAGACCGGATATACTAGAGAGCATCTGCAGTCAGGGTCATAGTGCATCAAAGATCTCTACAACGATCGATCCAACAGCAGAATTCCCGCTTGAAGTGCGAGATGTGAAAGAAACGTTTCCGCAGCAGGCTGGAGATGCCAAAGGACCTCAGACTAGGCGTGCGATCAGAAAGACTATAAAGGCTGAACGTTCTGACTTTGATCCCTATACTGCGGCGGACCAGGCTCACCTTGACCTCACAAGCAGACCACACATCGATCGATCCACAATGGGCTTCTTTGAAGAGTTTTTCAAGAAAGACGAGCCTGCTCCTCCCGCTCACGCTCCTCCTGGGCAATACGGTCAACCCCAACAATACCAATCTCATGACCAGTCTTACCAGCAGCAAGGATACGGTCAACCTCAGCCTGGTAGCTATGGACAGGGAGGTGGATACAATCAGCCGCCTGCTCAAAACTATGGCGGTTATGGACAGCCTCAGATGGGCTCTCATGGAGAGCCGGATGGTGAGTGAGATGCCGTACCTGTTATACTACACACTTCACTGACACAATTCAGTACTGTTTCCTTCTTCATAGCGGCAACTCAAGCTCAGATCCGTTCGACCGTCATCAACACCTATCTGACCTCCGTCACTGCGCGTCTTCCCTCTCTTCAACAAGCTCTCGCTTCTGGCTCCATTCCCGACCCTGTCGAGAGGTTCAGGGTCAAGGCGGAGATCGAGATGCTTCAGTCCGTCGAAGGCTTATTCAGAAGTTCCAGTGGAGGCGATAGGGGTATGGTCAGTGGGATGGGCGCTATGGGGATGGGAGGTGCTATGGGAATGGGAAGTCATCAGGCTACTCCGTGAGTGTTCCTTCCTCTCCCGTTGTTATCCTTTTTACCTGAAATGACCTAATTCGATCTCCGGTTTAACAGTCAATACGGGCATGAGATGCAGCAACCTTACGGAGGTCAAGCCATGTACGCTACCGAGCAAAAGCCTAAACAAGGAATGTCCGCTGGGAAAGCGGGTATGCTCGGAGCTGCAGGTGGATTGGGCGCTGGGATGTTGCTCGCTGGAGACGATTCCGACGAGGAAAAGGAACGCGAGGAAAGAGCCGAGCAGCAGGAGGAGAGGGGAAGCGGAAGTGGAAGCTCCAGTAGCGAGAGTGGAGGGGACGATGGCGATTATGGTGGTGGAGACGACGAGTGACGGTCATGATTTCTCCGGTTCGCGCTGGATCCGTTCTCGACTTGCGAATTGACGTGAAAGGCAACTATGCCTCGACTGAATATGATCCCAGACATACCATAACAATTGCCGCCTCATCGTTCTCCTGCGATTGACTTCTCTTACTAACGATCGCACCTCGCGATGCTCATTGCCCCCGCATCCAGCCGCGATGCGATGCAAACATGATACCATATCAAAAATCGATACATCTACAAAGCCAAGACTCCCTTAGTACTAGGGACATCGTTTCCGCCCGTTCGCTCGATAGCTTGTCGGATAGCCAATGCCAATGCCTTGAATGCGGATTCAGCACTATCATAACAAAAAGTCAGCTATCTGCCGGAAGATAGCTACAGATCAACGAGACACGTAGGACTAACATGTGGTGATTGTTCTTGCCTCGGATCGAGTCGATGTGGAGAGTAACACCAGCGGCGAAAGCGAAGGATTCGAGAAGATGGGGGATCATTTCGGTAGAAACTAAGCAGACGTGCGTTTAGTCAGGAAGAACGGTATGACGATTCATCGCTTAGATCACTTACGGTCACCGATCTTTTCCCTGGTGAAGGGGAGGTCGCAGACGAAGTATGGTCGGGATGAGATGTCGATGACGGCTCTCGACAATGCCTGCCAATAAGATTCTACCGATTTAGCACCATATTTCGCGGATCGTACTCTTCCCGATACTAACCTCGTCCAATGGCGCGTAGGCACTTCCGTATCGCTTGATTCCCCTTCTCTCCCCCAAAGCCTTCTTGAAAGCTTCTCCAAGGGCTAAGGCACAATCCTCCGAGGTGTGGTGATCATCGATGTGGAGGTCTCCCTTGCACTGCAAGTCGAGAGACATCTGTCCGTGCTTGGCGAGAGCGGTGAACATCTGATGAAGAGAGGGATCGTTATCAGGGGACTTTTCTAGGCTCTATGATCTGGCGGTACAAACGTGGTCAAGGAAACCGATACCGGTAGACACATTGATCTCCTGCTTGTCTACGCCTGGCACGACGTCCAGCGTCAAGGAGCAGGTGATGCTGGTTTCCGAAGTTTCTCTGGATACAGTTGCGGTTCGTACTTGAGCAGACATCTTGAAGGGGTTTGTTTGAGGGTCGCAGTGCATCAGAAATGGTAAGCGGTGCGGTATGACGACCTGTGATATACCTGCGAAATAAGTTGAGTCACATCAATAACGCATACACCCGATGCATAACGCATACAAGATTACCTCCCCTTCGAGGTTTAGCTCGAGGCGATTTCGACGTCTTACTAATAAATTCGACTCTTCCTTCATCTTTCCTGCAGCGACCAGTGATCCATACAATGTCAAGTAACCTCATCACTATCAACTCGCCCGAGCAGTTCAAGGAGGTCCTTTCCAAGGACTTGGACAAGATCTCGGTCCTCGACTTCTGGGCAACATGGGCGCAGCCATGCGAGAAGATGAACCAGGTTATCAAGGAGGCTAGCGAAAAGTACAAGAATGTGTTGTTCTTGATGGTGAGCCATTCGAAATTTAGGTCTATCACCTTTTGACCTTGCTTACGAGTCCAAATCTTAGATCGAGGCTGATGTGCAGGATGATATTGCCGATTCGTTCGATATCGAAGAGGTTCCCACCTTTTTGATCCTCAGGGTAAGTCAATTACGAAGCCGTTAGCTCGTATGTACTGATATCATCTGGGCCAAACGTATAGGGTCACACTCTCTTGGCCAGGCATGCTGGATCTAATGCTCCCCTCCTCCTTCAGCTGATCGAGCAACATTCCAACAACTCCGGCTCGATCCCTACTCCCCTCAGCAGCACTGATAAAGCACCCATGGCCCCTCCTACCGAACCCACCCCAGCGCCCACCAGCGCCTCCGCTATCCCTCCCTACGGTTCCGAATCCCCAGAACAGCTTCAAAAGCGATGCACTGAGCTGATGAACAGGCACAAAGTTGTCCTCTTCATGAAGGGTAACCCCAGCGCACCCAAATGTGGATTCAGTCGTCAGATCGTTGGATTGTTAAGGGATAGGGGAGTCGAATTCGCTTGGTACGATATCCTGAGTGATCAGGCCGTAAGAGAGGAGTTGAAGAAGATGAACGATTGGCCCAGTACGTCCTCGAATGCTTTCACCTTGTAAAGTTGGACTTTCCTCTGACATTTCGGTTCTCGAATAGCTTTCCCTCAGGTCATCCTCAACGGAGAACTCATCGGAGGTCTCGACATCTTCAAAGATTCGCTTGAGAGCGGAGAGTGGGACGAGATGTACGAATCTACCGATTGAACAACAACGTAAATTATGGCTATGGTTGTAAAGAAATTGGTTAGAGGGATGTCGTGGTTTTCATATATATGAGGTTCTTGCATGAAACGGTGCGGATCTGCCTTTCAACTTCGAGTGACTTGATGGGTATATTGGTCTGTATATACAACCCCTGGTTGATTTAGCCTACAAGAATATGTCTCACATCTAAATGGAATGGTGTATCTTGAATCAAGAAGCGCGACTCTGACTCAGTTGAGAGAAGACGACAATCATCAAGCCGACAAAGGACAGCAACGCAAACACCTCTCTCCCAGAATCCAAACGCGATGCCATCACGATGCAAGCGCTCAGAGTGGACGTCAGAGACAGGCAGGATCGCAGGCTGTCATGGAACCAGGTAAGCTCACCTTTGCGAGGAGCCCAGATGCCCAACTTACCTTTGAGACTTGTCTTTCAGCGTCAGTTCCCCTACAGATCCTCTCCGCCTGTGTCCGGGCTTCTCAACCTTTCCAAATCCGACGTTCTCCCCAAACCCTCCGAGAACGCTTGACAGCAAGAACAGGCACCCCGCAAGAGGCCAGATACTGTCCGAGGTAGTCGCTTTTGTCAAAGATAGGAGAAGGGGGGAACAAATGTAAAGGACGAATGGTGGTAGCAGCCATGAGATTAACCGGTTCGACTCTTCAGCTGTATTCGCATCAAAGGTCTTCGTGACTCCGGAAGGGCCGTTGCGTGACCATTTTACCGTGACGATCATACCGAAAAGAATGACCATATTGAAACTGTTGAGTTGCGAGGCGTAAATCCGGTCTTCAAGAAGTGCACGAAAGACCAACACGAAGAGTGCAACGAAAGAGTAGAACGTGAATTGTGGCATAATTTCCGGTTTTAGCAACTCCCAAACTGGCGGGCTGCTAGTTACTGTGTTGAATGAATGACATTAGAGATCAGGCGCGAAGCTTTTAGAGAAGAAAATCTCACCAGTCAGCTCAGCTCGCTCCTTGACCAAGTAGTCTTCTGGGACGTAGTCATCGTCGTACCCCTCTTGACGTTTCCATACGATCTTTTGCCAAGGCTGTCGTTGCCCAGTGAACTCATGCACAAGAGAAGGCATCGACAAACCTAGCACAGATTGAGTTTGTGTCGGAGACGGGCCAGATGAGGCGGTGATACCAGAATCGTTGCCTGCTTCGTCTTGGTGCGGATCGTCTCCCTTTAGAGGAGTATCTTCCACACCAAGCTCGTTGTCCTTGGAGTCTCCATTCGGCAGCGAAGTCTTCGTCACGGTATGGAGGGCCTCTTGCACTTCTTGCGATTCGCTGGGAAGAACGAACGGCTCGGGCTCGATTTCAGGCTCCTCGTCAGCGTCATCAGTAGGATTATCCTGCTCAATTTCCTCGCTCTCTTCGAGTCCGAAAGTAGGACCTATTACGGTCGTGTCCCCTTCATCCTCGTCTTCCTCAGTCACTCTCAGCTCGCGGAAAGTAGGAGTGTTCCGCGACAATTTTGGTTTGGGCGATTTCATGTCTCCCATCAATCCGTTCAATCTGTTGACAAGTAAAGGGTTTCAGACGATCGCAGCATTATATCTACACGATTTGCTTACGGTGATAGCACACTAAATATTTGACCTTCTTCCCTTTGCGGTCCCCATATCTCAAAAGGATCTGGAATGTTGCTCAGAAGAGTTTCCAAGGACGGATCGGTGGATTTTGCTATAGACCACAGGTTATCAACATCCGCTTCGCGCATTAATGAAACCGGCCAAATCGCTTACAAGCGATTTTGTCATAGACATCCATCTCTACCCGGGTGATGTACACAGTCTTGTCTAGAACACCGCTCCAGAGCTAGATATACGTTATCAAGTATTTAGCTGTCTCGACCCTGCATAACATCCATGACTTCGTACTGTACTTACTTCGTCTTCAGCTTCAAGAACTTCTTGGTAATGCGATCCCTTAAGATTGTCGAGCTCATCGACTTGATTCTGTAGCATCATCAACGCTTCTCTGAATTGTTTTAGATCTGTATTCATTGAGAAGTGCAAGACTAGATCAGTGCACTGTAATTGAGTTTTGAGCTGATGCGATTAAAGACGCGCACCTCGCGTCTTCTTTCGCCCTAGCCGTATATTCTCATGCTCAGTTTTCCTGATGAGTGAAGACTTTTCACTCAGAGCCTTCTCATATTGAACTTGTCGATCCTGCATCTCGATATTGTCAGCGTTGTTTCTTCATGGGCCGCATCTGGTGAGCCTACAGTTACTGCCGCCCGATAGTCATCTAGCTTTTCGAGTAAAGGTATCTCAAATTCTCGGTAGAAGGTATCTCCCTAGACCAGGGGTAATTGAAGTCGTAGATAATTCAGCTTTGCCGAGACGTTCGATCGATCATGTGCTTGACTCACGATCAACTGCTGATGAGCGCCGATCATATGCTTCAGTCCGCTCAATGCCATCAATCCATCCGCAGCTGTGTCGCATCCTTTTACCCTCGAACAAGCTTCTAGAGCAGATCCAAACGAGGAAGTAGCTTTGGATACGGCTAAAATCGCTTGTCGGAACGATTTGGCTTGCGAAGTGAGCTAAAGAAACGTCAACTTGAATGCTCTGTGCGATAGTTACGATTCGTTAGGATAACGCTACGTACCTCTTCCAAAGCTGACATCGACTTTCTGAGGTCTGCTCTAGAAATGAGCAAATGTGGAGGGTAGGAGAAGTCGACCCTGGAAGCTGTCGTAGTGACGGATCTCTGATATGTTCGAGATAAAGTGCTCAGGGGTCGATCGCAGGTGATCTCTTAGCCCAAAACTTACAGTAGGACTAGGTGGCCGCATCCTTCCCCAAGCAGAGCCCGTGACAGACGACATGCTTGATTGTGCTGAATGCATCTTGGGCCTAGATGGTCCGGCTTGAGCCATAATGTCGTATGTTTATCTTGATGTTTACAGTTAAATTGTGAGGTCCAGCCTCGATCTGCAAGAAAGGGGTATGGGAAAACCGGCGAAATAGATGCAGGTTTGATCTGAGAAACTATGTCTATATCTATGCACCCAGCAGCAGTGTCGGGGAAGTCCTGTAGGGCCTGTAGCTATATAAAAGTGTTGTTGATATTTCAGACCTGATCTCGACTTGCCTGATCTCGTCGGCGACCGGAATTATACCCACGCGACATGTCGACTGAGCTCCCCTGGACTCCTCCTACAGGGCCTGCAGGTCATCTAATGACACGCTATATATCATCCCTCCGCAATAGGTAGTATCTAAATCTCTGAGTAAGAGCTGTTCCTCTCAATTGAACCTGCTTCGTCTCGATCAACTAGCAGGATCGTCATAAGTCTTTGCTTTTCTTGAAGAGCAATAATGGCCGCTACTGTTCCTCAAGAAACTTCCCCTGAAGATGAGGAGTTCTATGCCTCGTATGTGTTTCCTATCTTTTGGTTGATTTAGTGACGTTGACTTATGCGCCATCATGTGTTTGGTCGAACTCGATAGCTGGGGATTGTAAGCTCACCTCGACTATCGAGATTTCGATTTGTCTCCGGCTAATATCACTCACGTTCATATAGGTGCATTCTCTGTGTGCTACTCATTGGTGCTCTAATTTGTTCATACTATCTCCAAGTCAAGAGAATTCGGGCAATCCATGAGACAGTCGTGTCGATCTTTGCAGGTAGGTTGGCTTCATAGTTTCTAGCAGAGGAATGTGCCTGACTTTATCGCTCGTTAGGAATGGTTGTCGGATTAATCATCAGGCTATCCCCTGGACAGCTGATCAGGGAGATGCTTGTGAGTAATCTATGAAACTCAAGTCCGGTATCGAACTTGATCATCGTTCTCTGCGAACAACCCAGTCCTTCAAGCATACCCTCTTCTTCAACTTGCTCCTACCGCCAATTATTCTGAACTCAGGCTATGAGCTGAAACAGGTTAGAGCTTACGACCTTTACTTCGTCAAGCCGTAGACTCTAACAAGATTTGGTTGTCGAATGCAGGAAAACTTCTTCAGGAACTTCGGAACTATCTTGACATTTGCATTTGCAGGGACATTCATCTCTGCGGTTGGTCTTGGGTATGTGCGGAAGACAAATCTCCGTCGAAGGAGCCAGGGACTGAACTCTCCTCAAATTATAGAGTTCTCGTATATATCTGGTCTTTCTTAGGTCTGGAAGGACTCAAGTTCACGCTTCTGGAATGTCTGATCTTCGGGTCGACTCTATCTGCAACGGATCCTGTTACCATTTTGGCCATTTTTAACACTTACAAGGTCGATCGTGAGTCAACCCCTACCTTCTGATCGTGTACTTTTACTGATTTTGAACGCAGCCAAATTATATACTATCATCTTCGGGGAGAGCATTTTGAACGATGCGGTGTCGATTGTCATGTACGAGTAAGTAGCTGTGGATCGTGCTTCATCGATTGACAGCTGTTCTGACTCAACGATTCATAATCGCAGGACTCTTTCCCAATTCCACGGTGAAGATATCTACCTCTCTTCCCTTTTCCACGGAATCGGGATCTTCTTGCTCTCTTTCTCCATCTCCATGGCTCTGGGTGTGATGTTTGGGTTGATGTGTTCCCTCGGATTGAAGCATTCGAACCTGGCCCTCTATCCTCACATTGAGAGCTGTATCGTCGCACTTGTGGCGTACTGCAGTTATTTCTTCTCGAATGGGTTGAGTATGAGTGGTAAGTTTTGATTTGCTACGGGTTGGAGAACTTCAGCTGAAACTCTCCTGGTCAGGAATCGTATCGCTACTCTTCTGCGGAATCACCTTGAAGCATTACGCGTACCACACCATGTCGGTAAAGACCCAGAAGACGACAAAGTACATGTTCGCGGTTATGTCCCAACTATCGGAGAATTTCATCTTCATCTACTTGGGGTTGAACCTGTTCACCCAGAATGCGCAAGTCTTCAAGCCTTTGTTCATCATTGTGACTGCAGTAAGTCTGACGTCTGGCTGATCAAACGGTCTCATGACTGACAAATGACACCAAAATAGATTGCCGTGATGGCATCTCGATACGCAGCCGTCTTTCCTCTCTCTGAACTTATCAACTGGGTTTTCCATACTCGAGGACAGAGGCATGAAGAGCTACCTCACTCGTATCAAATGATGCTTTTCTGGGCTGGTCTCCGAGGAGCTGTCGGTGTAGCACTTGCTGCCGGTATCACTGGTGAAAATGCGGATGCTTTGAGGACGACTATCTTGGTGGTCGTTGTCCTTACTGTAGTCATTTTCGGTGGAACTACTGCCAGAATGCTAGAGATTCTTGGAATCAGAGTTGGAGTGGAAGATGACGATGACAGTTCGGACGACGAGGGTGGATGGGCCGCACATGGTGGAAATTTGGCTCTTGCTATGGGACCTGGAAGCCGCAAGTTTGCGGGACTTCACCCTTACGGAGACGATTATGACGATGGTTACAGTTATGGCGGCTCTCCCTTGGAATCCCCTTACGGACCAAGTGGTACCTTCCCACTAGACTCAACGCGTCGAAGTCCGAGTGCGAACGGTCTACGACTTGGACCTAGAGGGAATAGCAGAAGACAAGCTTCCACTGGATATTCCGCAGGGTCAAGCTCGGAATCTGAAGATATCGATCTACCCAACGCAACCGACGTAGAGCAAGGTCGAGGTCCGGAAGATCCTGCATCGGCAGGAATGGTGTTCCGAGACGGACAATGGTTTACACAACTGGACGAACGATACCTGCTTCCCTTATTCTCTAACTCCGTAGCCAGTAGACGTCACAATCTGAAGAAGACTCTGAAACGGAGCGGAAGCACGTATGGAGGGGAGAGCTCTCCAACTACACCTAGAGGACCCAGCCTTGACTGGGGTAATCGAGAAGGAGGTGGTCACGGAGATGGTGATAGCGAGAGTGGAAAGGGGAAAGGTCTCTCGCGGAATTTCAGGTCAGTCTACGTAGCAAAACTGGTCGTTGCACAATGCGCTGACAAGACTCGTTGATCCGACAGCGAATCCGTGACAGACTTCTTCTTCAACCGGCCAGACGGTCACGGTTCCCCCTCCCTTGGCAGCCAACCTAATCCTATGCCTTCAACCGGTGAACCATCCAACCCACTAGGGGTCAAGACGACTAGTCGTAACCGTTCGAGAACGGACCTTCGTGGATTGGCTATGACTGCTGCACCAGCATCTCCTGCATCAGGTACAGAGGGGGGAAGGGGCAGTGGAGATAATCTGCCAAGATAACGGGTGGAAGTAGGTAGAGCGAAGGCGAGCATAGATGATGAATCTATTTGTATTTTTTGAACAATCATATTCTAGCGTAATCTAACACGTCGTGATTGCTTGCATTACTTGGGTGGTCACTGGCAGGGGTATTAGGATATGATATCGTGTAGGCCGAACATTCCGCCGTGTCATGAAAAGAGGTCGTGATTTGTCGTTTCTCGAGATCTGTGTTTACTAATCTCAGCTTGGCAACACAATGCTCACGGAATATCGCTGATCGTACCTCTCGGAATCCAAGTCTACAATCCCAATCTGCTCTCTCTCGTCATCCCAGCCCGTGCCTCCCTGTTAACCTCGACCATGTTGATTCCCACGCTCGTCTGGGGCTTAGCGTCCTGTGCAGGCTGGGTGGATTGCGCTCGGCTCGAATCTGTTTCCTCTTGCTCTGCTGCCTTCTTTGCCTGTAACTTCTCGATGAAAGCCGTCACGTCTTCTTGTCGTAGAGGAATCTCGGTAGGGTTACGTCGGATCATTGTGCTGACTTGATATCGTTGTGGGATCGATGATGCTGCGACTTGACCCGACTCGAGACAAGCTAGACAAGAGATAGTCTCAATGTTGTCAATGGGAAGGGTGAAGCTGTCACGTGATGACGCAATCACCCGAGAGCGCCCGAACCAGCTCTGAACATCCACTCTGCTATCCCACTGATCTACTGAGCTACTGCCTATTGAACGATCGGCAGCAATTTGTTTTAAAGAGCCTCATCCATCTCACTCAAAGATTGCGACCATGTCCTCGAGTCCGGATCGTCAAACAGAAATCGCGCCGGAAGTCGAACCTGTTTCGCAGATGCTCGCGGACACCTTCTTACGGGATCCCATGTTCCTGACAGCAGCCATAGTTGGAGGACTGGCATTGATATTGTTCCTCAATTGTAGGTACAAGGATACCGATTCTTCACATTATCACTTTGGCTCAAACTCAGTTACGACGACAGTCGGAAGAAGTGGGAACAAGGCATCGCAAAATCGTGGAAGGAAGGCAGAACCTAATGTAGTGCTTCTCGGTTCATCTGACAGCGGGAAGACAGCCATCTTCACCAAGGTATGTCTTTATCTAGAAATTCTCCAAGAAAAAGCTGATTCTGACGTTTTTGTGACCACAAGCTCGTTCATGACGAAACCACTGCCACCCACACTTCGATCAAACCAAGCACCGGTCGAATAGTTCTACCCGAGACCAACAAGTCGATCACCATATCAGATATTCCCGGTCATCCTCGACTGAAGGAGTCTGTCCAGGACCTAGTCTCTCAGGCAAACGCGGCCGTGTTCGTGGTAGATATCGCTACTCTTATCCGAAACGGACCCCAAGTTGCCGAGTGAGCTATGAAGCATTCCGCGCTTCTCCGAAGGATCGACTAACACCTGGTCTCTCATCTCTAGGGAACTACCAAGTATTCTGACCAGACTCGCTTCTACTTCCCTCACCTCATCCCACCTCCCAGCTCCTAAGCTACTTATCCTTGCTCACAAAGCCGATCTTCTCGTCCGAACTATGAGCAATCCCAATCCCAAAGCTGCCCCTTTGGATGACAAGACCAAAAAGATGGCGTTAGAGAGAGCGAAGACGGTCATCACTCGGGAAATGGAGAGACTGAAGTCTGCTCGAGGGACAACGGGAGGAAAGATTGAAGGGATCGATGTCGTGCCTTCTTCCTCTTCTTCTGGATTGCTTTCCCGATTCTTTGGCACATCTTCGAGTTCTAGAGAGAAACCGACCGTCATCAGCGAGCAGGGTATGGAAGAGGCCGAGTTGATGCTATGGGGACAATCAGGTCGATTCTCATGGGACGAGATCGAGGGGGTAGACGTGGACTGGGCTGTTAGTGGACTAGGAAATGCCTCTGATGCGGTGGAGGACGGGCTGGAAGAGCTGAAGGATTGGTTGTCTGAATTATGATGGGATTCAGAATGACCAACCATATGACTAGATGTCAATCGATATTACAACTTGGTGGACAGGCGTGCGTGCCAGGCGATCATGATTCCAGCGCGCTCAATTGACCTAACGGAGCTTCATTATCGGACGAATCCCAATCAGGACTTGATTCCCTGTCAGGTCTGGGAACGCTTCCTTCCTCCTTGTCTGATGCCTCCCATTCAGGACTTGATTCCCTGTCAGGTCTGGGAACGCTTCCTTCCTCCTTGTCTGATGCCTCCCATTCAGGAGAACCGACCGGTGCAGCTGTTCTCTGCTTTTTCGGATCCGATCGACCTCCGGGCGGTATCTCCTCGAACCCTTCTTCTTCGTCCACGTCGATAATCTGCCCGCCATCCGCTCGTTTCCGCTTGCTCTGTCCGTTTTGTACCAATTCTGTCAACTTCAACTGACCAGACGGAGTCGTACTAGGCGTCTCCTCTCTACTTGATTTGCCATTAGGGGTAGAGACCTTTGTCTTGGCCTTTTTGCTAGAGACGAACCCGGATCCAGACCCTTTCTTCTGTTTCCCGGCGGTTCCGGCGCCCGGTCTGAACGGTAGGTTGAACGCTTCCATGAGTCTTCGGACTTTGACATCACCCAAACCGGGACAGAGGAATAATTGTTCAGATGTCGCGTGCGTGAGCTTTTTGAAGGACTATCTCGCCGTCCAAACGGGTTAGCGTTGAACCCGACCGCAATGAATTCCTCTCGTCACTCACTCCGAAATTCGTACTCAGCGTGATCACGTCCGTCTTATTGACCCCCTTGACGCTAGTCAAAACGCTCTGCAGTTGACTAGGGTAATCGTTCTGAACCCTTTCTTTCAGCATGTCTGGGGATTTGTTTTCGAACGCTTTGTACGTCATGATGTAGTTTGCAGCTTCTTGTACGCTGTCGAACCGCGAGTTGCGATCAGTTTCTCACTAATTTCGACGGGAAGCGCAAGGGTTGAGGTGCTCACTTCCACGCGACCATGACTGTCATCTCATTGATCAGACATATCTTTGTGATCTCTCGTATAGGCTCTTGATGTTCACTCTGAGCGTTCGATGAATTGACTATCAGCGCCACTCGCTCTACCGAGATTCCTGAAGGAGAGTCCGCTTACGATATCGCATATCAAAAGTAGGACTCGTAAGAGGTACATTCCTCTTAGCCGTTCGATCCTGTTGTGTAGATATTCTGGATGCAATCGATGATACTTCAGACTGAGGGACTCGGTAAGATCAGCTGCATTGCTCATGAAAGTGATAGAAAGCTGTGAATTCACCTTAGGAACAGGACGCATGTGTTTGGTCCGACTTGATAGTCCGGTACGATATCCCCGTATTCCCAACCAATACCTTTAATAGCGTTTAGGATAGGATTACCTCTCTGAATGTCAGAACAGAAAAATCATAAGCGAGGTTTACCGTGTTGACGGTACGGGACGACCTGCCTGACATGCGTTTACGATGATCGACCGCTTGTTTCCCGTAGGTACGTTGACAGGTTTATTGACAGGTCTACTCGGACCAGCTTCGGCGTTTGAACCTTGAGCATCAGCTTGAAGTGGGAGATGCGCATTTGAAGCGTTCCTGTGCGATTGTCCTTGTGCTGAAGGCTGTTCTGTGTCTTTAGATTGAGCTGTTGTCGATTCTAAGCTGGAAGGCTGGACTGGATTACGAGGCAGTATTGAAGCAGGTGAGAAATCAGGAGCGGATGGCATGATCAAACGCTGGCAGCTTGGAGTACTGGCTGAGTGAGAACATGAACCAGCTGAGGGAGATTCGAATATGGTCAACGAGTTTGGCGATGACGATTGAAAGGTGGAAATAAGTTATCGATTCATCGATCGGCAAACTCAAAGTTCAAAGTCGAGCTGCCAATAATCTTGCTTCGAGACATCGCATTCAGGTCGAGACATCGCTGATGAAACAAGGCTCATACAACATGTTGTCATCATATCGTCTAGGTCGTACACTTCTCAGGCAACCTGACAATTACCGACGTCTGCATACAACCATTCATACCATCCGCAACCCGACTGCAAGCAGCATCTCAAAACACCTCGAATCGCTGAATCTATCACCATCTAGCGTAGGGCTCTATCTCCTGCATCCGGAACTCAAAGATATATCTTCAGTCTTGTCTACCGTACAACAAGGCTTAGGGCAATGCAGCTCCTCCATCGGATCATTCGCTCAGTCCGTGACTAGAGCTCAACCGTTAGGACAAGACCATGCCGAGGCCCCGTTCGTGACCATAGCCACGTTCACGCCTGAAAAGCCGACCGAGAAGCTGGTTCCGTTTCGCTCGACCTTGGTAGGCCGTCCGCCCGCTTCAGTGGGAAGATGGCATCGACCTGCTCTGTCCGTTCCTTCCTCTACAGCAGATCCAACGGATCACCTCTCGTACCCAGCTCGCGGGGAGACGAGAAATGAGGATCGCAAAGGAGAGGAAGTCGGGGAAATCGAGAGGGCTTTGTTGGGCTCTTTGGGGTATGAGAAGGGCGAGAGTATGGGTTGGGAAGGGCTTTGGCGTTCAGAAAGGTTGGAGGGAAGGAACGAGGTGGATGAAACGGGTGATATGAAGGGTATCGAAGGATTGAAGGGAGTCACGTAAGTGAGTCCATGCTATTGTTCTGGAGCACCATCATGTGCATGTGACTTTGAGCTCATAGGAATGTACTTCTTCCTCCTTTTAGCGGCGTAAGAAACATGCTAGTATTATCAGACGGTCTACCTTCTTCGACCGTCTTTGCGCTAGAACGTTATTTCCCCTATGCGGACAAAGCTAGTGCCCCCCCTCTCCCCTTTCATATGCCCAACCGAGCACTGATACCAAGTTTCATCTACATTGATAGCTCGGTCTACTTACGGAAGCCACCCCATTCCTGACTGGAAGACCCTTTACGCTGTTCCAAGATACAGATGTCTTTGAAAATGGAGCGGTCGGGATCGCTTTTTGTGAGACGGAAGATTCTCGAGGACTTGGGGTCACGATGGGGGTGGACTACGAGGGTCTACAGCCTCTGAGTGAGATCGAGACTATCGAGAAGTGAGCCTCGGGTTTCGGATTCGCATAAGAATGGTAACTCAGTGCCAATCTGCGAACCCATAGCGCTCAGGGAAACATGCTTTTAACACTTCGACCATCGACTAGCCAGAATACCAAGGCGCAAACCAACCCTACACAGCTCTTGATCCGGGTCATTACGGCGTACCAGAGCCAGACCAATGCTGCTCGACCTTCGGAAGCTGGAAGCTCAGATACAGGGGTGATCTTGGGTAAACAGATGAAGGAGGAGGAGTACTATTTGGCTATCTGGGCACCGGGCGCTAGAGCAGATGAGGTAAGCCTTGCCAGACCGCTCGACCGTGTAGCGAGTTTCTCATCGAAAGACAATCGTAAAGGCACCGAGGGAGGTAGTCAGGATTCTGTCCGGTGATCCTTCTCGAGGAGTGTTATCGCTTGCCATGGAGGAACCATTGCGAAGTGGACAGCTCGTACAGGTAAGTTCACCGATCTTCTGCTTCGAGACCACCGTCCTCATCATTCGCCTTTTTCCCAGTACATGCACAAACCAAAACAGGTCAACAGGCCCGCCCTGGAACCAAGAGCAGGCGAAATCTCCTTCGTAACTCTGCCATCAGAGGAATCGATCTCATCGTCCTCTGCATCTACGGAAGAGACATCCTCGCCAGGTATGCTGGTCGGAACGGAAGGCGGGTTCTGGTTCTCGCCCGCTATGGGTGCTAACGGGAGACGGACGAATGGAAGCGTCTGTAAAGTATTTGGGGCACGAGGATGGTTGAAGGTGTAACAAAGATCTGCATTGTATTACACAAGCATGGAAAGGGTCCGAATGATGGGATATAATGGTTCTTTCGCTGATTTTACAACCATGTCATGCACATATCCTAAAACCAGGGTCTTCCAGTATAGCGGTCTTACATTATTCCAGTCTTAAACTATCCTTCCATGAAGGGGAGCTTCTTAGTGATGAACCATTTCCATCGTCATTTGACTCGACGATGTGGCCAAAACCTTAGACTGAGACAGGCTAGGCTGTTTGCTTTATTGGAATCGGCCATGGAGCGATAACTCGCGCCAGAAGCTAGATTGGAAGGCACGATCATGCTTATTTGCTGCGTAATCACATACCACGTCAAGCTGCAATAACAAACAATGTAGGAGGAGAAACATTCGATAAAGCGTTGGGACAGGGACTATGAATTTCTTCAACTACGTAGTCACATATTGTACCGCTACAAATCGTCTTCGCCAACGCGATAGGGGTAGTTTGCACGGTACCTTACCACCCGATCTCACGGATACTTGAACAAATGATTTACGTCTTGAGACGTTTTGTTGGAGCTGAGGAGTGAAGAATCGCTGCGGCAGATGCCTGGCATCCGTAACGACAAATAGCTTCTGGAGCAACTCCCTCGGTACAGCGACGCTCGTTGTTGCTGCCCATTTCCGCCGTCTATCATGCTTCTGTTGTCCGGAAGCCAAGCCAATGACTCTAGAGAGTGTGATGAGGTGTCTTGGAGGAAAGGCGAGCGGCTTGGGATGCGTATCTTGTTTAAATTACCCATCAGTAGCTAGCAGCGTGAGCCGCGCGCAGGTCGAAACGAGCCTAATACCGTCGATTTCTGGGAGGCGAAATGATGTAGAACATCGGCTATGACGACCGCTGTCTGAGAGTGACATCACACGGAGAAGCTCCGGCCACTCAACCCCCACGCCAGTCAAACGCGATGGGATCGATGATTCCGCCCGATTTCTTGTTCTCTTGTTCGAGAATACCGTGACCCGCATGTACCTAGCCCTTCAGCCATACCGGTTGCCAAAGGATAAAACGTCCCTGACCCACGTAGATACCGTCCGGTCCCTTTGGTCTAAGTCTTGGACTTGCACAAATCTGAGATATGCAGATGGTCTGCTTATCACATTGTGCTCTACCAGATAATCTCTCGTCTGCTCACCCTGCGCCGACACCTTCTGTAACTGACAAACCATAGCTTAGTTGTTTAGTGAAATCAAGTACGGCTTTTGTCAAGGTGCTTTCTTGTGCAAGTCTAGATAGAAATCCATGAGAACTGTATATAGTGGATACCGTCCAGGCCACAACTCCAAGCTGAGTAAAAGCGCCAACATTAATACTACTAGCTGGAGTTGAATATCGAATTCCAGATAACAACCGCACGTCGCCCCTATGATCATCCCCACGCCTGCGGCACGTTCATGCTCGTAAGCGCGATTGTTTACGCTGTAGATTGTAAACAAACTCAGAGACCTGCGGCCGCGAACTCGTATATCACTATCTCTTCCACATCAGTCTAGCCAACTTATAGCTCATAGGAAGCGTTGACGGGCTGACCATCACAATAGATAAATCATGGCATCCTCCTCTGCAGTGAATCCCTAGTGAGCTCTCACTAGAAACCAGTTCCCTCGGGCAAGCTCCTCACACATGCGACTCACAGTGCAGGACATCCGGAATGCTCAGAATTGGAAGCTGAAGTGCTATGGGAATATAGTAAATTAGCTGGAGTAATACGGAGGGTATGTGTCTTGTCCGGTGTGTTGTGTTAATGGATAAAGGCACCAATACTGACGGGTATATCCTTTCTTTCTTTTCACCACTTCTGAACCGCAATTGATTCTGTACCACTATCTTATTTGGACATCTTTTCTGCTTCAGATCGACAATCTGGCAAAAGAGACTGCGGAAAATCCGAATGATAAGCTGTTAAATGACTTGCGAGCATTGGAGAAGAAGATGGGTCTGGTTTTGACGCTGGTGAGAACTCCTGCCTTTTCTCCCAGATCCGTAGATCACTATGCTCATCGCTTGTCTCAACTACTTTTTTTTTCTCTATGCCCATTTTCACCCCTTCTTGAACGCACCATCTCCGGCTTATTCATCGTCGCTCATCGAAAAACAGTTCAAAGCGTCAGTATGGGCAATGATCACGGACAACGAAGCGGCAGAGGAACAGCGTAAATTGGATCTTGAGATACAACGGCGGAGAGAAGAACTGAGCAGAGAAGAGTCAAGAATGGACGACTCGAGGAATGATTCGAGGATGCACCAGCGAAGGGCAGACGATAGCTTTTAGGAGCGACGATATTTGGATACCGATCATAATTAGCTCAGCGTTGTATGATACCTCTTGATGAGGACTGTATACTTTTCCTACACAAGCAAGTGGATCAGTGTCTAAGCACGAATCACGATTCTGGTCAGAATTATGTCCACCTTTTTGTGAATTGAGAAGCGCATCAGAAAGCCTCACCTGTCACGCAACTGATCGCCGGAGAGACCTGAAACTTACTTGAACTTGAACGGACGTGAAAACTCGTTCAAACCAACGGCAAAAAGTAAAGAACACCACCGCTGTCAGACCGATATCCTAATCAGTAGAATGGCTCGTGTCCCTCTCTCTTCTCGGCCTCTGGATAGGTTATGGTTCATTTGGTTCGTGGTAAGTGTCGGTTAATCAAGAACCCAACCTGAGTTGTCTCATTTTCGGTTTATCGTCTTCCAGGTTCACATTGTTCGTCTAACTTGGTAGCCAAATTTGGACAGCAAACTCACTCCCAAATGGTTTATGGTAGCCTTTGACCGCTCTGATCGACGGACAAGCTGTGTATCCCAAACATCTCGTTCCCACGGCCGTCCGCGCTCTTTACCTTCAAGCTTTGCAATTCAGTAAGGATGCCTTGATGTTGGGCATGGAAGCCGGAGATCCTGCTCTATTTTGGTTCAAAGGATTGTGAGTACGCTGACCGAGTTGACGCTGCATGAATACACCGTTTGATAATACTATATATGCAATGGAGTAGCTTGATGCTAGAAGTCTGGTTCCAACTTCCGCTCTTCTTCGTTGGAGCTTACTGCATGTACTACAGTAAGTCACGTTCAGAAAGAGACATACAGTGCAGCTTACTGAGAGGTGCTTTCCGTTCCTCCTAGACGTCAAGCGTGTATACCGTGAGCCCGCAGGTCTGCTCGAAGGCTATGCCATTCTGACTATTCCAGCCTTTACTGCTTAGCTTTACTTCTCATCTACTCAGCATCGGTTTGCACGACTCTCATCCCTTGTCTGCAACACATCATCTCTCCTCCTCCCTCATCGGCTTCTCCTAAACTAGCCCAACTCGCCAAGAAGGACGACTTCCAGCTCTACTTTGGGCTTTCAACCTATATCCCGTTCTTATTGATTCCCATGGTGATGATGATCGATATGGCGATGAGGCTGACAAGGGTCGTCGGGGAGGTCGAGAAACGAGAGATCCGTAAAAAGCGATCATGAAGCGGCTCGTCATAACGTGCCTTCATCAACTATGCGAAACAAAAGTAATACCAGAACAGAATTACGCATCTGGCATGTAGAGACACTATGATACATTTGATCAAATCTAATGAGACAATATATCGATCCTCTCCATTCAGTCTAATCCTTCGCCCATATCCTGCTAGCACATCATATCTGTCCCCTAAGAGGGGTTCAAGCCTTCGCGTGCTCGCTGATCCTCATCTCGTCCATCCTCGCACCCAAATCGTCATGACCGCTCTTCAAGTGACCGTCCTGCACGTCCGGGTCGTTAAGGCCGTGGGATTCGTGTAGAGTGGCATTTTCCGAGCCGCTGGAAGTGGAGCTGGCCGTCGTCGTCTTTGGAGGTCCAGGAGCGGTCTCTACAGCGACTTGGCTGACGGTGGTGGTTGCTATTGGTCGTTTGGCCTGAGTCGCTGCTGGTTGAGGTTGTGCGGCGGATGTCGAGGTCTGACCATTGTACGTCTTATAATCGTATTCCGAGATCCCGACAGTACCTCCTAGAGCCTTCCAACTCTTCTTGTATTGATCTCTCTTGTCCATGGAAGCTTTGAACAAGGTTGGCCAGTACTCGTCGTGGTCATAAGCGAACTGTGGGAAAGTGGAAAAGGCTCGGTAGTCAGTAACGAGTCATACGTGCAGCAAGCGTTTCAGATCTTACAGGAAGGTCTCCACCATGATCCGTAAGTGCGGTAGGTTTTGGTAGAAGTCCATCTTTGACGAACGCCGAGTTCCACGAAACCTTTTATTTTTGATCCCGGTCGAGGTGAGTGAATGACTTGAGCTGAAATGAGAACGCGAGGACTAGAAGCTCACCTTTGCTTTCGTTACGGGATCTACGAATTTGAAGACGATATCGAGGAATCGCTTGACCATCCATGGAAGGTTAAGAATGACTGCCTGAAGTTTGACTGACGATCAGCACGAGACTTCTCGAAAGTGAGACCCACGAGGATCATCCCGACTCACCGTTCCCAACCTTTCGGGGTAGTGCGAGCCTAAGATCTCCACAAACAACTTGGCCTGACCCATACTAGTAGGCGCCTGTTTCTTCCCCGCGAGGTCGATGACGAGACACAAGTTGCTCACTCCCGCAGGCATCATATCGATCGTCCGCTCCATCATGTAGACTGTATGTCTCATCTGTCGTTCCGAGACCTCAGTGTTGCTACGGTTGGGGAAGAAATAGAGGACAGGTCGGTTTTTGGCATCGTACCCTAGCAAGAATTCCTTTCCGCAAGGTGATTCTGGAGAGACGTAGGAGGCCATCTGGGGAACGTCGAAGAGGGACCAAGAGTTGCGGAATTCGAGACATTTGATGAGTCGCGTACGGGTCTGAGCCACATCATTTTTCGTTGCGATGAGGAATCTATCAAGTGACAAGGGAAGATGTTTGGCCAGTCAGTACTGATTTCCGAGGTCGGGCTTGGGGGAGAGGCAGGCGATATGCTGTTCCTCGTGACGACCACCTCGGCTTGGCGCGAGGTCGCAGCTGGTAGGATACGTGAGATCGATCGAGACTCACCGAGCGATACATTCCTTGCTCAGCCACATCCTCTCATCGTCCGATAGATCGTTTTTGGCTTTGAACTCTTCTATGAGCTGTTGGAGCTTTTCCGGGGATGCTGCCGAGTAGGCTGAAAAGGAGGATGCTGGAGTGACGGTTGTGGAGTTGGGTTGAGGGTGGGCGATTCGATTGTAGAGGGACATTGTGGGTTGTTGGTGTGTTCGTAGTGGATGGAATAGACGAGACTGCCACTGCACTAGCTGGCTGGCTGGTATGTTGAAGAGGTGAAGACGTCGAGTCGAGTGGAAGAAAGTCGAGTGAGCGTTGGTGCGAATTGAGTTATCAATTCGTTCCCGGCCGCGGGCATGACCAATTCTCGTTATCGACCGTCTCACGGGCGACCGGACGGGCGGCGGCAACGCGTGGTTCCAGTAATTAGACCTGACGTAATCCACTTCACACCGGAGGCCACAGATAATCGCAAGTTCGTTCGGTCATATACAACCATCAATCTAGAGTCTCTCGCCCTACAGCTTTCTACCTACAACACTGTACACTACTAGGACGTGGCAGCAGCAGCCCGCCTCTGCACCTCGCCTCTTCTATACCTCCAATAACTGCGCCTCATAGGATCCCATCTATCCCCCAGCTCCTGCATCATCTTCATAGCCTCCTCGTCTCCCTCTTTCGTCTTGCTCTCCAACGCCGAATCGGCCATCCATTCCAGAGCAAAAGGTACAGGCGGGGTCGATTGGGTGTATGTCGATACGACGTGGAGGATGGAAGATAGTGGAGTTTTGCTTTGTTTGTAAAGCGCTCGAAGGTAATTCCAAGCTGAAGCGTTATGAGGGATTCGCTCGATTTGGCTCAGCGTATAGCTGATGCACGAGGGAGGGATACGTTTCGTCAGAACCGGTGCGAGTGTCACCAGCGCTAGTGGAGACTTACCTGATTTCCTTTTCTACATCCTTCTTGCTTTGAACCCCTCCCCGAGCCATAGTCAAGTACCACCTCCATCCCCAAGCGCTATTATTCCTTCCATCCCCCTTGATCTCCTCCTCCTCCACCTCTCCAATCTTCAGGTCCGAATCCAGCATCCCCTCACACCAAGCCAGTTCCTTCCCCCAGTCCTCCTCAGCGAATCGGTCTCCCCCCTTCTCTGCATCGAGAGCAGAAAAGTGCGAAAAGATCCAGTGCAGGTAGGACCAAGTATGGTAATTCTTCGTATCCCTCAACAGTGAGGCGTGGACGAAATCGATCTCCTCCTGTAGACCCGTCGGAAGGGTGGGGGAAAGGTGAAGGAGGAGGGTCAGGCGGTGGTGCCAAACCTGATACGATTTCAGGTTCTCTTCCGCAAACGAGTTCATCAATGCAAGTTCCGTATTGAGATCGGAGCGAAGATGGAGGAGAGTGTTGAATCGATATTGCCTGTGCTCATGAGGGGAAAACCCGATCAGATCGATATCCTGCAAGAGCGAACCGCATTGTCAGGACTCACCAGACGGTATAATGCGCAGGATTCTTTCGAATGATGTGTTCAGTCAGATCTAGTACCCTCTCCGATTTCTCATCCGCTATCACGATCGCCCGGAAATAACCCATAGCTTCTGCATCTGTCGTATAGATCGCAACAGTTCCGGCAACATATCGTTTCAGCCCGTCGATCAGCTAAGAGGATCGTATGTACCAGGATTGCGGAGAAGAAGACTGACATTCGTCCGAGTACATGATAGGGACCAACCCGTCGGCTGGTTCTACCTGAGCAAGAGGTGTCACGTCGGACCATTGTGGTCGATCGGAATAGGGGGTATAGGCCTATATAGTGGTTGAGAATGAGAAACGAGCCAGACAGCAATTAGGAGACGATCAGGACTTACCATAGTGCGATTTCTGAGCGGATTCAGGTCAAGTAAGTCAAGTAGATCAAGTATGAGGATCGTATCAACCCAGTTGTTTTGTGAGGTCGAGGTTTCTGTGAGTCTTTAGACATATCGAGGATCTTATTGTCCATCCAGTTGCCAGTTGTTCATTGTTCAATCAAAGTGGTATTTACTCAGGTGGAAATATCAGATTAATCATTGTATCTTTACGCGGATTCGCGATTTCCTGTGCCAAAATTTCGCGATTTTGCATAAAATGGTGATCACCGGTGACCGAGATCGACCGTCACGTGACGATCAGAAGTCGAGATTATCGTCATATTGTTCTTGTCAATTCCAGCTATTCTGTGCTCATCACACTTGATCGATGCGACTGGTAGCAGCACTTTTCCCGTTACAGCATGGATCCACCTGTAGCAAGCACATCATCCACCCCGTTCTGTGCGCAATGCCAAGCCCAGCCCTCGAAATACAAATGTCCTCGATGCGCTTTACCCACCTGTTCCCTCCCCTGTTCGCAATCTCATAAACAAGTTTCAGGATGTTCCGGATTACGAGATAAGGCAAAGAAGATCGAACTGAAGGACTACGGCTATGGGGCTATGATGGATGATTACACTTGGCTTGAAGAGGGCAGGAGAAAGGTCGAGGCTTGGGGAAAGGAGATTGGCGAGAAGGGGTTAGATAAGGAAAATATAACCGGAGCTGCTGGTGGGGATAGCGGAAGGGGAAGAGGACGCGGGAGAGGAAGAGGTCAAGATCGGGGAAGAGGAAGTGGAAGAGAGAACGTCAGGAGCACGCCTTACGATCCTGAGCAACGGCAAGAGTCACGACAATCGAGAGGAAGAGGAAGGGAACGAGGAAGAGGACGTGGAAGAGGAGGCAGAGTGGAACAAGATAACGGATATCGAGATCGAGGAGAGATCGAAAGGAAGGATGAGACTGATCATGGTGCTAAGTTGGAAGCACATCAGGATTCACCGATGGACGGTATAACCAATATATCAGAAGCAGGACCGCCTCTCCCTCCTTCTTCAACGCAACCTACTTTGCCTCTCATCCCTGCGACCAATACGACTGCAAATGCATCTATACCTATATCTTCAGCTTCACATACCGGTATCCCATCTTCGTCGACCAGCAACCCTATACCCGAATTCACGACTCGTCCTCTCATACCACGCATAAAGAAAGCGCCGACCGATACCAGTGCCACTTCGACCACCAATTCGATCACGCAAACGTCTGCGAATACGAACCACGCTCCTTCAGCTCCTCAAGCTATCAAAGGGTTGGATTTGGGGTACGGATCGGAGTCGGATGTGAACTGAGATAGCTCAGTCGTCAACATGGAACAAATTTATAATATCGGCAACATTGCCATCGTGCTGCTTCAACCACTCATACAAGTTTTCAACTGAAAATACAATCAGGGACCGAGAAATTAGGCACGAACCGGTACAATGTCAGATGAGTTTGCGGACTGTCAACAGGTTGGAATGATCGATGAGCTAGCGTACCTGCTAGCGTACCCTCCTCGCTTCCACTATCCTCCTGGTTCCCGCACCTATTCCTATTGTAAGCGGTGTCGTTCACCGCCTCGTCATCGTTCACTGCCTTATGATCGTCCGCCGTTGCCGCCTTGTAATCGTCTACCGTCTCATAGACAAAGCCAGGAAGCTCTGGATTATATTCCTCGATGATCATGACCACATCAGGTGCGAGGTTTTTGAACCAATACACCGGGTCGTTCTTGTATGCCTTCTCCGCCAAGGCAAGAGCACGATCCCAATCCCGCTGTTCAATGCGCCTTTTTGAAGATGAACGTTTGGATTGTGTAGCTTGGCTAACTCCAGCATCGTTCCGTGCTTCTAGGCGGTGTTGATGAGATTATACTGGTCGCAATTCATCTTTGCCTACGTTATTTAAATATGCGGTACATCAGCTATGTCGAAATCGCAGACTCCCTTCAATTATACCTTGTCCCTCTCCCCTAGGACCAATGCCCTCAACTCGGCAGATGGAACGATGACCGCCTGGCGCGCCACTCTCTTCAGTAGTTTGGTCTTGTTGGTCTTGTTGGACCTGATTTCGGTGATGACAAACGACTCGGCCTTGTCCCCGGACCTTCGGGTTCGGTGCCTCAGGAACGACAATCGATGTCCTCAAAGCGAGGAAACTCTGGTATACATGCCTTGGGAGCGACGATCATCTCCATTTCGACGTCCTCGGAAGTCGGAGTAGCAGCTACCTCATACTTCGACCTTGAAAGAAAGGGGAGTTCAACCTCACAGAAGCAGCCTCGTACATCGACCTCGCAGGGGGGCCGCAGCTGGTGCTATGGCTTGACTTCCATAGCGATCGAGGTGTAGCGCTGATCTACTAGCCCAATCCCCAGGCTCGTGAGATGATTGATGAATTTGTGCTTGGTCAAGTCTGTGTTGCATGCATGTACATGTCATGAACTCCCTACCTGGAACTCAAGCACAGCCAGCTAGACCCACGTCCCATTTTCGATCTCTTGCTCCGAGAAGGACATGTGATACTCGCCTTCGATTCCTGCTCATATGAAACACGGGTGTAACCCTGCGATCCTTCACTCGCCCTCTGTTTCTGTTCAGGATCTTATGCATACTTTGGCCTTGAGTTCCACGGGCGAGGTTCGGAAGGGCCGGGAGCTGGGAGGTTAAAAGGCATTCGACTTGACCTTTCGTACTGTATGGTCCCGTTACGCTATATCACAAAGTCCCTATGGCCCTTCCACTTGGCGGTCGTCCAGACTTAAGACGAGTAAAATAGCAAATGTCGTAAATCATACAAATACAATGGTTCTTCAACCTTTCCAGATTTAGTAGATACCGTTCCGAGAGCTTCCTGTCGATTCGGTCTTCACTGTAAATTCTCGCTTGGGCACCAGATCTTTGCTATGACGGTGAAAACAGGCGTCAATGGTTTATGCATGAAATCACGATATTCAGTCTCCACTTACATAGTAGTTCCTTTTCTCAAGACGGTCCATCTGCAAATCGGTTTTTGAGTTTAACTGCTTGAACACGCAGGGCGAAGGAATGGTAGCTGACCTTATTACACCTGGATCGTTTTTCAAAGATTCGTTCAGGGTCGCAAGGACGGGTGGAGACGTATCGAACATCATGGTGAAGTGGCTAAAGAAGGGAAGAATTCAATCAGCTTCGTTTCAGTATATCCTGCCTCTGATCCAACTGGAGACACCGGGATTCTTCCAGGTAGTCGATCCGGACTGCTACATCTGTTATAATTCGATTCAAACATAGAATGTGTACTTACTCTCCCTCAGTGTAATACTGCTGATGTCTCCTCATTCTCGTCGGTAACGTCCTCGATCCCAAATTCCTGATATCCCTGACGACACCCCCGGTACGCATCACTCGAGATGCCAGGTTGGTGATTAATTGATGCAGCTCCCTCTGTTTGTTGTATGCCCATCAATGTGAGGAGAATGACAATTACGGAATCGGGAAGAAAGGTCCATGAATAATATTAGTTGCTTCGGTCATTCGAGATGAGACTTGTTCGAGCGTACGTTTGGTGCTGGCGTGTGAGCCGCAATGCATACTAGTTCGTAAAGAGGCATCTTGATGTGAGTCGCACGACAGATAAGTAATAAGTAAGGCTATGGCTATGAAGATCGTCGTAGCATTTCAAGTACGACCTTGATGATGAGACTGGATCTAACTCTCTTGCATGCTGAATTGATCACGTGACCAATTTTGGACTTGTGTTTTTCGACTTTGTGTTCAAGCAGTACGAAGTGAGAAGCTTGAGAAGTATGTCGTACGAAGTGTTACAAAACGGCAGGAATGTAAGGACACAGCCAACACTGCCGAGGACGAGCACAATATGGGCAGGATAGTTGGTGTAACAAATACATGCATTTATGATAAATGTTCTGCTACAACGATACTCCTGAAACGACCAATCTTTCAAAAAATGCTACCTGAACAAGAGAGCGGAACAGGTCAGCTTTCCGTTCGGTGAAAGTTGAGCAGCAATCCCAGAATAAGGAGGGGTGTAAGAAAGAGCCGAATCAGAATAGTCGTTGAAAGCAGCGAGCGATGCGCCGACTCTGTTCAACCTTGCGGAAAAGCAGAGCCGTTTTATCACGCAAAGCCCCTGTGATAAGAGGTACCAGATAAGGGAGAAATACTCCACGCGTCATGTAAGGCTTGGAAGGTTGTGGGAGAGAGGGACAAGGGAAAGGGATGTTTACTCACATTTGACTGTCGGTCTTGATGGAAAGTTCAAATAATGGGTGTTGAGAGCCAGAAGAACGACCAAGGTCGCACTTTATATGCAGCGGAAACTCGAGGATGAGATGCTATCAGTAAATGTGTTTTTCGGCCGAGGATGATGTGTATATCTGCAGCAATTGTTGACGTTTGGACCGGGATCGCCATATTATCTCAGAGCGCATGTCGATTCCCAAAACCCCAAATTCTCATCATGTTAAAATTGAATGCAACATACACAAACACTGCTATGAGATCTTGTACAGGAGTCGTTGGCCTGCTCAGAAACAGAAACGCCTCGACTGCAACTGTTCGGCGATATTCCGACCTGAGTCGATCGTTACGAACAAACCCAGATGCTTCAGTAGGGTCACAACGGATCAAGAATGTGCTAATTGTGAAGAAACCTGATGATGAGCATACAACGGTGTCTGCTCAGTCAATGATACGGTAGGTGCAGTCATACACGTTCCTCTGAATCGTAGATACTCACGTAGAGCGGAACATCGGCGATTTTCACCTAGCTTAGCTATATTCAATCGATACATCCCGAAACAAACGTTCTGATCGAACCTATAGCTGCTCCTGAACTCTCGACGGGCACTAATAAAGTCGAGGTCAAAGATCATAGCAGAATATCGATCTGGAACCAGCCGAAGGATGATACTCGCTCCAGTCAACATGAAATTGACTTGATCATAACGCTAGGAGGAGACGGTACTATGCTTCATGTATCGAGTCTGTACGACCGACCCGGAATCGTTCCCCCGGTTCTTAGTTTCTCTATGGGTAGTTTGGGATTCTTGACGCCTTTCAGTAAGTATCACGAGCAATACAGCCGTGACTGTAGCTGATGATTACATGCCCCTAGATATCGAATCATCGGAAGAAACCATCGGAAGCGTCTTTGATGGCAATTACCGTATCATGGATCGGATGAGGCTGGCTTGCGAGGTATTTGCAGAAGATGGTCAATCAGTCCAGCGCTGTCCAAATAAGGGTGAGCGTTGGTTCCCTCTGCGATACAGTGTCACTTCTGATAATCCAGGTTCGAGACAGGTTGGCAGGTCATGAACGAGGTCGCAATACACAGAGGTCGATATCCTCACTTGAGCGTGGTAGATGCTTACGTCAACAACCAGCACTTGACAGAAGCGGTAGTGAGTTTGGTCCTTCAGGTTTACACAATGGCTACCGTAGAGTTGACCGTGTAATGAACTCAGGCCGACGGCTTGATCCTCGCTACACCCACGGGCTCAACAGCCTATTCCCTTTCATCCGGAGGACCTATAGCTCATCCGGGATTGGAAGCTTTCCTACTTACCCCTATCTCGCCACGAAGTTTGAGTTTCCGTACGCTGTTGTTACCGAGCGAAGCCGAAGTCATGATGAAGGTCAGTCCATGCGACTGCGTCGGCTGATCGTCATGTCATATTAACACCTTTCGGTTGTTCAGATCTCATCAAAATCGCGAGCTCCGTCCGAGATGTCCATGGATGGGCGAGAGGTTTGTAACCTGAATCCGGGCGAGTATATCGTGGTCAAACGTTCGCAATACCCAATACCATGTGTGACTCGACGAGACGGTGGAGACGACTGGGTGGCTGACATCAAGTGAGCTCATGAGACGGCTCGGCAAGTGCTTGTATCGATCTGACCAATGTTTGATAGCTCGTTACTGCAGTTCAACGTCGGTTTCAAGAATAGCTCGTTGTTGCGTAGACATACGCCTACATAGAAATCTAGACATGTATGGTATACCGAATCCCCAATCTAAGTACAGTAACACTCTCAATCCCATTTCCGATTCGTGAAAGGGTTCGTGAACAAATAGGTCGTCAAAGCTCGTCTGTCGTGTCTTTTCCTCAATCCGAAAATCACTGCGTCCCATCGTCCTCGGTCAATTCGTCAATCCTTCCTTGAATCAATCGTAAAGTCGTCTCCAGGCCTTTCAATACGCTTTCATCCCGTCCTTCTCCTTGGACCAATCGGGTGTGGGCGAAATCGATCAAGCGGAAGACGAAAGGTCTCGCTCTCGAGTCTTCATCATCATCGTCCTCTTCATCGTCGTCATCATCGTGATCGTCATTAAGCTTGTGATTGGGTTCATGAGTTTCGTAAGCGTTGATCCGTCCATCCGTCTCGTCCGAGCCGACAGCCCGCCTCTTTTTCCTAGGAGGGGGACTCGGGGTCCTATCCAACAATCCAAACCCGCTGGACCCGTCCTTCCTCTCCGCCCCAAACCCTCCGATCATCCCTCCAAAGAATCCTCGTCCGCTTTCCCTACCTCCTGATGGAGGTACAAACTCCATCCCCTCTTCATCAGAATCATCATCATCCCCCATCTGGAGGGTGGTCAAGTCGTCCAATCCGTCCCCCCTCGTTCCACCCTCTTGATCGACGACGTTCCACGCCCGTTCTAAGCTGGATGGATCCCCTTCGTAGACGATGAGGAGGGAAGCGCCGACGAACCTGATCTCCAGGAACCGCATTAGGGTTTCAAATTCGGTGATCCCGGCATGAAGGGAACGAAGGATCCGGATTAACGACCGTTTGTACTTTTGGACGACCTCGGGCGTGAGCTCCTGTCCAGCCGGAACAGCAGCAGGAGGTACAATTTCCTCGACCTTTTTCTCGCCTTCTTTCTGCTCCTCTTCCGATGGAACAGGCAGCTCCTCGATTTCGCCAGGGATTCCAAAGAACCTCTTGAACCCTTCAGGCAGAGTCTCCACCTTCAAGGCATAACCGTAAGATTTAGGCGTACTGATCATCTTTCCTTTCGTTGCGTCCCAGTTCTAAAGTCGTTTGGCAGCATCATAAGGATTCATTCACGCACGAGCGAAATAGTGGTGGGAAACGATGCTCACCTGAAACCCCGTCATACGAATCCCGGTATCGAAACTAGTACCCCTCTTTGCAGCCTTTTCCATCTTCAGCCTCTTTTCTTCCGTAGCATCCCGGTCGTACAGGATAGAACCTAGCTTGAGATCGAGGATACAGGGGCTGGTGAATGAGTTGCTGAGGTTCTGTAACACGACTGACTGTTCGATAAATACGAAGACAGTGAGAAGATGAAAGGAGGGTGCATGTTCAGCTTGTGATCGCAAGTCGTGGAACAAGAGCAAGGATAAGAGCGTACCTCAGGGGTCTCTGTGGATTCGAGAAAAGGAGATTGTCTCCCTTTCGTCTGATCGATCTGTCCCTCTAATTTCAAAGTCCCATAGAATCTAGGTAGAAACCTTTTTAGTTGACTGAGAAGCTGTGTTTGAGTCATTCTCGAGTATTTGGCCATGAGTTGTTCTGCCGTGAGCGAGATGTTGGGTGATACGGGAGACGATGGGGCAGAAGTGGAGGATAAGAGCTGGTAGAAAGCGATCTCTCTTGGTAGAGCCGGCTATTGAGAATGGAAATGCATTAGAAAGGTGGTTGATAGCAAGATGTATACCGACCCACTCACCTTCATGATGAGACCGCCTGTAGAGTCGCTCATTACACCTCCATGACCTCCTACCTGAGCTGCAAGTGACATCCCAGTCATGTTCGTATTTGTCATGTTGAATAGAGCCTCCATTGTGAGTGTTGGTTTGTGATTGTGAGTGATGGGTGTAACTAGATAACTAGGTACTTTGAGTGGAATGTCTAGACGAGCTGTTGATGCCATGACGACTGATAGCAGCTTGGTGTGTCTTGATAATAAATATGCATTATCGTTTCTGCCGTAAGCTACGTACGCCATGCCGGTGACTGATGGGCGCGTGGGGGAAATCAGGCAAAAGACATCGTACCATGGACTTTTCGCCCTAAATCGGTTTGAATCGGAATCAACAATTGAGCCGCGGAGAGTAAATCACTCCTCGCTCAAACGAGTTCTCTTGCCACAGATCGTTCCACTGGTCACATCCGCTCATACCCCGATATCGCCCTTCCCTTGCTCTCGGTCACACTCTCCTCTCCCTCTTACTTCTTATAGACACAGGCCACACCTCACGCCACACAGGTCTCTTCCCATATCACAAGAGCATACGTCGATCACTTGAACTACACATAACAAAAACACGCAAAATCAATCAAACACACTCACTTGAATTTCCTTGACCCAACTTCAACTCCCCACGATGGACTTTATCACAACACACGCTCCTCTTCTGACGGATCACTTTGGTTCGAGGAACGCTACTGCCGTCGCCCAGGAATTATACGGAGGAGTCGATTTCAAGAACTTGAACTGGGCCGAGCAACAATGGGGTGAGTGGTCGATCGGAGGATTCGCGCACTCGGGAATAGGTCACTCATGGTTTTGTCTCGATGTTCAGCCAACTGGTACATCTATATCGGTAACCCTGTCATTGCGACCGGTCTCATGTCTTTCTTGCTGCACGAGGTATGTCGTATCTGCGCTGCGCTTTTCCAGAGAGTCTGATCACTTACCCATCACCTGCCTCATCGTAATAGATCGTCTACTTCGGTCGATGTATTCCTTGGATGATTATCGACAAGATCCCATACTTCCGTAAATGGAAGCTCCAGCCCACGAAGGTACCTACCAACGAGCAGATGTGGAAGTGTACCAAGGCCGTCTTGCTTTCCCACTTTACCATCGAGTTGCCTCAGGTGAGCGAGACCTCTTCACGTCGAGCCTCGGCCATCCGAAAACTGATCATATGGTGGCGCTTTATAGATCTGGGGTTTCCATCCATTGGCAGAATACTTTGGTCTCGCAACTCACTCCGTCCCCTTCCCCGCATTGACTACCATGTTGCCTCAAATCGCCCTCTTCTTCGTCTTTGAGGACATGTTCCACTACTTTGCTCACCGAGCTCTCCACTACGGTCCTCTCTACAAGCACATCCACAAGATGCACCACGAGTTTTCCGCTCCCTTTGGTTTGGCCGCCGAGTACGCTCACCCCCTCGAGGTCTTGATTTTGGGAACCGGTACCATTGGTGGACCCCTTCTCTACTGCCTCATCCGACCAGACTTGCACATCATCACCGTATACCTCTGGATCGTCTTGAGGTTGTTCCAAGCTGTAGACGCGCATTCGGGGTACGATTTCCCTTGGTCCATGCAGAGGTGGATTCCTTTCTGGAGCGGAGCCGATCACCACGATTTCCACCACATGGCCTTCACCAACTGTTACTCCACCTCTTTCCGATACTTGGACAAGTTTTTGGGAACTGATAAGAAGGTGAGTCGAGCTTCGAGGCGCGATGAGATTGACACGAGCAGCAGACTGATCCCGTTCGTTGTCATTCCAGTACCGAGCACACAGAGCCAAGGTCGCCGCTGCCTCTGCAAAGGACAGGGAAGCCGTCGAGAAAAAGTCACTCGAGCAGGTGGAGAAGGACGGTCTCAAGGCCGAACGGATCGCCGCTCTGGGAAGGACCGTAGGGGAGACCAAGTTGGATTGAGCCCACGGCGAGACGAGAATAAAGTAGATACAGATACGGAGGAGGTTCTCAGGTGACTAGATGGAAGTGTATGGTAGCATGAACGATGAACGTATAGACATTTTGAAACGTCCAGACCGGATGACTCGCATGATTCGAGACCTTACGAGCCGACACCACGAACCGGATCAACCCATCGCTCAATTGCTTGTCGACCCATTTGTGTTTGTCGTGATGTCACCCGGAGACTCTCACAGCTATGAGGGCATCTCTGCCGGAACCGGATGCTTGGCTAGCGCTGTGTGACTATCCCTTTGCGGTGCGGTGCGGTGCGTCTGTTTGTTGTTGCCCTCTGTTGTGTTTTGTTGTTGTTGTATCCTTTTCTGAATCGAGATTCGCGCTAAGATGACGATTACGATGGAGGATCGCGATCGGGAATCGTCATCTAGCGCGACCGTAATGACGTTTCATCGCGCGTTCACGCGTTCGGGTTCCCACACACGCACTCGCACACTCGCCCAAACGCTGGGCGTCTGGCTTTGGCTCGTGAGGTCACCGGACCGGGATCGAGGGGATCGAGGTGATGTCATTGACATGTTCGCATTGGATGGGTCTGCTCACTGTTCACTGCTCACTGGCCTCACACCGGGCACCCGTCACTATATAAGACACGACAGCAGTCAACAAACGATACCATTCCCCGCTGGCTTCTCTTGCTCACAACAAACCACTCACTTCCCACTTCAACCCCAAACCACCTTTCAACCTACTATCAATCAACATGTCTGACGACGCTCGTGGACCTCAGCAGGGAGCTGTAAGCCTTTCACTCCTCTCTTCATCAGTCTCTGCCACTTACATCGTTCATCCCCTCATAGTCCAACCCTGAGACTCATCTCACCAAGGACGGTCAGCCCGACAAGCGATTCAAGGAGAACGGCGGAGGCCAGGACAACCAGGGGTACATCACCGACAAGGGCGATGGTACTTCTTCTCTCGTCACCGAGAAGGGTCAGTCTTCCACCGATCAATACAAGTCAGTCACTTTTCCTCTTACGCTCGTTTCACATTCCACGACCCATAGCTGATTGAACGTGGTTCTTCTGGCCAGGCCTTCTGAGCACGATGGAAAGAAGCAGGATGGAACCGACGACAAGAGGATGTCTTCCGACCACGGATTTGGGTCGAGCGAGGGAGCAGACCCTCACGAAGCTGGAAAGAAGGGAGGAGAATCGTCCTACGAGAATGGACGATTGACCACTTAAGATTCGTGTCTAGTGTTTCAACCTCAATGTGTATCTGTTAGCCAATAAATTAAGAAAGTGAAATGAAATGGAATTGGACAACCGCTACCTTACAAGGTGTATGGGGACCTCTCAACGACCGTTATGGGGGTGGAGGTCACCCAATATCCTGATATCCAGTAGAACGATCAGCATGTCCCCCGAGAACGGGTATCGTTTCATATTCGCTGCTATCATCTACAATATGTAATAGCTCGATCTGCCTGACAAATCATCACATTCCTTATCGCTTGATGATGTTCACTCCTTTCCTTCCTACATAGCTCAGACCACTCCAAATTGTTGTACCTGCTACTACCAATCTGCCGAGACGAAGCAGATCAGCTTGGCCCACACGTCAGACCTGATATAACGGGATAATGGACTCACTGTAACCCTTGCAGACCCAGGGTGATATCCATTCCTAACAGAGGACTGACCGTAGTCACTCCCATGAGTAGCAGTTGTAGAGCCGTGTTGTATTTACTGATCTGAGTCGGCTTGACCTCTGCGCTTGGGATCCCAAAGTCCCAGTACCTCGCAAAGGTCTTGGGAGGTGGTAAGGAGATGTATCTGAAATAGAAGGCGGAGAGGGAAAGCAGAACGTCTCGACCGAGAATGAGGACGGCGAGGGGGACTATGGTGGAAAAACGAAGGCTCCGTGAGCGAGCGACATGAATATGGGAAACGAAGAAGAGCACGAACCTGGAAGGAGTCCTTTATACGCTAGAGTGACGACCAAGGTCGTCATGAGCGTCTTGTCCGCCGCGGGATCTAGAATCGTACCGAACACCGAACGCATGTTGAACTTTCTTGCGATCCACCCGTCGAGCTATAGCGATTCAGCATCCCGGAGAGCCCCCGAGTGAGCTTCTTCTCCGGTAGACAAGACGAGCCGAACGAATGCTCACCCAATCGCTGAATCCACATGCGACGAGTAAAACCGTAGCATACTCGAATTGCCCTTTCACCACACAGTAGCCTAGGACGGGGCATGCTAGTATACGCATAGTGGTCAAAGCATTTGGGATGGTCCATGGCGACTCTCGGAGTTCGGGTTCGGTCGAGACCACCGTGTTCTCCTCGGCCGGCTGATAAAGAGAAGTACGGTTTAGGCTCTGAAGATCAACCCGGTTACTTTATTGCCCACTTACACTTCTAGGGAAAGGAGGTGGTGTAGGAGAAGATGCGAACGAGCGGACCGACCCTAAGATTCCACTCTTGCGTCCATACTTGTAATCCCTTCGGATCCTTCTAGAAAGGGCTTGTCTAACATCGATCATGCTATCGCTCGATATCTGCACTGAGCGAGAGGAAGTGGAACGACAGAAGAGGAAAGCATAGCCGGGAGGAGGTGATGCTTGCTCGGCGCGACAACGGGTCCCCACCCGGACAGGCCGAAGAATATTCCTAGCAGATAACAAGCTCATGACAGAACAGACTGATGCAGACTCGATCCGTGACTAGCAGCCATATCCTTATCGCGAGCTCTAGCCATCCCTTTACCGGTACAGTATCACCTAGAAACAGTTCCGTCCATGGCCTACCTCAAGTCTACGCTCAGAATTACTGTACGCGACATAAATGTTGTCCCTTTTCATTTTCGCTTATGTAATCAGTTTACTTTCAAAAGTGTCCCTTTTAGCCTCGGGACACGGGTCATCTGTCCCTTTTTTTCGTCTACGGCAAACTTTTTTCTCAACACAGGGACAAATTTTCCCATGGTCTTCTACGGGGGATTTTTTTCCAAGATATGGGGACATGTTGTCCCTTTTCAGTACCATGTTTATACCAGCTTGTCGTTGTGCTTTAAATTTATGTACATCATCACTAATTCTGTCTCTCTCCTGTCTCCCTTCCAACACCCAATGCTTGGTGCATGGGTCTTGTGCGGCATGCGTAACATGCCAGCTGAACAGACACCAGATGGAACTGTACTAGCAAGACCTGTTCACATTATAACCTGAATGTAAACATTGTTATACATATTTAATGATCGTTCTTTATCATTCAACCTACTTCTCTGGCTCTTAGCTCAACATACAAGGACAGGCAAAGATTTCTATGCAAATCAAGTATGACACTGATACCAAGAACATGTCTAAAAATAGCACAAATTTTGAAAAAAACTATTCGTTGCAGTACATGTCCCTTTTTTTTTTGGGACAGGGGACATCTGTCCCTTTTCCGGTCGGGACGCGGGACAAAAGGGACAACATCTTTGTCGCGTACAGTAGGCATTTCCTCTTCAAATGATACAGGCGTAGCGGTCTTAGTGTTCAATGGATCAGTGATCAGTGAGCTATGCTGCATACTGCATACATATTACATATTACATATATGAACACGGGGTCGAGAAGTTAGAAGTGAGAGGAGTATACATAGAAGGTAATTATGCTCTAAGTTATCGGTGAGAGGGCGATTGGGTCCTTTCAATGTTCTGGAACGCATCGATCGATATACCTGGCTCTATGTTTTCAAGCTTTCAAGCTTTTAACACGCGGAGCCAGTTCCCTCGCATTAGCCTCCGTGTCGCTTATTTAATTTGCGACCTCAACGAGGGCAGTCTTCACCAGAGCTGATGGCTCTGGCAGTTGGGAGACGACTTGGGCCATCGCTCCCGAGTGGTACAAGAAGCACTTGTGCTCAATATCGGTGATCATTGGTCCTATCTCCTGCCGCTTCAATCGCTCGAGGTCTTTTCGTGCCCGACGAATCTGGCGAGCCAGATCTTGTATCAGGCGTCGTGCCGCCTCGAACTGCGGGAAGCCGTCTGCTTTCGATATGATTTCTCCCATCAACTAAAACGAAATCGATTGTCAAGACAACGACCGGATGCGAGATATCTGACTTCAACCAGCCTGCACATCACTCACGGCATTCAAATCACCTTCCCAATTTGTCTTCTTGTCTATGGGATTACACAATATCCGAGCTGAATTTTGCGGCGGGCCTTGCAGGAAGTAACCAAACTACACATGATAGACTCAGCTTGATTATCCTAAACACGACGGGGTGGAGCGGCGAACCTGAAAACACAAGCAGTACAGCTTGGATTCCAAATCGCTCGTGTAGCGATGTAGGATGTGGGCTTCGAGTTTCTCCTGAGCCTCACGGAGATTATCCAAGGCATACGCTATTTCTTGGGGGTCCCCTTCTGCCTCGTTATACCTGGCATGTTCTGTCTGCCTGACTTCTACCGTCTGCGCAAGTTGCCCTCCCATCAAAGAATCCAGACACTGGAAATAACGATTCGCCGATCGGCCATCCTCTTTACATGCTTCCTTGTGTTCTTGTATACAGGTTGGAAGCCGACGTGGTTCTCCAGCGTAAGCAGCATTCCCAAAGTCCATCAAGAGTCCCCAGTAGGAGTTCGATGCTGGGTCTCTGCGAGCCATGATGTTCCCCAAGTTGAGGTCTCTGTGATGCACGCCCAGACACGAGCAGTAGTGCAAGCTGCGAGACACGTCAGCGTAAATCGAGAGCATCTGTTTCAAGTTAAGATCTGGGATGTCGGGTATCTTGATCTCGGGGTCGCCTTTCGTATGGATGACGACCAATACCTTCTCTTGAAAATGATCTATCCTTCCTCCCTGTGAAAAGAAGGCCCTGAACGGACAAAGCCAAGGGTTATCTGGCATCGATATTCCGAGAGGATTTGGAAAACGTTTCTTCACGTCTGCAAACCCAGAGATTTGCGAAATCAGATCCGGTCTCGATGCGACAGTCTGTCTGTTCGCGTTTGGGAACGAAACGTGAGGCTCATGGTGCGCCAGCAAGTCCAAGATGCGGAACTCGTGCTCCGCGAGACTTTTCTCGAGCCATACGGCCTTGCTCACTACGGGAACTTCACCCCCATCGGTCATCATGTAACCAGCCGTGATCGCAGTACGCCCCCCTACTAGAACGTTCCGCCTCAAGATGACACCGTTCTTGAACACTTTGGGAGGCGTTGATGATTCTTCTCTCACTCTCCAGGTACGCTCGATTCGATCCTCGTTACGACCGGGATACCATACAGGTATAGATGCAGGTGGCTGCCACTGCGGAAGCACTTGCTCAACGGGATTGAGAAGATAGAGAAGCATCTTCGCCAAATCTTCATGATGGTCCTCGTTAGCAACATCAATCAAGCGTGATGAAGCGTACCACTCAGGTGTAATGAACCAAGAACGAATGCGAGAGCCGTTCCAGGAAAAAGTCATAACAGGTCCAGCGATGGGGTGGGTTTGAACGATACGACTCTTTTGATTGAAGACCCATTCAAACAATGCGCATGCTGATCTATCATCCACTACTCACGGCGTATTTCATCATCTTCAAAATGGATCCTTCGAAGTTCATATCGCTTGACGAGTTGACTTTGCCTTCACCAATATTCGAGACTTCGTGGTTGTTATAATGCGCCTGATTGTGTTTCGGATCGAAAACAGACCTTCTGCCTACTTTCAGAACGATAATACTTGGTCTATCCTTACCATTCTCGTTGAAGTCGATCGAGTCAGCTGGGGAAGCCGGACTGTCGCCTACCCAATGGTAAAGGTTTTCGTAGCTTGATCCGATGACGGCCCTAGATACGCCGTTGAAGAGCTCGCATAATCGTAGAGATCGAACACTTTCACCTTTTTCTACTGAAACACCAGTTACTCCGAGAAGCTCGGCTAGCTCTTCAGATGAATAAGATTTGCCAGTTCGAAAGTTCGCAAGCTGCTTCACTCCAATTGGATCCTTGAGATAATTTATAGCTTCTTGAAAAACAGAGTCAAAGGAACTCGAATCCGGTTCAAAGTCGACGAAATTGGGTAAGAATTTGTCTTGCAAATTACCACGCAACAGACCATAGTAGAGCTGTTCATTTGCAGGGTCGTATCCGCTCGAGGATGACTCCAGGTGATCCGATGACGTGGTCTCTGTTATACCCTGACGCTCGCCAGCCAACCTACTTGAGAGGGATCCTTCGTGGGAGGTAGGCGCGCTGTGCATAGCTTCGACGGCTATTTGAGTGATCTCAGTCTGCTCTACAGCTCGTTCTTTTTCATGTTCAACCTTCACTTCACGGCCTTCGTTCCCCTTTGCATCTCCTGTTACTTCGGAACCAGGGAATTTGTTCTTGAACCCTCCCCGTTTGAGCTCTTGATTAGGGTGACAAGATATAACAACCCCTCTGGCTTTTTCAAAAGCTAAAACTAATGCTCACCGCATGCGTATCGCAACCCAAAAAGCAGATCCATACTCATCCATACAGCTTCACTCTGGGGAACGCCTATGGTCCGTTTCCTCTTGTGTCCCTTCGTACCGTACTTTGCTTTTTTGTGGTCAAACGAGCAACCTATATCACGAAGAAGGGTTTGTGGATCTAGAAGTTCTGCTGCATTCCTCACATATGGCTTGATGACAGAGAAACCCGCCCGGCCGTTCTTGACGGTGGCACTTTGATGGGAATAGGGGTTCATTTCTCTGTCACCTTCAGCCAGTCTCTTCCTTATGCCTGTCAAATGTGAGAGATCTAGATTGTACGTTGTACCTAACAATAGGACATGTAGGACATTTGCTTCCGAAGTATGCATCTATGCGTTTTGCATTATTCTACAATGCATGTTGGGAATTGGACCGCTATGCTACTGTTGCCACCACCACCTACAACTCCTGCCTGCCGACTTGTTCCGCATGATGTATGAGGGTGTTTAGGACAATACAGCGATGAGGTGACTTGACAAGACATCCCCCTCCTCCGCGGCCACTAGAAATATGGTCGAGGTCAAGTCATCAGTATATTCTGCGGCACTAGTGAAACCATTACTTACCTTTCAAGATCAACTTGACAAATTCCCGGGCAACAGCCGGTTTTTCCGTTTGGAGCCGTTCTAGACTTTCCACGCTAAGCTTCCAGAGCCGAGCATCTCTTTCTACTACGACCGTAGCGTTTCTGCGGGTTCCACTCAATGCAGTCAATTCCCCCGCCACAGTTCCTGCAACCATAGTCTCTTGTAAGAGCTCGGTATGGTCTTCGTACTGATAAGTCGCTCGTAAACAACCAGACTCGATCAAGTATAGTCCTTGTGCTTCTTCGCCTTGACTCCATAAAGTCTCGCCTGATGATACAAGCTCTGGCGTGAAATACGGCAGGACTTGGAAGAAGAAGTCGTGTGCGTTGTCTCTGGTATGATACCCGGAAAAGGTCTGTAGAAGAAGTGGAAGGGGTTGTTTCAGGTTGATCTTGTTGGCCGCAGCAGACTTATCCTCTGTAGGGGGCGGTGTAGCGCCTGGATCATTAGAGTTAGCGTCAGTACCATACTCGACGAATAAGACTTTGTTAGACTGACTTTGGGTTGGAAGCGTGGAGTCACCCGCTTCGGCGAGTTGCGTTCTCCGCGGGCTTTGCGAATACGATTCGCTCAATGCGAACGGTGGCTTAGCTACTGTTGGGAAATCTAAGCGCATGGGATCGAGGTCAGGACAAGGGCTGGGAAGTTTTAAGGCCTCCGATATCTACCGATTTGCCTTGAGGGTCCCTTTTGTTTCGGGATCGACTGATAGAATGCGGTGCTGGAAGTGACATTCGTTACGATTGTCCTAATATCTATGCTCGGGGTTCGAAACTATACTTACAGGTAAGCATTCTCGCACCATTCGAGCGCTGAGTTGAGTCCATCGAAGACTTCAATCCTGGTACCTTCCTGATCTGCCCAAAGATCAACAGCCTGTAAGGCTTGTCCGACCAGGCCTTCGGGGCTAGCTCCGCAAAGAATAAGAAGGACGTCTTTTTGACTAAGGAGCCGTTGTACTCGGACGAAAGCTTCAGCAGACGAATAGTCGAGACCGGCGACAAGAGCAAAGTCGACGACTACGTGAGCGACTTGTCAGCCTGTTGTGCTGCGACTGTTTATAGCATGTCATAACTGACTCAAAAATCGGATGGGATTGTGTTCCCAAGCTGCGATATCAAGAAGTCGGCGAATTTCGTCTTCGACGCGAGTGATAGTGCCGAAAAACACTGTTTAGACGAACCCTTGAGTACAAGGCAGGGGGTCTTGACAGTGTACTCTCACTCACAAAATCCCTGTAGCTTCATCACATACGTTTGCTTGCCGACTTCTTGTATGAACTGCCGTTGAGCGTGAGGTCTTCGTACCGTGGATTTAGCTGTCGCACCGCTGAATACAGCTCGGATGGGACGTCGGCGTGAGTTCTGAATGACGAAGAACAGCGAGGCTAGCACTATCCCAAGTAGCAGACCTCCAACGAAATCGAAGCTGGAAGATTACTGTTCGTTAGGACAGTCCGGTCTTTTCCGATCAAGTCAACTTACACTGTCATTCCAATTGCAATAGCCCAGATCGTAATGTACTCCATCCTGTTTACTCGGTTTCGTGTGTCCCAGATAGCTTCGGTGACGAGATCGATGCCCAGAACGAAGATCAACGCTCCGACAACGCAAACAGCTTATATACCCGTATCAGCCACGAAGCTACTACGTAGGACAGAACCGGCTCACGAAGGTATCCGATAACGCTAGGTCCCACCGTCATGATGATCGTGGTAGCGCCAGCAAGCATGACGCCCGACAGACGAGAGCCGCCGCCGACTCGATAAAACAGTACCGTATTCACATAGCAAAGGTAGTTGGGAACTGTTCCAAGTAATCCAGCAGCCATGTTCGAGAATCCATGAGCGAGGAGTTCTCGATCGAGCTTGACATTATCCTCTTGCAGAGAAACACCCAACGCTGGGACATTGAGAGGGACGTGCAAGATTCCAAAGAAGACGAGGGCCAATTGAGTGGGGATACAGGCCCAGAAGGCTTTCCAGTTGGTTTGCTTGAAGTCAAAGAGCGTGTAGAACGTGTACCAAGGACGAGCTTTAGTTCCGACATCGAGGACCCAGTTGTTTTCTCGCAGAGTAGCCATATCCCATCGGCCGATCGCAACCACAATGTAGAAAACGATTGGGATCATAAAAAAGTAGGCAGGGAAGATGAGTTGATGATGGAACCTGTGGGTGATGACACGTAGCAAGATGGCGAGGGCCAGTGGTATGCCCCACAAAGCTAAAGCGTGACCGGATTCGAAGAAGAACTTTAGCGTGCTCAAGTTGTATTCGAATCCTTCCTCCTTCAGACCGCGAGAGACCTCAAGACTAAGAACAGTTCACGTTGTTAGCACGTGTTTGTTGATCACTAACAGGCACTCACCCTGTTTCTATCAAGAAGATACCCACACCCCCGATGCACCTGTTGATAGCGAAGACGAGTTGTCAGAGCTTGCCGCATGATTCGGACCTGATCTGAACTCACCCAACCAGAATGTGTCTAGGGAAGTAACCGATTAGTGCGCCCAATTTGAAGGCTCCGAGGGCGAAAAACACGAGTCCTAGATGGGCGACTGGTCAGCAGTCTAGCCATTAACGAGGTGGAATAAAAGGTAAACTAACCCGTCAGTACTGCACTGAAAGCGAACGAGACCATCGTAGTTGAGATAATGGCACGATCCTGTACAATAGCGCATGTTTATCAATGCGAGTTATGTAGTGCCAGGATGAGGGATCTTACGTTGTCTCCAATCTCATCTGCAATGATATTGGTGAGAATGTGAAAGAATGGCTGATTTGGATATGGCTTAATACCGTCACGCGTAAATCATTACAGGCCATTCTACTCACCACCGCCTCGATCATCATGGATCCATTTCCACCCCTGCAAGTAAGCTACATTAGCCTCCGTCAACTGCTGATCGAGAAGATATCTACCTGAAGATACTGCCCCCTAAAGTATACGATAATTGACTGATGATACAGCTGATGACGACAGATATTAGTCGATGTAAATTTGGACGACTCGAAGCTGAAGCACGTACGACATGAAGAACATAGACACTCCAATGGATCCAAAGTCTGTGAAGACGGGACTAGCAGGGAACCTGCAGAGAGCACGGTTCCTCTTAGGTTCGGGAAAAGAGAGCTCACATGAAGAGGTACCTACGTGATCATTCCATAACTGACACCATCCAATACGTTGAGCATCAACCCGAGGATGACTGCAGGAATGTTGCTGAGCGGATCAACGACGACAGCCTGTCCGACATCCCTCCAAGTGGATTTCCTGATCGCTCCGATCGCCTCCTTGGTGCTGCTTGTGACCGAATGCAAGATTCCCGTCCCGCTTTTCTGATCTTTGGGGGGTGATCGGTCCGTTCCTGCTGACTCCTGATCAGGGGAAGAAGTTTCCGGTCTTTTCTGGTCGTTCAGAGTTTCGTAGGACCGTTGGCCTCGTTCCGACGCCTTGTCTCCCGATCGACTCGTGCTCGTGCTTCTCTCCCTTATAGTGCCGAGCAGAGGAGTGGATTCTTCCGCGCTCTTGCCGACATCGACCATTGTCGTCCTGCGTTTTCCTGAACCTTGTTCGTCCTCTTCCATCCCCGAGGCTTTTCCACCGGGTCTGATGGTCTGGGAGGAGGAAGACAAGCTCGCCAAACTCTTGTACGTTCCCGGTCGAGGGGTGTCTTGTCCTACGGAAGAAGATAGCGGGGAGACGTTACCGCCATCCGTCGATCTCTCTTCGTCCGACCGCGAGTTTCTCTTGGTCGGATCAGGCAGGAATCCAGCTACCCCGTTGGCTCCTGGTGCCAACGTATCCGTCCCGACGTCCCTCGCATTTTTCCCCGCCAGCGATTTCGCAGGACTAGTTCGATTCATCATGACGCTGAGAGCGCTAGGACCCGTATGAGGTGTACTAAGTGAAGAAGAGAACGAGATGTCCTGGCGACTACTGCCCGGTGAGGTCTCGCCCTCCTGTGCGTTCCCCTCTGACCCTCTCGAAACCAAATCTACCCCACTGGCGTCCAAGATCCTGGACAATCTGGTTCCGCCGAAAGGTCTCCCCTTCTCTCTCTCCTCTTCTTCATCTTCATCCCTTCCGCCGTGTCGGCCATGGTGATTGCGATCGAAGCTACCGCCCGAGTTGTACGAGTGGGACGCCAAGGAGGCGGCGAGGTTCAAGGTATGGTCCCGGATGGCTGCGGCAGACAAGGAGCTCTGAGATGGGGAAGACCCTGATTCGGTCTCTCCCGCCAAATCGAATCGTTGACTCATGGAGTTCGAGTGATGGTGATTGGGTAGAGACTGATTCTCGTGATCGTGATCAGGGAACCATCTCCGTTTCCCTTTGGTCGAGACTTCACTTGATCCTGGCGAGGTCGGTCGGAGGGGACGAGCCGCAGGATCGTTTGATTGTGGTTTATCCCCGTTGGAGTTTGTATGACCTAGGGGAGGATGCTGTACGGAAGCTCTTCGAGAAGAAGAACCAGCCGGGATAGAGCTGAACCCGGATGATACGGGGATATGAGGAGAGGCAGACGGATCTCTGGCAGGCATGGTGGTATGGATATCTGCTGTCTAACACGGTTCTTGCCCGTTTTTCATATAATCAGATGATCTCTTGATGATTCTAGTGGCAGCCGAGCTGATCGCGGATTTCCTTTCGGGTTGGCGATTGTGATGAGCCGGTGATGAGAATGATGTGCGTGAACGTTGAAACGGATAATGACGTCGGTTGGCGGAACTAGCAGGTGGAAGTCTGCGGTTTCGCTTGTCGAGGCCGGATCTTCGGTCCAGGGAAAGTGGACTGGGCGGATCTCTGTCTCTAGGCAAGGTGAAGAAGCTACCAGCGTCGAGGAGGCAGGAGAGTGACGTGGCGGTGAGAAGGATGCGAGCTGTTTCCCCTGTTCGAGACGATTTGATAGCAGTTTTGCAGGTTTAGACCAATAGAATGAGAAATGAAGTGACCACCGATAACGGCATTTAACCGAACGGCGCCCGATCACGGCATGTGGCTTGGAGTGTCGATCGGCGAGCCTGACATCTTTCCGGCTTCACCACTCGAGACCGCATATCCACTCATCCTCGCTTCTCGCTCAGCCAACAACCGTCGACTGGTTTCACTCGACAGCGACGACGTCAAGAACAATCAGCTGGCACCACTGCCGACCACGCTCACAGGCAGAGAGAACCTCACCTCCCGCAGGTAGATCGCAAATGACAGACGAACAGGACAAGGTATGCACTCGCCTCGCCACTCGGTCGGATCCCACCTTTCTCTAGCTCACCCCCTTGCACGCCTCCCCTGCAGCTCGAACGTCAAGCCCGTCTTTCCAAAGCGCTCTCGGCAGCTTACTTGACCCATCAGATCACTCAGCTTGAGGACCGTGTGCAATCTATCGACCTCAAACAGAACGGCCAGAAAGCCGGCGGACGGTTCGGGAACGATCAATATGCTACCTCGAGAGGGGGGAAACCGGCCAAAGCAGGTGGCGTGAACGGGAAACGATATGATACGGCGCAGGGAGGACAAGGGGAGAAAAGGTACATCCTCGATACATCTGTCCTCATCTTTTCCCTCCCTGCAGTAAGAGCGTTACTCAACAAGCCCACGACGGAGGTCATCGTTCCACTGGAAGGTTGGTCATCTCACTCTCCCCACTCGTTCACGTTCTCAATCTCTTCACTCTGATACGTGTTACCAGTCCTACGAACTCTGGATATATTGAAAAAGTCGATGCATCCCATCTCCGTCAAAGCACGACAAGCCACCCGATTCATCGACCAGTCTCAACAACCTTCCTCGTCTGTCCCCGTCGAGAAGAACGCCGTTTCCGCTACGAGACGAAGGAGCGGGCTCTATGTACAAGGGGAAAACGAGAGTAACCTGCAATTAGCTCTGCCCTCCCTTGATATCGAGGTCGAGGACCCCGTTCCAGCTTGGGCTGTGTCGACATTACAATGCGTCTCCTTTTTCCTACAAGATCCTACGAAAGATACATTCCTCATCACCCTGGAAGACGCCGACAGGGATCACTCTAAAGGAAACAACGACCATGATGAATTCGCTCATGTGGTCAGGTATGGAGGAAGAGCCAGGGGTGCGGAGATCAAGGAAGCGGCAGAGCGGTTCCAGGTGGCCTTCGAATCGACTAAGCGCGGGCAAAATACGCAGGGACAAGGTGTGGCACAAGGGCCGGGCAAAACTAGCAGGACAGAACAGAGAGCCCCCAAGGAGGCTTCGAAAGAGATCCACGCCGAATCGTTTGGCAAGGATGTCAAATCGAACGGTCTTCTTCCTCGACCGCAAGAACCACCTCAATCTCGCTCGCCTGTCCTTCCTCCTGCGTCTCCCCGTAAGGCTCCTCTCGCTGCCGCCCAGGCTGCCAGTCCCACTCCGCCCGCTTCTCCACCACGAGGCGGACTTACGCGAGAAGCATTGGAAAGGAGTCAAGCCTTGTTATACGCTCAGGAGATGGATGAGCAGGCCCGACGGAGAGAAATCGAGGAAAAGATGGCTAGGAGTCGGGGCGAGCTTACGGCCGGTGGGATGGGCCGTGGACAGATCCATCTCCCACCGGTCGCGATCGTGGGTAACAAGGGTCAAACCTCTTCGCTGACCAGACCTAGATCGTCCGGATCAGGAATGGCCCACCCCGGTCGGGCTGCAGCGAGGATGGACAAGGACGGGGTCAAGCTACTTCGACCCGAGTCGAACGGGATGACCTCTCACGTACCCATCTATGCCGCTCCGCCTCAGATCTTGAGAAAACGGTCAGAGCCGAAACGCGATGTGAGAGCCGGTCGTCCAGCCGGTCAGATCGGCAACATCAAACCCTCGTTCGACCCGCCGGCGTATCAAGACGGGCCCCCAAAGTTTGTCTTGTTACAGAGACCTAAATGAGGAGCCCGTTCGCAAGTGAAAGGGAGCTGGATTTTCCGCTCATCACCCTATAGTTTATAAACCCCTTCGAACGGTTCATCACAGCCGAACGACGGCCACTTTGCCGCCTTGATACGTAACCTGCTGGCTCGTGCCTTCGTTTGCCCTCTAGAACGTGGTGGATCTGTTCGGGCCACTAGAGCTTGATCGACGAAGGTGTCGGCCGTTGACCCCTGCCACTCGTGATCTCTCAGCAGTGCGAATACCAAGGTAGTTGAAGACAAGGAAATGCTAGATCTCTGTCATACGAGATCCTAGCTGGCACGCTTGATTGTATCGTCAATGATGAAGATGACAAGGAGATGGAGACGAAGCTGTTTGAAGGGTTTCGTACATATCATGTCATTATCAAGCATCCGCTACCATTTCCATCCAGAGGTACTTCCTCCGATAATCACCCTCTCTTCCCTTACAACCCCTGCACTTCTGACTTTGCCCAACATCTCTTTTCTCTTCTTTTCGAGTAACTCGGCTCGCGTCTTGCCCTCCTTGAGGACAACGTGCAGACGGGCTTGCTGATGCTCTTTGATACCGAATCGAGCTCGACCTTTGATATCTATACGTTTGATCGTTCGGCCCTTCGATACCCATGATTCCGCTGAGAATAGATAGATAAACGTGATCAGCCCTAATCATTCACACGACAATGTGGAGCTTCGACTCACCAACGACTAGCCTGCCTTCCTCCAATCCCTTGTCGACAGCATGGTTTCGAGCTAACGCCAATGTACTCTTTATTCTCTCGCTCGCCCGCTTTTCACTGAACTTCATCTGCAAAATAGCATCTCCGACTGGCAGTCCACTGATCTGATGCGCAATCTTGTTCAGCTTCCTGGGTGATATCTTGAATTTTGCTGTTGAGTATTTGTGCTGGTGAATCGAGAACAAAACCAAGGGCGATTTAGTCAAAGGGAATACGCCCAACATCGGGACCGGCACTGACCTCGTTGAACAACTTTTCCCTTTTGATTCCCTTCTCCTCCTTGAACTTGTCCAATTCCGAAAAGATATCGGTTTGCTCTGCACTTGCGGCGACATCAGACGTCCCACTGCTGCTTGGTGCTGAAGTAGAACCTGTTTCGGAATCGGAGGATTCCCGATCTCGTTTCCTCTGCAGAAATGACGGGATCAACGAGTTGAAAGGATTGTAGCTGAAACACAATAGCCTGTCAGCAGTCTCCCAGCCATGCGGAACTCCTTGATCCTTACTGTCGGACCTGCTGGATCTGCCCAGTCGAAGCCACCTTGTTAGATCGAGCAGACGATACCTCGCTCGCTGCAGATGCGCATCACTTTTTAGCTTGATTTGCTCGGGATTTCAGCCGGGATATAGATAGATCGTACCTAGTCTCTTTGCGGACAATCTGAAGCTCATTATGAGGATGTTGTTGCTACGGTGTGCTGCAGTATACCCTGGGCTGTTGACTAACAAAATATCACACATTCATGTTGAATCAGTAGACTCCCGACTAGCTGAAAGACCATGGACATGCATCGCCTCTCGATGTCCGTGCTCCTTCAATTTGCGCGTTTCATACTGCTGACGGCGACCGAGGCCGACCCTGTCTCAAGGTCTCCGAACCCTTGAAAATGAGCGGGGAAAGAACTAGGCTTATGTTTTAAAGGAGGACATGACTATTATTGCCATATACTCGCATGATCACGTGTCATGGTCAACCTATTCGTTGCCTTTTACAATCTCGCTTTCCTTTCGCATGGCGTAGCCTGTCCAGGACTGAAGGAATCGCTAACATGAGCATGCCAGGTCATGGATCTTTATTTCACCTCCAGCTCGACTCACCTCATCGTAGACTCCGACCTTCATCCCCTCATCTCTCTCCTCTGCTGCAGCGAGAACTCTCATAGCCCATCCTCCAACAGCTGCTGTCATACCGCTTCCACAACTCCATACCACTCCCCTTTTACCTCTCTTGACCTCCTCCCATCTGATTTGTCCAGTCTTACCTCCTCCCAAAGCCGAAATGATGGTATCGCGCAATTCATTTGTTGGAAGGTAACTCTCGTAGGGCTTGTCTGCAGAAGCTGGAGACAGCAGAGCCTTGAAAGGTAAAGAGAGGGAATGAGGAATATGCCCAGACGAAAGTCCTGCTCGAGGCTCAGGGGCTTCACCAGTCCATCTATCAAAGACATCAGCCTAAAATGATCTCCGTTCTGTGCGATGCTTTATGCGACCAACCTTTCCCTAGCCCTGGCATCGAGTACCAGGTCAGCATTACCATCTTCCAGATTTTTCTTGGAATTGGCTACGACCTGTTCATACGCTAATCCAACCGGCGTTATCGATTTGAACCATTGAGATACAGGAGTCCCTGTCTTACAAGCTGCGCTCTCGGTCGAGAACTCTGGAATTGCGTATTGTGACTTCTAGATGATCGAGAAGAATTGCATCAGCTTTGCCATGCGTATTCTGCTTACGAGCGTTCTGACCACTCACTTCTATATCTTCTGGAATCTCAGAGCTGATCTCCTGGTTCTCGACCTCCAAACCCTCGTTTAAGTAACGTGGAAGTCCTCCATCAAGCACGGAAACTTTCTCGTGACCCATCGCCTGTGCAGATCTCAAATCGGTCAGTGATAAGCACTTTGCGAGATGTTTGCGGTAAAATACCTTGAAAGTCCAAGCACCCCTTGGCGAGGAGAATACTCCGAGCGAGTCGTACAGCACAACGTGGTCTTCTCGCTTGATCCCTCTCAAGCTACATGCCTGCGCAAACGTAGCAGGGCTTGGAAACATATGACCCAGGCCAAGAGGATTGCTCGAAAACACGGAATCTTTCCACGAAGCAGGTTCCTCTGCTGAAGCGGCTGCATCAGATTTGGTAGCAATCTGATCGAGATCCCATCGGATCGCATGGGGAATCCGTGGCCCTTTCAGATATTCTTGTTTAGGGTCCCGAGGGGAATTTGGCATATGCCAGCTGACATCGAGGATTTTGGTCCGCTCCTATCAAATTTACATCAGCAGATACTCAGGTGCCAAATGAAGCCAGAATATGATCTAACTGACTTTCGGTAACGCAACGAGTTGCTTTGGAGAGACGAGTAAAGGAACTCGCACGGCTGCCGAAGTACTAAACGACCGGATTGAGCTGCTTTGGTTCATAGGAATCCGTAGCATTCTAATTGAGATACAAAGACAGCTCGGGCGGGTCAAGATTCAGTATGAGAACTGTACGTTTTGTTGAAGTGAGATGTAGAATCGATGACATCTCGGAAGTTGTTGACGATTGAGTTGCTCGGGCATGAGCGGTACACGTCATCCCGGACTTCAGCAAAAGGACCATGTCCGCTGTGCAGTCCGCATTGAGGGGTGCTCCTCACTTCAAACTCTGGTCTAGCTCTCAAGTGAACAGCCCACATGATATAGAGGACGCCTTGATATTGCAGCACAAGCGTACTCGCTCGATTATGAGCTACCTGACAACCGTTTCCCAGGCTGCCGCCTCAACCTCGGTCGCCAGCTCTTCCCGTTCAAGCTTACCAGCCGACCCCACTCGCCTATTTATTGGCAACCTTTCACCTACAGTAGACGAGTGAGTTTCGCCCTTCGATATCAAGATGCGTAAGTCCAAGCCGCCATCGATGCTAACTCCGGCCATGATATCCCTGTTCTCCTTCCTGGCAAGATACACCCTCATTCAGGTCTTTTCCAAAGCAGGCAAGATCGCCAAATTAGACTATTTATTCCACAAGACCGGTCCTTTACGAGGGAAACCAAGAGGCTATGCGTTCGTAGAATACACTAATAAGGAGGTGGGTCGAGCTTTAATTTTCGATCTTTCTGCCGCTGATTCTCATCTCCTGTTCTAAGGATGCTCAAAAAGCTTTGACCAAATTGAACGGGAGATTGCTTAGGGGTCGTAACCTATCTGTTACACAAGCTACTGCAGTACGTATTTCCTGGCTCTAAAGGTCAAAATCGCAATGAGAGCGGTTCGCTAAATTACGGGCTTCTGTCAGTCACCTATGTACGATCAAGGAACTCGGCCATTTCGGAGACCTAATGATCCGCCTAAAACGACTACCTTGTCTCTCTTGAAGAAGCAATCTCGACCTCAATCGTACGTTGATCGACAACTCTAAACAGTGTGGAAGCTATATTGACCCCTTACTGTCTATATTTGACAGCGCCAATGCTCAAATTGCAGCCTTAGAACAGAAGATCGCACAAATGCGAGATTCGCCACTTTCGATATCCGCTCCTGGATCCCGGGATGCCTCGCCTGGCATCGGTAGGGTACTCGGTGAAGGTCCGACAGCATTGCCCGATACCAAAGGGAACAACGTGGACCGAGAGTTTGAGCAAGGATTTAACGAACTGATGGCAGAGGTAGAGACCGGTACTGAAGATATTGGCTCGTCGAGACACACATCTCGACCGTCGGACTGTGATCAAAAAGCGACAAATTCTGAATTTCGGCCGTTGCCTAAATCGACAAGTGCATTAGTAGGACATCCCAGTTTACCACAGAAACCGTCCTCCGGCACAATTGAGCGCGCAAAGGATCTGGAAAGGCTGCGCAAATAAATGTCTGATTGGGCTTGTTTAATCAGTTCACTCGTCATGTATCGTTGTATATGTATTCCCTTGCTCCAGACCGTGAATCAATATATAAGATCCACAGATCCACAAACCAGTGCTACCTGTTTGAACGAATGTTGCTTTTGTCCAGGATTCAGATCGTAAAGACGCGCGAGACGTCTCAGGCCAAGATTTCGAAAGAAGAGGAAGTCTGAATTTATCTAGTCGCCTAGTCGCTAGTCGGCTGCCATCTGTTGTTATATCAGGCAAGCCAAGATTCTTCTGTCGACCTGTAATTCGCAAAATTCTCCAGATCTGCACGGCTCAATATAATATCATGGTCCGACTCATCACTCACAATATGCTGGCATGTCATGTCAGTAAGTGAAACGAGCTCTCATGACTGACTGTCGGATTGCATTTTCTCATACCTTCACTCTCAACAGAAAACTGCACCAAGGATAACTTCCCTTTGATTTTTGAGAACGTCGAGTTGGAAGTTCGACCAGCTGAGCCCAACTTGCACTTCATCAAGCGATTCATACCAAAGCTCGAGTGGGAAGCACTGGTTCAGACGGCACGAAGTCTAGGTGATAACAGTTTACCTGAAACTTTACCGCAAGGAGACGCTTTAGACGACGAGGAGTTCTTGGGAAAGCTGCATCATGTCTTGATGGAGGTGAGCGGACGATTTTGACTGTGTAGCGACCGGGCAGAAGGGGGCTGCCAATCGAAGGGAAACTAACTTGACTCGATACTACCGTAGATCCACGTTGAAGAAGGGAACATGAAATGCCGCGGGTGTGGACATGTATATCCCATCTCTACTGGCATCCCTAATATGGTCAGTCAGGCGATTGGCCCCAGGGCACAACGAGAGGTATGAGCTAATCGAAATTTCCCGGACACAGCTGCTTGCAGAACACGAAGTTGGTCGATAATACACCAACACCCAAACGATCCCAAAAGAATCATGTTTCCCCACATCCAAGGGATACTCGGCTGCTTCCAAACTTTCACGAACCCATCAAGTCACTGTTTCGACTTTGTACCTAACGCTGTCATATGCGTGCATGTATACATCAACATAATTCTGAGAGCCGGATGCTCCCATTGATCGAAGGACACTTCAGGACGATGCTTTTCCAGCGATCAAGAACCGGGACATCCTATGCCGGCAATCTTCCTTGGCTCGCAGCAAATCCTGGATGATAGGAGCGTTCCTTCGAGCTCATTCACATGCGGGCGGAACATTTGCTGGTCCTCGGAATGCTGTAGATTGCAAAACCCTGTCCTTCAGGCTCTGGTCGACGTCGCTTGTACGGAGTCTGTGCTTGCAACAATCCATTCTCGATCCAGCTTGATACTTGCCAAGCACATATAAGAAGCTATTTGATCATCAACTGTCGTACATGGGGTTCATTCAGGTTTCACTTCATACTTTCTCTATGGGACCTTGTTACAAGGAACTCGTTGCTCAGTGCTCAACAAGCTCGGGATTTCTTGTTGAAAGCTAAGGTTTATCTGGTTATTGCCGACTGAAACACGCCGCATTTCGACCATCTCATCTCGAGTGAACACACAGGTACATTCCCGCCGGCCTTGCTTGAAGCCGCACAATGAAATCTGCCACGCAAGAGATGAATTTCTCGCGCTCTTGATAGCTTGCCGTGTGCGCCTACGCTTACAGTAAAGGTATCTGGGTATCTACGATCTGCCGGTCTCTGGGATGGTACGATCTATTTGCGATTACGTCACGTCACGTCGCGTGGAATTGAGACTTGTTTCGGCTCTTCCCGGAAAGAGATCAAATAAAGTAGTTCAGCCAAATCATCACTTCGCAGCTGCTTTCGCTCTCAACGCAGTTGGCATCATCAAAAGCACAACGCAAGTCAAATTCACCGTCTCGTAGTCTTGAAGGTTGAGCTGCATAAGTCTCAAGTGTATCTTAGCAGGACTCCATCATATACCTACTGCCAAACCTGGAGAGACAGCTTGATCAGAATGTTCAAGAGGTCAGCGAAACAGGTAGGAACAGGGCTCCTTTAGAAGTCACCCTCGAGACAAGATACTGACCTATGAGTTTCATGTTTGTTAGCTCGATAAGCTATCACAGGTAAGCATATAGACCAGATTTTTATCTTTCGCTCAGGCGGTCGTAAATTAACCAAGTTGACTGATCTAGTGGACAGGAGAGACTTTTTTCAAGGAGAATAAAACGGAACTCTCGGCTGAATTCAGAGAGTTCGAGAAGGATGTAGATATTAGGAAGAATGGTATCGAGAGGTATGCTCCCTGTAAAACTATGGACAGCTATCTCTAGACTTACCAATTGAAGGATTCTCCAGGCTCCATGCTACTTCGATACCATATCATCAAACTCTTTCTAAGCGAAAACCGAACCCAGATCCTTACCCAGCCGATTCTCACACGTCGAAAGAKAAACTTCTGCCTGGTGAGGCTCTTGGTCTGGTCATGATCTCTCACGGGGAGGATCTACAGCATGCAGCTCGTCAATCTGGATCATCTTCCGGTCAAGGAGCCAAGCTTGGTGAAATGCTCGAAAGGTTTGGACGGGGAAGATGCCGGGTTTCTTCAGTGCAGGAACAATATGCCAACCGGCTTGGGGATGGATACATGGCAGGAATGGAAAACGCAAAAGAGGTTGTCAACGATTATCAAGCTCAGAGGAAGAAGCTAGACTCTAGGCGGTGCGTCCTGATTGTGTTTCATCTCGTGGCTCTACTGATCATTTCATTGTTTTATAGATTAGCGCTGGATGCGATTCAACGTAAGATGAACTCGAGCAAGAAAGACACCTCGGCCTTGGAAGAGGAACTGGAAATTGCTACAGCGCGATAGTAGGTCGCAGAACGACATCGAAAGATGTATAAAGTTACCTGATGACTTTGTATGTCTACCCAGTGAGGAAGCTCAGGAAGACACGCACTCTAGAATGCAAATGGTACAGGACTGCGAAGCTAGGCAAATGGCTGAATTGACGGACTTCCTGGATGCCGAGCTGGAATATGTTTCTGCATACCACACAATTCTGCGCGATCTCAGATACGACTGGGACAGAAAGTCAGTTCTTTCGCAACGCGACCATCACGAATACTGTCCAGCTGAACATACCTTCTCTATCGAATAGCGGTGGCCCTGCTTCTGTTGCGACTCGTCCTCGATCGAAATCCAGCCCAGTAATACCCAAGAAGGCTCCACCTCCACCCATACCTAGCCGTACCAGGTCGTCCTCCAAACTGACGAACATTTTTGAAGATACCTATTCTGTAGACAGGCCTCCTGTTCCACCTCGACGTCCGAGTTCGAAACCGGTGTCAGACGAAGACAACGGGTTGAGTTCGGAAGACGCTCGGCAACCCAACCGTGATCGAGCGTACTCGAGTGCTAGTAATGCTAGCAAGAGGGAAAAGCGACCCGCTTTCTTGCCTAAATTCGGATCAATGACTAAGAAACCGGCTGGTGATAAATACGGATTGCTAGATGATAACGATTTCTAAGGGTCCGCTGGACCTTGACAGAACACCATGCTTATACCGTTTAAGGTTGTACTTCCTGCCCACTGTGACATACCATGAACCAATATCTCAATCGCATACACGTACTAGCATATCGAAGTCGTATATCTACAGTTCCGCGAACTATCGCACTTGACGGCGAACGACGAGTCTCATGTCCGGTTCTGGTATGGCGCCGGAGATTAGCAATACTCGACGAGAATGTGACGAGTAGATTGGCGGATTGACTGGATCAATCGAGCTCGGATCCTGCATTACAACTCGGACATACCTTAAACCGGAGAGCTGGCTACTGGATTCCTCCAAAATACATTTCAAGAAACGGACGGCGATATCACTGACGGCCTATAAATATGTCCACTGATGTCCAGATTCCTGGAGCTAAGGGTATCTTAGTTGATACTACAGGAGCCGAGATCATCGCTGAGGATTCTCCAGCTGTGAGTACTTGGACCCAGGCCACATATTGGGAAGTCGTTGATTGAGATATCTGGGGGTTTACGTAGACTCGGGATTCTAGAGGGATCTACCTACCACATTACATAGAACCGGTGTCCCATATCGCTGTTGACGTATGTTCCAGAGATCAATCTTGTTCTTCAAGAAGCTGAGTAGCTAATCCACCATCAATTCCACAGATTGGAGGTTCTCTCGCCAAAGTGGTCTATTTTACTCGCTCACCCAATCCCCCTAATGGACATTCCTTGGTCGAGGGTGTCCCATCCGGATCAGCCCTGCCCAGTCTGAACTCTGGCAAACACTCGTTCGTGGAGGTGGATTCGGAAGGCTCATGGACTCCCAAAGTGAACGGAGCGTTGACTCCTGAGTTACTCAACGCTAGTCGGGGCGGACCTCCTGGACCTAGTCCATTAGCGTCTGGTCACAAGCGGAACATATCCGAAGATATCGCTATGAGTGAAAGTCCCTCATCCACTGGTCCTCCTGGTTCCGGAAAACGATCCATCCCACAAACTTCTTCCAGGAAAGGACATGCGCGAGGTCATTCTATTCTAAGACGAGGATCCCTTCCACCAAATTTCCCAGGTGGAACGCTCAATTTCGTTCGGTTCGAGACGGAGAAGATTGACGATCTTGTCTCCTTCTTGAAGGATCTGATCCGACAATCGGCCGCTACCAATCACGTCACTGAAACCCAGATGAGGCAAGGCGTCAAAGTGATAGCTACTGGGGGAGGCGCGCACAAATACTACGATCTGCTGGTAGAAGGAACGGGATTGATGGTGCAGCGAGAAGAAGAGATGGAATGTCTGACGACAGGATTAGGTTTCATCACTTCGATTCCTGATGAAGTCTTCTGGTACTCCGACCAACTCGTATATGAAATCTCCCATCAGAAGAAAGAAGAGACGACTCACGCACAAGCGTCTTCCTCAGAGTCGCGAAGAGATCTACCAAGACCATCTCCTGATCCTCCTCAATTCCAGGTTACATTCGACACCAGCGGTTCTCCTCAATTTCCGTGCTTACTAGTCAACATCGGATCCGGTGTATCGATTGTCAAGGTGGATGAGGATGGTAGTTTCGAGCGAGTGAGCGGTACGAGTCTGGGAGGAGGTACTTTGTGGGGTTTGTTGAGCTTGATCACGGAGGCAACAACATTCGACGGTACGCCTCCCTTATGGTGCCATCAAGTATACGGCTAAACGGTTTGTTCTTCACAGAAATGCTGGCGCTTTCGGAAAAGGGAGATAATGCCGCTTGCGACATGCTGGTTGGAGACATTTATGGAGCGGACTACCACAAAATAGGTCTTAAATCCAGTACGATCGCATCGAGTTTCGGCAAGGTGTTTAAAAAAGGAGCAGCCGATAGGAAAAAGGCATTCAGTCAAGAGGACATAAGCAAGAGTCTCCTATACGCTGTCAGCAACAACATTGGTCAAATCGCGTAAGTGGGGTTTGGTATGAGCCTGTCTAGTATGCTTCAATTGACGCACCGCTATAGTTACATGAATGCCGAGAAATACGGACTGGATCGTATATATTTCGGAGGATGCTTCATAAGGGGACACGCTGCTACCATTTCGTGTTTATCCTATGCCATTCGGTTCTGGAGCAAGGGTACCGTAAGAGCAATGTTCTTGCGTCATGAAGGTTTCCTGTGAGTGTATATCGATAAATCAAATCTGATTAACCGCTAAGACACCTCGTTCGTAGTGGATCTATCGGTGCATGGATCAAAAACGTCAACTCTATACCCGAGGCAGTAAAAGAACGGGAAGAGCTGGAGCGAAATTCCAAGGCTTGATAAGCGGCACCGAGAAGTGCCTTGCATGAATGTGATTAAGAGTTGTATATAGCGCACATACGCTCGATAGGCATTATAGAACAGCTATTCGCTGTGTGTGAAGATCGATCAGGCAGCGGGCTCAGCAGTTGTGGTACTCTTGGGATTTCCAACGGAACTCCTCGACAAGCGAGACAGGCCATTGCATCCAATTTGAAGCGATAGCTATGAAACGAGTCATCGATCGATGTTTTTTGGAAAGTGTCGACCGAGCATACTCAGTCTGTGACAATTCCAGTAGGAGAAGGGCAGTAAATGGGCAATCGCAACGATTCACTCATACTATACAAGTACGCAGGAGAATACAACGCTTGATTACAACGTCTCTCGGTCAGGTGTCACTCCTCACGCGTTCGGAATCTACAGAACCTCAAGGCCTGCTTAATACCCATTGGTAGAAGCGAACCCGACTCGCCTCCCTCGGCGTGGAGAAGTGTAATAGACTGTTCCACTTACTGCCCCACTGGAAGAAGGCATTTCTCGTGGAGCTTGTCTGGCTTGTGCGGGTTGCACGTAACGATATGCAGGGGGGGGGACGAGCTGGTTTGCCAGGGGGAACGTCTGATACTTGATTACGGACGGCATATATCTGGCGTCATACACTGGCGCTTGCTCGTCCTTTTTGCTCTTCTGACGCAATTTATTTAAAAATCCTGTGAAGAGAATTAGATGCCAAATGTGGAAAGGATATGCCGTGAAGCTTACCCATGAGTTTGCTTGCGTGTGATAGATGTTGGCGTAGAAGTGACGGGACAGGATTGATCTTGGAGTGGATGCAGAAGTGTTACTAAGGGTGTATAGTGAGCAATGATCTAGAACCTTATATACTCAGACATCTCCCTTCGCCTCCTATCTTCGACTGGACAGGTCGCATAGGACCAAAATACTTCGCTCAAACAAAGGATGACGCACCCTTATGTATCATCGCGTGATCTGAACACAGCTAGAAGAGGTTCTTTAATGAAGGCGTGCGCATCTCGTCATATGAGGTATGACATGACTGCACAGCAGGGAGAAAGAAGAAGTTCACTACGTTGAATCAAGCCCCTATCGCCGGTTCCCTTACAGACGGGTGCAATGTGAGATGTTATAGCTTGATGAAGCTGTGGTTTTTCCAAGTACCGAATCCTATATATCGTTCTGGAGTCGTGGAGAATGACTTATGATTAATGAAAATGTCCGCCAGTAGGGTTGTTCACTGATCACTGATCGCTTCCCATGTCGATGCCTGCTCAAGATCACGGAACATGAGCGTTGCTGATAAGGCGCTGCTGACCTGAAACGCGCTGTCCCCGCCAACAAAGATGTCAGGCTCGCCCGGCGATCATATGACGCATCGTGGTTGCCATATATCGGTTCATTCCTTCTCAACGACTGATACTCGACACTTGTATCGCCTATTCCAAAGCACTTAGGGCTGCTAGGCATACTCGTCCAACAATGACCTCCCATCAGAGTCCTTTTATCTCGCTCCCTCGAAAGACTACCACAGAAACTGACTTTGCTACTCCCATCCGGCAAGCAATCGGGCAGGTCTACGGGGAGAGGCCCGATGGCTATACTGAGGACATTGAGAACCTTTCGAGATGTAGAAATGATGCAGTGAAGGGTGCTGGAAGTGATGCGACAGGTACGGTATCGCTGTGACAACGTCGTTTGGTAATAGCCTTGACAACTGATGTTTTCCTAACCGAAGCGAGAGACTTACTCTTCAAGTACTTCGGACAGCTAGAATTGCTGGAGCTACGATTCGCTGAGACCAAGATATCATTCTTATGGTGAGTATAATACATGCTACAACAATCGCCTGACTTTTTACTGAGGCTCCTCTTCCTGCAGGAATGACGCATATACCACGAAGCCTACAACCCAGACCTCACTCGCCTTTGAGAAGGCCTCGATACTCCACCTGCTATCTTCAGTGCTCTCGCATCTAGCTGCAACCTCTCCTAGGTCATCTCCTGAAGGAATCAAGCGCGCTTATGCGGCTTTGAGACAGTCTACCGGGCTATTGAATTTCATCAATGAGAACTTCTTGCACGCACCATCGACGGATCTCAGCAGGGAGGTAGTCTCGCTGGCAGGCAAGACCATGATCACTCAAGCAGGAGAGACTTTCGTGGAGAAATGTATCAGCGAGAAGAAACCTGCCACTCTAGTTTGCAAGATGTGCCAGTCTGTGGCTGCCGGTTACGCATCTTTGTTTGAAGATTCGAAGGATTTTCAAGGCAAAGGCATCTTGGATCGAAACTGGGTTAGCGTGTATGGTATCAAAGCCAAGTACTTTGCTTCCTTAGCACAGTGGTATCGGGCTGGAGTTGATATGGATAAGGGGGATCATGGAGCTGGCTTGGTGCGATATGAGATTGCCGATAAGCTTGCTGTAGAAGCACACAAGTTGGCCAAGGAGTTCAACTACACCTACTCGCCTCTGACTCAGAATTCTAGCTCAAGCTATACTTCTAGTATCACTTGGAGTGAGGAGACGCCTTCGTATGCCACTCTCCCTTCGGATGCAGCTACCGCTCTCTTGGAGATTACCAAGTCACACCAAGTCATCACTACAGAAGCCAGAACCTCTTCAAGGAACGACAACGATCTTGTTTACCATGCTCTGCCCCCTTCCGAGTCTAGCTTGCCGGTTATTGATCCGCTACCCGCAGCGGGTCTTGCTGCTCCTATAACCATTCAAGAAATTTATGCTCAAGCATCCGTTTCAAGTTTGATCGGACCAGATATCTTCAGACGGCTGGTACCACTCGAGGTTCACGAGAAGGCGAGTGTATATTCGGAAGAGAAGGCCAAGCTGGTCCGAGCGGAACAGGAAAGATGCGATCAGAGCGAGGGAGAGACTCGAGCGGCATTAGAAGACCTGAAGATCCGAGAAAGGATCAACCGCTTCAAGGCTATCATTCAAGAGAACAGTGACGACTACGGCAAGCAACGAGGTCTGTCGAGAGACACTGCTACTTACAGCGAAGAGATGAGGAGTATCGAACGACGAGATGGGCCAGTTGAAGATGTTCTTAGGCGCGTTGAAGATCGTAGAAATCGACTAGATGCAGATTTGAGGGAATTGACTAGGGAACTGGAAGAGGAGAGTCGTGAATGTGAAAGTCAGCGGGCGAAGTTTGGGCACTTATGGACTCAGTCGCCATCGTCATCCTCGAACCGGCAATACAAGTCCGACTGCAAATCGCATACAGAATCTTTGCAATCAGCCGCATCCTCGGACCGGTCGATCTTTCAGAGATGGAACACCCTTCGTGCTGATATCGATACTTTACGCGGATCCTCACATGCGATCGAGCGTGTGTACGCAGATGCAGACTCTGGGCGTGAGAGCGCCGCTTCTATCGATCTACTAGACGTGGATGTGGCTCAAGAAGAACTGGCTGAAAGGGAAAAGGACCAGCTGAGAGATGTCATCGCTGAACTGGAAGAGAGACTAGGCAGACTCGAAAAGATCCGAAGGGAGCGTGATGAAGTCATGAAAGATCTGAAGGAAAAGGTCAGTATCGTTAATCATGACGTTGGCCTAACGGACCTGATGTTTATGTCTTTCACCGTTACTACAGATCCAAGCTGATGATGTTTCACATCTTCTCCTCCTGAACCGCCGAACTCAAGGCGTCGAGCCTACTCTTTTTGCGAGCGAATTGGCCAAATTCTCACCTTACCAGAATCGTATATCGGTCGCGCTAGGATCACAATCGGAATTACTGGACGAAATGGCCATGTTGGCGAAGCAGGCTGAGAGTGCATCAGGAGTTCGACAAGCGCAGAGGAAGATTGATCAAACTGAAGGCCGTAGGGGCGAACTAGACCGTCGATTCCGGGCTGCTTTCGAAGGGTACATGGACATTCGAAGCGATCTCGAGTAAGTTAAATCTCAATCAGACGTCGACAATCAAGCCAGACTTACAGTATATTTATAGTAAGGCAAGCCATTTCTACGATTCACTAGCTACATTGGTCGATAGCTTGAGAAGAGGAATTCGATCATTCGTCAACTCTCGCGCACAAGAAAGGAATCGCATGATTGCGAGCGCGGAGTCTCAGTCGCACAGTCATGCATCACCTTTGGCAAACAACGGGTCGCGTAGTCTAGAGGATACTCTAGCAGGAATGTCTCTTGGAGGTAGAGGCGGGAATGGCTCATACCCTCCAGTCAGCTCGCCTCCACCGGCTTCACAATCCCCCTACCAAACAAACACGTTTGCTGCATCTTCACCACCTCCGCCACCGCAAAAAGTCAACAGCTCGAACCCTTACGATTTTGCTAGCTTCGGGAATCTACCATCCGCGTTCGATAGTAGGCCACCACCTTCCGTGGCTCCCGCAAGATCATCGGCATTACCCCCACCACCTCCCAAGCCATCTTCATACGCAACATACGGTCTGCCTCCACCTCAGAGTCAGAGCGCATATCAAACCCCACCTCCGACTCAGCGATACGGAGCGCAGCAGGTCCCTAGTCCGTACCCACCCTCACCTGCCAGATATCAGCCCGCAGCCAGCTCGCCGACGTACCAACAAACAACCCAACCCTCCAATCCTGTATACAACCCCTATCCTTCTTATGCTCCTCCCGCGACATCTCAAAATGCTCCGTCCCCCTACCAAAGCCCTCATCAAACGTCTTACCCGTCTTATAGTGGTGCGGGCTATCCTGCGCAATCGCCTTACTCAACTCCTGGTTCAGGCATGCTGCCGCCCCCGCCACCTCCGCAGCCGCCTTATGGCGATTATGGGCAGCAACAGAATGCGCGTCGATATTGAAAAGAGTCTCTTCGAGGATCAAGCATTGTATGCTTTAATGAAGAATACCTTGTCCTGAAACAAGATCCTCACACTCAGCTGGACTACACTGGATCTACTCCATGATTCTAGCACATTCTTGTATTCGCGCTCAATGAACGAGCGTGCAAAGAGGTGAAGTGCCACGTTCGCGGGACATATATGATTGTGATAGTTGTGGTGATTGTGGGATTTGCCAAGCCGACAACGACTTGGCCAAGTATGTTGTATAGCCTTTTCGGATGTACCCTAGTCGTTTAGATTCAAACACTTCGAGAATCTGTGATCGTGAATTGAAACAACCAGGTTTCTTGGTGAGATGTTCCGTTGTCCTTAGTACCCCAGCTGTTGTACAAGCAATGATTGCTAGATCAAAGGGAAATGCTCCCATGGGGGTAAACGGCCAAGAATATCTCTCGAACTTTATGTTATTTTGGGTGCTTGACCATTGGGCTTCTCGGATGGCATTTAGTAGCTACCGAACCTCTCTTGTTGACGCGGCCGTTGACCTGAGGAAATCCGAGTATAAGGTGCACAATGCCAGATAGAACAGCTTCGGTAGTCAAGCCCACTCATCCCATTATGTATTATTGATGATAAAACCGGATTGTAGAACAGAACATAGGACTACAGATCCCGTTGTTCCTCTCCACATAGTCAACGTAGAAATGATGAGGCGTTTGACTGCGTCTGGATGATATCAATGTTATTATATTATTTTGCTGCGCGTGTTTCAAACATCCAAGTCTCGCTTAGCTCAGTGGTAGAGCGCTACACTAGTATCAACTGGTTTATGTAGCGGTCGCTCGTTCAATTCGGGTAGCGAGAATCCTTTTTGCCCTGTCTTTTTGTCACTTTTCAGACACTTTCCAGGCAGCCTTTTGTCGTTTCTATGGTTTATCAAGCTGATTTCAGGGTCCAGGTATATATATATATCAAACAAGCCTCACAGAGACCTGGGCGTCAGGTTACAATACTCCTGTCGATGTGCTCATTCGTCACTCGATGACGGTGTTCGGACACTCAATCCACTTGAGAAGCAGAGTTGATCTATAGAACGGTCAGGCAGAATTCATCAGTGTCAGAGACCCTACGCATCTACGTGCGCTGAACCGTCAGTCGGTGTCTCGACATACCTTCTTTCCCGTCTTTGCGATCTTTGCCTTTACGTCCTCGAGAGGAGGAAGCGAAGGACCCCAGACCTTGACGTTCTGGCTAGCCAAGTCGACCTTGAACTTGTTGGCTATAATGCGGTACTGAAGTCATCAGCTTGTTCATGCGATGTACAAGCTCCCGCTCTGAGCAAAAGAGACGTACGTTCGGGGATGTTCTTCTTCAAAGCCCTTTCGACAGCACCAGAGCACGAACCGCAAGTCATGGTGACATTGAAGTCGTAGTAAGGCTTAGGAGGGGCTTGAGCCTCCTCTCCTTGCTGAGGAATCTGATTGGTAGTGGAAGGGATACCCTGTCCAGCGATTTCGGTCTATCGATGATGCTAGTCAGCGCCCGAGTTCCTCTCGGTGCAGTGCAAGACAAAAGCATACCGATGCACCAACGGAGATAGTAGCCATTTTGACGGGTGAGGGTTTTGTTGGTGTTCGAGTCAGTCGTGGTAAGAAAGGAAGAGATCAGTTGTGTAATGTATGTCAGTTCATGCCAGACTTCGAACGATTGATCAAAGGGATGGATGGGATATGGCGGTGATTGCTAATGGCCGTACGGAAGTGGCAGCGAGGCTGACATTTTTAGATTGCGTGATTTCTTATCAGATTGCTCGGGACCTACTTCCAATTGCGAGATAAACGTCTCGTCTTCTTTCTTATAGCTACAAGGGGTATCTAAGGACTGGTGTGTCGTGTGGCTATACAGTGTGAGCTGATACAAATTTCGGGCATTCCTCTTCCATCACACCATAAACCGGAAAGCCCCGAATCCGACATTCAGAACCGTGCCTATGAGGATTGCCATCTAGTACAGCCAATGCACGTCAGCAAGCAGTAGCTCTCTTGGCACTTTGGAAGGCAACTTACCTGGACTCGTTGACCAAACACAACACCAGCAATCCAATCTCCACCTGCGCGTCCTCGTAAACCAAAGAATCCTCTGTTGCGAGAAGGATCTGCGGATTCGCTGAGCCCAGCTGCCTGCGACCGTGCTGCTGCAGCCGCGGTCTGAGCGGATGTCACAGTTGGAATCATTCCCATAGACCAGTCCAGATCACCTTCACCCTCTCTACCAGAACTGGTTCCTGCTCGCGTAGTAGCGCCGGTGACATTGATGGAAGTCAGGCCACTCGGTGATCGGTCGGACTCAACCTCAAGAGGCTCGAAGAAGTTTGGTGCAGGAATCTCCCGAAAGAAGAACCAAGGTGTGATGGGGAACAAGAAACCAAATAGAAGACCTGTAAGGATAGATGTGTACAAGCCCTCCGTTACAGCTAGAACAAGGATCGGACGACTTAGCAACATCACATGAGCGATCAAACCAAAGACGACGTACTTTGAGCTGTCTCGCTCGTTAAATCTCCCTCAATCCATTGCTCCTCTAAAGCTCGAGTATGTTCATCGTCTACGGAAGGGGCGTCAATATTGTCTGACAGTTCACCATGTTGGCCGTTGCACACATACCAGCGTCTAGACCATCTGGTACCTCTTCTCCTCGGCCCGCATAAAATTGTCGTCTCATCTGATCGATTTCTGTTCGAGTGAGACCAGCATCCAACAGAGCGTCAAACCCTCTTGGTCTGATTTGTTGTGGGGGCTGAAATGGGACAATCGTAATCAGGACGATCAGCGATTCGCTATATCAAGACAGAATCAGCCTGAGATTTCACTTACAGCATCTTCCTCTGCCACTTGAGAGCCCCCTTCTTCGTTTGCGTCTTCCTCTTTCTGCTTGCTACCCACAACGCAATGAACCAGAACCTTTTCTTCTTCCGTTCTGTCGTTCTTGCCCTTTTCAGATGCGCCTTCCAAACTCCATCCTACTTCTCCTAGCCCGACCCCTAATCCGAGACCGGTCTGAGCAGTACGGTATCGATCTTCGAGAGCGCGGATGTATGGAAGTAGGAGAGTTCCATCTGTCAATAGCCTACCCGAATGAATGAATTTCAATGGATGCAATTGAAGAGAAGGTCGGAGGGATTTCATCTGATTGTATACGAAGATAGGGCGTCAAACCAATGGGTCAGTAAGAATAAGCGCCGTGCTGAGAGCTCCGGTCAATCACCTTGTCTTTCACCCTCCCAACTGTTTCCCCTGCATCTACCCAAACATCTAGGTCACCTGTACTGTACTCTTCGTCCCCGGTAAACCGAAACGTAACGCTTCGGCCTCTGTCCTCTTCCTTGATACCTCCATCTGCCTTGGAGTCAGAATCGATGTCCGTATGGTCTTCATCCCTGAAAGTAGCTCTCCTCTTTCCCTTTGCCTTGTCGCTGAGATTTGGAAGCGGAAGGCCTTGATCAGTGCTACGGTTGGCACCGCTGCCGGTCGCCTCGCCAATCGATGTTTGTGGCGAGATTCTACGAGCGCCCAGGCGGCTAGGCCTACTATGCGAAGTAGGTAACAAAGGTTCGTTGGACATGGTCTGTATCGGCCAAGCTGAAGCTAGAAACGACGGATGGTCACAACTACTGCTCGGTTCGTCATAAAGCCCTGCTCGCCTGCTCGACCTCCGCTGTGATCTTGTTTGCGCGTCGCCCTGCTAGCTTTCCCGAGCGGTAAACATATATTCACAACAAATGCAACAAATGAAGTTGTTCGATGTTCCTCCTCGACAGCAAACCCGTACAGCAGACCCAGCTACTCACCGCTCGTTCTTGATCTTGATGAATGTCAACCAGTCAATCCGTAGAACACGTACAGCAGGGAGAGCTTGAGAGGCTAGGCCAGACCGTCCAAGAGCTGGATCGATATTGGAAGGGCGCGCCTTTTGCTCATTTCATCAAGGAACGAGATGAGATCATCTTCACATTCTACCATGTAAGCCGGCCATCAGAATCTTTTTCTTAGCGAACAGTATTTGAAAGTGTACATGAATCATAGTTGTCTGAGAAACGAAGGCTCCTGATGTGTATTTGGAATAGATGGCGGGATGAAAAAGGGTGAGCAGGCTTCTCATATAAAGCAATCATTACGAGCGATAGTAACTCTTCAGGCCATTTCCAGACCTCTTTCGATACCTACAGGCTATGCATACACGATCGGATGGATGGAAAAGTATGGTATTTTGATGAAGAATTTAGAAATGCAGGTGGAAGTTAGGGATCATCTTGCAGTAAGCTCATTCGTTGGCTTCCTATATGTCTCTCGCATGGCTCAACGTGTATTGAATATCAAAAGACTCTCGTTGGGTATCGACATATTAGTCCCAAGACCGTTATGGCGTGCATGAAAAAGTTGAATAGTCTGCCTACAATCGGATCTATTTCCGTTAATTCGTCGAAACGAAGTAACAAATCTTCGGGATGGATTTTGAACGACGAGGAAGAGGTGGAGGAGGTTATCGAGGTGGACTAGGAATACGGTATGGCCAGCCGATACGGGCCTACACAGTAGTAACAGGTATACTGTCGATCCTCGACTCGTATCGATGCAACACGATCGCTCCAGGCCTGACCAGCGGAAGTTCGCGGGAGCCGGCAGAAAGCAGCAACAGATCGCAGAGACATCGATCCTGTATCAAGGTGAGTAGCGATACTACACATCATTTCCACGCTTTACTGATGTACCGTGTGATATGGTAGATGACAACGTGTTGCAGTTACTGACACGAGTAAACCTAAATGACTGCGCTCGACCGTGGCCTCGATGAAAGCGGGGTGTCAAGCGAGTGCCCGACCCGATTTTGGGTATGACGTTCGAAGGAAACCTCTTCAAGTTCCAGAATTCGGAAGCTTCCCAGGTGTCCTGGGGCCAATTCCTGGTATAATTACCATGGGTTGATGTGGTGTGTAGAGGATAGATGATGCTATAGGATGTACGTGGCAGTGTAATCATCGTCAATAGTATAAATGAAAAAACGAAAAGAAGTGATCGATGTCCTTAGTAAAAACGATCTCATCCAGTACAACTGAAGCGGGGAGTGAGCATGCGGAACATAGACGCGCACGAGACCTCATTCAATCCTTTGGCGGCAAAAGCGATGCTACAGGTATAAAGCGGACTGAAGTAGCACAAGGTCAACCAGAGTCATGGTATAAGTGGAAGGTCGTCCAGAAGTATCGTACAGGTTCTGCGAACGCGAGGAATAGGAATAATCAATACAAGAACACGACGACCAAAGCGCAAAGTATCATCTAGAGCACCAGAATCCCTCCCGCAATGACTCCTACCATGATCACCGTGCTTCCCAGCAATCCTGTGCTCATCTGGGCCACTCGAGTTCCGGAGGACCGTGACGTTGGTTGGGTGGCGGAAGGCATTCTGATAAGGACAGAACGGCTTAGTCTCGACTCGATAGATGGTCACTCATAAGCTGCTACTTACGGAGATGCTGTGGCATAGTATCCTCCGATCTCTGAGGTGTAGGTTGGATCGAGCGGTATGATTGCGTCGTGTCCCTGAGTAACGAAATCTCAGCATGGCTCAATGAGAACGACGAAAAAACATCCCCTTGAGCGTGGGAGAGAGACTTACAGCTTTTTGGCACACCGCCTGTCCGTATTCTCGAGCATATTGGACGTCCCAACTACTCTCGCAGTATATCGGTAAACATTTAGACATGGCTTCCATGTAGACGTCGTATTGACAGTTCCTGCCCAAGTAGCTGTAGGAGTTGATATTGGTATCCGACCAGGGACAGGGAATGACGCTTGCGACGTCGGCGTTGCATTTAGACCAGCATTCTGATTGAACAACACGAAATCGAGTATTAGCGACTCGAGCATGAAGAGTCTTGTAAGCATGGGTTACTCACGCGAGACGTCACCTCCCTTGACATTGAGGTGGAATTGCGATGCTACGCTGGCTCTCGCTGTTGAAGCCAGAGATACGAGGACGATAGCTACAGTCAACACCAAGCCCCTCAGACTTCCTGATCCGCGAGGCTTTGAAGACGATGGCGATGTGTGGCGATAAGGCATGCTAGCGGCTGTGGTTGTGGTAGTGGTATGACGGATTGTCGACTTGCTTGCGCTGCTTGCCATCGTGGTTGTAAATTTTGTAAATCTATTATATCGCGCTCTATAGATGAAAGAGCAGATGCGAAACAAAGCAGAGGCTTGTGTATGAGAATATCCATTTTGTGACGATGCAGTAAGGATCTGTTCCGCTGTTCTTGTGTTTCGTTATTATTGTTCACAGAGAGAAAAGTGTTTATTGTCCAAGTGAGGAGAACAAAGAGATGAGGGTGACCAAAGCGCGAATCGATCGACCGCGCGAGCAGATAATTGTCAGCCTCACTAAGAAAACAACCGGGCTACTCGCTTTCAGATCGCAGAGTCACCACTCTTCGCATGTCTTCGCAAGTCTTCTCACCTCGAGCGTCGACCAAAATGACATATGACATCCTTCCCCTACCGACTAATTTCAGTATCGATCGGAACGTGCCTTCTCCAGCCAAGCGACTGTCATTGCAATCACTGAGCCAAGATGCGAATACCCACGTGGGCAGGAAAGTAAGGTTGTACGGCACAGTCTTCAAGGTCAGTACGATCACCTCGCTCAAGGTATACAGGACCATGTACTTGATCTTACTATCTTCTCTAGTAGTATGTGCAAGATCAGGATGCCCTATATATTACAGATCGATCGAGCTCTTCCCCATACCCCATCATCCTAGTCTCAACCGGTATCATTCTGTCACAACCGTTCGCTCCTCTGGGAACAGAATCCAGCTATGGCCCGTCATCGGGTTCCAAATCATCATATCAGCAAGATCGAGAGAGCAAGGCATTGGAGAATGAATTAGAATACTCTCAAGGTCGATATCCCGCTGGATCAGGCCGCGATCTCATCCTCTCACCCCCAGTGGCGCATAATCCGTTCGATATGGAAGACGTCCAGCCTGCACCCCCTCGACACGAACAAGGTCGCACACGGGCAGGACTGAGATTAGAACCGGGGGAATCCGTGTGCGTCGTCGGCTGGGTGGAAAGAAGTTCCGAAGTAATCGATACGAGTTCGAACGGGAGGTTCATAGCTGGAATCATGGTCAAGGCCATCTTCATTTCCAACGTCGCAATCGCTTCAGATAACATTGAAGGCGATCATGACGCTAGACGGTACGAGCGCGACAACACGGAATTGTCAAAGCGAGAAGGCTTAGACGAGTGGGATTAGAGCGATGCTGTCATGCGGTACGGCCATAGCCATCTTTCTGCGATGCATTATTGTTGTCTCTCGACTAGTGTGGTTACAAGCGATTTCGTCATCTGCCCTCTACATCTAAACAACCAGTTGTAGTGCGGTTTCAAAGCATAAACAACCTGTCCGCAAGCTGATCAGCCGGGCTTCTCGCACACATTTTGGCCGAACGACACATACAAAAGCGAGTCTTATAACTTTGCACTTGCCGCAGCGGCCTGCTCCTGCTGCGCTGCCTTCGGTTCATCCGCCACGTCTGGGTCCCGGAGATCGTCCGCTTCCCGTCTTACCTCATCGACCAATTCCTTACCTTTCCCGCTCCCTATAATTCCACCGAGCTGTAACTCCTGGTAACGATCGACGAGCTCTTCTAAATGAGGCCAGATCTTTTCGACGTTATCCGAAGCAGCAACCCGGGACAAGAGGTTATCATCCCCATGCGGAGCATTATAATTGAAGGACTGAGCATATCGGACCTCGTCTGAACTAGTTCCGCTAATCTCATGGAACCCCTTGTTATGGAAGTCTTGGAAGTACGTCAAAAGCGGTGATGTCGATTTGTAAAAGGCATCGAGTCGCTTGTTGAAAATTTCCTAGAATTCTTAAATGAGCCAGCTGTACTGCAGTCAAGAACAGTATCGTCACTCACAGGCGTATCGTCTGACCTTTGCGTGAGGGGTTCTCCAGTCACATCGTCGTAACCGGGAACTTTTGGCGCATTGAAAGTACTAGAATACGTTCGTCCGGAAGGAAGATGTACCCATCGAGCTGTGTAGTCACAAAATCAAGGACGAAGCGAAATCGGAGCAGGAGAAGTCCGAGGTTACGTCAGTCTCTACCCTTTTCTTGGGGTAGCGCTTGTCCCTGGCCACTTGATGGAGTTGAGGGAAACAAGAGGAAAAGGAGCTTGCCTGAGATTCTCTGCAGAATGACCGAGTCGGGGACTCGCAGGTGTATGATCATGTTCAACGGTCGACCTTGAGCGTTCAGCGATTCATCCAGTAAACCGGCTTGTTTGAGCGTCCGCGGAAATCCATCTAAGATCCAGCTCTGCAAGGAGCGTTCAGCTTTGTGTTATTCCGGTCCACACCGAGGGTCGTGTCATTACCTTTCCATGCAATTTATCCAATTCGTTCTGAATGATCTTGAGCATTAGCTCGTCCGATACCAAACCTATGAAGTCGAGTCAGTATCGGTTCCTTGTGTGTATGTAGATGAACACGAGGAAAAACAGCCGAAGCTCACCTCCAGACTGTACAATCTCCTTTGCTTCTCGCCCGATCACGCTCTCATTCTGAATTTCTCTTCGTAGAACATCTCCAGTCGAAATGAAATGTAGGTCATACTTTTGAACCAGCCTGGCGCTTAATGTTCCCTTTCCAGATCCCTAAGGAAACGGTTATGAGCTCATCTAGGCAGTTCCTGATCCGCTTCAAAGACACTTACGGGCTTTCCGAAAATCAACATCCGTAATCCTGCTTCGGTGGTACCCTCGAACTGGGCAGGATGCTCAGCTGCGTCCATCAGGGCTTTGCCTATCTTGTCCCCAACGGAGTACGCCCTTCGGCATTGGGTCCGCGGTACCAGCAGACCGAACACTGTCCTAGACGATGTGAGAAGCATACTGGGCTTCTGAAAGCAGAATCGTATAGGAGAGTTGACTGGACCGTAGTTGCTCCGGTTCGACATCAAAGCCGGATTGTTGCTGATGTCAATCGCTCGCTGGAATGCTTTCAGGTGGAAATACCCGACAGAAGCGTTTCATCTGGCGTTCGCGGTTCTCTCTACCTTACCCCAAGAGGACATGCGACGTACTGTCCAGCTACCAGCAAGCGATGATCCCATACATGATATATCTACAATACACAGATCACAGCCATGTTACAAACAAGGTAGCCCAACAACGTAAAATACCAAGCCACGAAGGGAGCGTCATATCTAATTCTTCTTCTTCTTCCCTTTGTCCCGCTTGGCAATCCTCTTGAGAGCTCGGACTTCCTTGCCTGTAAACCGGACACTATTTAGTGCACGAACCATACAGGAAAAGCCGCCTTGCACTTACGCATTCGAGCATCAACAATCTTATATCGACCCTTGACACCCTTCGGTCGTCCTTGAACTCCTCGGTTGACACCCTTGGCAACAACGACCTGCATCTCCTTCTTCTTGGGCTTGCCCGCGGCTTTCCCAAGAAGTTTGGCCATCTGCTGAGACTTGTCTCGCTCGCTCATATCAGGTGCATCGGTAAGACCGTCCATCTTTCTCCTGGCCTTGTCCAACCTGGCGGCAGCCTTGAACTTTTTCCTCGCTTTGGCTTCAGCGACCTTCTTAATCGGTCTCGCGTCCAGCGCACGTTGCTTTGCACGTAGAGCGTTAATGGCTTCCTTGGTGACAGGCAAATTCGGCTTATAATATTTGCCCTCGTCATCCAAGAACCAAGTAGGAAGACCGTCCTTGTGATTGAAGTTGTGCTTATTGAAACCGTCGTCGATAAGCTGATCAGCCGTGGTCTTGCGGTTCACCAACGCGGTCGCCATAGTAACAGCTTCGGCAGTTAGCAGACCCTTCTCTGTGAAGCGAAAGAGCAGGTCAAATATTATCCCAGAAAGAAGGCAGCGGTTGATGCTTACTTTGGATCTTCTGACGTTTCACTTCATCTTGATCCTCATCTTCAATGTCCCACTGTAGGCCATCATCCTCCTGCACAGGTACAACCTCGAAGTCATCCGAGCCCTGCTCTGATTCAGCGATCTAACAAGGTCATCAGGCAATGAGCAAAAATGACCTTTACGTAGGAGTGGATGAAGAAACTGTCTTACATCATCATCAGCCATCTCGATATCTTCATCGTCGCTCTCGTCGGTCTCAATGTCGTCCTCGTCAGATGGCTCCTCCTCATCACCATCCAAGGCCGCAAGGTCACCAGCATCCTTGAATATCGACTGATCGAACCAGACCTGAGCTTGTCGGCTGATCTCGGCTTTCTCGACATCCGCTCCGATGTTGGTCACCAAGTTCTTGGCCGAGACGCCGTTGCGTTTGGCCATGGCAGCGGTCGCCGCACCGGGCAGCGCCAAACGTACTCGCTTGACTCGAGGGGCGTCCTCATCATCTCCGCTCTCTTCAGAATCAGAGTCGTCGCTATCTCGCTCCTCACCAATCTTGGCCTTGTTAGCAGCAACGAGATCCCAACCTCCCTCTTCGGATTCCTCGCCATCGTCAATCTCGCCGGCACCGTGACCCTGAGTCTTGACAACACCGTCGTTCTCATCGTTATCCTCCCTGATACCGTGCCAAGAGTCTCGGTTTCGGTCCTGCAGTCGGGCCTGCTTTACTCTCCACTTGGCGTCTCTCTCGTTCATCCTCTCCTTGTACGAGTCGTAGAGATTGTCAAGCTCGCCTTCCAGGTAGGCTGTCTTTGCCTCTCTTTCATCCTCGCTCGACATGTATTCCTCCTCGCTGTCTTCCTCTTCCTCAACGTCGTCCTCGGCTTCATCCATGCCGTCGGTGTCCTTGACAACATCAGCCAATCCCTTGCCCTTGACACCTCTTCGTCGGACCTCGTTCTCTCCGGTTCCCAAATCGAACATGTCCTCTCCCTTCAAAGCAGCGTCATCCTCCATGACCATGTCCTCAGGTGCGGTCATGCCCAATTGCAGTCTCTGAATGGTTCTGGCCTTCTTCTCGTTCTGCTTCTTCTTCAGCCTTCGGGATTTCACGATGTTGTCCTCGTGTAAACGAGTCATTTCTTCCGTAACTTGAGTCTCCTCGTCTACAGGCTCCTCGATCGTGACCTTTTCCGTCTCTTCTTCAGCGTCCTTCTTCTTCACGTCCAACCCGACTTCAAGACGAATGGCGATCCTCCACTTCATCAACTTCCTGAATTCACCCTTTCCGAGAACTCGCAAATCCTTGACACTCTCCTTAATGTCATCATTGGTATGACGGCTTTCGTACCAAACCTTCTCCTCCTCTCCCATTGGTTCTCCGTGCTTGTTCCATTCAAGAGCGTTACATCCGGAAAGCACCGTGACCGCTTCGATTGCGTTGGCATATACCAACGAACGAATGGGAAGAGCTCGATACAGAGTGTAGTCTCCTTCGGCATAACCATCACGCTGACGACGCTTCTTCTCGGGTGCGAAAATGTTGGTCTGTCCTCCGTTGGCAGCCAAACTCGCTCCAGGGTTCAATCCGGGGATAGCGTTGGGATCGGCAGTGATGGATGCAGGGAGAGGAGCGGAAGAGTTGGAAAGCTCCTTGAAAACGTGCTTGGGGTCGAGGAATTTGGGATCGATGAATTTGGGAGCGAGGAAATCTTGGCAGACAACGAAAATCTCGGCAGAAACGTTACGGGAGGAAGGAGGCTTGGTAGCTTCGACCTTGCCAAACAGTTGGTTGAAGACCCACATGAGAGAGTTGTAGTCTCCACTTCGGAAAACCTTGGTGACGAAAGCTCCTCCCTTCTTCAAGAACTCGGTAGCGAGTTTCAGCGATTGTAATGTAAGTTCACTCTGAGTGAACGCATCCTGGATCCAGGCAGTACCGACATTGGGAGCTCCGTCGTGTAGAACCAGGTCAGCTTGGAAATGCTTTAGATATCCCTTCAAGGAAGTTCTGCAAGACTGGGTGGTGATATCTCCCACGAAGGTATGAACACCGGGAATAGGACGGATGGGATCCAAATCGACTCCGACAATGAGCGATTGTTGAGGACAGTACTTTTGAGCGACTTGGAGCCAACCTCCAGGAGCTGCACACAAATCGATAACGACTCGAGACTTGGCCAGAAGATCATACTTTCGGTTCAAATGCACCAACTTGCTGTGAATTTAGAATGCACCGTCAGTTCATTTAAAGCCAAGCAAACAGCCGGTCTGTACTCACAAAGACGAACGCGCTCGATAACCCTGACTCTTGGCCATCTGATAATACTTGTCCAAACGCTCACGACCGGTCTTCTTATTGTGTTTACCCATCTTGAAGCCTTTGCTAGATGCTGATAAAACGTGACGAAAAGGGGGCTCTTCTGAGCGAAAAAAGCAAGGGGGAAAAGAGCGACTATAAATGCTCTGTTCAAGGAGGTGGTCTAACGTATGACAAGTATCAGACGAGGTTGATCGCTGAATGAAAATCGCTTCTGAGAGTGGGAAAGTGACACAGAATTGAACTTGACTCAACGTCGAGGCAATTCTGAAATATCGCGAGAAGCGCATTTTGATTTACGGCATCTTCACGAAATCTGGATCCGCGCTTTTAGATCGTACCCTTTCGACCTAGAAGACGTTATCGATAATCGATCATCTGGAGTTCGAGACAGCTCATCTCGTTGGTGCATCGCGGTTCCTGCTCCTCAGCTTTCAAGAACAGTCAACTGTAGCAATGGCGGCCAAAGCTAAAGCGAGGTCCGTGACACCAGATTGCGTGGCGGGATCGCGAAACTGACTGCCATGTATCCAAAACAGGACTGTGCTTGTCAAGCTCGTGTCGACTGCTTTGACCGGATACTTCTACACTGCCCGAAGAACGAGATTAGCAGAGAAGTTGGCTTTCAGGAAGTATGATCCAGTCGGTAAGTTACCCAGTTGTTGTTGACGAGCAGCTCGGGTCGACTGACAGATTTGGCTATGACCTTGAACAGTCAAGAAGCATGTACTCTTCACCGAGCAGAAAATGAAATAAACGCAAACTTTCCCTTGACATCAATGAGCCTCGGAAGTCCACGGAACACGGCAGCTAGTAATCGCATCGTCTCTTCGAAATTGTATCCGGTCACCACCCTGTACATTATGACACCAGCATGTTCCTCTTTCTGTCCACCATCTTTCGGATACGCTAGCCTGATGCAAATCATAACCTCGCATTTGGGCGTCACTCCTGGTCGATTTTACCTTTGAGCTCTTCAAAGGTCTTCTTGATCTCATCCATACCAAGCTATCACGACCATGTCAGCGTTCGGCTCTTTTGCCAACACAGAAAGAATACCACATACCCCCTGTCCGGGCCAACCGACTCCCAATCCAGCCTCATCACCTTCGACGGGCTTAGGGATGATATGGAAGTGCACGTGGTCGACGATTTGGTGTGCCCATCTACCGTTGTTTTGCAGGATGTTGTAGTGTTCCGCACCCTAAATTGCCCGAGATAATGTCAAATCGTTGTTCAAGAACGATCAAACCAATCAGAGATACGGACAGTAGCTTTTGCAACCTTTTTGGCGAATGGAAGAATGTCCTTCATCTCGTTGTCAGGAAGCTCGGTCAAAGTCCGGCAGTGATCTGTCATGGCAAAATGAATGGCTAGTCAGACGTGAACGGTTTACGCTGCTGGACCGTTCTCGACTGACATTTGGGAATGACCAAACAATCTGAAACAGTGTAATCGATAAGACATGAGTCGTTTTGTTGCAGCATTAACGGATATTTCACTCACGGCCTTTGGCAATTGGACCAACATCCATGAAAGCTAGAGCGCTCTCGGACTCAAGCAATTTGAAGCTGTTTTGCTGTATATTTGAGCATTTGGCTTTCAAACGTATCTGAGCGAAGCAATACATACCAAGGGATCTCGCCTGCACATCCAATAGGACGTTGTTAATTCTGATAGAAGTTTGAAGGTCTACGCTCACAAACTCGCCCTTGATGATTTTACAGAAAATGCAGCTGTAATCCAATAGGTCGATTGATCAGGCTGTAGTAAACCGGTCCGAAAGTTTCAACGACATACCTAGCGAGAGATGACATGGTGATAGCTGTTCAAAGAGTGTGTCAATGACCTTGTTAAGCTGGTTGCAGAAGTGAGAATGAGTAATACATCTTCCAGGGAGCAGTCTGAGGTGTACAGTCACAAGTCAGTTGGCTCGAATTGTATCCGAAGACCGGAAGGAATTCGAATCCACCGCTAAAATCAGATGGCCTGTCTCGATAACGTTTCAGGCATCGACAATCAATTCTATAATTGGGTGGGATATAAGATGTTATAACACGATCACCAGGATCTTCATACAACTGTGTGGTACCAAAAAGCCGGACTGAGGGTATCGACGAAATGCGACGCTGCAATCAGTTCTCCTGCGCGAAATGTCTCCCTCCAGTACCGGGAACACCAGTACTTTGCTTCAAACCTTCCGTGTTTGGGGAAGCACTGGAGCCCAAGTCTCCTGTGTTAACGCTAGGTTCTGATGGCTAATATAAGCCATACAGTTAGCTTTCGGTGAACGCAGCAGTTGGCTTCAGCTTATTTACCTTTTGCTCCCTTATCAGGCTATCAAATTTCTGTTGAACAGCCTCCATATCAGCTCATAGCACATACGATATCCTTGGATCGAAAACTTACCCCCCATAGATCTGCGACTGTCTGGAACTCCTTTCCAACCCCAAAGACCTCCTCTAATTTCCTGTTCAGCGTATTGGCGGATCCCAAAAGGTCCTCGAATCCCTGTGTTGCGGGACAGTCAGACAACGAATTATCTACACAACCCGCTAAGCTCACTGTTCCAATTTCTTCTATGAGTCGTGCCTTCTCCCGTTCGAAAAAGCTCATCCCATCGTTGTCCTGGGCTCCTTGCCCGACTACGCTAGCTCCTGCGGCATTACGAAATCCAGCTCCCGAGTTATTAGCTACGAAGGTTGGGGCAGAAGCCGCCATAGATTTTCGAGAGTGCATCATATTCCAAACGGTCTGATCTATTTTGTCACCGTATAAGGCTGTCCGGACAACGACGTCCCGGTTTCCTGACATTCGAACATTCATGTTGACGATCTTGACGGGACCTGTAGGCCTGAGACTTGGTGTCAACCACTTGTTTGTTTACCTTTTTGTCTGTCTACCCACAATGAACGTCAATCCCTACTACTTCAAGTCATGCAAGTCATTTACCTTCTACTGCTTGCTGCTGTACATCCTCTGCCAGCTAGCACCTCAAATATACATCGGAACATGCTGTCCCAACCCGCTTCTCAAAAGACTCGTCATTACGCTCACCTCGCTTCTCGGTTGAAAACTCTACAAAGCCAACTAGCCGAGACGGAATTATGTATGCAAGGCATATCTGAGCACTTGAATGGGATGGCTAAGCTTGGAGCATACTCAGGCTCTCAGTGAGTGGATCTTCGACTTCCAAGTGCTTCAGGATAGTTCGCTTACGGCCTTCAAAATACAGATTCATGGCAGCCTCACGTCTGCTCGATGTAGATCTGGAAGCACAGACCTCTGGGAGGACCTCTCAGCCGGAAGACGACGGGTCTAGGAGATGATGGGAGCAGAGGTTTAGCAGAAACGGGGAACGGCGGACAAAGAACCGTACAGAAGAATCGCACACATAATACTGGTCATGGAAGCGTTGTAACGAATAGAAGCCAAGATACCAATCGGAAAATTCAAATTACAACTACGGAAGGCTCTGGAGAAATGGCTCCTGTGACCATCTCTGTAAGAAACACACAGAAGAAAGCTTAGTGTTATATCACTGTTTGATCGAGACTTGCGACCTACCAGAGTTCATGAGCTGCTTGAGCTCCTGCTGAGTCTGCTTGAGCCCCTGCTGAGCCTCCTTGAGCTCCCGCTGAGCATCCAACAACTCTTTGCCTCCTCCCATATTGTAGATTGCTCTCATGGCGAATAAGCCAGTCAAGATGACAGCACACAAGGCTTTCGCTTCGTCTTTCTGCCAATTTGGTACTACGGACTTCGGACTTATCTGGCTCTGTAGGCCGATCAGAGATGTAAGCTGGTCCAAAGGTTGAGTGAAGACAGGATGAGCCCTAGTGAGCGCTCCATATATCCAGCCGATGAGTCCGGGAACCCAGACGTCAACAGCCTTCCAGCCTCCCGGCTTAAGTTCCGCAGGACAGTTGAAGCTCCATTCGTTATCGAATAGTCCAAGACTGAAGGTCAAAGCTCCAGATGGTACTACGATAAGCCATCCAGCCAGTATCATCAAGTAAGGGTTTGATGCGATCTTGGGATCCGGGTGAGATTGTACGAGGTCAAAGGAGACAGTGGTCAAGAGGATAGCTCGACCTAACGAATCGTGGATAGAGAGAGGCAGCTCGTGATTCAGGCTGGTTTTACGGGGTACCAAAGAATTCAGAGGGGTTCGAGTGACGAGGTAGTCTATGCGCAGGTCTAGAGTCAATACATCGTCACGGTCGCATCATGTTCCAAGACGCCTTACGGACACCCCAGAACAAGATCAGAGTGTTAGGCGTCTGCAACCAAGAGGGCATGATTCCTAGACAAGGAGCTACAAACAGGAATCCGGTCAATGAGGCTACTATGATCGAAAGCGAACTAGAGGTATTCACCTAAGAAAGATTCCCCACCGAACAGTAACACCGCGATGCCGAAAGCCTCCTGAACGAATCCCGGTCTCTTTCCTAATCCTGTCTCGTCATCTCTGATCGACCTGTTTCTACTTCTGATGTACTGGTCTATGATCACTGAGAGCCGCACGGCTCCAAGAACGTCCAGGAGAGGGAAGGGTAGGAAGTCCTTATGAAGGGTTGTGGTGCTCAGATATCGTTGTGCTTCGGCGAACCAAGATATCAACTGTGATGTCGATGACATGTCAGTGGCCTCGATGTAGTCCCTCCGGAACTAACTCTGGAACGGGAGTTTCGACTGTCAGCAAGCTCGAACTTGCGGTGTTGTTGTATAATGTGTATGTAAATGTTACACAGAGTAGTGAACAGGCAACCTGCCGAAGACATCCCGGAAGTAAGGCCGAGCAGTACGTAAGCCGAACCTTTGCACCTGCGGATCCGGCCCAGATCGCCCAGCAGGAGCGATCAGTCCAATCGTATGCGATTTCGCAGAGCCTCATGCGATTTCATCTTTGACGTCGGTCATATAGCCCCTAATTTGTAGCACAGCACACAGCACATCAAACATCGCGATTGTTGTCACAGACAACCATCCATCGTCCCATCGATAGATACCACTCAGACACGGGCAATCTCTCATCTGCAATGCCTTTCCCTATCGTCTCCGAGGCGGAACGCCACGCATTCGATCCGCAGGTGCCACCGAGTAACCCTCTCACCGCACGACCCTATCCAACCGTCTTTCAACTGAGTTCAGATCAGTTCAACTTCATGTTTGACGATTTATCCTTTTTCAGAGACCTCGAGTTACATAGCGAAGCAGTCAAGGTATGGAACCAGCTCTTTAGTCACTTTGTCCCTCCTCGACATATCATCCAGTGCAACACGCCCCCGCCTTTGGACACATGGACGTCCGCCATTATCACTTTCGTTTGTACAAAGATATCAACTCGGTTTATCGGAACGCACTGGGTGCAGCTGATGGGCTAGTCATTTCCGACGAGAATCAGTCCGATCTGGATTCCTTGTCCCTTGCTTCGGTCAACACGCTGGCGGCCGTCAGGCTCATCACTCGCTCTGCAGGATGTGCGGACCTAGACGTGAGAGCGGTGCCGATGATACATGCCAAGCGATTCCAATCTCCCTTCAAGTATCGAATTCAAATCATCGGAGCACTCTGCCAAAGCCTGAGATACCTCGCCTACGGGAACGTCATGTTCGGGACGTCCTCTGGGTTCCTCGCGTATGGGTCTCATTTCAGGCGTTCGCTCATCGTCGACGGGTCTCTCTATGTGGACATCGGTCCCGTAGCGAGAGACGGCACCCAAGCGTCAATCATCCACCAGATGACCATGTTTGATCTGTTCCTGTACGGGATGCAGAACCCCCAGAATCCAATGAAGCTAGGATTGACTCTCAGACCCGGGTCGACGACCGCCTCTGACGACGGCTACGAGTTGGTCTCTCATCTACGAGCTATGGGGCAATCTTGGATACAGGAGATGCATGCGGAAAAAGGAATGACGTTTGAAGAGATGCAGCTCGGAGGGACGTTCGCGAGGGTCGAAGCGTTTTCTTTGAAATTACTCAGCCAAGCGTGCTCGGCAGTCCGGACCCGCTTTTTCAACCTGCAGGAAGATGCTGGAGCAGAGAATGGATACGAAGGCGGGAACGGACAGGTGGGAGCGGAAAACGACAATGATCACCACGATGTTACATATTCGCAAATCCTCCAATCACCGATTGGGCTTGATGACCGTACGCTCCTCCTCTCCGATGTCGACGACGACGACGAGACAAAGAGTGGAGTCGTTGACCAGCCTTCGAGACGCTATTCCGCCGAACAATCACTGTACGTATTCCAAGTGGAAACCACGCGGAGAACCAATACCAACACCGACGTCTTGGCCGAAAGAAGACTACGAGGTAGCGGACTTGAACCATCAAAGACGCAGGCTGAACGTCTAGAGACCCGAGGCCCAACAAGAGCAACAAGACCAAGTTACCGAAGATGGCAATGCGCCAGGCCGTCGTCGTACCGTCTGCGGAGCTGAGAGGATCAGTTTTAGGCGAGAAGGACAAGGTATGAAGGGTTACCTAACCACGAACGGTTTCGACAGAACGGTTTCGACGAAGCTAATGTATTTCAATAGGCAAAATGAACCGAGATCAATACAAACTCGTCGCCTCTGCATGGAAGTATGGCACTATGCTGAGGCTGGCCGAGCTACGCAGCCAGAAAGGCGCTGTGGAACAAAGCGATCGTGCTCTCGCATTGGAACAAAGCGATCGTGCGAGAGAATTGCTGGATGGTTCTCAAATCGCTCGCACAGATCACCGGATGGATGCTTGTGTTTGTACCAATTGGCGACCAACATCTGCTGGCTCGTAACCCCGGGATGTAGTTGCGATGGATGTATGAGAGACACCCGGGCAACTGAATGCACGTTCAATCTCCACAGACACGGCTGTATGGAGCCCAGACGGTCCGATCAGCTTGCTGGTTCTGCGTGTTCAGGCTGTCAGACTCACCGAGGCTTCCTAAGACGTCTATTCCTAGGTCTGTCCGAGGAGAACAAAGCCGCCATAAGGTCCATTGCCATAGCTGCTCCACAAGGTGGAGTTGACATCAAATCTGCACTTGAGGAGATTGGAGGGTGATAGACAGCCGTTCAGGATTATAGCCTTAGAGTGGAGGAGGTGAGTGGGAAGGCGCTGGCCACGGCAAGAACTTTGTGGATAGCGAGAGGGTAGTATGAGTAGAAGAAGGAAGTTGTGAGTGAGATTTTGGATAACAGGCCCCCAAGACGGAGTGTATATAGGAACAATACCTCCCACTGCTGCGTCAAGTTCTGCTCAGATTGGGGTCAGCTGTAGTTAACGCCGTAGCCTCCGGGAGCGATTCGGCTGCAGGCGCAGGAGGCAATTCGAGTGCAGCGGGAGGGAATAAGAAACGAAGACATAATGTTGGAAAGGCTTGCGAAGATTGTCGTAAGCCGAAGATTTGCACCTACGGATCCGAACAGCTATTTGGACAAGGACAAAATTCCATGCAGCTCGTAGTTCCCGTAAACGCTTTGCATAGGAAAGAGAGCGGGCGCTCGGTGTCGCAAGTGGAAACCGAATGAACAGCTAGCACGGCTTTGTGGCTCAATTAGCACGAGAACCGAACATGTCACCCGAAGATGAAGAGATCAAGCCTTCCGTCGTAACCATCAGTCGCACGTATCTATTGATGTGATATCCCTCAGCGACACCAGGGAACTTATGCTGTCTCTCTAGAGACTTTTGTCCTCCGTGCGATCTTGGCCGTAGATATGCCGCAATTTGAGTCTACAGTATTCTGAGCGTCGACCATACTCACTTTCTGCTGCGCCATTAGTAATTGTAACGACATGCTTCCATTATCGCATTCAAGTTGCTGAGACCTTATGTCTGCGTTATCCTTCCTTTTACTTCGCCGGTGGAAATTGACAATCGATCTTCCGTGCTTATGACCAAATGAGAACATGCTTGAAACCTGTTAATAACCTGACGATAATCAATCAGGACGCTTTTTGGCGGATCTCAAAACGTGAAATGGGTATCAAAGTCGAAGGATGCTGGCTGTCGAGCCGTCTAATACATGGTGAAATCGGGGTCATCTAATTGTTCAATCTCGTTTGATCTCCACAATTCAAACACTAAGTCAATGGAAATCTCATCAGCTGGAAGTTAATGCTTAGGTGATTGAAGTAAACCGCCATACCTTGTAAAAAACGGTTGCTCCTTCATCTGCACTTCGTAACTGCATCGTCTTGTAGGAAAGACCGATATGCCCGCACTTCTCGCACTTTTCTTGTACCTTCATGCACCGCCGGCGAGATAGGGTTCAGTGATGAAGCCATGAAGAATCGTCGCCCTGGTACTTACCACTGGATCTTCATCCTTCTGCCTGCTTCCATCATCAGCTTTCCCTTGAACAAGAGCTCGCTTTTGCCGTAATGAAGATGGAAATGCGTTGGGATGGGAATACGTCTTGACATCAAGGTTCTCGTAAGCTAAGGTAGAAATAGTGAGGAATCAGCTTCGTATCTGACATGGCGAGTTTCGTAGATGAAGGAGACTATAACTCACAGCTCGCAGGCTCTTTCCTCCCACACTGTTCACAGGAGATCTCGTCCAGATCGCCTGGCAAAGATAGCAGCGTTCCGCAAGCGGGACAGAAGAGGAGAGAACCGATTCGATGGGCTCGAGTAGACGACATACCAGTGTGATGATTGTACTCGGGGGGGGTTCAGGACGATCAGCGATCTATATTCGAGATGGGAATTTAGTACCGGTCTCTTCGTGCTCAGGAAGCCCCTAGGATGGGCGGATGCAATACGGAAATTCTGGTACGCGGACAGTGGGGAAGGCGGCATGTCCGGGACGATAACCGTTGCAGGGGAACGAAAGCCACCCGCTTGTGCCAACGGGTGTCCTTGCCAAATGATAGGAAAGTTTGATTCTCTATTCAGGATCGGGCCGTTATATAGTCACTTCTAGGACCAACCATGAGATCCGTAAAGGCGGTTTATATTACAATACTTCTGCCCAAATATAAAGCTGATAACATTAAGACAAAGTAGCATTCAGTCGATCATCCGACAACCCAGCCCTTCACTTTGCAGCAGTCTTCTTGGCTTCCTCCTCGTTGAACCACTGTATTTACGAGCAGAGCTATTAGCCACAAAGGTAGTTTCTATCTCTCAAAAGGAACGCTCGACTCACCACTAAGGTCTTCTTAAGACCTTCCTCTACTCCCCAGATTGGTTCATAGCCTAAGAGCCTCCTTGCTCGCTCAGTGTTGTAATACCTCTTCTGGGTAGCAAATCTGACTCGGAACCGAGTAAATCCGGCTTCTCGTCCCGTCAGCCAACTCCAGCCCTCTGCTAAAGTAGCCAGCAACATCCCAATCGCAGGGGGCATCTTGATCTTGTATGGTGCGACGTGGTTCATTCCCAAGGACCACACGGTCCTGTGGAAGTCCCAGAAGTAGGAGGGCTCTCCGTTGGTGATAAAGTACGCTTGACCAGCAACGCGGAGTTCGGGATCGATTGGCGTGCTGATGGTAGACACTGCCTTTTCACCCTGCTCGACGTATTTGTTGGTGACGGCAGCTTCCTTGTCCTGCTTATCGGCGTACTCGGGGTCAGTCGCTTTGGCGAACTGATCCATCTTCGTCCTCAGTACCGGTTGCAGGTCGTTATCGTCCTCATCATCCAATCTCTTAGGCTCCTCGAACCGCTTGGCGGCCTTTTTCTCCTCCTCCGTTGGGTTGGTGATAGGTCCGAGAGGGCGAGCTTCAGAAGTGGGGACTCGGTAGTCACCAGTCGACTTGTTAACATCAGAGAGGGGGAAGGTGAATTCGTAGGGGGAGACGACCTTCTCCAATCGGTCGGAAGCCAAAAGATGGGCGTGAGCCACATTGCCAACATATGTCCAGTCGAACAGATTCTCATTGTCTCCGATTTGGAACTTGGTCTGCCCGTTCTCCATGACCTGTTTGAGTCCCATCAACAACTGCCTGTCGCCTTCTCCAAAGATACCTGCTGGTCGCAAGGCACAGGTCTTCAGGAACCCTCCCTTCCCGTTAGCCTCGAGAACGAGCTTTTCCGCCTGAGCTTTGGTCTCGTTATAAGCATCTAGTGGTACGGTGGGAATAGCCATTCGCTCATCCACATCGACCAAGTTTTGCGTTCCGTTGTAAACGACTCCAGCAGAGGAGGTGTAAACGAGTTTCGGTACGTTGTGGGAAAGACAGGCATCAATCACGGTCTGGGTACCGACGACGTTGACTTTCTTGTAGATTTCGGCTCCCATACCGTGGATCGGGGACGCAGTGTGGATGATCACATCGGCCTTGCTCTGCGGTCGTATCTCATCCAGTCAGTTATCGAGATTGGGCCGCTTGGTCCGACCAAACTCACCTTGGCAATAGCATCACCGATATCATCCGCGAACGTGATATCACCAGTGTAGAAAGTGATGTTGCTAAAATGGTAGTCATGTCAGGAATGTGAAGGATCCCGAATCATGTGCTTCGGCTCACTCATCGAAATGACGCTGAACCAAATCAAAGACTGCAACCTGTTTCTCTCCTCGCTCGACCAATTGCTCTACAATTCGTCGTCCAAGGAATCCACATCCACCGATGACGAGGAACGATTCTTGAGTAGGAGGAGAAGTAGCCATGTTATCTGAGTCTCAGGGCTAAGGAAAATGCGTGGAGATTTGAGGAAACGTCTTGAGATGTGCTCAAGTTGAGAAGAGTGATTTGCTTTGACCAAGGTTCAACAGCTCGGACTCTGCGCGTGGACAGCCAGAATCGAGTGCGGGGCTCACAAATCGAGGGGCGACGCCCAGATAGACGTACGACTGGACCCGCTAGGCGACGCGCTGTTTGTCAAATAATCTCCTGTAGACATTTTATTCCTATACCTCGATCATCAATTTCATCAAGCTTTCAACCATACCGATAATCGCAAAGTCCAACCTAGAGCGCCTGAACGTCACAAACTCACCTGAATTGTGCTATCATGACCGAAGAAATCAATATGTCAACAACACCAGATGTATCGGAGCCTCGATCTCTTGGGACTTCGTCAGGCGGACGAACTAGCGGCAAAGGTTGGAAACTGCAAAAGTCAGCCACAAAGTGAGCCCACAAGAAAAAACAGTGCTTACTGGCACCAGCATTGACCACTATCTTCCTACCCTTCCTAGACGATCTCACCTTATGCCTGGAGTCAAGACCAAATCATGGGACGACCGAATGGCCAAGCGGACCAAAATGGACGCGCTCAAAAAGCTGGAGAGGAACATGAAGGACGAGTCGAAGCGAGAGCAGGAGGCCGCTCGAGTGAGGTTACAGGAGCGAAGACAGCGACACGAGGAAAGGAAGCGGGAGGAGGAGATGAAGGCTAGGATGAGCGCCAAGAAGCTGCAGAGGATGAAGAAGAGGCTGGGAAGGACCAAGAAGGTTAACGGTTGATTCGGTAGTTGGGTATCGAAGTACGTGCTTGTTTCTGGTCTTTGAACGTACTAATGGCGATGGTCTGCTAACCGCTTTCTGTCTCAAAATCATAGTTGTTTTTATCACGGGTGTAACAATGTTCGACTTGTACCGATCACTACATGTACCATAGCCAAGACATTCTTTTTCGTCTACTTTTACGCCCAACTAACGACGCTCATGCTTTAGGCCATCGCTAGCACAGTCCTGACTAGAGACAAAGACGACTGAATCTGCAGTCACAAACAGACGGTGCAGCCAAAGTTCCATATTCGTGCTCTCAAAACCGTACCGAGATCTGCATCCGCGATGGAGGACCAGCTCTAACGTAGGATATCATCGGCCCGAGTGTTTATTCCTGCTGTAGCTTTGCGAATGTGACCACGACACCAAGAAGGACTACTGTTTGAGCAACATGTTTAATCGGATCCTCCGTATATCGCTCCTCTGGCCTCGATCCCGCCTGTCTTCTTGTGCCCCTCAAGCCTATCCAGCACGACCTGTCTCATCTGCCCTCCCGGTCCACAACTATCGATCGTACAGCGACCATCCGAGAGTGCAACAAGTGCTCGATGCTTTACCTTCTGACCCTATCGTAGATACCAAGCCGATCGAACGACTACCCACTTCGATCAAACAACTTAACAAACGGTTGGCGACCAGGGAAAAGTACGAAATACCAGAAGAAGAGCTGGAGGAGAAGTTTGTGCGAGGTGAGTCTGTCTTGACGCAAAGTGATGCTACAGTCGCTGATGAGAATACGGGAACCAGGAAGTGGACCTGGTGGTCAAGCCGTGAACAAGACCTCGAACTCGGTAGGTCCGCAGGTTTCCTGCAATTTCGTAAAGCAATCTCTCATACTACACATCCAGGTATCTCTTACTCATATCCCAACGGGTATCCGAATACAATGTCAACAAACCCGTTCTCTACAACAAAACCGTCGACTCGCTCGAAGGATATTGAGCGAAAAGGTGAGCTATCCCTCGTCTTGCTTGTCGAGAGAGCGGTCGGTGCTGAGTCGGAGTGATGTCAGGTTGAGCAAGCACTTAATCCCGGAGCTTCGAAGCAGGATATCAAGTGGGAAAAGGAAAGGAGACGAAAGTCTAACAAGTCTCGGAAAGCCAAGAGGAAATATAAAAAGGATGATCAGGTGGATGATGAGGCGGATGTCGACTGATTCGTCCGTCTTGGTGGTACAATCCCATTACCTTCTATACACGATGCGTACTCCCCCCGATCCAACAGCTCAGATTCAGGAAGAACTAGGAGCCCTCCCCTTGTACGCCTCGTCGACGGTCTTGATGAACCTGACCATCTTCTGTTCCTTCTCCATCCTCTTTTCCCTCCTTCGCTTGTTCAAATGCTGCCTCTCCTCCTCGCTCGTGACCCATTGCTCAGCAGATTCTCCATACCGACTCGAATCCAATTTCCCAGTAAGTCTCGCCCATGTCTGTTGTAAGATGGAGAGAGGAATGATCTTGCTCGCTTGGTAGGCTTTTCGAGAGGCTACAAGATCCGCTCGGGTTTCGGACGTGATGGCGTGTACGGACTCGGTACCGGAAGAGATCCTTTCCAGACGAGATTCGATGTTTTCCCTCGTTGCGGGATTGAGAACGGATTCAAGCTGACTCGAGGGTTCTAGGAGATACGGCGATAGGCTCCAAACGAACTCGGCGTTGTTCGAAGCAGCTTTGGAGGAGGAAGGGGTGTTGGCAGGCGAGGAAGAGGAGGACGCGACGTCTGAGCTGGAAGCTGCGGTCTTGGACTTTTTCAACGATTTTCGAACGATCTTGTCGATGATCATGGATTGACGTGCGGATGGATCGGTTATTCGGGTTTGAGGGTATTGGAGGTGGTGTTGAGAGATGATAGCGTTGTGCTCGAGAGTAGGAAGGATACGTTTCTTCATATCGCTGTGAAACAGAACAGGGTTGGTATTAGGTGATCGCCCTGCTCATGCTGACCTGTCCTAAATACCTACGTCTTGGTCTTGAACACCTCGTCCAAGCTCATCTTGTCCGAGCCCGAGGCGGAAGTCTCGCTTGCCAGAATATGACATCTTGCCCATAATTCTTTCGTCGTCAAAGGTCCTGCCCGTAGAGCCTGAACGATGATGGGCGCTGCTGCGGGTACTAGGTCTACCGTCTTGCGTGCTACTGAGAGGCTCATTTTGAATGTGGATACGATTGGAATGGTCCGGTCGGAAAAACGAACGCACCGATCTGAGTTTGAATCGGTTGACCTGAATTACAAGTTACAAGACATCATCTCATCTTCCTTGCGCTTCTGCTTGACGCGTCTGAGATCGAGAACAAGCGCAAAAGTGGAGGTCACCCGGGTGGCGGCCATCTCCGAATGATATCGTGTACCAGCCAAAGGTGTTATCTCGTGTGGAACGTGCTAAAGGCCACATCGACTACCACCACCACTACCACTACTACCACTACGACTGACCCATCCTTCACTCTCCCTCGTTTCCTCATACCATCACCATCAACAACACAATGAAGGGACTACCTACAGACTCGAGCCTGCCTTTACCTGTTGGAGGTTCCAAACCCAAATCCCACAAATGGTTATACCTCCAGCTTTTCGCAGTGCTGGCGTTGCTTGCTACTCAGCTGCCACGTCTGAGTTCGATTGGTCAGAACGGTACCACGAATCTCAGTCCTCTCGAAGTTCAACAATTAGCTGCGTTTGGAGCAGTCTGTCCGGTACAGCCAAAGGCACTCGAACCCAAGATCAAGCTCGATCTTGATGAGAAGTACAGGAAACATTCTGCCAAACTATTGAGTCAAGCCGTTGTGCGTAAGAAACTCGTTCGGTCCCTGTACATGTGTCACTAATGTCGACATCTATCAGCAAATTCCCACGGAATCGTTCGACGATATGGGTAAACCTCTCGAGGATCCTCGATGGGCTCCTTTCTTCGAATACCAGAAATGGTTGAAATCTTCATTCCCTCTGGCGTGAGCATTTTATCGACTTGCCAACCACCATACTTGTCTAACCAAGGCGATTGATAGGCACGAGAATTTAAAAACCGAATACATCAACAGTAAGCCATAGCATCCTCGACCAGTGCATATACCATATCCATAGCGATCTCCATTGTTCCCGTAGCACTTGGAATAGTCAACACCCTCGAGGGATCAGACCCCTCTTTGAAGCCTTTCCTCTTGCTATCCCACTACGACGTAGTGCCCGCACCCAAATCGACCGCTGACCGATGGAAGTACGGAATGTTCTCCGGTCATGTCGATGACGAATGGGTCTGGGGAAGGGGGTCTAGTGACGATAAGACCTTGATGGTTGCCCAATGTAGGTATTGCCATGCGTGTGTTAAGCAAAGGAAAAACCTAACCCACGTTTCGATGCGGAACAGACGAAGCGGTAACTAAGCTTCTAGAATCCGGATTTCAACCTCGTCGAACTCTGATCCTCGCCCACGGATTTGACGAAGAAGAAGTCGGTGCTCGTCAAGGAGCAGGTCGAATCGCGCCCTGGCTCGAAGAGAAGTACGGTAACAACTCTCTACTAATGGTAGTCGATGAGGGCACAGGCACTAGTGATGATGAATGGGGAGCTGCGTTTGCCATGCCTTCTAACCGCGAAAAGGGATATCTAGATGTCCGAGTATGCCAAACTCTCCTTTTAATGATTTGACCAGTCCGCTGACCTGTGCGCTTCGTTGCAGGTCACCATTGGCACTCCTGGAGGTGTAAGCGAAAAAGCACAACCTTAACTTGAAATGATGATCCTAATTAATCCTTTGCTCCTCATCATTCAGCATTCCTCGGTCCCTCCTGAACACACGGGTATCGGTATCATGAGTCAGGTCATTCAGGAAATCGAAGCCAATCCATTCAAGACTACTGTAAGGGATTTTCTCAACGCTCCAAGCAGGGTCTGGCTGAAATCCGGGCAACTCGCAGCTCACGCCAGAATCGCCTCATCTGGGCATGTTGGCTTGCGGAGCTCAGTATTCGCCCGAGTTCCCCTCCGCGTACGCCAAACTTCTCAAGAACCCTAAGAAATGGGACAAGTTGGCAGAGCTATGGGCCAAGGAAAGTCTCGGTCAGAAAGCCTTGCTCGGAACCACGCAAGCTATCGATGTAAGCCCGCGCGAGTGCGATCTCGAGAACGCTGGCCTTATGATAAACCGATATCGCAGATCATCAACGGTGGTGTCAAGAGTAATGCTCTTCCAGAACGAGTAGAGATGCTCATGAACTTCCGTATCGACTTTGCCTCGAGCATCAAGGAGAGTGAGTAGGACTTGCAGTAGGGTATGCTCAATGATTTTTTGCTAAGATACTCAACCTCTAGCCCAAGACCACCTGGCCAAGTCAATCTCCAAGATCGCCAGCCAGCATAACATCACGTTTACGTCGTTTGAGAAAGCTGACGAATCCAAACTCGGCTCCAAGTACATTACCGCCGAGGTCTTTGGTCTTCCACTCGAGCCCTCGCCTGACACGCCTGAATCAGGCGAACTATGGGACATGTTCGCTGGAACGATCAAGTGAGTGTCGGCTCATAGCGCTGTGGAATCAGTACTGAGCCCAGTCATTTAGAGCGGCAATTCCCGGTCCCGACAATAAGGAACGTATCGTCAGCCCTTACTCTAGTACCGGAAACACCGACACCAAGGTAAGCGGATCGCCAACGAGTCATTCCGACGATGCCAAGCGTTTACCATTCTTCTCGTCGGATGTAGATGTTCTGGAACTTGACCCCTAACATCTTCGTAAGTACAGTCGTTTATTTGACATTCCCGAAACGGCATCTAACGCTTCTTCAAACCCAGCGATTCATGTCCGCACCAGCCGGATCCGGCAGCGGTGTTGTGAGCCCAGCTTGATTCACGAAGTTTTCCTTTGCGCGATTCTCAGACGTCTTGCAAACAGCATACCGTTGACGAAAAGGCTAGCATTGATGGTCATTTGAGTATTGTCAAGTGGATCGTAAGTGCAGTTCATCTCACGGAATTATCGCCAGTTGACACGAACACGTTTCGAAACAGCACGCGATCGTTCAGAACGCCAACGATTACGCAGGTACTGAATAAAACACGTTATACAATGCAATCTCGAAGGAACTTTCTATGTGCATTATAGTTCAAGCCATATTGCAGAATTGGCCAGATCTTTATTTGTATCGGATAGCGAGATGTTCGTTAGACATCTAGCTCGATCGCGTTTGTAAAAAGTAAGCCAGTAGGGCAAGGAAAATTGCTAGGATAGTAAGAATGATGGTCATAGCCGCTAAATGCCGAAGAGAATAAGAGTCTTCTTCTATGACTCAAACGCAAGGCAGGACTCACAACTACCGAAACTCGAAGGGATGACGATGAGTCTAACAGTGTTGTCCGCTCCAGCACTGGCCAATAGGTTGCCAGTAGGGTTGAAAGCCAGAGCCGTGATCGCGAAGGAATGGGCGTGAAGAATCTTTAATAGAGGCTGGGAATACCGATGTCAAGCAAGACTCATCGGTGCGCATCAAAAAGTGTTGACTTACTGCCAAGGTAAGGCTATCGAGCAGTCCGATGGAGTAATCGGCGGATGCGTAGGCGAGCACGGCACCGTCAGCACTGATGGAAGGATCAGCTATCTGATGTTTTCTTAGACGGACCCAGAATAGCACTTACCTGACTTCAAACGCACTGACTGGCTTGTTGCCCAGATCTCGTTGGCAGATAAGATCCCAGCTACCAGAGAGATTTGATTCTTTCGATTCTTTTTTCGTAGGTGTAGCTATATAACTGAAATTGCAGCAATAACCTTTCTTGATCGACAAAGGTCGCTTCCCTTTACCACGGGGAGTCGGTTTGGGGTTGCTATTAAGGATCGCATGCAGAGTCGGCTTTCGGGACGCATCTCGTGTGAATCTGTAGAGTGCAAATTTATGAGATGAAGATGGATGTGGGACAAAGATGCTATACTCACTTGGCCGACCTGAAGGCGATAGGGTCGTTTCCAATGATTGGTATAGATACTGATGAAGTTTGAGACACGATAGATGCTTTCTCGGACACTCCTTGCTCGATCTGATAAATGTTTATAGTTGTGGTAGTAGTGATGGCCAGCTATAATGGAATGAATCAGAATAGCGAGGTGTATACGAGATAGTACCACACTTACTGTGCTACCATCAGTATTGAAGTCGATATCGACGAGCTCTCCATCCTTTGCGCTGTCCTTCGACTCCCACTTCCATATATAGCTCATCTCAGGATAAGACAGCAGTGTCACGGTGGACTCCGTACCAGTACCATCAGTAGTGCCTACTGCCAGATGACTACATGTCGGATCCAACGCAGTGAATTTCTATGCGTGTAAGCCATGCGGTCGAAGTCAGATCAGTGCTCGGCAGTGTCAAGCTCATCAGCAAGCATATGCACCTGGTAAGGATAGTCGTCGCTCCAGACGGAGGTTATCGTTTGTGTCTGCTTCACTAAGTTGAGCCTGTCAAGGAGAAGGACGGATTTGTAGCGATTTTTTAAGAATATTAAATCTTGGTGAGCGATAATGTTCGATCACTTACTGTTGTTCAGAATATGAAAAGGCTCGGCAGTGATCGTTCCCTTCGTTTCCCTTTCCATCCTTGATAGACGTTTCAGCTGAGTTGACACCAACCACTACTTGTTTCCGCTAAAGCATCCGGATCAGTATCAAGTAGGTTGGAAAGTACCCAAGGGGTTACTGACTGCCTGATCAACAGCCATGGAAGTCGGCGTATCTTCACCAGGCTGGAACACGTGCTCTGTAACTGTCTTGAGAACGCTACCGTCCGAGCTAGCCGAGCATAATTTCTGTGTACAGTTCCGAATATAATTCAATGAAATCTAGACCGGAGAGGTAGAGAATTCCCAACAACTAACAAGCTTATTGGCGATCCCCGTCCTGCTTGGTCCTCCTCCACCCCCTAGAAGCAATGTTGTATCATCCGCAAACTTGAGGCATGCTACAGGAAACGCAGGAGTGGGATGCGCGGTGTGCTTGGTTCTAGTCATGGCGATATGAAATTGGAACCTAGCTTGACGAGGTGGAGAGACGATATTGTCGAATTCTTTGTGTTGATGTAGCGTTTTGGATTCGTGTACTTCGTGGGCCATATCGGTCTTGCTCATATGATGCCGAACCTGCGGAAGCAGATGTTACAAATATGGTGATTCACGATGTCGCCAGCCCGGTCTGCAGTTGGTGCAACCATTAGACGTGCAGTAGATAATGCTAGTTGCATTATGCCGTTCGCATGAAGGAGGGTCAAGCAGAACGTAACTCGAATCCAAACCCCTCCAGCTGAGACCACCGCCATCCCATTACAATCAATCGTTTGAGACCACTATGTCATAGGGGAACGCATGGATATCTGCACCTGTAGCCGTCAGCAGTCCGTATCTATCGACACTCAAGATATCGACTCTGCAGGCTTTGGAAACAGCGGTACATTGAGTTGTAGATTGGGTTGCAACTTCGATGCTGGAATGCTGGGCATCACCAGTCAAGTAACATGATTCAAACTTTAAGAAAGCTTCAAGTGGTTCTAGGAGCCATTATTGGGTGTGACATTGGCAGTAGCCTGCGATATGATGGTTCCATGACACTGGTCCTCCCACTGTATGATGTCCACAATGTTGTCCGCTCGAAAACCTCCCCGCTAGATGGTCATCTAGAGCTGTCCTTAGCTCGTATCGGTCAATCAACTGATCATGATACACTGTAATATACAGACGTATGTATTCTAGAGATGCTGCTGTCTACCATCGAACCGGGTCAGATCAAGTCCTTATTCTGTGCGTGACCTGTGGATATACACGTACATTTTAGTTGTCCTAGTGAGATCATGCTCGACCTGCTCGCTTTTCTTTCTCCTTCTCCCATTCTGTTGGCGTGAACGGTTTCTAAATCCAAATCAAGATCAGCTTAACCGCACGAGATCAGTTCGGAAGACTTGGCTCACTTGCGAGAAAGCATGAAGCTTTGCGATCTGTTCTGATAGTAGAGAGTTTACTATGTATAGTACGGCTCTCTATCATTGGTCAAGTCTAAGCGCGGTGATTTAGGACCTTGAACGAACCCAGCTTATGTCTCGCCAGTTTGCCTTTGCCTTGGAAATCTCCAGATACTACTACTATCGAGAAAGACGTTCCGCAGTTGGCTGAGATATCCACGATTTCCTGCAGAAGTGAGGTGCGTCAATTCGAGCTGTTAGCCGTCACATCGTTGTAACGAAGAGGTGGCTCAGGTCCCCTTCGGAACTTACGAGGTCGTCTATCTGTAAATTCGTTCGCAGGATCTGCTCGATCTGCTTGTCTACGCTGAGTTCGGACATATTATCTACACGCTATTCCCTACTGATGTCCTTGATGGGTATCCCGTCAAGTCTTGTTTCAAGTGTTAAAGACGATGGTGCGATGGAATCTGGAATCTAGTGAGTAGGCAAGACTTGCGATAAGAAGGGAGGAATTTCTGAATTCTAGGCGTCAGAAGCTTCAGAAGATGAGCAGTAATCTGATATGCATTTTGGGAGGCGAGCATTGAAATGCATATTCCCGGCTGTTGATGATCTCGCTACGTTCCATCTCGAGCATCTAGCATCTCGACGACGATCACTCATCATAGAGCAGGTGTCTGAGCCGTCACACGCAAGGCCGGTACCTTAGAGATTCTGTTCCATTATAATGGCGCCCGTCCGAGAAGTTAACGTCATTGACGTCTGTCTGGTCTCCATCCTGATCTACCTCATCATCGTTCTAGTCAGACCAGCACGGCGGCCTCGCTCGGCACCCGTAGCGGAGGGGTACAACAAGGTTCCTGAGCAGCATCCACAATGCATCGTACATAAGCAATACACGCCTCTCGAGTTATCAGTCTTTAATGGGAAGCAAGGAACTGAAGGGAGGATCTTATTGGCTATTGAACGGAGAGCAAAAGCCAAGGACGAGAAAGAAGCGAAAGGTTGGAGAGAGGTCAGACTGGAGAGAACGGTGTTCGATGTGACAGCTGGTCGAAGCTTCTATGGACCTGGTAAGTCTTCATCTGTTACGTGATTCTTCCGCTTGCTGACTCGACTAATCACAGATGGCCCTTATGGTAACTTCGCTGGGAGAGATGCGAGTCTAGGAATGGCGAAGCAGTCATTTGAAGAAGAGATGTTGACACCCCTCGATGAACCGCTCAATACCCTGGATGGATTAACGATGGATGAAATGTCAGTAGTTCTGTCCTCCCTTTCTCAGATCGCTTCTAAGACGCCGCCATGATCTCCGCAGAGACAATATGCAATCTTGGCATGCACACTTCGTCAATAAGTACATCGTGTGCGGTGAGCTGATAGAAGATCCGAAATTCGTAAAGACATAGCACATAGCCGAGTTGATGTTATGATTTCAAGTTTTAAGACATTGCTACATGCGTGGTGGTAGCAGTCCCGTCACATTGAAGACAGCATTCCGTGAGCTATTGCCTGAGGGCGATGCGATTGATTTTCCAAGCGACTCCATTCTACTGGACACGACGACTATGTCGACAGGTAACGCCAACTTAGCTTGTCACCGTTTACGACATGATTTCGTCTAGCGGTGAGGATTAGCCAACTAAGACTAGGCGTCAATCGAGAAATATGACCAGTAGTTACCTTGCACAGACGTCTCATAAAGTGATGACGTTGGCGGACAATACGCGTAAATAATGTCCGCTCTAGATGCAACTGGTTGATGATATGGGGTTCAGATGGGCATCTTGTATTCGACTCAAGGATAACAGCTTGTCAGATCCATTAGAACCGAATTTATATAGAATCATAATGCCCAAGATTAGGACGAACCGAACAAGGCCTCCACCAGAAGGTTATGAGGACATCGCGTGAGTTATAAACGGCAAAGCGTACAACAAGCAACAAACTAATAGATCTGCGATAATTAGCGATATCTTGGAGGATTATGCCAAGAAGATGAGAGATGCTGAGAACGATCCTCACGAGGGAAAGCGAAAGGCTGAATCAGTATGGTCCGTTTTGCCAGAATCTTAAGACAGCTCTGAAGGAATGAAAGCTGAACAGTATGGTCCACTCTTACCTACTCAGGCCAATCATGCGGATATCTCATGCAAGATCGAAATACATCTATGACCTATACTACAAGCGAGAGGCTATCAGTAAAGAGCTATATGATTGGTTATTGAAGGAAGGCTACGCAGACGCCAAGTGAGTCTGCGATCCAGTACCTTGATTGAACCAGTCAAGCTGAACGACTTTGATCCTTCTGCAGCTTGGTAGCAAAGTGGAAGAAGTGAGCAATCTTTTGTGGTTACCTTCCTCAACTGTTCTGGCACACAACTGACTTCGGTTCTCCCTCAACAGAAACGGATACGAAAAGCTCTGTTGCGTTAGGTGCATTCAAACTCGAGACATGAATTACCAAGGATCCACTTGTATCTGCCGAGTACCAAAAGCTCAACTGAAAAAAGGAACAGTAGTCGAGTGTGTGCATTGTGGTGAGTGTTCTCATCTTATTGTCCCGCCCCTGCGATGCTGATCTTGCTCGTCTAAATGTGTTAATCAGGTTGTCGTGGTTGCTCCACGGATTCGTGAATTCTCCACTCTTTCTTAGAAAGAGCGTTTGTACATGTATTGGGACTATCAAATACACCTAATTCGATTGTCAACATATTCTGCAAGACGAGAAGCTGATCTTTCCCCTGCTCGCGCCGAAGCATTAGGTTCAGGAACCATCTCACAGAATGCTTGAAGAAAAGGCATGACATGTATAAATCCGGATGAGATGTGAAGAACAAGACGATCTGAGTATGGGTATGACAAAAGACAGAATGATCCACTCGTGTTGAGCTCATATGTCTATGTGTGTGGGAGATTATGGAGATGATCAATCAGAGTACACTGAGAAAGCGGTTGAAGTTCAGTATCAGTCTCGGGAAGAGATAAGGGGAACGTATGGGGACGCTCACCGAATTTGAGAATGAAGTTTGTAGTGATGGCGGCTGGAAATAAGAAGGAAATCTAAGTAACGGAATCTGCCGGCAGTGCCACGGTTATCATTGCTCACCAAGAAGACAGAGACACAATATAGTCTGTACAGTAGAACGCGTATGATTGCTCGTCAATGTCAGTCCAGTATCTACTGTCACAGATGACTCACGGGTCCCAATCGGTCATCATAAGGTGCACCGGTTCGCTGCCGGATACTTTTCGCTCGAGATTGATAAATGATCAAAGCATAGATCATGACTCCCATTGCTATTGCATTGCGGAAGGGATGACGCACGTGCGTTGGTGAGCAAGTATTTGAGACCCAGTGCGTAGAATTAGAGAAGACGTACCGATGATAGTGTACATTCCCGCACTGATCTTTCCGACTTTGTCACCGAAGTTCAGCAGACCAACGGCCAGACCACCCAATACGACAGCGAAATGAAGCCATGATAGGAAAGTTCTGGTTGAATAGATACAGGTAGTTAAGCTTGAGGTTCTGGCATAGATTCGTGTGTTATAAGAATGGTGCTGACCTCTCGTTGGCGAAAAATCTATAAAGGCGGTATAGCTCAGGTTATCAGTTACAGCCGTGATGATACAATGATAAGCAATAAGACTTACACCTTGGGCTCTACTCGAACGGGCAAGGCAATACGCTAGAATTGAAAGTTAGGTCAGTTCAAAAGCTGCTCTCTTGGGTCTCAGTAGATATGGTGGTTCCGAGCTTACCTTCTGAGCAGTTCGTTGGAGAAGAGGTTGAGTAGACATGTTGCAGTGGGGATCTCGTTACTACCAATGGCGCACTCCGTTTGGTCAACCTCGAAGTCTAAGATATGTATATCTGAGGAGTCTGATGCAACTTACGGAGTTGCTAGTGAGGTGAGATCTAAAAGAGCGGGATACTGAACATTATTATTGTCGAAGACAAGGGCAAATGTTCTCAACGATGTTGCGCATGACGTCCATTTCCATAATTTGCATCCGCGTAACGGGGCGCACGTTCTTGATATCGCTCGTTTCAGTGAGGCGGTCGTGCGACCTGAAGCCGGGCGTTCCATCGGTAGTGCAGAGCTCCTTCAATGACACATGGAATCTGGCAGCTCGACGTTTTGACCAACGGAGCAGTCTCGTAGAAACCATTACATGTAAGGGATCCAAAAGTACACAGATGAACATACAATATTTATAATCAAGGCTTCTGTCTTTACGAGGCTTCCTGTCTAGTGTATGAAGGGGATTTGTTTCATGGCCCGAGAGCTCTCTGATACATGTAGCCTGCAATGTACCCAGTTGCGCTAGTGTTCTACCTCCGTCCACAAATTCACGGTTCTCATATGGATATACAATTAGACAAGGCGTCAAGGGCGAGAAAAATAGTCATACAACTTGATAACCAATGGACGAGAAGGATCCATCTTAGGTCTGTTCATCTAGATCTAGCCCGTTTGAACGCGGAGTCGTGATCATCATCGACACCAGGGATGACCTCGTCCCAATTACGCTTGACGGTCCACGCAGTATTCTCGTCACGATGAACCGATTGATCCACTACCTTGCCATCGGATGCGGCCATCTGGCTTGCTGCAACGGATGGGTCGTGACTGGAAATGGACGAACGCTGTTTGCGCAGGTCCCTAGGACCGGTTGGCGCTGCCATCGCGCTGGATCGCATAGCGGATTCGGAATACCAATCGCCATTCGGTCCTACCGAGTGCGTCAACGAGCTATCCCTCGCACTATCGTGCCCGTTCGTCATGCCCGGATCGGCGTCTTCTGGTGTAGCAGTGGAGAGCCCTAGCCCGTTCTCAGCCGGAGCATGGGTAGGCCACTCGAAACCTCCTGACGCGTTCCCGTCCGAAGGGCCCGCCGCGACCAACTCGTTGAATCTCTGAACCGCACTTCCTACTCCATTGTCCAGCCCGCCGTTCATTCCCGGATGGCCCGAAGCAGATCCTCCAGTGGTAGCAGCCAGTAGTTCTCTCCAATGGTCCTGTTGTTGCCTTTGTTGACGAAGATAAGCCAACTGAGCTTGTTGAGCGTGTAGGGCTGCTTGTAACTGAGCTGCCGCCGCGGCTCGATGCCAATCGATCGTTCCATCTGGATTGATCCCACTATCGACAGGTAGAGAATATTGTGCGTAGTTCTGTCCACCATCATTATCTATGGCCGCGGGATGGGTCATCGCTGAAGGAACTTGTGAGGAGACAGAGTTGGATCCAAACCCATTGTACCTCGACATATCGCTGCGGAAAGAGTTTTGATCAAAGGAAGAGACTTGATCCGGATGGTTTGAACGGAAAGATTGACCACCGTTATACTCTGGTCTAGAGCCCGGCTGATTGTAGAGCGTGTGTAATTGTGGTTGTCGAAGTGGTTGAACCGGCATGCTCATGGGCGCCTGAAGCAAGCGATATATGAGCGGCTGAATGGTCCAAGTGGACAAGAAGCGATCCTCACCCTTTCTTGCATCATCGCATGAGCGTCCTCGCTATACCTCCTCGACGCCTGTTGATCCTGTATGATCCTCTGCTGCTCTCCTCTAACCTGAGCGTTCCAAGAACCACTAGACTGCCTAGATGGTCCAGCCTCAGGAGCTTGTATCCTTCCTCTACTCGACTCTCTCGCTCGAGGTGGGGGTGTACGACTATCTGGTCTCGATCTTCCTTGGTTTCCCCTTGATCTGTTCGAGTTGTCTTCCCTCGAGTCGTTCATATGACCGTTAGATTCGCGTAGATTTTTAGGTTGAGAGACATCCTTCCATTCCTCTTTACCCTTCAAGCTCATCCCCTTGGGTCCTTGTTGACCATTACTGCCTTCCCCCTGAGGAGGTTCGTCATCCTCCAGATCCGAAGCATCGTCCTTGCCTCCGCTTTCAGCTTGCGCAGCGAACTCTGGCGAGCGTCTTCTTTCGATAGGACCAGAGTACTGTGTGGGAGACGAGTCAAAGGTAGGTGAAGAAAAGGCGATGAGACAGGATTCGGATTCAGCTTGGCGGTTTTTCTTGGCAGGACCGAGGCTCTCTCGAATGATCGACTTACTGCATGGTAACGATCTATAGTCTGGTCCAGATCAGAGGAGGAGAACTCGTAACATTTCCCCGAATGAGAGAAGATCAGGATGGATACCTGTCAAGTTAATCATCGCGTTTAGATTTTGGTCGTTGCACGCGAGGCGTGATGAAGGATCTCACCTCTGCACCACAGAGGACGCTCAACTCCCAAGCTTTCTTGAGCAATCCATGTTTTCTCTGCCAAACGAAAGTTGATTTAATCAGTCATATTGAAACGGGATTGATTGGAAGTCACACAGCCCAGCCATGAAAGGTCGGTCTTGTTGATGGACTCACTTTGAGAAAGGTGACATTCCGGTTGCGATCTTCCTGGATTGTCGACAACGAGTCATGTCAGGTCTTGATTCTTATTGAATTGCGTATATTGAGAGACTCAGGCTTACAGTAAGTCGTTTAATGACGATCTTCTTTCTACCCATGATGAGATTCCGTGAGTATATAGTTATTTCTCTATGGGAGACGTCAAGTTCCGGCTCTTTCTCGGTGTTTGATATGTGTGTATTGCTGGTCCAGTATTTTGGGAGTATGAATGTAGGAGAACGCTGTGAGAGCCTGTGTGTCGATTATTATTGGCGCTGAGATCAAGAAAGGGAAGGGTCGAAGTTGCTTTCTGCAATGTCTGAGAACTGTTCGATAGCTGAAATCGGGCGACGGGTTACCATTTTTAGACATCCATCGAGCTATTTTAGGGTGACACATCTCTGTTTGTTTGATAACAAACCGCAGTCAGGACATAATGACGTGTACATACAAAGGACGATTTCCGGTCAAATGGGATGGTTCAACTTCACATCTCTCACATGTCATCGCCCGCAGACACAAGATACTTCCCTCGAGTTGTAGGCGCACACACGGTAATGCTATGCGGACTGGACGAGCGAATCACACACGAAACTTGCGACCCTTCGCAATCGACGCAAAATCCGGATTGTTCTGTATCCGACCATTGAGACCGTAAATGAAACGGAAACGGAGAAACCGTCCTCCTGAAGAATGCAGCATGTGCAACGACACAAGATACGACGTTCATCGCTCCATCGCATTGGTTGACAGGTCGCCGATCCGTAACTAAGAATCGGTAATTCATCTCCTCTAATCTCCGCACCAGACACAAAACGAGGATCAGACGTCCTGGCGTGCATCGGGAACGCGGAGTACTCTATTGCTCGGTCGCTCCTCGGCACCGGGAGTAATCGACTGCGAAAGAACAGGTCTTGGACAGAGAAAGTACCATCCTACAAAGAACATCTGGTTTCACTTATCCGGTACACTCACAAACACCATGTCGAACATATCGAACGGGCTCACGCAGCTGAAACGGTGGCTCTCGGCTCGCCTGCCGCTCTGGAATAATAGCGATCATGTCATGCGAATTGATAGAAGCGCGTGGACACCTGACAAGCGCTCAGCAGTAGCAGGCCCAAACATTCGAGAGGTCGTCTTGACTCGTTTTTCCCTTCGTACAATCATTTCAGAGACAGCTACCAGCCACTCTCTACTGACGACGACGTTCCTACAAGGTGAGTTTTCTAGATCCTATCGTGGCCAAACCCGCTATCATTTCCCTAGACCGCCCTTTCATGATGCCACAAACTTTATCTACATTGTCCGACACATACGTGGAGACAACCTACCTATCAAAAATATTCTGATCCTACCTCTTTCTCGACTCATTTGCTTCGCTATCATCCTGTTTAAGGTCCTTTTGTCGATCAGGTGACTAACTCGTCTGTTCTCCTACCTGTATCAGATTACGCTTAACACTACTTGGCATCGAGTAGGATCGTGTCACGGGAATTAGCTTATTGACAGACTCCGTCAGTCTTTGTCCTTTCTCTTTTTTGTAATCATTTATGTATTTGGTATTCATCATCTCTCTCGATTTGGGTCTTGTTGTTCAGGTGATTCTCTTCTTTCTCTAACCATACGTGTTAAAAGGAAACAGGAGATATGGCCGGACCTTCCAACCCTAATTCCGTGAGGAACCTTTACAGTAATTGACTCGGTCCTTTACATGTCGTTTGACATTTTTCAACTGACTTATCCTCATCCTGATGACCATCATCGTAGCACCCCCGCAAGAAGAATGGCTTTTCCTCCCTCCTACCCCAGGTCAACAACCCTCCAGCGGAACCCCCACTGCTCCTTCTTCGTCATTCAACAACGCTCCGCCTAACGGCAGTTCCTCCGCCGCCCCTAGTTCAACCATTGCCGGTCTCGAAATCGACCCAGAGGATGAACCTTTCTCTCTGTACGGTCTCGGAGCCATGTTCGCTTCAGAGTACCTGACGACGGCTCTCGGAATGCCTTTCGAGGTGGGAAAGACGCTCTTGCAGGTGGAATACAAGCCTAAACCGGGTGTGGACGATGGTGTCGAATTGGAAGGGGTCGATTACGAAGCCGAGTCCGTCGATGAGAGCGGAGAGGAAATGGATGAGGAAGGGAGGAGACGAACGGGTCAGGCTGACGTGAGTCTGCAGGATGAATCAAGAGGTCTTATGGTACTTGAACTCAACCTGGCCGGATCACTCGTAGATCGTCAACCCTGAAGATGCTGAGCACTATTTCCAAGACGTACTGGAATCCAGTTCCCGAACCTTTATCCCACCTCCGGTAGACGAGGACAAAGAAAAGGTTGACGCGGAAGGATATCTGCCTGATCGTAAGCTCGGAAGTACGGATGACCTCGCATTCTTGAGGCTTATCATCGCCGCCATTGTATAGTACCCCCCTCTTACTTACTACGAACAGACATGTCCCCATCGGGATCATCAGGTGTGTGGGGAATGATGCGAAGAGTCCGACGTACCCCGTCAGAAGGTCTTCCAGGATTATGGAAGGGTCAACTCCTCACGACCGTCCATTCGCTGTTATCGAACAACATCCAACCTCTCATCCACTCCGCAATGGTCCTCTCCTTGCCTCCTCCCACTGCTACCGCTCAAATGGAATTGAATGCGGATTTGGACTTGCCTTTGTCTTCGTACCACAACCCCCTTATTCCTCTCGGACTACACGTCAGCGCCCATCTTCTGACGCACATGTTCCTCTCTCCCTTGGAACTGTTGAGGACTCGATTGATCGTACAACCGTCATCTGATGGAAAGTCGAAATCTTCCATCGGGTTGTTGAAGGACGCTATTGCGGAGGAAGGCGGGGTGTCCGGACTATTTGCGAACCCTCAATTACTCGTTCCCGCTCTGTTGGAACATACCTTGCGACCCATCTTCACCCTTTCCATCCCTCTTATCATCGAGCGGAAATTCGGAATCACCCCTGATAGTTCTCCCGTGACCTATTCCATGCTGGATCTCTCGCTTGGGCTCGCTTCTCTTTTGGTCATCTTGCCGATCGAGACCGTAAGAAAGAGATTACAATTGCAAGACAGGATGTCCGAGACGGAAGTTTGGCAGCGCGGCGGTAAGAGGGAGAAGAGGAAGTCTATCGTACGAATCAGAAAGAGGGAGTACCGAGGTGTACTTGATGCGATCTGGACGATCATGTCCGAGGAAACCGCTGTCCCTAAGAAGAGAAGGTCTAAGCAGAGACGAGGCTCTAGGAGTGAACAGGCCACGGCTGCAGACGAGTACAAGAAACAGAGAGCGGCTTTCGATGGGATCAAGCAGCTGTACCGTGGGGTAAGTCTGAACGTACTGCGCTGAATTCGTAGACTGTAAGCTGATCGCGATGTATTTGAGCAGTTTGGAATGGCCGCTGGAGCGCATCTTACTGTCTTTTCGCTCGGTCTGGTCAGCGCCGGTCTAGGGGGGCGTTCGATCGAGTACGGATGGAAAGAAATATAAGCACGATTCAGAAATAATGTATAAATAAGGATACGATCGATCACACCATCTCGTTGTATACTCCTCTCCCAAATATACACCAATGACTGCGAGGCGACACGGCTAGGCTGCCTTGGATGATATTTGACCGGATGTTGTGTGTTTCTTGTCCATGTACAGCAGCAACGAGGACGGAGTTGTCGGGGACAGAGACTGCCTGGCAACTATCGTCCCCCAAACATCTTCCTCAATCCCCGTCCGACATCTTCCCTGACGTCACTCCACCAACCCCAGACCCATTCAGCCTGTTTCTCTCTATTCGCATCTGACCAATCCCGGTAGAATTGCGTGACAATGGCTTCCTTCCTCAAGTTGTATTCCGCTAGTTCTGCCGCTGATGATGGGGTGGGTCCGAGCGGGAGGAGTCGGGATTCTAAGTGGGTCTCAAAGAGGAGATTGGATCGAGCCTGTCGAGGATGATCACAAATAAGTCTGTTGTCAGGACGTTGTAGCCAATACCGAACATACCCAGAAATCATGATTCTTCCTATCAACACCTTCTTTTCTCAATCGGTCGGTCAATTCGATTCCCTTATTCTTGGCTGTACTTCGATCGGATATTGTAAACTCCTCAATCGAGTAAGGCGTTACGTTCTGAGCTGTCGATATATTCGAGGAAGACGTAGAGGATGAGGAAGATGAAGAGGATGAAGCGTAGATCACTGGTCGAAGGTTCGAGATAGGGTCGGATCTAGATGAACAAGAAACACCAAGCAATTAGAAATGATTCATAAGGAGAATGTGCATGAGGCAACATACGGGCCAATCAAGTCGACATCTTTCCTGGTGTCAGACTCCACCGTATGCTTACGAGTAGCAAAAGTCCGTATTACGGTAGAGATAGGATAGCTCCTGGTTCTTGCTCTGAGAGCGGTAGGGTGGACTATGCGGCTCATTTCAAGGGTATGTAGGGCCTGAGATATCTCGATAATGAAATTTCCAGACAACGAAGTTCGTGTCACTGACGTATCAAGTTGTCTGTTTTTTGTAGGGTCGATGCATGACGATCAGAACCAAAAGACGACATGTATGTAACAAGCTCGAAGTTCGCCGTGCCAGAGTCAATATTAGCTTCCGCGAGCCCCCAAATGGCCAAAATCACGATGAACGCGCCGTTTGTTACTAACAGGAGCGGTTGTAGTCGGTACTTGGTACATTTCTGTTGCCTTTTGGCTTTGATCATGTGTAGTATCTGTTCTTAATACTCTGACGAGTATTACTATCCCACTGGGATAATTTCGTCAAGTAATCTATTCCGCCTGATTCTTCCTCTGAGCTTGCTCATGAAGGATCAAGTTGTCCCTAGCTAAGCACTACTGCTAGGTGACGACAGGGCATCCACCTTTTTGTCGCGCAATCACCGACTTCAAAGCCCAAGTTTCACGCATATCGAGTGTTCTTTTTGTACATGCCGAATCGATACAACTCCAGTTCCAGACAATAGTACTCACCAGATTCACTAGAACACACGCTAGATGGCTGCGAAACTCTCTACTACTCATTTTGGTACGGCATTCGAGTCGCATTGCTCCCTCCTGCTTCGTCAGTCCTTGGGCATGTCTCTCAACCGGATCGGCGGAAAGGGAGATGGCGGTGTCGATCTAAGAGGCTGGTGGTACTTGCCTCGATCAGGACAAGCAGAACTTGCAGCGACGACTCGGCAAAGTACAGGAAGAATACATATAGATATTGAGAGCACAAGGTCATCCCAGCAAGACTCGAAGAGTACACCCATTGGCAGAAGACTAAGAGTATTAGCACAATGCAAGGCGGAGAAACTCAAGGCTGGTCCCCGATTGATACGGGAGATGGAAGGTGTTGCCAGAAGAGGTTTCGACTTGATCAACAGTGCTGGCCGGGAAACTGTATCGAATAGCTCAAGAAACGACACAAACGGAATGGAACGAATACCACCCTTCACGAACGGCCAAGAAAGCTTGTCTCAGATCCCAGAGGAATGGAGAACCACTTCCTCATTAGACCGCCTCGATCCGATCAAAGAGATAAACTCCCTGACGACCATCATATGCACCAGAACTGGATTCTCGTCCAGTGCAACAACCGAAGCACTTCGCAGTTCGGTCCCCATGCTCCTCCTCCACATACCTTTCGAGATGGAAGACGCTTGGCAACATATCATCTGGAGAGATAAAGGTTCAGAAGAGCCTTATCCTGTATCGTTGCAACTGAGAGCTGCCTTGGCCAATCCAAGTTTGACCGGACCGTCGGGAGTGTTAGGGCAGGAACTTGAGCTGAGGAAGGAATACGATGCGGGAGGACAGGATTTTGGGATGGGACTTTGGTGGAGAGATTCCAATTGATGAAGTAACGTCGCAAAGGTCATCGAATGATACATTTTGATTGGCAGAACGATGCAATATGCTCGCTGAGGGGTCCTGGCCAAAACTTCGGTACTCGTCAGTCACGATATTGTGGGTAATTGTCAGAGTTATCGCGTTTCTGAATCGTTTGGTTACAGATCCTGTAGATCTAGACCTCTGATACGTTCGCTCAACCCTGAAACCTTGTTGAGACCAACGACATGACCCGCCGATCTCGCAGGGGTTAGCTCCCTGCAGCGGACACAACATTTCAACACAACAGACAAGTTGCACACCTAGACAGAGGGTCGGCAGACCGTTAGCGTTGGCGGCCAAAGGAAGAAGAGGCATGGTCCCGTAAGGTCACACGATTGGCGATACGTCTCCATCGAACTGTTGTAAGGTTTCCTTGTAACCATATACACGTGCTCGGCATACAGGAAACTATATCGTAAGATAGATACAATATGCGTCAATTTCAAGGCTTAGGTGGTGCAATCCCCATGAGCTCTTCTTCCGTCATTGAAGCTAAAGCTGTTCATAACGAGATACGTTAGTTTGTGCTCAAGTAGATATGACACGTTCGTCAGAATCTCTGAAGCTAACCTCGTTCGAACCCATCGCTGATCTGCGTATCAAAGCTCGTCTCCCTCGTCATCGACCTCTCACTCGATCCCGGTAGACTTCCCAGACCGGAGATGATCCCAGTAGTTGCAGCACCAGCGCCAGCCATTGCTCTCAACGCAACAGCCTTTGCCATCCCGCCCTCCGCTGGAACTCCAGCGAGCTCTGCGGTTCTGACCATCAATCTTCTCCGTTTCTCTTCCTCTCGCTGTTCGATCGCTTCCCGTGTTACAGCAGGGAACATGGTTGCGAATGTCAAGTAGGAAGTATGACCTCGTACTTCTTGCACTACCCGTGTGATAGGACCAAGAGGTGCCAGATTCCACTCTTCTTCACCTGGCTCTTCGTCAAGTTCCGTCTCCTCTCTCCGTCTTTTTTCTCCTCTTTCTCCATTCGAAGAATCTCTTGGGGTGCTCCTCGCTTCGTATTCCCGAACAAGCGGCTCCAGACCGGCCTCCTGCCTCTCCTTGTCCTCCCTCATTCGCGCATTTCTTTTTCTAGCCGCGTCCATTTGGAGCAGTCTCCTCTCTTCCCTCCTGATTTCTTGCTTCTTCAACCGTTTAGCCACGTCGCCAACGGACAAAACGGTAGGAATAGGTTGCACTATCTCATGCGGTCTTACGAGGACCTCGTACATTTCGATATGTGTAAACCCGTTGGCATCCAGGGCTTGCACAGTTCTTGTGACCTGCTCAATACAAGGACTGAAACAACATATTCTTGTCGAAATGTCGGACTATTGTAGATGGACAAAGTATCAGCTTGTGGCAAGTTCGGTGTGCTACCCTTTTCTACTCACTCGTAGATGCTTAAGGGCATGAGGTATAGCTTCCCAAGGAGCTGGCAAATCGAGGAAGACTGAGTGTCGGAACAGACGCGAGATTTCAATGCGATGCTCTACTTCGTTGATCAGCGAGATGAGATCGAACTAACCAGAATCCACATTTGAAGGACCGTCTCCAAACCCATCTTTGCATACGTTTCGATGTTGCAATTGGACCACGTGTTCCAATCCATGTGAGATGAACTCTTTCCTATGAAGCGAACAAGTGATCAGTTTCGGTCGATGATAGTAGAAGCTAGCCTGGAATGGCTCACTTCGCTTTCTCAAATCGAGTTGCATGATACTCGAAACTGAACAGCTTGCCCTTCCCTTCCTTAGATGTGTTGCTTCCGACTGCCAGAGCAAGACTGTGACTCATACTTCCACTTCCCGTTCCAGCTTCAATAACTCTGCTCCCCATCTTGATTCGTAATTCGTTCATAATGAAGGATATGTCCGGTAGATAGACAATCTGAGTTCGGTGAGGTAGGGAAAGGGACCAGAGAGATGGGGATGGACGAAGGAGATGGATATACCCTGCATGAGGCGCTGGGGAAGCCATCTGTGTTCATACCATTCGTGAGAACAAGAACAGTTGAGAAACTGGTTGATGAATGGACTTACTCTCGAACCGAAACGCATCCCGACCATGTCCGAGTGGGCATATTTCCCCCATTTAGAATGATGGTGTTCGCCCGGAGTTACTATGATAGCCAGCAAATTCTCTCTGGTCTTTTGAGCTCGTGGGTTAGCTGGACTCCTTGCTAGACCTGCTTTTTAAAGCCACTTACTTGGAAGAGAATCACTAAATCTCCTGCTTCTATATTCTGCCGCGAGTGAAATATCGTTCGAGGAGGCTCGATAACGTCAGCAGACGAAATTACTTCTGTCATTTCTTCAAATCTGAATGGTGATGCTCAGGCGGTCCGACGTATGATGATCTAGCGAGTTTTGAGAGGCTCGTCTCCATTTCCTCTGACCATAATCGTAGAATCTATGAGAACCACCATGAATTACCAAATCTCAATTACGCGAAATTCAACTCGAAGCGCAGTAAAACGCGGAAAATGCGCTTGCGAGCAAAAATTATAGCTTTTTACCAGAAAATGTGTCTCGTGCGGAAGTTTCACTTTGGCAGCGCTCACACGGCCAATGGACCGCAAAATCTCAACGCAGCCTTCACCAAAATTCTGGGCCTCAGTAGGTTGAATGTGATTATCAGGCTGACATAAGATGTCGTGGAGGTCAGCATCATGTTTCCTGGCGTGGTCTTTGCTGAATCACTGAGGGTCAGAGTGTTCTCTGCGCAGGCTGGCAGCATCAATCATACCATTTACCCTGAGAATCATAATCAATTTCCGAATGATCTATGTAAACCATGACTCCTGTCGAGCCAAGTACATGGTCATAGGATAACATGATTTGAAGTAGCTGTGTTCTTTCCTGAATGTTTACTTAGCAGGAACGAACTGATTGCCTCGTGAGTGAGCGGGTAGCAACGGGTCTCTCTCGAGCTGTCGCAGCACAAACTGGCGATGGATCGTTGACGTCCTATGGATGTAGTCGAGCTGCGAGGGTGTATAATCAAGAAGTTGAGTAACGAGATAAGCGATAGGGTAGTCGCGCGACGAAGGTTATGTTGAGAGTAGGTCCACCGGTGGGTTGAAGTGGTCGAGCGACGAGGTCTGCAGCGCTTGACACGGTTTGATCAGATTTTGCATGTGTAAGACTTTTTTAGTCACATTGGCGATTGAGTAGATATCAACGACGCGATTTGACCGAATAATCATCTAGTTTGTCCTATACATGGACTCTCCTATTACTCCGCAGTCACGGTGGACTCTATCACTCCGCTTCCTAAGCAACACTCGCCCTTCTTATCAAACAGCGCCACGACCTGTCCGGTAGCTACGGCCTTTTCCGGACGATCAAACTTGACAATTAGATCCGTCCTAATATGATAACAGACAGAAGTCAGCTAAATGCGGGTGTTCCTTACAAGACAAGAAGACTCACCCTTTGCGGACAACATTGACTGCAACGTCGGTCATACGGTGTCGAACTTGACACCTCGCTGTCAATCCTTGAGGAGTATCGATCTCGGCTGGTGGTTCATTTTCCCAAACCCAGCGGAATTGAGAGGCAGGTGTTGTCAACGATAAACAATCAAGTGCAGGATGATCGCTAGACGGTGTGGAATTTCAGTTGAATCTGGACCTTTGAGCAAAGGCAGATAAGTCGGAGAACAACTCACCTGCCTGGGACCACGACAATCTCGTTCTTGTCCGCGTCTTTTCGCGCGACGAACCATTTATCTTTCATCCCCGGTAATCTCGCACGTTGTCCGATAGTATAATGCCACAGTCCATTATGCGTCCCCAAGATCGTACCGTTAGGAGAGACGAGATGACCTGGTGCAGGGTCGGGAGTTGTATATTGAGCTGTAAGACCGACGTGAAGCGATCAGCAATTCAACCGAGATATTGATAACCGCTCGTCGACTCACAGACAAAATTCCCAAACTTCCCCCTCTTTTCACCCACGAAACAAACCCCCATACTCTCCTCCCTCTCTGCCACACCCAGCTTGAATGCCCTCGCGATCTCCCTCACCTCGTCCTTCTTCCTCAAATTCTCCAGTGGGAACAGAGCGCGCGAAAGTTGACTCTCAGAGCAAGAAGAGAGATAATATGTCTGGTCCTTTGCTGGATCTACAGGTCGAATCAGTGTGGTCCGACCCGTACTGGTCTTCCTGGTACTGGCGTAATGTCCCGTCACCAACCACCCCTGAGGGTTCGAACCCTGTACTGAGGAATCGGGTGGAGAAGGAGGAAAGGTTTCCTCGAGGAGACGACCGAACTTGATCTCTTTATTGCAGCTGACATCTGGATTGGGGGTTCGTCCGGCTTGCCAGGCGGTTATTGCAGGTTCGAAGACGTTGAGCCAGTAAGGTGTTGAGAGGTCGATCTGCAACCCTTGGATCAGCTTGATCCGTGCTTCACAACAACCCAAGCGACTTACCAATTTCACAGGCACTCCGAATTGTTTACAGACTATCTGAACATCTTCCCAGTCTTTCTCCCAAGCACAATCCACTTCCCAATCGTCGTGATCGACCTCGTTTGTCAATGGTGACCAATTCCTCATGAAGACTGCCGATACGTCCAGATCTCTCGCAGGATTTAGTATGGACTGGGAGAACTCCGAGTTCGACATAGAAGGATTTCCATAGGTGAATGGTAGTTTTGGGAGGATTGATGGTGGAAGAGAGGAAGGCAAGGTGTGGGAAGCGAGTAAGGAAAGGGAAACGGATGAGTCTACTCCTCCTGACATGGCGACCACAACTAGAGTAAGGAGAATTGAGTTCAGGTCATCGAGTTGACGCGTAGAACAGTTGAGCTCACCTTTGTCTCCCTTCTTTATCCCAAGCGTTCCGAAAGCTCTGACAGAGGAAGGGCATCGAGGAGAACACCATTCCGATCTTATAGCAGCTCGATCTCTTGTATAAGTTCGAGTTAGACGAAGTGAACGGGTCCAAGTTCGTTGCATTTGATCGGCCATCCTTTCCAAAGCTTGAATGCGTCGCTGGATCAGCTTGAGCGATGTTGTGCTGTAGTCTATAACAACGAGATGAGCCGGGACGAGGCGATCAACTTTGCTAATTGCCCGGTCTACTTTTAGGTGCGAAAGATTGTTTACTATGTGATTACTACCGGCTGACACGTCATATGACAAGGGATCTGTGTGCTTGATATGGATGACCTCCCCGTTCGTTACGATCTATGTCCCACAAGACAATGATGGATCCGTGTAGTATATCGCCATCACACGTTGTGAGGGATGGGCGGGCTTCCGTAGGAGGTGCCGTTATCTCGACGTCGGGCTCGGTGCGCGCTCTTTAGAGAGTCCGCCAAATCCATGCAGCAGGGTCGAGTTGCCGTAGCACCGGAATTACACCAAGGAACTCCTACTCATCGGTTCCCCAACGTTCAACTCGCAACGGTATACCGGCCTTCCGGATGGTTTGCGTATTGTGGAAGCCGCAGTATCAAGTTCGATGTGTCTGGGAGGTCTGTTGCGCCGGTCTTGATGCGTACAAGCCAATAGCTCTACTCTTGACGCTCATGGCTTGATTGTGCCTTCAAGGTATGTTGATCAGCACCTTTATGTGGTTTGTTTTCTTCGTGGTCCTTTATCATGTACATGTTCTTTGTTGCTTGTCCGTGTATACATGCCATGACACTGTGACCATCGTAGAGGACGCCGAGATATACGAGATAGTTAGATTGCTCTCTCATCTCTCGGTATTCGCGGTGATAATCGATGCTGGAGGCTGCTGTCGATCTAAGAGGAAAGCTCGTCGGACGATATATCCCTCTAGGACATTCCGGCTTCATCACGCTGAAATGAGCCCAGCTACACCATCACCCAGTACTCCCACTCCCTTGGATCGTCTGACTTCCCTCTTCTCGGCATCACACCCCGAGACCAAAAGTTCAGGTTCTTCCTCGAGTTCGATTTCCCATTCCGACCTTCTATTCGCCCCAGCTTCTATAGCTGTCATCTCCTCGTTAGGAACAACAGTACTTGTACTTGGTGGAATAAGCGGTTACAGACGTTACTGGAAGAGGTTCACTACGGCAGAAAATGTTCCAGGAAAGATAATCCAAGGGAAGAAATGGATCAAGGGGGTCGTCACTTCGTATGTAGACTGAAAGATGGGATGCACTCGGTATCAGGTTCACTCATTATTCGACTATATCTGTCACCAACAAATTTCAGGGTCGGGGATGGCGACGGGTTTAGGTTATATCATACTCCAGGCCCATTCTATACCTTCCCCTTCAATTTCCGCAAGGTCCCAACATTGCCAAAAGGTTCGCTCACTCACCGCCTTGAACATCTACAAGTACTGATCTTTTCCATCAAACGAACGATAGATTTGAAGGATCAGACCATCTCGATCAGAATAGCTGCCATCGATGCCCCGGAGACGGCTCATTTCGGTCGACCAGCTCAGGTCCACTCGAAGGAATCCCTAGATTGGTTACGAGAAAGGTTGTTGTTGCCTACGAGAAGGAAAGTGAAATGCCAGATCGTGAGGAGGGATCAGTATGGACGGATAGTATGTCTTCCTTTTAAAGTTTCGTCGGCTTGACTTTTGCTCACGACCTGTTTCCTTTACTTTGCACAGGTAGCAATCCCCTATGTCAAACGTTTGTTTCTCCCCGCTCAGCCTCTTCCTATCGAAATGCTCAAGAAAGGCCAGGCTACCGTTTATGCGTCGGCTGGAGCAGAATACGGTCCTTGGACATTCGATCATCTGAAAGATCTGGAAGATAAAGCAAGAGGCAAGAAGCTCGGGGTATGGGGAGCGAGAGGGTTTGAGCGACCGGAAGATTACAAGAAGCGGTATAGAGTCGGAGAAGGGGAAGATGGGAAATGAGACGGTCACGCACGCACGGAATGACGACAATCATCATGACACGGATACGACTGTTCGACGAATCATCTCCTTCTCAGCCCAATCAGCACTTATCGTTCAAGTTCTATTCACAGGGTGTATTGCATAACAAAAGATATGCAAGAGATACAACGATTGCGGGGGACGTCCATCCTCTCGGAAAGGACCGCTCAGAAAGTGATCTTCTTTCCCTGACTCTCGACGATAGAGACGTTTTCTCTCTTTGCCATGGCAAGGGCGGCACCAGGTCGTGGTCTTCCTGCTGTCTCCCATTTCTTCCCTCGGGTATCTTTCTTGGCAGCTGGCGCATCTTCACCAGCCTCTCCAGAAGCAGGGTCGAGAGGCGCAGACGCAGCAGATCGGTCAAAGTAACGAGGAGGACGGGCAGGTCCAGATGGTGCATCTATTCCCAGACGCTTGTTCTTCGACATCGATCTCGACGTAGCGTTCTCCGAAGCGTACTGTAGACATAGTGAAACGATTAGGTCTATATTTGCCAAACCTGAGAAGCGTCCAAAGGCTTACCTGTAATTTCAGCTTCCTGTTTCCTCGGAAGAATTGATTGGCTCGTACTGCAAGGGCATAAGTAGCCTCTTTTGGCGAATCGAAATCTATAAAAGCGAATCTACGAAGCAAGTTCGGCTCAGTTGCGACCCTTCGGACAGACCAACAGGCTTGACTAATTACCCTTTACACTTTCCAGAGTCTTCGAAAGTTGGCATTCGAACCTTCTTCAACCCACAGCCAGACTTGTGAAGCTTTACAGCAGGTCCTCCCTTATTGAACTGATTAAAGTCCATCTCTTCTGGGTCAGAGTCGATATCCGATCCGGCTTCCTCGTCATCACTGGTCTCCTTCTTCGCCTTGTCCTCATCATCCTCATCGTCGGAGTCCTCCCCAGAACCAGAATCAGAATCACCTCTTTCACCCAAAGTCTCTCTTCGATGGGTCTTGACGTTGGTCTCAACGAAATCCTTGATTTCCTCCTCTGTTGCGTCGAATGGCAGATTACCCATGAATAAACTGGACGATTCTTTGTGGAGTTGGTTCTTGGGGATGGCACCAGCAGGTACCGAAAGGGGTTTAGGGGTTCGGGCATCAGGATTGGCAGTGAAGTCGGTTCCTATAAGTAATGCTCCGTTAGTTGGAGACGACGCTCATCTGGAAATGTCCGCGCAAACGCACCAAGCTTGATCAACACTTTTCGGCCGTCCAACAAAGTCTCACTCAGCTCAACAGCCTTTTGCTGTAGCTCAGGGCTTTCAAAATCGACGTATGCGAATCTAGGTCGTGCCTAACATCAGCTAACGCTTGTACATACACCTTGGAGGCAGACGTACCCTCGGCATTCTTGGTGACCCCATCTATTTCGGCCCTCCTTCATGGGGAGGTTCACTCTTGTTACAAGGCCCTGGCCTGCATCCATATCCACATCCGCCCCATCGCCGGCGAGCTTCCTCTCAAACCACGTTTTGAGCGATTCAGGAGTAGCCTTGAAAGATAGGTTACCGATCCAGATGGAATGTTTCCTCTTAGGCTCTGTATCCTCCTTCTTCTTCTCCTTCTTGACCTTTTTCTTGGGCCGTTCTTCCCCGTCCTCGGCGTCCTTCTCGTCATCTGAGCCATCCTCCTTGCCCTCTTTCTTCATCTTTTTGGCCTTCTTCTTCTCTGCTCGAGCTTGAGCTTTCGACAAAGGGGTAGGGGCATCCACGTCAATCTCAAGCTCGTCCTCGTCTCCTTCGGCTGCTTCCCCGTCCTTCTCCTTTCTCTTCCTTTTTTTAGGCTTCTCCTCGGTTACTGGCTTGTTGTCCTCTACGGAACCGATTATTGGCTCGTCTGAAACAGAAGTTGCAGCCTGCGTGCTGGATTCAGCAATCGGCTCAGTATCGGTAACCTTGCTCTTCTTGTCTTTCCTCTCCTTCTTTTCCTTCTTGTCCTTTTTCTCCTTCTTCTCGCCGTCTTCGGATTTGGATTTCTTCTCTTTCTTCTCCTTCTTCTCCTTCTTCTCCTTCTTCACTGACACAAGACCGGAAACCTGTTCCTCTACACGTTCTTCTTCTTGAGACATGGTTGGCGAGTTTGATATGACTGATTGAGACCTACGCTGCCCAGTCGTGGACTTTGGATGAGTGACCTATTTTGTTCAGCTTCATAGCGTTCGACCTCCACCTCAGTCGATATTTTGGTTGTGTATGCGTCACGTGATCGTTGGTCTGGCCTGACTTGGTCATACTTGGACGACCGTATCTACACTGTACATGATCCTACATGCATCCAAATCTAACACCTCAACGACCTGTGCAAGTGTGACTAAGGATGCCTAGAGGATACTCCCTATTAGCTGGTCTTAGCCCAGAACTCCGACAGCTGCTGCGGAATCAGGTCAACGAGACTAAATCTCAGCCGAAACAAGGGCAGCAAGACGAAGAGGAAGAGAAGAATAATGCGGGACCAGGCCCTTCCACTCTCCAAGCCAGAAAAAGCGTCAATGAAAGAGATGGTAGGTTAGTCCGAGTTAAAAATCCCTGTTTCAAAACTGATGTATACATTGTCTGCTCTGAAGCTATAGAACCGCCTGCCAAGAAGAGGAGGACCAACGGAGATGGCTCAGCTGATAACGAGGAGGAGACCGGCAGCAAGGAGAAACACAGATGGGACGCTTCCGATTTGGTTCATCGGTATACGGTAGAGAATTACAAGGAGATGCCAGAAGATATCAAGAAATGTCAGTTCCTGTTTTCTCTCCGTTGTCCACCGATTCCGTAGCTCATGGCCCATCGCTTCAATCAGACTTTCATCAACGGAAGTCTTTGTTCTCACTCTATCAGTCTCATAATATGCTTCTAGATCATACAGGATGGTTTAGTGTGACACCAGAGAAGATCGCAAATCATATCGCGGAGAGATGCCGTTGTGATACTGTGCTGGATGGCTTCGCTGGTGTCGGTGGAAATCTGATTGCGTTTGCTTGGACATGCGAGAGAGGTGAGCACGATATTCTAGAGCATTGATCAATCAAACACTCATCGAAAACCATAGTTATCGCGATCGACACCTCTATGGACAGGCTCAAGATCGCTCGACATAACGCAATGCAGTACGGGGTAGCCGATCGCATCGAATTCATCTGCGCAGATTACGTCGAATTCGTTGAATCTTGGGTCCGTCGAAAGGAATCACAGCGGGCTGCACAAAAAACAGGGGGAGGGGAAGCCGTAGTTGGTCTCGGAGAAGAGGTGGATGTCATCTTCCTCAGTCCACCTTGGGGAGGAACGGATTATCTCACCAACCCCGAAGCGGACACGACCGTCGATCCAGACGCTTCATTCGCTATTCCCAATCACCTACCTACCTTCCCTCTACACACTCTGAAACCTCTCCCCGCCAAGGAATTGTACGATCTCTCTCGCAAGATGACCCCCAATATCGCGTATTATCTACCGAGGAACTCCGACCCAAACGAAATCGCTTCGTGGGCAGACAATCTTCCCCCTTCTGCATCCAACTTTTTAGGCGACGCACCTACAAAAGAATGGGTCGAAGTAGAGGAAGAATGGATGGGGTATTCGGAACATGATCCGTTCGCCGATGCTAAGAATCAGAGGGGAAGGAGAAGCGTAGGAACGAAGGGAGCGGACGGGAAGTTGAAAGCGATCACGGCCTACTTCGGTGGTTTGGCGGGTCCAACGGAAGACGAGTAGATGATAGAACGTAATGTTGATCTCACAAGATCCCAATCTTGTACGACGCCTCTTCAATACCGAAACCTACGTCAAAAGTGAGCTATGAAGAGTCAATGGATACCTTGACAGAAACGTGAGCTTCTTGTCGGCCTGATCAATTCGGTACCAGCGTTCTCATAGATAACCGGTCCTCGGTGAATGAATGATCTCTGGTATAGCTCCATTCTGTGTGATCGAAAAAAGAATAAAAGACCCGTGCACAAAATGCTTGAGCGAAGCACTCCTCTTGACAAGCCCATATGAGCCCGATATGCTCCTTGCCCAACGTCCGATTCAAATGTCTTGTTAGAAGTCCATATGAAATACAATCCCGTTCCACCACCCGAGCCTATTCCATGCGTTCATTCTTTTCGGACTCCGATCTCTTTCGCTTGAGGAGACCACTATCGCATATGGAGATGCGTGTTAGTTTCGAATGACAGTATTTGCGAAGAAAAGAGGTTGACTCACATTTGCGGATGGGATCGCTTTAGTTGGCTGAGCGTGTCGGATCTATTCGGGACGAGGTCACATTCGTATATGCCTCAGTGAACGGATTCGAGACCACAAAGCGATCTGGGTGGCTCACCTCGTGGTTGGCGCTGTACCTCCAGATACCCATGGTAGCTACTGCGATTCCGACGGCAGCTACAGCAGTGTTCGCCCTCCAGTTCGAGGGACGGGACCACCAACCACCTGATCGTGGGGTCCGGGAGAGAAGATAGATATGGGGGTTCGATGAGATGGATATTCCGGGAAGTTGCAGGGAAAGGCGAGAGAAATATGATGGATCAGTTTTCTATTCATCTCTTGGACCTGGGGTGATATAGGACCATCGTGAAAGCTTCGATTCGCTCAACCAGTTCCCTTGCTAGTTGTGCCTGTCCCCCTCCAATTCTCAAAAGCCTTGCTTCACTCCATTCGCTCTTCCAATCCAGTCTCCCTTGAACCCTTCCCGTTTCATCCAGGAACCCAGAATGCGATCCAAAATTGACTCACCGGTTGGGGACCAAACTTCTTTAGGGAAAGGGTATTGTCCTCCGCCGCCCTATGCCGTACGAAAATTCCATGATAAAGGGTTGAGATTGGACGTAGCGGTAAGGAACGGGACGTAGGATTGCGATCAAGGAAGGAAGCGTGATCAGCGAAACTTTTCCATACCATCAACATAGACATATCCACCAACTCACCATGATGATGCTACAGAATCGATTGATATGAAAAGAAGGGATGAAGCGTTCAAATCGTCCGAATTCGAGGTCTGAACGAATGAAAGTCGAGGTGAATCTAGATTCAAGCGAATGCTCTACCTGGTACTTTTATGCGATTTCAGGGGAACGAGTAGTTGGAGCTTCACGTATTTTCTACCATAATTATGGCTTAGGACCTCTCTTGATCGTCGTCAGAACACCATTTCCAGACAGAGGTTTCCCTTTCTCAAAGCATACTGATACCCAAGGGAGGCGTTCCCAGTACCAGGAATAGGTGACTAGACTCCCTGGTGAATACACAACGGCTACGCTAACCTGATCACAAATCGCTCGGACAGAATCGCACTCGAAATGAATCTCAAAACCCCACCAGCGAACCTCATAACCCAAATCCTCACCTCCTCCCGAGCTTCCCTCGCTCGAACATCTCTCCCCTATTCTAATTCTTCCCTCGCCATCACCTCGATCCTACTCCAGCAAGGATTGATCTCCAACTTGTCCCTTGGAACACCCTCAGCTCCTGATCCCCAGGTATTCCCATCCTTGCCTTTACCATCCCGAAGACTATGGGTCGGGCTCAAGCATAGGGAAGGGCAACCCGTCCTTCGAAACCTGCAGTTGGTCAGCAAAGCCAGTAAAAGGGTTTTCGTAACGAGAGAAGAATTAGGGAGATTGTTGACGGGCAGAAGAGCTAGGAACGTTCATGGAGTTGGGTTGGGCGAGGTCTTGATTTTGAGGGATATCGAGGGACAGAACGGATACTTGGAGGGTTGGGAGGCCTGGAGGAAAGGGATCGGTGGAGAAGTCGTTTGTCGGGCTGGTTAGAGGGCATAGAAGTCGAGGGGGAATCGTTCGAGCGGGCCGGCTCGTGTTGTAATACCAAAAAGACTCGATCATATCAACAAAGTCTACACCTGGAAGACCGTCTTATTCTCGACCACTGTCACTGTCAGCGCATAACAATTGTTTGAACATATCTCGAACTAGTCATACGGTGGAATCTACAACACCAAAAGACCGCGAAGCTCTTGAGATGCGGAAACGATGGAGTATTTGCTCAGGTCATCCAGAGACTTGATACTTCGCTTATACGGGAATGAAGTAGGATGAACATGGGATATGGCCAGGTTTCGTAAGGTTGCTATAGTACATAATGGAAATACATTTCTTCACGCCATAATTCGATATCAATTCCCTGTAACCACCAATACGAGCCGGGGACTTACTGTGTCACGAGCGCATCGAGCATCAGGATAGGTCTGCTTTAGTCATTCAATACACCAGACGCTTTATCCGTATGAGACAGTTGAACGACCTTTTCTACCACGCTTAAATCTGTCCGCAGTAATGATATCAGCATGCCGATACCGATTCAGTTCTGACAAGCTGAGGATTGGTACGAACCGAGATCGTTGCCCATGTTCATACTACTGAACACCTTGACGGTCAGATCGTCTTGTACTTTCCCGAGGATCTCGACAAAAGGATCAGAGATATTGGCCTCTCTATGCAAGTGGATCTGGATCTAAGCAAGTTAGCGGCGCAATTAGTAGAACGATCTCTCTGAACGGGAAGTGGAGGAAACGAACCTGACCACCATCTGACGCTTCGATAATGGCGGTATCTCCATCCATCCTGATCACCTTCCCAGCGATACGAACGATTTGTGTCTTGTATTGAGCCAACCGGGCGGAATTGACACGAGCTGTTTGAGTTTCCGGAGATCAATGGGTTGACTGGATTTCTGAGGGTGCCTGAAGCTTACGAGTAGGACCAAAGATCGAGGACATTTTGATTTTCAGGCTTCTTGAATCTATCTGGCGAGAAGGGCAAGGAACGTTATTTCGAGTAGGAGTCGGTGATCCTACCAAATTGGACGACTTAGGCGAACATGAGTCAACCTTGGACTTGCCGCGCTCCTCGAATCGCTCACCGATATGCCCAAGATCAAGGCGTGGACTGCTTGCTGCTTGTCTAGCTGTGCTACCACTCAACCATACCTAACAACCATCACTCAATCTGATAACCGCTCTGCTCTTATGCTTTCGTCTCATCCACACTCGCTACTCGTCAAGGATCGGACGGAAAAGTCTGGAGATCCCGGTCCTTCAACCCTATCCCGAAATGGCCAAGTTCAAGTCTTGCGCGACAGCCGTGAATACAAGGTCGCTATAGAGAGAGAACTGGAAGCATGGATGGATGTGTTGATGGAATCTGACTCGGTCGATAGGCGGACACTGAAACGTGCTGTAAGTAGACAGGGAGCTTGTCATTACGTGCTGCACGAGCTTAATCAGCTTTCTGGAGATAGAGCCTTTATCTTGGACCATACGAGTACGAACAGGTCGAACACGAGAGACACCTAGCTTCTACATGCTCCTATCCCCTTTGCGCCAACCGTTCTTTCCGGCCGTTCAATTCGAATCCTCATTATACATTTCGGTCGACAGGAGTGATTTCCGCCTTGCAATCTTCTCGGAACCGTGATCTGGTTAGTCAAGAGGAAGGCAACAAGGACGATGGATTCTGCAAGAAGGATTGTTTGATTCGATCTAGATGGTTTGGAAGAGGCTTGAGAGATGAGGCGGTTTGGACGCGCGGTGAAATATCGCCTGGCGATTGGGGGAGATGGAAGAGTCGAGCCAGGGGGTTGCAAAATATGGAAGAAATCAAGAGGAATCAAGAGGTCGAGCTTCTAGAGGAGATGGAGGAGAGAGGCGAGGTTCTGCTGAAGAATGGGAACCTTTACCTGCCTGGAAGTTTCCCACCGGACGAGCCCGACCGTACGAAACCATCACATCCTATTGACAATCCTGCAACACCCCCTCGACCGACCCAAGCCAGTAAAGCTGTTCGGGAACTGGAGAAATCTGGAATCGTGGCTGAGACGAGAACGCATCCTTCTCGTTTCGAAAGTCAGTTAGAAGCGACACTCGCAGGCTTGAAGATCGTTGAGCGGGAGGTGAAGTCTGGACCAGTAGATCCCCCTACACCAGGGCCTATTCAAAGACAAGAAGAGAGAGAAAGAGAGGAAGAACAGCGTACTGAGAAGAGGATGCAGCCCGTCTCTGACCGGGAATTGCTACCAATTTCTGATACTCCCGTGCAAGGTCTAGGGAGAAAGGAGCCTTCAATAAATCCCGAATGGCAGGATGATCACGAGGAAGAAGACGAGGAAACCAGAGCAGCATTCGAGATAGCTCTTGCTGCCAGGGAGATGTTACGAAACGGATCGTTCGAATGATCTTGTATATGGTGCGCTCACTTGGTGAGCTTGAATCTGTTCAGCATGGAATGTTATTTAGGCGTATGACAGCATTGGACGAAGATGTTCCCATAGGAATGGTCGTATGAGTTAGACGTGGAGATCTACCAGGTTGTGCGCACGATTTACATACGCATTCGAACACGCTCTTATCCACTTCCCGACCATATTTCATGTCCTCTTTAGAATGGCCGGCTGCGAATTATATGTATGATTGTACATCCTCCTAGTTGTCATCTAAAATTACATGCCAATATCACCATAACCTCCACTCTTGTAGTATGCGGCCATCTGCTGCAGAATCTGCTCGAGCCCTGCCAGCCAAGTATCTAACTCGGCCATGCTATCCGGGACGATCTAAATTAGCTTCAATAGAGGGGAGGAGGTGTTTGTACCATTACTTACACTACATCGGTCGGCTCTCCCAAAGAAGGGTAGAATTTCGATCGATATGGACAGACGTTCATGGCCAACTTAGTAAATCGTAAAGGCTAGCTCATCAGCCTGTAGTTCAAGGCTTATAGTGCACAATTGGACTAACCTTGAAAAGTGGCCGAATCATGAAACCATGGAACGGCCTCAAACTTTGGTCGTAAGCCCTAGACATGGACGTTGACAACTCTTCCTTCTCGTTCTGCATGTTCATCCTCAACCCTAAGCTCGTGAATCTCAATCCCCTGTAGAAATCGCAATCAGACGCATCAGATTACCGCTAGATCGGCGAGCACCTTGAGAGCCCACCTTAAAAGCCAGGTAAGCTGTCCAGTACAGAATTTGTCACCGGTCTCTTTCTCGTTCTTCAATATGTCCTCTAACGTTGCAGAAGTGTCTGGATATTGAGCTAACCTCTCCCTTACCCTCTATAACAGGGCCAGTTCAGCTCCATACCTGCGATTCAATAGGATCCTTCTTACAGCGTTCTTAGTCGATAGATCATTTTGTACCACCTGGAAAGCCTTGTTGTTGAACAGATCTGTAGCGAAATTGGCAAGTAAGCTCAACCGCTCGATGTCCGGCCAAGGGGACGCATACCAAAAAACGATACGACAGCGTCTGTTGCCTCACAAAACTCTTCCGTCCGAATTCCTGGCTCTCTGCTGACGTCCTTAAAAGACTGTTCATCGCAGAACCCCGTGTCTAGCTGCAGGTCAATCGTTCGATGGAGAAGTACGCACCCGTTTGACAGTCTTGTAGAACGGCACAGGGCCCTGTTCTTCCACCGCTTTGGTTGGCTCGGACATGTGTGATGAACAAATGAGCTATGGTATTATTGCTTTGGAGGTACAAGACTGTAGGATAAGGTGAGATGGGGAGATCTGTCAATACGCTGAGCCGTTAGCCCTTTGATCAATCGATATGATGACGACTGCTGGATAACCTTCCGGTAACTGGAAATACTTCCGATCTCTGCGATCTCGGCGGGCACGCAATTCAACACACAGCTCGAGTAGCTTGAGTAGCTAGCGTTACCATTCATATGAGACATACAGCAGCGATGATCCGTGCCAGACAGCCGTAGACATTTACAACAAATCATAAAACTCAACAGCAAAGACGTCCCGGTACAACCGGGAAACTCCCCGACAAGACCACCAGGCTATGGCTAAGCTCCCCATATGCTCGAGGTTAGTCCTATGCTCTGTTCGAATACTGCAGAGGTTGTATTGAGCTGAATCTCGCTAAATTCTGTCGTCGGCGAGTTCTTCAGTTCAAGCGGACCCAGTTGATGATGAAAATGCTAGAGAATTATGGATCCTGGATAACGCGACCGATAGCAGTACGCTGAGGTGTCGGATAAGAGCTCGGACAAGTGCTTCAAGGGTATAGGTAGTACACAATGTTCAAAGCGTTGTCCGTGATTTCTGTCTGCTATACGAAACTGAATGAGCAGGGCCCTGTGCAAATCTCGGCTGACAATGCCACGTACGTTGTCTGGGTATGCAAGCCTTCATCTTCTTTCCAAACTACTTCATATCGACATCTCCATCGCTCTCCATTTCATCCGTTTTCTCATTGGCAGGTAACCCTGCACCCTCTTCGTCCTCATTGTCCTCGTCATCGTCGTCATCATCTTGATCATCTCCTTCCTCTTCGTCTGCCATCGCTTCCATCTGATCTTTCTCTGTCTTCACTATCTCGTCCGCTTCCCTCTCCTCTCTGGCTACTGCCTCCTCTCTTGCCAACTTAGTTCTCTCCCGCTCTTCGTTCTCCACCCTTTCTCTCTCCCTCTCGTGTTCTTCGGCCTCATCTGGATCTACAGCTCCGATCGTGATTCCTATCGAGTCCGTCAACCGTTCCAGTTGGGAAGTCTGAGTGGAAGGAGCATAGTGGGGTTTAGAGGTTTGGGAGACAAGGAAAGAGGACAGGAGATTGTAAGTCTGCGTAGCGTCGAGCGATTTGGGCTTGCCATGCGAGTTGATGAAAGTTGGTGGGGGAAGTGATCGTTCCATATTGATTCTAGAGAGTTCGGGTTTTACACACTGAGCAGGCGGGATCCAGTCGTTCAGAGTGTCTCTGAGATCTCCTAGATCCCCTACACTTCTATAAAATCATAAACTGAGCTCGGAAATTTCAGATACAAGATCAACAGGGCGACGCGTTTTTCGAGATAGTTATTCAGATACACGTCGCTCATGTTACTGTCATAATTTTTAGGTAAACAGACCATCAAGGTTGCGAGAACCGTCAAGGCCTCCGATACTCCGAGAAAGCGAGAAAGCTTTGCAGTTTGCAGCCCAGTTCATGGGATGCACGAGATGTAGATGACAGCTATGTGGATGAAGTAATACGCATGACATAGCAAACATATATTCAGACTCTTCGACTACTCTACTCTCCTTTACCCTAACGCTATTTTCCGGTCTAAAGTGCGTAAACCTTTTAAACAACAATGTTGATCAGCTTTCATTCAAAGAAACAGCAAAACAAAGTTCAAGAGGATGAGAGCGTTCAGAGGTGTGTTATATAAGGTAGCGAGAATTTTTCGGCATCGACTTCTTCCCATGAGAATCACAGGAAGTCGTCTCCAGCCAAATGCACTCAAGTCATCAGAAAAATGGAATATGGGAGTAGGATTGGGATTCAGATCTCGATGATAAAAGAGGCTCACCTTTATGACCAGACTATAGCTGATGAGCTCCAGGACAACTTCAAAGACCGTTAATGCCTATGATCTGGGGAGAGATTAGACACAACAAGTTCGAACTTTCGGTACTCATTTATACTCGCGCAATTGCGCTTCTGCTTGACTCAAACAGCTACGTAGCGCAGTGACGCATCCAGCTACAAACTACAAAACCTGCCTCTGAAAGGAATCTGCACTCCCTACTGCTTGCAGGAAACTGGGCGACAGTTACTTTTCTCAAGGAGACCTGCATGTGTGAGTACCGATGCCCTACTTTTCCTCCTTCGTCCTCGTACCTTCTCCTTCACAAGATGTCAGCTTTTCACGCCAAGCCTTTCCTCATACGCAACAACCGAGGGAAGGTAATGCGGAATCACAAGAAGTTTTAACCATATTCCAATTGTTCCTTCTGAAACCACTCGATCCTCCTCTTTGGTCTTGCACCTATTTAATGGAGCAAAGCTGACTTGTTATATTGCATTGGTCGACTGACAGCGAGTCCGCAGGATGGATGAACCAGAATCATCAGCGGCCTCAGCGGTGAGACGGTTTGACAAAGATAGATTCGAGATAGAGCTCGAGGTAGATCTCTCTCTTTTCCCCATTGTAATTCATATGATTGATCTGATTGCGAAATGTGGTTATGTGCTCGCTCGTCAGTTCATACAATGTTTGGCCTCACCTAATTATCTGTACGAGCTTGCTTCGAAGGGATACCTGGATGATCCTTGTTTCCTGAACTACCTGGAGTACCTCAACTATTGGCGAAATCCCAAATACGTGCAATTTATCTTGTCCGTCTTGCGAATGGAGATACCGATGCGCACATGCCCACAAGTGCATAGCTGACCCGAATTTCTTAGATATCCGACATCCTTGCACCATTTGACCCTTCTGCAAGCCGCACCAGCGTTCAGACAAGCGCTGAAGAACATAAATTTCGTGGACGACATGCACAACCAAGAGATGGCTAGCTGGGGCAGCGGGTAAGCCATTTGGTATGTGCCATGAATTTGCTTAGGTTGTTAACGTCGTCCCGGTCTTGGGATAGCTTCGCGACAAAAGTGAAGGGAGAAGACAGCCAGATTCCTGTTCCAGATGACAACAATCCCCCTGCTTAACCGTACGATCCACCGCTTGCTGATGACTGATGATTGTATCTGCGCCCTGCGCCTATCATAGACCTAATGACTGATAACCAATGCAACTAATCAAACTTTGTTCAACACTTCGCATATATGCCTACATGCTAGACATGCTTGTCTATCCAAATCAGGAATCAGCGGTGAACCGGAAAGTATGACTAATCACGCTTTCAGCTCTCGATCGGCGATCCTTTGATCGCATCAACTTCGACCAAGGTGTCTTCATAAGCTCATGTCGCACATATAGCACCCAAGCTTACAATTCATCCATCCTCGTCCAGCCATCAGTCATCAAGTATAGTCTAGCAAAACAACCATGAGTTTAGGAAATATAGGAAGACGCAAGTATCTCCTCTCATATACCGTCGGCTTTCCAGGAATTCTTACCATCGTATGGCTCGAAAACAGCTGCCCCATTGCCGACACCTGCCAATGCACCACCGCTGATCAGCAGTACTATGACGGATGAGGACTATCATAAGCTAACTCGAGTACGTCAATCCTGACATAGTCCTAGAGAATCCTTGATAGACTTCAGTTTGTCTAACCGTCATCTTCAACCTTGCAGAGAACGCAGACGATAGGGACCTTGGTTGGATTTGGTTGTGCTGGCGTATTCAGTAAGCCTTACGCATCCGCAAGGCAGAACAGATTGTTGAATAAAGCCTTATGGTAACTATGCTACTCAGCTTATGCGGTATCGAAAGTCGTCCGGCCTTCCCGTAACGCTCTCTTCTTGACCTTTTTCTGTGAGTGCCCCTTGCTCGTGATCGCAGTTTGCATGACAAGGCTCAGACTTCCTTACTGGACACGATCAGCATCCTCCTTCCTGATGTCGATGGCGACGTCTCATCAACTGTTAACAACCTGGCTCGCAGAGACAAGAGCTCAACTAGCAGCGAAGCCACGAAAGGATGCCGATCCTGACCTAGAGTCTTGGTATGCAGCACAGAAGCAGAAAGTGCACGACAAGGAAGGTGGTGTTGCAGGGCTCGAGGAGTTTGCGGACAAGTATGCGAGTACGAGAGGCGATCATTAACGGAGGTAACAGTTACAACCTCAATTGCATCATGTGATCTTCATTGTGTGTAGAAAGTAAAACCAGTATCATGTCATACATCAAACATAATTTCTAGTGTACAAACAGAAATAGCACACAGACACGGATGATAGCAACGATCTCGCAAGGAATTCCTATCAGCAGACTTTTGGTAAGACCAACCCTCGACAACCTCTGCTCGTTCGTCTTCTGCTTCGTAAAGAGAAGATCGAACGGCCGGGACAATACGAGCTTGACTCTATGTGTTGATAAATCTCATCATTTTGAGGAATTCCGTTGCGAGATAGCGCTTGAGGAGGGAAGAGGACAGCAGAGGCAGGCGTAGAACAGCTCGAAATCCAACTCGTATTACGCTGAATCAATCTCGAAACAGCAACGAGAAAGCGGAAATCGAGCCGGCTTTCAGATATAGGTCGTTCGCTGAACGATATGTGAAGAACAGGGGCCTGATAGTGTCGAGCCGCCAAGATGAGAAGAAGTCATCGAAGTATAAGTGCTCATGTGCTCAGTAGTTGGGTGGACTAATTTTCCTGCGCTTCTGCTTTGGTTTATGCCTACCAAAGCGAAGCGCATACTCAAAACGCCTTTATTATTGCATAATCATCCTTTCGTCCTCTCGATCTGTTTGAACGAAACTCTGAGATTGTTTGTGATGGACACTGCTACTTAAGCTACTTAGCTTGTATGAAGTGGTCCAGGCGACAATTGCAATAACTATTAGCCATGCACATCCTCCGAATATGAATCCCCCCGAGCGCCAGTTCACTGCAACTAGCTTTATCGCATATCTTAGTGAACTAGTATCATCGAAACTATGAGCATACAATCGTGCCAGCGTGTGCTTTGTTCCATGATAGAGCGACGTAGCTAGAAGCAGTCCCACATTTGACCTATTCAGAGCTGCTCATGCACAATCTACAACAGCACGTGATAATGATCGCCGGCCTAAGTCGACGCGCAAATAACAGGGAGCTTGGTGTTCTGTTCAGGACGGATGACTATAACGATGTTTCCCATTCTCGAGCGAGAACAACAACCTATTCTGACACCTACATGTCTCTTCGAATCAATCGTATCTTGAACCTAAGGATGGCTTCTACTTCAGCTAGGGCGAAGCGTATTCCTGGACCGGTCGAGAGCAGTATACACGAAAAGGTTGGTTTGAAAGCGTTAGCTTGATCGGCTCGACGCCGTGCAATTGCTAATGTTGCACTTGTGTTATATAGTTATCACAGGAATTGAAGCCGGCATTCTTGGAGATCCGTAACGAGTGAGACACCTTGTGGTCTCGTCTTTTTTTACCATCGTGGACTCATCCGCTTATCTCATAAGCTCGTCGAAACACGCCCATCATTCAGCTATGCGAGCAAGCGGAGGGGGCAATGGGGAAACTCGTGAGTCTCAACAGTAGAATGATCATGATCGTCACTGATCTGTTCATCGCTTGAATCAGACTTCTCTGTAACCATGGCCTCTCCAGACTTCACGGGGTTGACCCAGATCAAGCGCCACCGACTGGTCAACAATCTGCTCAAAGAAGAATTCAACGAGAAAGGACTGCACGCCTTGAGCTTGAAGTTACGGACAGTCGAAGAAGCTCAGAATGAAGGACTCATAGAATCCTAGGATGGATGGGAGCTGGCAATGCGGCAAACATGTACATTTTATATAACATATACCTGTCAACGTTCAGATGTATCAAGATTTCTGTGGGCTATTGGCGTTATCTCCTACTGCTCAGTCATCTTGATCTGTAACGTGATGACAATTAACGGATAAAGTGCTGCAGCTGTCTCAAGACGATGGTCTACTTTGCCAGAGTCTTGGTTGGATATACAGATTCATTTACTATTTCCACCCCAATCGTTTACCCCTCGCTATAACTGATCACCAATTTCGAATTTCGCTAAGGTCTTTACTATTTTGGTTATGAGTCCGATGACATATAACTTGCCGCAAGCTTGCTTTCCCTTAGAAGCGCCCTCCTTCTACAACGCAAAACTCAATCACACAAATAAAAGCCATAATCATGAGTCAACCTGCCGTAACCATTGAATGGGATGTACGGCCATTACCTGACACCAAACACCCTAGCGAAACCTCAGCTAGCGGATCCACGTCTTTTCGGCTCGACCAAACGCAAACAGCAAAATCCGAAGACGCTATCGAGGTCTATAATACTGCGGATTCTGCATATTATACAGCTCTGTTGAATTCGCTGTCTGAAGCCAAAGACGGTTTGAACGCGCGTCTTACGGACTGGAAAGATGTCATTGGAGACAAGGAGAAATCGAAGGAAGTTCTACCACCCGGTACTGTGGGGAAAAAAGGAATGGGGAAAGCAATGATGATGGTTCAGGCTGCCAAGGAAGCCGATGGAAGGGGATCGGCCAAGGAGGGATTGCCGACGGATGATCAAGAGTCGGATGAGGACTCGGATGGGGAAATTCCTACAGCTGATTAGGATGGATGCGCGGTACGAACGGGCCATCGAAAGGAACCCTGCTTGCCTGCTTGGCGTGTCTGATCCATGACGCCCAGCGATATCAATACGAGGAGGGAGAGAACCGGCATATTCACTGGATATCGAAGACTCTCTCCCTCTCAGTTGAAGAACCCCTTCACTAGCGCCAACACTACGATCCGTACTGTACAGCCTCAGCTACCTCGCTCTACGACCTTCGCTTACCAAACCCACCGATACCTCGTCATAATGATGGAGGGAGGATGTTGTAGACGATTACTACCAAGCTACCAAGCTGATTGTTGTAAACTAGATCCAGGTCCTATTAATATTTCCACCTAGAACACCTGAGCCCCCATGCCTCCTCCACCTCACGCGGCAGGAGGGAACTTGAGCTTCAAAGATGCTCGACTTTCAAGCTGCCTGGGATTTCTACCTAGGCACCTAGAACCTTCAGAGATAGCAACATGGTGCGTTCAAGCCTTTCGGACTTGTCCCCGTGCAAAACATACTGATAGCCGTGCTTCGGCTAGGCTAAAGCATCCTCCAAGAAGACTGCCGGTCTAAATGACATCTACCTACGCAACTTGCGAATAGGTCTGGTATTGACCAATGTACGAGGTTTGGACAAGTCCCGTTTCGACCTCATCAAGGCTGATCCACCATCGTCATAGTTGATAAATATCCTCGTTCGGTTATTCAAAACACTCTTCGGGTACTCCTTCCTTCCTCGCAGTTTCCTGGTCAAGTTCCTCTCACTGTCCACCCCCATCATCTGCTTCATCATCTACAATCACCTTGCTACCATCTCTACTCCTACCAAGGATAGACTTGGGAAAATCGTCAACGGAGGTGAAGATCTCGGTGGCTCGGGAGTAGTCGAGTTCTTGTGGGATGTGTTAGTCGCACTTCGTCCATCTTCAACATTTTCGTGGGCAGCTGATTGGGAAAGATAACAGGGTCTACATAACTTGGATCTGTCAAATCGGTTCTGCTTTATTCGGCGACAAAGTGTGGTACCTCTACCTTGCCGTACGTTCCGTATCTAAGCCTGGGACGCTCCGATTTCCTGACCGTGGTCGTTCTTTTTACGTATAATCTAGGTACCGGGAATCGCTATCTATAAGCTCTACACAACCTTTTACTCTATGTACAGGGCGTTCAGAGGTGGATCGACTGCGCCTGCACCCTCAGCTAAGATCCCTCCTGCACAAGTCCCCCAGTCTAAGGCTCATGCTGGAGGAGCGGCATCGAGGACGAGAAATCGAGCGAGATAAGAGGCCATGTCAGGCAGAGATGTACATTACCAAACATCAGTATCATGGATAGTCGCTGCATTGCAGATTTGAGATGCGGGTGAAATGCTTGACCAGATGTAGACTGTCAGGACCAGTTCAGTATTGATCTCTGAGATCCGACATCTCTGAATGTTCTGGACACGGAACTTGTATTCGCGATTTTGAGCATATTTATAAACATGATCTCCAAGAGATACACTTTGAACATGTTATTTTGTTCTACAAGAACTTGCCCCGCTTGCTCACGATCTCCTTTGGAGTGAAGAACAGCACGGCACCCAAGACTCGTTGATTTGGTTCGGTCTACACCAAGGTATGACGGTTCGCGACTCGATAGTTGTTTGGCACTCAACCAGCAGCCCTTTCCCGAAGGATAGAGAGAGGGAGCGCCAGGTTTTGGGTTGAAATCGCGAATGCTTTTGAAAATGGTGATTGAAGTATCTCGTAAGACCTTCTGCGTTAAGAAGAAAAAGAAGAGGGCAGGACGATGGAGAGGTAAGGTAGAGAGTTGAAAGTCGAGTTCTTGTACTCGCAGGAAAGAGTTGACGCGATCACGTGAAAGAGGCGTAGACTCGTTACTCGGTGAGGCAACGGCTAAGATCTCATGAGAATTGGGTATTTCAAGGTACTACTGCTGGAAACCTCGTTGCAGACCTCTTATTCCCGCACTCCCCTCACACTTAAAACACTTTACCTTTCGTAACCCAACATGCCTCCTCCTCCTCAAACAATCGGCGATGGCGGTGTCTTCCAAAAGAGTAAGGCTTCTATTCGTTCCGCATCGTTTCACCGAACTCATTTCGATTCGTCATGGCTCTTTCTCTTCTACCGATGTACAGTGAAGATGGGTGCCTTGATGGGTAGCTCGGTTGGATTGACCATTGGATTCATCTTTGGTAGCTTCAGCATTCTCAGGTAGGTTCACGTTTCAGGGGGATGCCTGGGAACTCAGCTAAATCATCGGGTCACTCAGGGGAGGTCCTGGGCCAAGAGGAGCATTGGCAACCCTGTCGCAGTACATGCTGTCTTCCGCGGCTACTTTTGGATTCTTCATGTCAATCGGTTCCGTGAGTTTCCCCAGCTATCCATACCTTCGTCTGCGTCCTAAATCTATGTGCTGTTTAGGTAATCCGAACCGAGTCCCCATACAACCTAAATGCTTCTGCATTCGTTCCAGTCACGGCGACCACCTCTGCTTACTCCAACATGCTAGCAGAACGATACAGGTTCCTGCAGACTACCCGTGGACGACGAGTACAGGAGGCTATCGAGGTGGAGGTCAAGGAGCTATGAATCAATGGGGAGCAAAAGGAAAGAGAAGCTTCATACGGGAAGCGAACTGTATTATAAGCAAACGGAAACCTCAATGCAACGCATGTTCCGCTGCACAACAACACTATCATTCGCTTGGTGGCCCGTTCAAAAATCCTGAACCATCACCTCCGGAGTGATCGGTGTTGACATTTCTGCATACTACACTCTCTTAACCGATCATGTCTCTCTTCCTTCCCCTCAATCTCACTTATCAAGAATAAGCAGCAAGTCAGTAATTGTGCTGCGTATACAGCATTCGTGCACAAAATCGTCAACGCACCCTCATCCAATCTAGCACCAACCACAGTCCACTTCTTCTCTCCCAGCCCTCTAGCATAGGCTTGTAATATCTGTATAGAGATCATCAACCTCTCATGTCTCGACAACAACATAAGACTCTATGCTTACACCATCGAACCACTGCTCGCTTGCCGGATGAGTACTCCCGAACGCTCTTTCGAGTACGTAAAGATCTACCGCCAGATTCTCAGCAACATTCGAGGCAGAGGCTAGCCCGAAGTCGATCAGGACGATCTCGTATGGCTTAGACGCGGTGCTGGAGTCTGTAGTCAGAGGCCGGAGCATCATGTTTGATGTTGTCAGGTCTCCGTGGACGATGTTTGCTAGATGCATTTTCGCAAGTAAATGCCCGATCGAGGCCATCAAGTCAGAGACCGATACGTCGAGGACGGCAAGGACAGATTCAGCTTCTTCCCGTCGTTTCTTCTTGGCCTCCTCTACTGGAGTGAGAATGCGGGCCTCTTCCTCCTCAACGTTGCCATCGTTGCTGTAGTCGGAAGGCTCCTCTTCCCCTTCTGCTCCTCCTCCAAGTACTTCTCTAACGCTCCATCCATCGATCCACTCCATGCCTATCATCCCACAATCGGCATCGACCATCCTCAATTGTGGTGTAGTAATCCCTTGCTTCAGGCATCGCAACAATGAACGGGATTCCGCCTGAATTCTTTGCTTGGTGAGTAATGAATCAAGGTGCGGGTGTCGGTACTTCTTGGGAAAGCGGTGTTTGAGCAGGAGTGGTATAGGAGATGCAGATGACGAGGAAGATGAAGATGAAGTTTGGGATTCAGGATGGTTGGATGGCCAGCAGATGGAAGGGGACGGAAAGTAGATAGGAAGCTTGTAGACCCTCTAAATACGAACTGGAATAAGACCGATGTTGAAAGCGAATTAGCTTCGAACGCTCACAGCTTCGGCACCTTGCTTGATAAGCTCAGCACGGTTGATTAGCTCGAGGGTGGGAGACATTCTTGGATGGATCCTTCAAGTAGGCAAGTAGGCAAGTAGGCAAGTAGGCAAGTAGGCAAGTAGCAAGTAGTAGTTGTCTTGCAGCTTGCAGTTGCAGAAGAGCTGCAGGAATGAAAGAAGTTCTCGATACTTTCACTTGCCATATTACGCATCACGTAAATACATCCGCTCGCCAGACGGGTCCCTTCCTCGAGAAATCCGAAATCTACACCATGCAACCGCTTGGTAAACCCGAACATCTTGGGATGATGCCGACCAGACGCTGTAGTATGGGGGCTTGAACGTTGAAGACTCCCTTTCAATCGGTCGAGTGCATCCCGTAGAACGATGGCAATCGAAGTCGTGAAACCAATGTGTTTCGAACCTTTCATGCGAACCGCTCATATGTAACGAGGATATAGTTTCGACACCCGGATGCGTCAACCTATGGGCAATCCTCGGAAGCGTGCGGATCAAACAAAGCGATCAAAATAGGAAATCAAACTTGGTCGCTCATGCCAAGCTCTTGCACCAGCTCCAGCAGACCATACTGTCCAGGTAGGCGTGCACTGCGTAAACCTGGCTTGAGTTGTCTACTCCCGGAATATCGCTCAAACCAGGCTCATTTTCAGTTCCCGTATCAGTCAAGTCGTCATTCGATACATGTACCTCCTAGCCGGAATACAATATTCTCTCTCGTAGATTGTCAATCTCGTGTTCTATCTTTCGTGCTGTGCCTTCTCCCTTCAGACGGTCAGCTCGTAATTATATTCATCCGAACTGCTCTGCGCTACCCAGAGGATAAGAGAGCTATGCAGTTGGTACTTCATGAGCAGAAGGCCGGAGTCAAGAGGCGGAAGAGAGGAAAGACTTACCTTAGCATGAGGCCGCCGTTCATTCCGACGTTAGCCCCTCCGTAGTAAGCGTACTGATCGTAGCCCGGTACAATGTACTTCAAGATCAAGACCGTCTGTACATCACCAGCGATGGCAATGGCAATCGTGATCAGTTTCAGATTCAGGCTCATCGAAGATGACCTGGTCAGATTACGCACCAGGCTACCAGCAAATCCTCCGGCCAACAAAGCGACGCCGATGAACAAGACTGCTCTAGCTCGAGAGGCCACATTTCCCTCTGATCCGAATGAATCCGAGCCGTACGACGTCAAGTGAGATTTGTCTAGGACTGAAATGGTAAGATACCCCACTACAAATTGATAAAATAGCATACAGAAATCAGCTAGTGATGATGAGCTCAAGCTGCAATGTGACCTACGTGTACTGAAGATGGCAGGGATCCAATCGACAAAGGACATATGAACGGGCACGGTATCGTAAGGAGCATCAGGTGGAGGTTTAGCATGAGCCGATACGGTTGCTGCGTCGATCAGCAAGAAGAAGGAAGCTGCGAACTGATCGATCGGGTTTAGTTCCTCTTGATCATATTGATGCTTTACGTGAGAATACGTACCAGTCCTCCCGCAATGTAGGTCCCGATTTCTCTGCCTTTACCACCTAAGTTGAGCTTAGGGAAGTTGAAGAGGAACAGCCGGCGAGGGTCGTAATTTGATCGTGGCACTCCTGACATTTCGGAAGATGTCCTTTCTAGTTTATAAGTTGAGATCGTCTGAGGCAATTATCGTAAAGTTAGTGTAATGTGTAACCACGCTGAAAGTCAAAGAAGATAGACAGATAGGTCAGAGGTCGACTGCCCAGACTGAGCTGACCTTACGAATCCGCGGTGTACATCACGAGCAAACGTCATAATCGCTTGCTCATCTCGCATCTCGCCTCCTCAAGTCAACCTCCACCTTTGGATACAAATACAACCTGTTCTACTTTCTGCCTTCTACCGATACACCAACACCGATACACCTCTACACATTCTTATAACTAGCAACATGTCTGACAGTAACGAGCAAAGTAAGCATCCATCCTACCCGCCGCTTGTAACCTTCTAACGCCCTCCGACGCACAGCCTTCTCCATCCAGCCTCACCCGGCCAAGGACAACCACCCTACCCCCAACCCTTCTGGGCTACAAGACGATCCCGAGAAGTCCGGCGGATTGAGGGCGAGCAACCCTAACGCGATGGCTGGACCTGGACCTGTTATCCTCGATCAAGCTATGGCTGAGGGTTTGGAGAAGCCTAAGAGCAGAGAGGAGGTGAGTCTTAGTTTGCTCGTTGTAGAGTCGGGCCACGTAGACTGAAGCCTGCTCCTCCCTGTTTCAGCTCCAGGCTGCAGCTGCTTCCTTGAATGCTTGAGTATCGGCAAGGGTCGTAAGATAAGATGCTTCTCTACGCATCTTGGGAGGAGAAACGTTTTGTATCAGGCTTGAAAGAAGGACGCGTTTGTATTCAGCCAACTTGTGTTTGACAGATATCATGACTATCGTTTGATTGAAATCGTTCCGGTGACGCTCAGTATAATACAACTCACAATGCCAGTACTGCGTTACATGTGGGTGACATGGACATGCATAGACGAGTTCCTGCAACGTGATTTCATAACTAGGTAGACCCTAAAGCACAACCGGCCAAACGAACAGAAAACGGATCACATCCCGTCCCATCATTTATCTTCATAACGAACCCAACTACCGACCGTCCAACCTTACTGCTTAGTCCTGGTGAGATAAGCCTTCCATCCTTCTGAACGATACCTCTCCGCCTCAGCCTTCACCTCCTGCTCGTCGGTCTTTCCGTAAATACCTCGTCCGACGATAATTACATCGCATCCGCTCTGGAGCACGACTTCTTCGGGAGTACGGTATTGCTGTCCCATCTTATCTCCCTTGACATCCAAACCTACTCCAGGGGTAAGGATCAAGAAATCCTCATCGGCCGAGGTGGAGGAGGTGCTATGTTCCTCGTGTACCCGTTTCATGGCGATGAAACCAAAGACGAAACCCTCTTTCCTATGTCTCCTAGCCATTTCTACGGCCTGACGGGTGTATTCTCCGGTAGCGAGATTACCTTTGGAGGACATCTCAGCGAGGAGAAGGAGTCCACGGTCAAGAGGTTTGCCAACGGAGGAGAGACCGGTGATGATACCGTCGCCTGGGATAGGGTGGGCGTTGGTGATGTGGGACCAAGACGCGATCTTGTGAACCCCTGAAGAGTATTGAAGGGAGACGGTGTTGCCTGAATTTAAATCGAATATGCCGAGGATGAGTTGAACGAGATCCACAGGTTGGTCGAATTAGAAACGTACCGATATCGGCAAACTTTCGGTCTTCAAAGATCATAAACTCCAACTCCTCGCTCAACTTGACGAGTTCCTCGACCAGCGATTCAGAATAGTCCTCGACTACATCAATATGCGTCTACACAGAGCCGCTCCTTATCAGCTCTTGATCTTCTTGTAGTTGAGACAGAACAGTCAACTCACCTTGACCATGCAACAACTCTTACCGACCCTTCTGACTACTTCCAAAAGGTCAGCTGACTTGGTGACATCCACACTGACACAAAGGTTGGTCTGCTTCTTATCCATGAGAGCGAGGAGTTGCTTGGCTGCGGCATTGGTATGGAATGGGACACGGTCGGTGTAGCTGAGTCCAGCTTTCGAAGAGGAAGAAGACGACATTTTAGTATAGCGGCGTTAATTACTGTGATAGTGGTAGTCAGATTAGAATGAGGTAGAACTAGTCAAGCTAGAGGAACAGCAGCTCGAGACATAGTTGGAGACTCATAACTTTCAAGGGTTCGGGCTACGATAACTCGAACAGGTGGATATAACGATTACGGCAGCGATCATCACGTGACCTCATTATGTCCAGAGATATCTCTGACCCGAGACGAGAGCGAGCGATAATGGAACTTGAATGATGACCAGATCAAATCGTCTTTTCATTCTTCTCGATTCATCGCCGTTTCACTGTTTGCTTGGCAATATGACCGAATCATACAGGATTACCGTTCTGATTTCAGGTTCAGGTGAGCGCACGCTGAACCTAGCCAGCCCTGACTCATCGCTGATTGTTTACCCATCATTTAGGTACCAACCTGCAAGCCCTGATGGACGCAGCTGGAACCCCCCGCCTTCCCAATGCTCAAATCACCAACGTCCTATCATCAAGATCAAACGTCAAGGGTCTCGAACGCGCTTCATCCCATTCCCCACCCATCCCTTCTCAAGTTTGCGCTCTCAAGACGTTCTTGAACAAGGTGCCCGGTTCTTCTCGAGAAGATTACGATAAAGAAGTGGCTCGGCGAGTTGTCGAGACTCGACCGGATTTGGTCGTCCTTGCGGGTTGGATGCATATTCTGAGCCCAGCATTCTTGGCCATCATTGAAGGAACCTCGGCGGCTCCTGCTCCTCCTTCTTACCTTTCCTCTTCATCATCTTCATCGATACCTTCCTCTTCGGAAGCAAGATTCCCTATCCCCATCATCAACCTCCACCCGGCTCTTCCTGGCGCTTTTGACGGAGCCAATGCTATCGATAGAGCATACGAGGCTTTCCAGAAGGGAGAAATCGAGAATACGGGAGTGATGGTGCATAAGGTCGTTGCGCAGGTGGATGCAGGAAAACCTTTGGTTGTTAGGGAAGTCAAGATCGAGAAGGCTGATTCGTTGGCGGACTTGGAGGACCGAATGCATAAGGTCAGTAGCCGTGTGACTTCTCCTCTCTCAGTGGCTCGTGGATTTGACTGATGATGATTCGATCAGGTCGAGCATGAGATCATCGTAGAAGGAGCAAAAGTCGTCCTTGAAACCCTCAGCAAACCTGATCCTACGGATCCATGAATTATCGAAAATTGTGCAACTTGATGAAATTGTGTCAGATTCTGTAAAAGCCATATCAACTCACGCAGATGGGTCTGACCAGGGTACTGAAGCGTAAGCGTGAGGCGTCTCAAGACTGCTCTCTCTTTCGGTCGAGGTATGATGTGGCTTTTGAGAAAGCGGAACACACTGCACAGGAGAGAGAGCTAACGGACGTACAGCTGTTAAGATTGTTATCTATTCTGTATGATATCATCATACCTGTTTGCAGATTTGTCAATGTTGGTTGCTTACAAAGGGGACTTAGGGTATGCGGCTATCTTCCTTGATTATCCGAAATTAGTGTCTACAGATAGAAATACATCAAGATCCTCGAATTGAATCGATACAATATTAATCCTTTTTGAAAGCCTAATCCTCGTTTCTTCCGACTCCTGCCCCCCGTCGATGTTCCGTTGGTATCGTCTAGATGCTTGGCGCAGCGTCACCGCCGATCGTCCAACGAAATTTCTTCCAGCTCAGCTTCCACCCCTCTCGACCCATCTATCCTTCGTTTCTCTCCATTGTTATTGATTTTCATCGGGTTTGTAACGATCCGTGCTCGGCCTCGATAGTCATGGCGATACACTGTCCATGCTACCAACAGGACGAGTGCTGCGCTTCCACCTAATACGAGCATGTAAACTGTAAAACCATAGCAACCTGTTTGTCAATATCAAGGTGCGAGAAAGAGGAAGAGGAACCAGGGACTTACCCCATGTCGATGTGCCATCTTTCGTATGACTTATACCATCTCTGTCCAGATGATCCAGTCCATCACGGTCGGTAAGGGTATTATGGAGGGGCGACATGGACAGAATTACGATGGGGAAAGTTGTTTTTTGGGGGTATCTTGAGCAACAAGTGCGTTGATGGGTGATAATGGTATAGCGCGTATGAGTAAGGGACGATCCGGATGGATATATGAGTGACGGCAAGAAGGCCTATATGATTACGCCACCCGCGATAAAGCCGTAAGCATACCGTGCAGGAGCTGAAAGGGATTTGGACAGAAAGGGATCTCGTATTTGTATATATATTCGGATCCGTACAAAGGGTATCGCCCCATCAATACCTGAACTGGTCAAAGGGATGTCGATGAGGAAGTTTGGTCCTGATGGCATAAGCGCGCGATACATGTTTCGAAGGAATTTGAGCTGAAACGCGTCGATTTCGGCAGATGGAAGGATGAGCGCAGCGGCGATCGTTCTTTTTCGGCACGACCTCAGAGAGAGTGAACACGTTCGCGACTGTGTGGAAAAATCGGAGACGAGTGATTGTCGTTGATCAGAATGATGGGAGATCCAAGCGGGCAAGCGGAATGTGTATCGCATGGGTCACATCAATTCATTCAGTCGTTCAACAAGGTGTTTCAAGCCCTCGTCCTTTTCTTCGGCTGGGTTGAGGATAATCTGTCCATACTTTTGGCCGATCATCAAACTGCTCCAGGCATCATGCGCGTGATTCTGGCTCCCATCGGATGCACTGATTCTCACAACGGTGATCAGACCGTGTTTCGATCGGATGTGAATGTTCTATGACAGGCGGACAGGAAACTAGGATTCAGCATATGTGCGCCAAGCGCCTGCATCAGCTAATACTTACCAGAATACCTGACGATAGATTCACTGTTAGATCGTTTGTAAACTCTGGCGTGGAGCCGTATGTCCACTCCCAGCTCTGTTGATGTGAAACCATTAGTTTCCGTATTAGATATTTTTGGCCACAGAGCGAAAATCACCTTGAGCTCTTCCACGCCTTTTCCTATGTATTCCGCCCGATCGTCCCCATCCCTCAGTATTCCCTCGTCCACATTATGTACGGGATTACGGCCCTCCCCGTGAGATGGCACTTGCGAGAAGACAGTCTGAAACTCGCCCGCTACCGCTGTAATAAAATCGTCATGGGAGACATCTTTCCGGGCTGATCGAAGAGTTGCAACTGGTGACCGGACAGAGTCGACTGACTTCGCTATCAGATTTGGCTGCGGACTTGACGGATATCAGTTTGCTGATATAGTACAGGCTTCCGCAATACGGCTTGACAACTCACGCTTTTGGGTTTCAAGAATTGCCCTAGAGAAGTGAGATCAGAAGAGATAAGCATAGTCCCGTGATGATAAGCCCGCTGAGAGACAATCTTGTACGCTGAGCCGGATATGTGTGTCGACCAGAATCGCAAAGGGGCGAGAACGGGAAAGATAAGCACGCTTCTAGACAGAGAGATCGCTCGGCGTGAACTTATCTTTTTCCATGTATTTGTTGTATCCTTTAAATTCCTGTGATCCCAGAGAATCAGATCTCCTCGATCGTTTACTCCAGCTCTATCGATGCCGAGTCTTTCTGTCAAAGCGCTCTCGATGATTCCTGCTCCAAGCGTGCGTGTAAAGAGGTTTCGAGGTACCATTAGGGAGAAATTCGTATTTCCTTCATCCTGTACACAATGAACGGATAAATCGTAAGGCAAGCTGTGTTAACCAAAGGTATCCTCACGCACATGATATACGGTTCCGCCTCCTGATCTTCTCCGTATGAGCGAGATGTCGTGTCGAGCTAACACTTCTGGGTTCGTTTCTTTCCACGGCGTCTGGGCACATACAGGGATAAGCTATCTGCTTATTTCTAGTGTGTGACTTTTTGGTACCTGGTTCTTCCCGATAACTACGCAGGGATCATTACGGTAGAAAAGCAGAATCGGCGTTGCATTTGGGGTGTTGCGAAATAGCCTGGATCGTCTGTGCGGTTAGCACTTTTTCCATTGTTCCGTAGCACGTCCGCCTACCAATCTTCTAGCGAAAGGTTGAAAAGAGGATTGGTCGATGTAGAAGAGTATATTTCTGGCTGAGGCTCAAGCTTAATATCTCGATGATACGCAGCCGCTATGATAGGCTTACTGGGTTCAATTTCGACTTGTCTATGTTTGCAGCCTCTTGGCTGATGGATCGGTATCTACAAGAGCATGCATTGAGGTTTCTTGCATTCCACCGAGTCAGAAACATATTGTGAGATCCTTTTCTGGCTAGCCAGCGAGATTACGGTTATCGGTTGATTAGTTAGCGATGTCTAGGTTTATCGATCAAAGGGTACTGGTCAGTCATATCCTAGTTCCTAGTTTGTTGACTTTGTCACCTCTCGACCGGGGAAAGATGTCAGGCTCAATAATCTTGATCGACTGCCTGCTATGTTCAGAGATCTAGGATCAAACCTGTCTCGTATCTTGTCTGTCGCTGTGGCTGACGACAGATACTGATATACGATTCGATAGTCTAGTCTCTTCGAGTGAAGCCATGGCCAAATCAAAGACAAGTCAGAAAACTGCGACTGCGGCGATCCCTGCTGAACCAGCCTTGAACGATATCGACGATATCTTTGCGAAAACCCCAAAAGCCTCTGTTTCCATACCAACTCCCACCGCAACAACGGAACCTTCCAAAAAGTCAAAGAAAAAGAAGTCTAAACCAACCGCGGAAGGAGCAGGCTCAGTGCAAGAAGAGGATCCGCGGATATCGACAGCAGAGAAGCGGAAGTCGACAGAAGAGCCAGCTTCAACCAAAAAGAAATCAAAACCTACCATATCCTGTGGCCTTGTACCAGAAACGCAACCGGAGCCGGAAGTTATCAGTGATCCTTCCAAAGTGGTGAAGTCTACCGCGAATGCTGCAGTTTCCAAGCAACAGGCTAGGAGAGGACTGGACGAGGAAGACCAGTTGTTCGTCGATTCGAGAGGAGAAGGTCCACGTACGTTACTTGATTCAGAAGTCGAGATCTGTGCCATGATGTTGGAATCAGGATTTGATCTTCATTTCTGCATCGATCTTGGCACAGGACGGAAAACGGAAGAAGGGTTCATGATCTTCAAGGAAGCCGAGCTTGACATAGATCCTGAAGCCGGAGGCGAGTAACATTTAGCCTGTCTGGCTCGTTTACATATAAAAGCTTACCAATCTGGCTCTTTCCCGGTCAACAGGTACTGAAGACTGTCCGTTCGATTGCGATTGTTGTAAGTGTTGTTTCAATCGCTCCTCCGTGACCAGTTATTCATCCTGAACTCTCCGTATTCCAGGTTTCTGAGCGTTCGTAAGATCCTATGTTGTATCATTCAGCAATCCATGATATATCACGGCTTTGGATACCCTGGCTATCGATTCCTGGACCTCCCTTGGGCATATGGTCTGCTGGCCGACAGCTATTCACTTAACCAACACTGATTCCGAGGCTGTCGCTCACCTTCTCAGAGGAGTATGCAGCCCTGGTCCCATCGTTTGAATCGATTGGAGGCGCTAAGATACACTTTCAAACACATATCAGGGTGTTGGAGACGACTGAGTCAGCCTGATTGCATTCCCATCAGAAGTATCCGGCTTACTGCCCTAGTACATCCATTAAGATTGAGATTTTTTGATTGATCGAGGGCTACGGCCGGTCGACGTGCATATATGGATTCATCGCGTTAGCCAGACTATAGGAACCGATCCCTCTGGATGACCACGGTCCTTGCAGGGGAACAGCATGATGGATAAGCTTCTCATCGTGGGTGTTCAAGTGCTTGATCTCAATTTGGGCATCACACTAGCATACTACTCTGCTCATTCTTGAGCAGACACTGTATTTCGGGCAATAAAGCAAAACTAATCCAACACGTCTTGAGGCTGGCTTCTCACAAGTTGATGGACCAGAAAAGTCCTGAGGAGTCATCGGCCGGTGATTTTTCGGATGGAATGCCTGTAAACAGAGCGCAAGTTCGGGAACGAGGGCGTGGGTTCCTTCGTACTTTTCTGCCAAACGAACATCAGGGAAAGACCAAGATTCATCGATTCTTCTGGTCCCTTCCAGTATCTTGTTGCCCGGCTTGACATGCCGAAAGTTAGTGTTTCAGACTCGATCTTCCCCGTGACCGTATCGTCCCGAGAAATCAGCTCCTTCTGGTTCTTGTGCCCAACGTGGAGGACCACCTTGGTCTGAGATACGAGTGCTTTGCGTCTACGCTATGAGTATACGTTAGGATGTTTGGGGATACAAGCGATATACTCAACATACAACATAGATACTTCTTGAACATGATTTTCGGATGCAAACCCGGATGATGTGGCTTTGTTTCAGATTGTTCCATGAAAGCGCTGATCACAACAAATTCAATCAACAACTAAAATCGTCAATTTCGATTCCTCTCGATACATCTCAACACCCACAGTGGATTCTCAACCTCTCAGACACACACACACACAGTCAAGCACGGTGCCACTCACTACCCACACACACGATGCAACAACCATCGCCCCACAAGATCAAGCGCAAACCCATCACTCAAGTTCAGCAGCAGTCTCCCTCCAGAACCCCCCGTCCTTCACAACCCCACTTCTACTCGCCTCGTTCCACTTCCCCTTCACCTCCCCCGCCTCGAAAACCAATTGTAGATCCGAATCGAGAAGTCGCCTTTCCTCCGAGTGCTGGTCCAAGAGCACCGATAAGGGAGTTACCGGATCGAGGTGGAATGACCAATGTACATCTTGGCGTAAAGCCTCGCGTTCCAGGTCAACGAGAAGAGTTATCCAGCGGCTTGAACACCAGAGGAAGGCTTGAAGGTCCCAGAGAGCGTAGATCAGGAAGAGTAGATAAGGAACTGCCTGACCCAAACAACACAGATGAGCGCAGCAGGGTTCAAGCCAGGGGTCCTTTGGAATTACGAAATGGAGACTTACAACGTAATTCGAGGTGGGAAGACGATACCGAGGTCATAGATGGCGTTGAAATAGGATACGGACCACGATCTAAACTCTCTCCAGCCGCACCTGCCGCAACTCGAAGAGCAGCTCCTCCTGCTCCAGCAACGTCCGTATTCTCGTCTTCAAGCGGATTCAGTGAGACTTCCTCCCAAGCGGATTCTCGGTCAGCTCCCACCTTGACGGGACGGACGCCGTCGCACGACGGATACGTTCCTAAACCCGCTAGACCAACTTTATCCATCGCGGAACAGGCGGAGCAGTATGATCGGGAATATCGAGCGCGGTTGAACCGGATGGGTCTTACAGAACAAGATTTCGCGGCGAAAGATTCCCGTTCCAAGAAGAAGAACGATATGGAGCAGGATGATGACCCTCGAATGGAAGGTGTATACACGTTTGATTACACTCCTAATCCTACCAACGCGAAACACGGCAGTAATCAGAATACCACCATCTCCAAGACTCTACGTTCCACCGCGAAACCCGCGGAGAGGATCGTTCCGTACCAAGATCCTACTCGACCTGGAATTCAGATGAAAGCGAGGAAATACCTGCCGGTTCCGGTCGATGAGAAAAGTTATGGAGTACCCGCTGCGAGAAGAGTGAGAGCTTGGCTTAGGGAGAAAGAAAACGGGCAAGAAATTTCTGCGCCTGGAGGAAGCGTTGATGATAACCCTCAACGCGGTCGGGACGAGCAACAAGAAATGAAACGGTTCAAAAGACAAGAAAGAGCAACAGAAATCAACACGTCTATTCAGGTACAGGAGAGTAAGCAGAGAGTTCGAAAGATGAGGAGTGAACCCGGGAACATGGGAAAAGATTCCAGGCGCACGGTCAAATTTCCACTTCAAGAAGAGAATCCGTCAGTATTTCTGGGTTGTTACCGCTTCTTGTTGAGCCGGGCTGAGTGTTCGATATTTGACAGCCGATATGAACCAGTCGATACGCTTGTGCCCCCTATGCCGGCTGGTGAGGAATATGATCCAGACACGGAAAGGGAGAGACAAGAAGCTTGGCGAGCGTACTATGCTGCTATGACCACATACGAGGGTACTAGTCCAGCAACTGGAATAGGCCTTGGCTTGGAAAGGTCTGTCTATATGAAAGATGAAGTGTGATGAAAACTCACTGCTATCATCTCCAACTGGAAAGTAGCGTACCGAATGCGACCGTGCTTGCATCTCAATGGAGCGACCCTTCTATGGCCATTTACAGTCATCCTCGAATGGCCTCCCCATATGGTCGGACTCAAGGGCAAGATCGAGCTACAGGTCACGTTACTCCTGATGAGCGACGGACTGAACGAAGGAGCAAGTCTCGCGATCCCAGCAAGAAGAGACCAGGTAATGCTTGAGAGGCGTTTTTGCGATCGGTTTAGCTAAGTTTGTGGTTCGATCTCGATAGGTATACATCAGAAACGTTCCAAGCCGTCATTCTACGACGAAGGTGTTCAGACTCCTGCAAGTGAAATTCTACCGACCCCTACGTATCCAGCCTACGGACAAGCCGAGAATTGCAAGTTTTTCTGATGGTTTTGCTTCGATGCGCTTCGCACGCAGACTGAAGCTCTGCACCGATAGACTTTGGTTACTACCCGCATCCGATCGATCAGGGTATGCAAGCGGTACAGACTCCTCCCTACGGTTACAACATGGCCACAATGGGATATAATGCAGCAGCGGACCCCTTTGCTATGAGCGATATGTCGGCTGCTCTGTATGACCCCAGGGTGGCTCATACACAGAAAAGCTGGTACGCAGGAGGCGGCTAAGACTTCACAAGGGGCCTGCTATATAGGTCACGAAAGGCCTATCAGGTTTCTAACTCGATAGATATAGATATGCGCGTGAACCGAACAGGGACTTGTACATGTAGCCCAAAATAGGAGGATGTAATACAGAAAAAAATCACAACGCGAGTTTGTTGCCAGCAAGCCGGGCGATTAGAGAGCCATGATCAATCCAGAAAGAACAGCGAGGAAGCCAGTCGCAGGAACGGCAAGGTTCGAAGCAGCTCCTGCGCTAGTAGCAGAGCCAGCGGCCGAAGTAGCGGCAGTTGCGGCAGCTCCAGTACCCGAACTGAAAGGGGCGAGCATGTCAGTGTTGTACAAAGGCACACCTTAGGAGAAATTGACTCACGATACGACGGAGGAGAGACCAGCTGCCAAAGAAGAGAGACGAGAGGAAACGGCACCCTGGGACGACATAGTGGAGGAGGCAGGTGCAGAGGTGGAGCTGGAGGCAGCAGCGGTGCTGGATGCCATGGAGGACATCATACTGCTCGAGGCCATAGACATCGAAGACATCATGCTTGACGCAGATTCAGTGGATGAAGCAGCCCCGGTCGAAGAAGCGGCGGAGGCGGCAGCGCTGGGGGTTACTCCGACAGCCAAACACTATGCATAGGTCATGAATAATGAGTGAATTTGCTTGGCCAGCTGGTACACAGGAGGACTTACAGTGTTTTGGAAATAGGTAGCAGCGCTTTGCAAATCAGAGCCGCTGCAGCTGGATTGAACACATCCGGTGATAGCGGTCTGAACAGTCGCGCTGTTACACAAACACGCGGTGTCGGTAGGGGAGCACGATCCACTGAATCAAGGACAGGACTGGTCAACAGGAAGTTCAGTAGCCAATGAAGTTGCATGATACTCACGCGTTAGTGATGGCAACAGCAAGACAAGGAGCGGCACAGGCGGGAGGAGTGCTCTGGGCCTATGGACAGAGACGCGCGGTTTAGTTCGATTGAGCACCTTGTGATCATTTGCAATCGTTGCTGACTTACAGATGCGATGGTAGCAAGACCTAAGGCGGCAACAGTAATGGCAGTGAAACGCATCTTGTCTAGTGGTATCAGAGATAGAAGGCTGAAGAGAGATTTGAAGTCGGGGCGTTTGAATGTGAGTGGGTCGAATTGCTCTCGCTCCATCTCGAAACAGCACAACTGCGGACTGAACCGTAGCTTTATATAGATGGTCTGGATGCCCCACAGGGCTCCGGGCCCTCCACACAGAAAAAGCGGGGTTGTTGTCCTCGAACGCATGGGTTGTGGTTAGATGGCGTTTGAACCTTCAATAACCGGATTCACTCCGCTCCCGCTGGCTCACGCGCCTAATAACCGGGTACTTTCCCGCCCTATCAGATGACTTTGTTCCCTTTTGGCACACCATTGGCAGACTCACAACGGATCAACGGAGTCATAACAGCTCATGAACCTTCCAAATTACTGCATGTAGTCACCTTCCGTCAAGCCCTCCCTTGTGATCAGGCACGAAGAGTGATCGACCCCGGAAAGTCCTTCCCGCACAAATTGCTTCTGGCCGGAGTTATCCCGCGGCGACCATATCGATATTGGCAACCTTGAACTGAGAATCCGAGTGAGAGTACATACCAACCATACCGCCACATTGATACATAGTATTGTTTGACTTCCGTTGAACCGAACGATTCGTATCGACTCAAGAAGTTGGTATGTGCGAGTACTCCGGTCAAGCATAGATATCCCGGCAAAGCATGCCTCAAGCTTCTTGGGATCACGTGACCACGATGCAGCCGGGGTGTTGGCGGTAATCTAATGCATTCATTGTCGTCGAGCTTCAAGCTCAAGGGGAGAAGCGACGAATTCCTCGACATCATCTGATAAAAGGATAAGCCCCATCATTTTACTTGTTCCAACACTACTATTGTTGTGTCTGCTATCCGTTACTATGGCAAAGACATTTCAAGACGCTATCGTCCTCTTCGTACGTCTTCCCTTCACCTTCGTGGTACAGTTGTCGACTGTCTCGTCCGAAAATTACCTGGATTAAACATTGTCTTCAATTCAGGGTGACTCTATCACACAAGAGTGGGCGGCTGGCTCTTTAGCTCATCGATTCAGTGGTTCGTACACAACCTCCGGTTTCGTCATTTAGAGACTAGTTAATTCATACTATATCTTCAGCTGCTTATTCAAGGAGACTAGATGTTCTTAACCGAGGTTTTGGAGGTATGTCGTATCAATAATACTTATCATCTTCAAACCAGATGCTGATGTACGCATGTATCAGGCTACACGTCAGAATGGTCAGTCCTGCTTCTGGAAATCTATACGAGCAACCATCCTTTACAGTACTCGTCCTGTCATCTATCTCAGGAACCTCCCTATTTTCGAGATGACTTTCGCGAAGAAGGAAGAGCAGAAAGGCTTACCAGCCATTCGACTGGTCACTCTTTGGCTAGGTTAGTGGTATATCCCGAACACATCATGAAGAGCAACAGCTTATCGGAGCTTTTGTCGGTGCTCAAAGGAGCAAACGACTCAACCTTCCCTGAACGAGCTCAACACCTGTCTTTGGAAAAATACTCGGAAAATATGCGTTACTACATCAAATCTATCCTCTCCCCATCCTCGGAGTATTACCAACCTCATGCAAGAGTCTTACTCTTAACGCCTCCTCCCATCTCTGAGAAGATGAGAGAGGAAAACAAAGTAGCTCTCTACCCTCCCGAGGAGAGAACACCTGCGGATAGATCATTGGAGAACACGAAGAGGTATCGTGATGAGATTGTCAAGATCGGCGAACAATGGAAAGAACAGAATGCTGGTAAAGCAGAGGCAGATAGGTTGGAGGTTATCGATACTTGGGGTTTGATCATGGATGCCTCTGGGGGAGAAGAGGATGACGAACTGTTGAGACCTTTCTTTACCGATGGACTTCACTTGACTAGTAAAGCCTACGGGGTCGTTTTCGACGAATGCTTGAAGGTCGCCAAGGACAAATTCGAGGGACTTGACCCGGAAGATCAGGTCGGTTTGCCAATGACAGTTCCCCAGTAAGTTTGGCCCGCCACCACCGAGATTTTCGCAAGCTAATGGAGTCATTCGCGCTTGAGCGAATCAGTTGGGCTGACGTCGATCCGAGCAAATCGCGGGAGTCCGTTCTTGCTAAACATCATGGGCCCAAGCACGACGAGTTATAGAAGGGTATTCATAGGTATAGACGTCCTATCACTCTAGATGTGACTGCAGTCATCATGAGATGTATCTCAATCTCAGCAGCCACCTTGCCCACTACTCAATGCACAGCGCTTCCCCAGCTCTCCATCAAGTATCTTCCGAACCTCTCTGCAACCGCCTCCTCCGTCCAGGAACCTTCCCTTCCTCCCGTACCTCCGCTTATCAACGCTCTCCTCTGTATTCCCTCGAACTGGCGTTTCAGCCTTTGCAGTTCGCTTGGGGGAACAGATCGTGGAGGTAAATTGATCAGAAATTTGTTCTTTGTTGACGTGGGTAGAGGGAATGCCGGAGAAGGGGCGGGATTAAGCGACAAATGGGTTTGCAGACCAGAGAGGATGAGGGAAGTCACTTTGCTCAAGACCTGTAGAGCATCCGGAGGTGGTTTGGTAGACTGAGATTACGTGTTGAAGTCAGTTCGATATTCGACCAAGGTGTCACTCTGTCTCACCTGAGCAACAGCAGCGGTAGGGCCTTTCTTTGCTCCAGTCGTTACTGCTAGCCACATGCCGTCGAGGGTCGTATTCCGTACAATCGCTTTTTCTGACTCTTTCTCTTCCGTCTCATCCGCATGACTGGCCTCACCGATCCTGTCCTCCCAAGATATGGTGTACAACGGTGAGTCCCAACGTACCATTGAGGAAGGCTCCTCAAATCGCATGAAGAGGTTGTCAAGCCTATTGGCAACAAAACGATCAATTCCTCGGATTCAAGAGCATCAATAGCAGGCGGACTCACGTCTCTGGTTTGTACCTATCAGCCTCGTCTTTACCAGCTTCATAGCGCCTGCAGATGTTTTCTGGGGCCGCGACGAAACAGGTCGCTTGCCTTACTCTGGCTTCTCTTGCAGCACACCATAATTGGTACCGGAATCCTTTGATATAATTGAGCCCATCTAGAATGACTATTCGAGATGGCGATAGCAATCGAGTGACAGTTGTAAACACATGAGCCCTAGCTGGCTTTTCCGAGAGAGAATCTAAGCTGGGACGGGGAATTGAGGCCGATTAGGGAACCTTATATTCAATAACTGAAATTGAGGCTTTTGACTCACTGTCGTAAGGATTTCTACCATCATAATCTACATCATTCACGATGGCGACCTCCTTGATTCCGTCTACCGATCCATTTCCCTCTGCTATCCGTCTTTCGAAGTCTGCTTTGATCTGAGCGGAACGTGTGGATTTTCCTGATGAAGGATATCCTGAGATAACGATTAGGGCCATGATAGGACGTTTTATGTTACTGTCAGGGTAAACAAGCTATTCGAAAGATGTTGCAGGAATTGAGCTGCTGAGATATCATTGCTTGTTGGTCATGATCACGTGACTGAAGCGTATATCCAGATCCAACTTTCGCCTCGAGCTTAGATATGTTACCTTCTTATTTGCAGCGTTCAGCCTAAGACAGAGTTCACTCTCTACCGTTTAGACTCCTCAGCTCTAGATCCTATTCAAAGTTTACAGAATGCCTCAAGGAAAAACTCAGCTCGCCAAGAAGCAGGCTTCAGGAGGAAAGAAGAAGGTTGCCGACAAGAAAAAGGGATTGAGAGCTATCCCTCCCAAAAAGTCGCAGACTGTTCGTCAAGCTACTCAGCACAAGGTGAGTAGTATGAAGCCTTATAATTCGTAATATAGAGCTGCCGATAATGGTAGACGGAACCTTGCGTACAATAGAAAATGAGCGCAAAGATCAACAACTCCATTGAGCAGCAGATGATCATGGCTGCGTCTGCTGGAAAGCTGTCTATTATGCGAGGAGCCGCAAACGAGGAGGGAGGGTGAGTCACAACCACAAACTTCCATGTCACTATTCCTTTTGAGATAAGGAAACTGACTTTTCCGGTATGTTACCTCAATAGAGAGAAGAACAAGAAGGGTAACGGAGGGAAGAAGTACTGAAAGATCGCAGTAAAACGACCCTGGTCGGGTCAAATCTACCAAATCATTCAACGCTTTACGATCGGTATACAACTGTACTATCAATAACACTGTGCGACTATTCTGTGTGTTGTACTACCATGATCGAAACTGTACCAAGCCGCATATCTTTCGTGACGATTGTTACTTATCCTATCTTTCGTGACGATTGTTACTTACTTATCCCACCGACAGAGCCGCCCATTCTACTCTACGGTCAGAAATTAGGACATCAAGACAGCTGAACTGATCTGTCAGCGAGCCCTCCAGAGTCGTCGATGTTTCATGACACCCAGATTACACCAAACGATCGAAGTCTGATGGACTACCACTGTCCCAAGCGGTCATTGATGACACAGTTTCAGTCTAGTGATATAGATAGTTATCCAAAAAATCCTGCCGACGAACTGTCCTGTGCAGTTGAGTTCCGCAGAACGTTGGTGCCGACACTTTGCAACAGCGGGTTTCTTTGAGTCAAATCCCTTTCTTCTAGTCGTCCTAGCCTTTGCCGCAGTTGTCGGTCGCTCTGCATCAGATACATGTTATTCTCTTGTAGCTGCCTGTTACTTTCTTGTAATCGCTTGATGATTCCCTTGAGGACCGTGACTTCAAAGTCATGTTTGACCTTGAATTCCTCCGTGCCGGCCACGGTATGCTCTAGCAGGTCCGTACGATGTGATAAGCTCCATCGCAGTTCTGATAGGTCCTGATGAGTGACTTGTTCGTACTGCGGGTCTCGAGTCTCAGCTATTGAGTCTTCCAAAGCTTGCATAGAGGTCTGCAGTTTCCATTCCAAGTCTTCTAGATCTGCACGAGTGACCAAATCCTCTTGACAATCTACAGTGTGATCCGCCAATGACGCTTCTAGAGCCTCAATTGAATTCTGGATCTTCCAACCATCCTCATCAGCCTTCTGGTCTTGCTCTGCGTTGGCATCTTCACATTGCGTAATTCGCTCATTCATCTCAGATAAACGTTCATTCAGATTGTCATCCCGCCGGGTCAACGTATCCAAAACTCGTTCGCAGTTTTCTGCCGCCTCGTCCTGCTTATCGTTTCGTCGCTGTATCTCGTAACGAAAATCATCGAGTTGTTCATGCATCGTGATATTTAGCTCTTTCAGATGTTCGTAGATATCGGGTTGTCGTGACATCTTGCTGCAGAACCCCCGAATCGTCACCCAGTTTTCAAGATGCCGGAATGGCTATCTGTAGAAGCTCGAATAAAGGTAAATCCTGGATTTAGCGGAAGGGACTTGGGTAGTTCGCGTTAACAATGGGTGGTGATTCTGCGGGAAGTGTGAACAAAGGTATCAGGTAAAGCTGATGAAGCGATTGATTAGCTGACTGAACATGTCGGTAGAGAGGAACTTCTCGCTGAATAGGAGGAACGTCGAGGTTAAGAATCCAGATACATAGCGTTCAGGATCCCGAAAGAGCTGATTAGATCACCGCCTTGTGATTACGCAATCCATTTCCGCATCCGCCCAACTCGCTCGGCATATCGCAGCAGTTCGAGCTCGATTCAGGGAATTGACGACGAGACAAGATACAAATGGTAGGCTCTTGTCACCTCGAGACACACCCACCATACTAGATCTAACATGTCCAACTCAGCAGCACAGTCATTCCGTAGTCAACTATCGGGGTTCCGATGGGCTCAAGGCACAACCGACGATTCTCAAGCCGCACCCCCACCTGCAGCGTCTACCAATCCTTTCTCGAGGATATACACAAGCGTATCTGAATATGTACCGCTGAGGAGTGGACAGAGAAGTGATGAAGAAGAGAGTTACCTGGCTTTATCTCGATGGGAAAGGTGAGCCAGACCGCTCAAACCATAGCCAGAGTCGAAAAAGTCTCATTCCGGTTGATCTTTTCAGATTCCTTGGCTTCCTTGCATGCCTCGCTGGTTCCGCTATTTGCTTTTTCGTTGCTTTCCTGACGCTACCCATCCGTGAGTAATTCTATACCATGAGCCTGATAGCGAAGTGTAACCCTTATGAATGGGAACTTATACATTGCCCGTTCAGTCGCCTTGAATCCTCGTAAATTCGTCATGGCGTTTACCCTTGGATCAATCCTTTTCATGGCAGGGTTCGCCGTCCTGACTGGACCTATTAATTGTGAATATCTGAACAGCCACAAGGGTATTCCTTCCGATGTCAGCGCTCAGTTTTGCCTGTCATGTGACCAATTTAGACCTCAAGCATATATGTTCTGCTGAGAGATTACCATTCTCCCTAGCCTACTTTGGAAGTCTAGGATTGACTCTTTTCTTCTCCATCGGGGTAGGTCCCGCCAGATGGTTCAATAGCAATAACCAGAGCTGAACTTTATTTGTTCCGATGGATATAGCTTAGATCAAAGATCTTGACCCTCTTCGGTGCGATCGCTCAGGTAAGTCTCGACCGTTCAAAGCATACGCTGAGAAATGAACTGATTATCGCCTTCCGTTCAGATCATCGCTCTGCTAGCTTATATCGCAAAGTATTTCCCAGGAGGTGTACAGACCTTGTCTCTAGGAGGTCAGATGCGTGAGTAACATCTCGGCCGCTGCCTTGAGTTAACGTCCTGACGACATCGCCATTCCATACAGTTCTACGAGGCGGATCAAGTATGCTCCCGATCTAACAGGATATCGATATTGTACAGTCACCTCTTTCGGAATTTTGAAACATATACATGTGACTTTCGATACATTTGTTCCATTCGTTATACCTTGATTCGGGATGCCCAGCATCCGTCGTTACACTTCGTTCAACCTTGTTCGCATCTATTTACTCACGTCTGACCCGATCAACGCGGTCAGAGCGGTCATTACCAAACCACCACCGAACGCGGTAGCTGTCAATCCTGAAGAACCGTAAAGAATAGCCTGTTCGATACGTCTCCTTTTCGTTACGACGGCGGGATCCACTCGAGGTGATTGTAAAGGTTCCCCCTCGAATTCCTCGATATCGGTCGATGCGGCCTTTCGTGAATCGGGATACCAATAA